>CM063175.1:37645000-38245000 GCA_031835075.1 Saguinus oedipus | reverse complement strand
CCAGATGAGGTCCACATTTTGAGTAGCAAAGACCTGGAACAAACTGGAGAGGAAGAGTAAAACCCCCAGAGGAATACCTGTTCATATACTAGTACATTCTTGGGTTTTCTTTCAGTTTATGTAAATTTAGGAATTAGAAGAAGTATAAAATAGCATGTGGGAACCAGGCTTACCGTAGAGAGGGAAAGTGTCTGCACAGTGCCATATACACAGTAGATGTTCAATAAATGCTTGTTGATGATTAGTGATTTTTATATATTTCAAAAACCATATCTTCAACTACTGTTAATTCTTCAAAAATCAAAGCAGGTAGCACAAAGAAAGTAGTGAAAATGTATCACAACAATGGCCTTGAATTTGGTTATATTTGTAAAATTAAATATAGGATATTGGTGTGGGATTTCTACTTTGTTTTGGAGTACCTGAAAATTTATTTGGTATTTTATTTATAATTTTTCCTTGCCTTGAAAAAAACTGCAACAGTTATAATAAGATACTTAATAAATTCACCAAATAGCTCAAAACTTGTTTAGACAGAGGGAAATAGGATCATGACTGTTGACCATTAATAGGAATGGTAGGTATCTTGAACAACCTTTTAGCGTAGTTATTATAACTAGGTAACAGCAAAGTATAGTTTATTTTTACATATTTTGTTGTTTCTTATACCTAAATTTATTTTTCATTTGTTATCAGCGTTACGTTTGGTGGAAGAAAAGTTTGGAGGTTTGGACAAAAGACCATCCATTTCCTATTGATATAGATTACATGATCAGTGATACACTAGAACTGCTAAGACCAAAGATCAAACTCTGTAGTTCTCTGGAAGAATCCATCAGGCAGGTACAAGACTTGGAACGAGAATTCTTAATAAAACTAGGTAAGCAATTGATTACAGACATAAAATGAAGGTGACATTTGGCAGATGTTTCTGGAATTTGCTTTATAATGTTACCAGTCAGAGTTTATATTGTATCTTTTCTATTTTCAGTGTTGAGTGTTATGTAATAGTGTTAGGTAATACCTGTGTGGTGCACTTGATTTCACTAAGTAATTTCAAACTGGAGGAAAACAGTAAACTCAGGACTTGAAGCAAGTGATAGTGATGTTAAAAAAACACACACACACAATCCTGTCTACCTCTCTTAATTTTAGAATTTTTGGTTATTAATATAAAATCTATTTTTGATTAAAGCATTTATTTTTGGAGTATATATTTTCAACAGGCGTTATTTCCCAAAAAGTGCAAGTAAAGAAACTATAGAAGGGAGTACCTGTCAGAAGTTTGGAACTATCCTACAGGATTTCAGAGCTTACTGGCAGAGTGGCTTCTATTTCTAAGGACTAGAGAAAATCTAGAGATAATTAGAAGTTCTTTGTATACTTTAGTATCCTGAGGTCGTTTTGGAGAGAAGAGTTAACTCTTGAACAGCTTCCACTAGGGCTGCAGGAACCTACATGTCATTAGAAATAACCAGTACAGGCCGGGCACAGTGACTCACGCCTATAATCCCAGCACTTTGGGAGGCCAAGGCGGGTGGATCACGAGGTCAAGAGATTGAGACCATCCTGGTCAACATGGTGAAACCCCATCTCCACTAAAATACAAAAATTAGCTGGGCATGGTGGCACACACCTGTAGTCCCAGCTACTCGGGAAGCTGAGGTTGCAGTGAGCTGAGATTGTGCCATTGCACTCCAGACTGGGTAATAAGACTGAAACTCCGTCTCAAAAAAAAAAAAAAAAAGAAATAACCAGTACAAGGTATAGCCATACCTATCTGGTTTACATGCTAATAATTCTTACATGTTTTATTGTAGTCATTTTAAAGTGACATGTTTTAGCTAGGTGCAGTGGCTCCTGACTGTAATCCCAGCACTTTGGGAGGGGAAGGCAGGCAGATTACCTGAGGTCAGGAGTTCGAGACCAGCCTGGCTAACGTGGCAAAACCCCATCTCTACTAAAAATACAAAAATTAGCCAAGCATGGTGGCGCATCCCTATAATCCCAGCTACTCAGGAGGCTGAGGCAAGAGAAGAAGCTCTTGAACCCAGGAGGTGGAGGCTGCAGTGCAGGATCACACCATTGCACTGCAGCCTAGGCAACAAGAGCAAAACTTTGTTTTAAAAAACAATAAATAAATAAAAATAAAGTGACACATTTTCAGACTATTAAGCTAGTATTTGATTTTCCACTGTAACTTGGTACATTTATGTCTATTAGGGGATCTTTACCTTCAGGTTACACTAATTATACAAATTTACTACATCGCATATCTGAAGAACCACTTTTCATGGTAAAGGTTTTGTAGGTGCTACTACTGATTGTGCAAGTATTAACTTTTCCTACTACTTAACCCATAATGGCATGTGTGATTCTTTTTGTTCTTTGAATCTTTTTCCAAATGTGTAGGTTACTTTCTTTTCCTTTTCAAATTTCTAATTGAATACATGGTCTCATATCAAGCAGAGAATTTATGGACTTACTTCACTTACTTTGGATCCTTGGAAAATGGTTAAGTCTTAGCTTTATTTCCCAAAAACCTTAGTGAATGGTACTCTCTGTAGAGTGGACATGAGTAAATATTAGTGTGACACCTAGTTTGGTGACAGAAATGAGAACAGTTATGCTTTGTCTTTTGTAGATCAAAAGGCTAAAGGACTGCAGGCTTCTTGTGAGGACTCTCTCCTTGTTTAGAATATGGAGGGAAAAATAGATCACTGTTTATGAATGAAACTCTAAAGATGGTAGCAGCTGCAATTGTTACATTCCCAAGTCTCCATTTGCTTCCTGGTTTTAGAGCCTAAATATCAGGAAGAAGATGTATGCAGAAAAATCTATATTAAGTCAGTTTCTTACTGATAAACCAGAATATAATACAGTATTGTGCCTTCCATAGTTTTTTGTTTTCAAACACCTGCAAATTCATTGTCTCATGTTAGTTTTATAGTATCCTAATGTTAACATAATAGTTAATTGGAAAACACTAAAACCATTTTCTTATATTTTAAAAATAATTTTTAGGGTGAAGGGGAGGAAGGCAGCAAAGCACACTGACATGTGTGTACCTATGCAACTATCTTGCACACTCTGCACATGTACCCCAAAACCTATAATGCAATAAAAATTAAAAATAAATAAAGAAATAAAGAAATAAATAAAAATAATTTTTAATAGTATTAAAAAAAGTTTATGACAGTAATTTTTAAAAATACCAAGAAAACCATACCAGTATTCCATACAGAAAGATAATCATACATTAATATTTTGATACATATTTTTCTACTTTTTAAATGTTTTATGTTTGTGATTTTATAACTGATTGGTTCTACTTAATACATTATGAAATTTTTTCTTGATATTATTCATATTCTTTTAAAGCTTTATTTTTGTTTTTTAATTGGCAGTATTCATTTATATTAGTGTGCCATAATTTACTTAATACAGCTCTTTCACTCTTAGGTTGATTCTAGTTTTATACCACTGTAAATAACATTTTTATTTTTAGTGTACCTCTGATTTTCTCAGGATAGATAAGATTACTGGCTCAGATTTTTATTTTAATTTAAGAATAAAACTAAAATGGTAATAGGCAATATTACTTAATTCTGGTTTGGAAGTGTTCAAACCAGCATTCATGAAATGAGAGGGTTAAATCACATCATCACTGAAGTTTCTTCCTGCTTAAATCCTCTAAGATTCTGTGAGTGAACAGTTATTTATTTAACACCTACTGTGTATTTATTAGTATATGACCTCTCTTAAGTTTTGAACATAGAAGACAAGTTCTTTGTCCTCAAGGGTCTTACAATCTGATGTAATATTTATGAGATCATCAGAAAAAAATAAAAACATGGTATGTCACAAAATGTAGGGTGCTACAAGTTATCCACATGCTTTAGGAGCAAATAGGAGAAAAAGTAATAGATTAAAGTACTCATTGACAGTTTATGCCGGAAGTAAAACTGAAACTGAACGTGAAGAGTGTATGGGATTTGAAAGTGCATATTGAAGGGGTATTCTCTATTAAGAAGGGTAGTGAACTAGCAAGATCTCAAAGCAGTGCTCTGTGACAGAAGTCTGAGCCAACTGCAGGGGAGGGCTCAGGAGAGGCCACATTGTGTGCACCTCAAAAGGAGAGAGAGTGGACTCGAATTCCAACAGGAAGAGAATTGACTAGGCAGTGAAATGTGGAATGGACACAGGAGGTGAAAACAAGTTTAGGCCAGGGAGTTCCCTTAGGCTCAGGAGCAGAATGCTGTTACTGAAGAAAAAAATTAGGCTGTATGCTGACAAAACTGCTATTGCTTTTTGCCCCTTCCCCCCTCTTAATTTGCATAAATTCAGTTTTATAGCCTAATATGATGTCTCTGTTAAAGCAGCATGATTTTTTTTATGTCTTTGAGTTTTTGGAGGCTCCTTAAATATCAGTTGGTAAAGAGTGTGGCTGTATCTTACACATGGCTGAGACTGTACCTTAGCTGCTACTGTTTTCTACCTTTTTCCGAGACTGAGATATACAGGATTATCCAATATAATCTTGCTTTTTGTTAGTTGAAATGTAGGTGTACACATTTAGTTTTTAAAATGTTTCTCACAGTAGTTTTTAATTCTTTTACTCTTGTTCTGAGAAAATGGTTGTTAAATTCTTAATATATACTTTTACATGAACTGATATAGCAGAGAAAACTAGCCTATATCTATTTTTAATGTATTTTTCCATTTCCACCCCCTCATTTCAAGGCCTAGTAAATGACAAAGATGCAAAAGATTCTATGACAGAAGGAGAAAATCTTGAAGAGGATGAAGAAGAAGAAGAAGGAGGGGCTGAAACAGAAGAACAATCTGGAAATGAAAGTGAAGTAAATGAGCCAGAAGAAGAGGTGATGACTGTTATTTATAGCAACATAGAGTACATTTGTATAAGAGTATTTTGATTATATGAGCCCAAATTTTTTTAATACATAAGACCTCTTCCTTAGTTGTTTCTTTTTTTTTTGAGACAGAGTCTTACTCTGTTGCCCAGACTGGAGTGCAGTGGTGCGATCTCAGCTCACTGCAATCTCTGCCTCCCAGGTTCAAGTGATTCTCCTGCCTCAGCCTCCCAAGTAGCTGGGATTATAGGTGCCCACCACCACGCCCGGCTAATTTTTGTATTTTGATTGGGACAGGGTTTCACCATGTTGGCCAGGCTGGTCTTAGTCTCTTGACCTTGTGATCTACCTGCCTCGGCCTCCCAAAGTGCTGGGATTGCTAGCGTGAGTCGCCGTGCCCAGCCCCTTAGTTGTTACTTTTAATTTTTTTCTTTCTTTTTTTTTTTTTTTCCGAGATAGAGACTTGCTCTGTTGCCCAGTTTAGAATGCAGTGGCGTGATCTTGGCTCACTGCAACCTCTGCATCCTGGGTTCAAGTGATTCTCCTAACTCAGCCTCCTGAGTAGCTGAGATTGCAGGTGCCTGCCACCATGCTTGGCTGATGTTTGTATTTTTAGTAGAGACAGGGTTTCACCATGTTGGCCAGGCTGGTCACCAACCCCTGACTTGAGGTGATCAGCCTCCCAAAGTACTGGGATTACAGGCATGAGCCACTGCACCTGGCCTCCTCCTTAGTTGGATGATAGTAAATGTAACTAGTAGTATGTTTCTGTTATAAAATCCATTGTTTAAAAGTTTTTAAAGAAAGTAATAAAATGCTGATCATAGCATTTTTATTTAATAAGCAATTTAAATAAAATAATTATTTAATCTCTGTATATTTTGTTTTTTTGGACACAGGGTTTCTCTCTGTGGCCAAGATGAGAGCTCAGTGGTGTGATCATAGCTCACTGCAACTTCAGTCTCTTGGGCTCAGGTGATCCTCCCACCTCAGCCTCATGAGTGGCTGAGACCACGTGAACATGCTACTATGCCAAGCTAATTACTTTTTTTTTTTTTTTTTTTTTGGAGAGATGGGGATCTTGCCATATTGCCCAGGCTGGTCTCAAACTCCTGGGCTCCAGCAGTCCTCCTCCCGTAGCCTTTCAAAGTGCTGGGATTACAGGTGTGAGCCATTGCATTCCACTTCTTGTGTATCTTCATCTCACTGTTGAATATGTACTTTTTAGTTAATGGGTTTTACACTCTTTAAAACAAAATTACTGGCTAGATATTAATGAGCTTTGCTTTATTTTTCCCAGATCTCTTGGTTATATGAAATCTGAAATTCAACACATACCACAGTAATTGATATGCCCTTTTTGCATCTCTGATTCTATTAAGCAAAACCATATGAAATTGCTCTTTTACTGTTTCTGCCTTAGCAAAATGTCATTTCTGTATGATTAAAACTAGCAGTTTTAATTCTTTAGGTTTTGTTGTTGTTTGAGACAGTCTTCACTCGGTTGCCCAGGCTGGAATGCAGTGGCACAATCTCAGCTCACTGCACTCTCCAGCTCCCAGGTTTAAGCAGTTCTTGTGCCTCAGCATCCCAAGTAGCTAGGATTTTAGGTGTGTGCCACCACACTCAGCTAATTTTTGTATTTTTAGTAGAGATGGGGGTTTCACCATGTTGGCCAAGCTGGTCTTGAACTCCTGGCCTCAAGTGATCCTCCCACCTCGGCCTTTTAAAATACTGGGATTACAGACATGAGCCACCATGTTTGGCCTCTGATTCTTCAGTTTTTTCTTTTTTTTTTCCCAAACTCACTTATGTTTAAAAGTTCCATCAAATTTGTACATCTGTAGTCCTAGCTACTCAGGAGGCTAAGGCGGGAGGATTGCTTGAACCCAGGAATTCATGTCCAGCCTGAGCAACCTAGTGAGACCCTGCTTCTTTACATTTAAAAAAAAAGTGATCAAAATTAAAGGATATCTGGGATTTGCTTCATAATCTGGAGGTAGATTGGGGAATGGGTTGGGGTATAGAAGAAACAAAGCCAGAGAGTTTCAAAAGTTAGAATGAGTGAAGATACCAACAGAATACTGATGAAAGTAAAAAAAAGTTAGAATGAGTGAAGATACCAACAGAATACTGATGAAAGTAAAAAAAGTTAGAATGAGTGAGGATACCAACAGAATACTGATGAAAGTAAAAAAAGTTAGAATGAGTGAGGATACCAACAGAATACTGATGAAAGTAAAAAAAGTTAGAATGAGTGAGGATACCAACAGAATACTGATGAAAGTAAAAAAAGTTAGAATGAGTGAGGATACCAACAGAATACTGATGAAAGTAAAGTGTAAGTCATGAAATTAGCAGTTTTTCACTGAAAGTATTATTTTAATTAAATATTGAAAATTTAAATTTGTAATCAATACTTAAATGTTTTGGGGAAATTTAATTTCAGTTTTAAAGTTTTTGCTTATCTGAGTAAATGGAATATAAATATTTTGAGAATGTGGGTTTAATATTTAAAGGAATGTTAATTGTTTATAGCATTCATAAGATAGATTTGCAAACTGAATTTTTTTTAAAAGCTTTATTAGAATTAAAGAGAAAGAACTCATAATTTAAGGGGATTAAAGTTTTCTACAGTCAGATATAAGAATCTGTAAGGCTGTGTTTCCTTTAACCCTCAAGCCGTTTTACTGCATAACAAATGGCTTTGCTGTTAGTTAAAAAGGATTGGTTGTGAAAAGACAGTATAGGCAATAATGTACGGTTTTCCTAATTGGCTGGTATTTATAGGCAGTGGAAATGCACCATTATTTATGTTATTTGCTACCACTTTTTCTTTACAACCATAGAACTTCTTTACATATAAATAAGTTGGTAAAAGTACAGAACTGGAGTATGTTTCCTTAATTGGCTTCAGTATACTAGATGGACATTATATTGCTTTGTTTTCAAAATGAGGTTGTAATAGAAACATTCAGTAATAGAATTTAAGTTGGCTTATGAAGTATTTATAACAACAAAGGGAAATGAGAAAGTATTTCCATTTCATATTTTCAAACTAATCTTATGGTTGTTTTGGATTTTGCTACTGCACTAATTATACAAGCAGTATCTAATAAATCCAGCATCCTTGGTAAATACAACATTAAGGAACGCTCATTTTCTTATTAATTTCTCATTTGAAGAGTTACGTGTTTCCTCCTCTAAGTGCATTTCTCCTTTTTAAACATGAACTTTATCATTTGGTGGTTATATCATTTGTAACCATTACTTTTCCAGTTGGAGAACGCATATTGCACACGATACATGTGTTTGCTACTTAAAAATGCAAACAAAGTGTGCAGAGGGAGGATCCATATGTTGTACCTGGGAGAAGTGAGATGGGACCGTGGTTCACTTTGTGAGAAATGAGGTTGGAATAGTTCACTTCCCCTTTCACTCCAAGACCAATTTCCCAGGATCACCCTCCAGACATAGGAGGAGAATTTATTAAAGAAAGAAAGTGCATTGATTATAAGTAATAAGAGCAATGGATATTCTACAGTTATTTACTTCGAGACAGAATGGTTAGAATTCAGCTCTTAAAAACAAATGCTGTGTTCTATTTTTATCTTGGTCCTCATCTATTTAAAGTTCTATTTGACCTTTTGAAGTTATTCTTAGCATCTAACAACCAGAACATTTTCTCTTAAATATCAGCTCTATAAATTAAAGATAACTGTTTAAATTAAATGTTTGTCTATGATAACTCCAGTTTTCTCTAGCATTATATAATTTATCAACAGAAAGTACAAGATTCATTCTTAAAATAGCAATAAATTAGTTAGTTACCGAGCATTTATTATTCATGGTTACTGCCCTAAGCACTGTATTTGTATTACCATTTCTCATACTACCCTTGCAGTAGGTGGGAAATGAAGGCACAGGTAGGTTGAATAATTTACCCAAGATCATAGAGTAGGTGGTGGCAGAGCCAGTGTTTGAACTAAGGCAGCTTGCCTTTTGCTACGCTGTTCTTCTTGCTTTCCCTAGCCTGCTTAGGTTTTGTGGTCCATTGATGAGCACTTCTTAATTCCACCCATTATTATATCAGCGCACACTGGGATTAGGACAAATGAAATTCTTCTTCAAAATTTTAATTTGAAAAATTAATGCATGCTACGTTCCCTGAATAATATGAAACATCAAGGATGGACGGGGCGGGGGAAACTTAATGTATTTTAGCCTAGCTTTTGAATGGCAAGTGTCTTTTAAGTGTTAACAAAGAGTTCATTTTTTCAAGAGCAAATTTAAGAGCTCCTCTATTGCAAATTTAATTTGGAATTATAAAATTAACTCAAAAAACATCAATGCGTGGGGGGAGGTAATATATTGATGTACATTTTTATCTTTTTTTTTTTTTTTTTTTTTGAGATGGAGTCTCACTCTGTTGCCCAGGCTGGAGTGCGGTGGCATGATCTCGGCTCACTCCAACCTTTGTCCCATGGGTGGGTCCAAGCGATTCTCCTGCCTCAGCCTCCTGAGTAGCTGGGATTACAGGCGCCTACCACCATGCCTGGTTTTTTGTATTTTTAGTAGAGACAGGATTTCACCATCTTGGCCGGGCTGGTCTTGAAGTCCTAACCTTGTGATCCACCCACCTCAACCTCCCAAAGTATTGAGATTACAGGTGTCAGCCACCTAGCCCGGCCAGCATTTTTCTTTTTTGGGGGAGATAGAGTCTCAGTCTGTTGCCCAGATTGGAGTGCAAGTGGTGCGACCTCGGCTCACTGCAACCTCTGCCTCCCGGGTTCCAGTGATTCTCCTGCCTCAGCCTCCTGAGTAGCTGGGATTACAGGTGCTCGCCACCACACCTGGCCAATTTTTGTCTTTTTAATAGGAACAGTTTCGCCATGTTGCCCAGGCTGGTCTTGAACTCCTGTCAAGTGGTCCCCCCACCTCAGCCTCCCAATGTGTTGGGATTACAGGTGTGAGCCATGGCCTCCAGCCATTGGTATACATTTTTGAGCTGTTTTCATTTTAGGAACTCGAAATCTTCAGCTGTCTATACACTTTTGGGTTTTGGAATTAATTGCTGCATACACTAAAGATAATGTATTAAAGATAAGACGTTTAAGCCATTTGTTTCAGGAACTATTGGGTCGTCTTGGCACAGTGAGAAGCAGCTGGGTTTAGTCTTTTTTTTTTTTTTAAACTCTTACGGAACCACGTGGAGGTGGCTTGTGATACTGGGGTGGAGGGGTAAACGAAGCTGCACTCTGTCTTATGCCCCTTGAAAATCTGTCGGGGCTCTGCCCCATCTGTTTGACAAGACATTTCAGCTGATGGAAGTGGATGGCAGGAGGGACTGACTGTGAGGGTGGGTTGAAGTAGTCCTTGAGAACCACCAGTTAGGGGGAGCTGAACGGCCACCTGTTCTGCTTAATAGCAGTGTGCCTTTGGGCAAGTAACTTCACTTTTCTGAGCCTCAGTTTTTTCATGTATGAAATGGGAACAATAAAGCTTGGCCTTCCATCCTTTAAATTGGGTAGAGCAAACAAAATGAATTGTATGAAACACCTTCCAAACTGAAGTGCTTTATAAAGGTAATGCTGTATCATTGTTTTCAGCTGGTAATACTGTGCCATTTGAACTTCTGTTGGTTTCCACTGCCGTTGGATGGGTATTAAAGAACTGTGGGACCTTCAGCCTGTCTAGATTAGTTTCAGGAGGAGGAGAACACAGAGGGCTCAGGGAACTTGTTCTTTGTGGAATTCAAGGAAGAGCTTCTATAGCCGATCTCTGTATTGTTAGATCAGCTGAAGGTAGTGAGATGGGTTTTCAACGACTGATTTATCTTGAATGTTGCCAGCTGTCTTTGCCCTCCTATTGAAAGTAGACTACATAAAGAGCTAAAACTTGAGAATAATAAACGATTAACAATTATACAGAAGTTTTGAAATCTTTTTAAGGCATGTAAAGTGTGATTATGCTTCTCAAAGTGCTTTAATCTTCTCATGTTCTATAATTTCAGGAGGGTTCTGATAATGATGATGATGACGGAGAAGAGGAGGAGGAAGAGAATACAGATTACCTTACAGATTCCAATAAGGAAAATGAAACTGATGAAGAGAATACCGTACGTATGGCTGAAAAACTTACTTTTAAAATTGTGCAACATTTTTATAGTATTTGAATTGCAGTAATAATTAAAAGAAACAAAGTACTTTAATTAATTTTAGTAATAATCAAAAGAAACAAAAACTTTAGATTTTGTTTCTTTTGATTATGAAAAATATTTCTTTAGAAATTCATTTTCAATTTGTTTTCCTAACCATTTTCTTTAAGTTCTTTTAACATTGAATAATGTTAGATATTTTACTCACTTTACTCCTTGAGTTATGTTGAACAAGTTATCAATACTAAAAGGCTTTGCCCTAGAAAACATTACAATTAAAATTTCTGGTCTGATTTTATTGTTCTGTTTTAATAAGGAGGTAATGATTAAAGGCGGTGGACTTAAGCATGTACCTTGTGTAGAAGATGAGGACTTCATTCAAGCTCTGGATAAAATGATGCTAGAAAATCTGCAGGTATTCAACATCGTTTGTTCCAAAGACTCTTCTCATTACAGAACATTGCGGCCCATTACATTCTGGTTCCTTTGAAGTCCTCTCCTATCTAAGTGTCTCTGTCTCTTCTGCCACAGCTTTTGCTAGATTGTGTGTAGACAGCTTGCAGCTGCTTGTCCTTCCTGCATCCCACATCCAGATTTGCATGAGGTGGAGTCGGAGAAAATGCAACACACACAAGATCTGGAACAGAATCATTTCATTCTGCCAACATTTGCTCCTTCCTTCCTTCCCTCCCTCCCTCCCTCCCTCCCTCCCTCCCTCCCTCCTTCCTCCCCTCCCCTCCCAGTTGCCCTTCCTTCCATGACAGACTTGCTCTGTTGCCCAGTCTGGAGTGCAGTCATGTGATCTCGCTCACTACAACCTCTACTTCCTGGGTTCAAGGGATTCTTGTGCCTCAGCCTCCCAAGTAGCTGGGATTACGGGTGCATGCGACCACCCCAGGCTAATTTTGGTGTTTTTAGTAGAGACAGGGTTCCACCATGTTGGCCAGGCTGGTCTTGAACTCCTGACTTCAGGTGATCCACCTGCCTTGGCCTCTCAAAGTACTGGCATTACACGTGTGAGCTGCCGCACCCAGCCTATTAAGTCATTTCTAAGACTTCTTTCTTGCAGTTTATTTGGGTGGCAAACCATGCAGAAGATAGACATTTGGGGGTCATTTAATTTAGTAAATTCTTACATTTATTAGTTGAATAGCTTCTGTGTTAATGGAAAAATATTCGTTATTTAATGTTTAAAGAAATACTAGTTGTTTAATGTATTTATAGCATTAATAAACTGGATTTTCTAAAAAATACCATCTAGCAGCTTTTTGAACACCACAGTAATTAGAAGTAACTATTTTTTTAGAGTTAGAGGCAAAATCTTAGACGGTTAACTTCAACCCTATATGCACTTGTTGTTAACCCCTTGGTGACTTGAAGAGTGGATTTGTTCGAATGGCAGGACACAGGCCCCATTGGGGTGGGTTTGGTGGAAAATGGGAAGTGAGGGAGTGGGGATACTGGACGTAGGTAAGTCCAGAGGAGTTTTGCTAGAAAGGGAAGAGAAATGGGGAGGTAGCTAGAGAAGGTCATAGAGTTAAAAGACAGGGGTTTTTTTTTAAAGGTAGAAGATATTATGGTGTCTTTATATGCTCATGGAGCAATCCTTTAGAGTTGAAATATTGGATTTTACTTTCCTTGATGCTACTACACCCAAAGGTATGATCAAGTACAAATTAGTGTTACAGGTATCTTAGGAGATCTACTTCTTCCTCGATATAGTAAAATAATATATCTTCATATATCCAGAAAGCTCCTAATTTATGAAATAAATCTTACATTTATGTCATTTAGGAGCCCAAGCAATCAAATAAAACATAATCATTATAATCCCTGGGAGGAGAGACTAGTTTTCTACTTTGAGAAACTTCCCATCTTATATGATTCAATAGCTATTTACTCTGCCACTCGATACGTTTATTGGATACCTACTATGTGCCCAGCAGTGTGCATCAGGCTAAGTATAAAGTGGTCAATACAACAGATGTGGTTCCTGTTCTGATGGAAGATAGATATTTAACAGCTAAACAAATACATCATTTCAAATTGTGTTAATGCTGAGAGCAGAATGCTTTGTTGGAGAGTAAGGGAAGGGCCTTCCTAGGTAGGATAATGGGGAAGACATCTCTGAGATCATGAATTTCAAACGGGGCAAGTCAAGTGGAGCCATCCATCAGGAGAAAATTGAAGGGAAAATGGGAACAATCTGTCAAAGGTCTTGAGGGAGAAAAGAACCTGTATTTGAAAAACAAAAAGAAGACCAGCACTAATAGAGGGCGGCAGGGCATGATCCTGTGTGGGAAGGCAGGGGTCACCACCAGGACAAGACTGAAAGCAGGGAGCCTGGGCAGAAGGCTGTTGTGGTAACTCGGGTGAGAGATGATGCTCGGCTGTATAGCTTATGGCAAGGCACATGGAGGAGAGAGGTCTGGATTTGAGCTATTTAGGT
The DNA here is from genome assembly GCA_031835075.1 of Saguinus oedipus. Classification (NCBI taxonomy): domain Eukaryota; kingdom Metazoa; phylum Chordata; class Mammalia; order Primates; family Cebidae; genus Saguinus; species Saguinus oedipus. The sequence goes on along the minus strand of CM063175.1, from coordinate 38,231,520 downwards.
GATAGAACAACCTGGCTTCTCTGGTGCTGAATTGGATATGGGTGTGTAGGGGGCGAGGGGTCAAAGATGATAGTTGGTTTTCCAGATTGGGCCACTGGCTAATCTCTGGGACAGGAAACAAGGGACCAATGAGCAAAAGTTCCCCTTTGGCTATGTTATGTTTGAGAAGCCTGTGAGATGTCAGAATGGAGATTAGAGGGATATGTGGAGTGAAAACAAACATGATTGGTGGAGTGTATTTAAAGCATGGGAACAAGTGAGTCATCCCTGGTGTAGTGTGGAGAGAGAAGAGAAGCAGAGTCAGGATTGAGACCTGAAGAACCCTAACATTTAGAAATACGGTAGAAAAGCTGGTGAAGTCAAAGGAACTTAAGATTTTGATATGGTCCAATAATTTTTGCTTATTGACAGTTCTTTGAAGAAGCAAGCTGGAAAGATGTAATCAAGGCGGAGGGAAGTTTGGATTCACATTTTTGCAGATGTGCTTCTTGTGCTGGAGAAAAATTTAATCCTATCTTGGGCCCTAGTTTTTAAGCATTATCAAAATACTGAACAACTGTACAGTCTGTTTTGATGAAATTGTCATAGGAAGATGCAGTATCCTTGAGATATTAATTCTTCATAAATCAAGCCCTTAAACTTAGTGTAATCCTAGTTATATCACACCAGGAAGATGTTTTGTTTTGTTTTTGCAGGGGAAAGAGAAGAACGGGGAGATCAGTGCAGAATGAATTTAAAATTATTTCTGAAAACATCTATAAGAATAGGCAAAATAGCTCACAGATTTCTGGGAAATGATTGAAATGCTCTACAAGATATGAAAACATTTTAAACTGACAGTAATAGTTTGATACAGGAATAGATGAATGAGACGGAGGAGAATCCAAAATAGACCCAAAACATGACATTTTAATAATATGACGAAGATAGCATTGCAAGTCAGTTAAGGGAACACAGGCAGTAAACAAAAATAAAGCAGACTTTCTGTTGTATTTCCACGCCAGAATTCACTGCAAATCTATCAGACATTTCAATAATTTTGAAGGCTGTTAGGCCCTGCATAAAGCGCTTTACATCTATTCTCTGCACAGTGCTGTCAGACACTGTTAGCATTCTTTTGCTATAGTTGAAGAAACAAGAGGCTTGGAAAGACAGGAAACTGGCTTACAATCACGTGGCTGGGAAGTGGTGGAGTCTGTTCCCAATCATTTTACTGTGTTGTCTTCTAGCACAGGATGCTATAGGAAACGTGAAGAGGCCGGGCGCGGTGGCTCACGCCTGTAATCCCAGCACTTTGGGAGGCCAAGGCGGGTGGATCATGAGGTCAAGAGATCGAGACCATCCTGGTCAACATGGCGAAACCCCGTCTCTACTAAAAATATAAAAAATTAGCTGGGCATCGTGGCGCGTGCCTGTAATCCCAGCACAGGAGGCTGAGGCAGGAGAATTGCCTGAACCCAGGAGGCGGAGGTTGCAGTCGCGCCATTGCACTCCAGCCTGGGTAACAAGAGCGAAACTCCGTCTCAAAAAAAGAAAAAAAAGAAACGTGAAGAAATGACAGATCAGGAAGAAAATATTTGTAGTCTACACAAAGGGCTAATACTTCTGTGGCAAACCAATGAGAAACTGAATGACCTAGATTTTTTTTAATTGTGTGAAAGATAATGGCAAAATTATGCCCAAGCTCATGAGTAATAAAGTAATATGCAAATTAAGATGAACCTTTTCATTTATCAGACCATCAGATATTGAGATTTATGAAGTGATAATACCCAGTGTGGTTTTGTTTCAGCAAAGGTATTTGCAAACGTCAATTGGTCCAGCTTTTTTAGAGGGAAATTCAGTAAACCTGTCAAATGGGCTTGCCAGTTGATCTAAAAATTTACCCCTAGTTAGTAATTCTCTTTATAAAGCTAAATATATAAAGATGTCACATTGTTTGTGGTAGGAAAGAAAGTCCTTCTGTGTGTGGGAAGGAGCATTAAAAAAGAATCTTGATTGTCAGTAGAGAATAAATTAAATAATAAGGGCATATCAATGTAATTAGAACTATATATACTCAAGAGAAAGTTGCCCAAGAAATGAGATTAAACAGAAGAAAAAATATGTATTTTTAGTATACAACAATACATAGTGATTGCTTGTGTTTATACATGTATGTTAGTATATGCGAGAAAAAATCCAGAAGGTCATACTCCCAGTGTTCATAGTTGTTGCATCTTGGCTTGGGGCACAGGGAGGTATCTGGAGGAGTAGTGTGGACATACTTACTAACACGTTTTTGTATTTAAATATTTTATGAAGAGAATATGTTAATTTTATAATCAGGAAGATAAATCAATATTTGTCTATCATGCTTCTTTTGAATTTTAAGTAAAAAGTCTTTTAAATCTTATGAACCTGTGAAGACGTCAAGCAGATTCTGATAAATTGGAGCTTAAAAAACGAACAATAAAACATGATTTTGCTTGATTTGCAAGCCTCTTGAATCTGTAGGGCCTGTATCAGAGACTGCTTAAATGGTGGGAGAGCAGTTTCCAAGACTTTTAGGGCCTTTCAGCATTCCCTCCCTAGCTTTGAGGAACATTCAGCTCTTTGCTGCTCATTAATTAGTCCTGTGTTTTCAGTTCCCTAAGTGCACCCTGCCAGTTCGTGTCCTTGCTTTTGCACCTGTTCTTCCCCTGCTTCGATTCCCTCCACGTCACCCAAACTGCTCTTTTACCATCTGCTTGGAAGAAGTCGGATGAAGTCTTTCACATTCTTAAACGTGCCGTTTCTTTTCAGCCTTTCGTGAAAGGCACGCAGCCACTCGCAGCCAGGCACAGGAGTCACTTCGTCTCCTCCATAGGTGGATGACACCTGTGAGGTGTCATCATAATTGTTGCTATATCTGTCTTAACAAGTTTTTTATGAGCTCTTTGAGGGTAGAGGCCAAGTATTTTTACCATTACTATCTCCAAGCAAGACTTACACATGGCAAGTCTTCAGTGAAGGTTCATTTAGTTAATTGGTTGGAAAGTTCAGTATCAATGTTAAAAATAATTGATATTACCAACCAAGGAATTAATCAAATGGTCATAGATTTCATTTATTCTTCAGCACTCCATGAGCGCCTGCTGTGGGTGACGCCCTGCTGGGGCCCCTGGAGAAAGGGATGCAGTGATGAGCCCACCCTGCCTGGTGATTACAAAGGAAGACGTGGTCTAGGAGGATGAATAGAAGGGCGTAGTGTGTTTGTAAACAGGGGAGTTCAGTAGAACCCACAGCACCGCGTGCTTGGGAGAAACTGGAGCCATCAGCAGCCAAGTCCCACAATTCCTTCCGTGTCAGGCAGAGGTGCTAGGTGGAGGGGAGAAATAGTCCTTGGGTTTATCCGTGTTTCAGAGGAGTATTATGGTGGTTGTGATTGTTGACTGTTATGGCTCTTATGACTGTTGTATTTTAAGAAAAACAGCATTGGATGAGTCTGTATTTATATTGACATGTATCCATATATATATGTATGTGTGTATATATCTTGAAGTATTTATTATGTCCCTTTTAATTTCTTTTAGCAACGAAGTGGTGAATCTGTTAAAGTACACCAACTTGATGTTGCCATTCCTTTGCATCTCAAAAGCCAACTGAGGAAAGGGCCCCCACTGGGCGGTGGGGAAGGAGAGGCTGAGTCTGCAGACACAATGCCGTTTGTCATGTTAACAAGAAAAGGCAATAAACAGCAGGTAAGAAACTGCCCACCCTGGTCCTGTATTTATAGCTGATTGTGAGTTACCCAGTTTAAGGAGCAACTTTGCTTTATAGGTTCTAAATTATTTTTGACCTACAAGAGGGTAAGGGTTGGACAGTTTTAAAGCATTCAGTGGTAGGATAATTTTATCCTTTATATGGTGTTTGTTCTGTTTTTTGAGACGGAGTCTCACTTTGTTGGCCAGGCTGGAGTGCCGTGGCAGAATCTTGGCTCACTGCAGCCTCTGCCTCAAACAGTTCTCTTACCTCAGCCTCTGGAGTAGCTTTGATTTCAGGCACACATCACCACCCAGCTTTTTTTTTTTTTTTTTTCTTTGAGACAGTCTTGCTTTGTCACCAGGCTGGAGTGCAGTGGCAAGATCTTGGCTCACTGCAACCTCTGCCTCCCGGGTTCAAGGATTCTCTTGTCTCAGCCTCCCAAGCAGCTCGGACTACAGGTGCTCGCCACCACACCCAGCTAAGTTTTGTATTTTTAGCAGAGTTGATGTTTCACCATGTTGGCTAGTATGGTCTCGATCTCTTGACCTCATGATCTGCCCACCTCAGCCTCCCAAAGTGCTGGGATTACAGGCGTGAGCTACTGCACCTGACCCCTTATATGTTTTAAATCATATATATTTGTAAGAATATATAAGTACCTTGACTTCTAGCATGAAGGTTCTGCCAGCAAGCACCAGGTAGGGAAGGAAGGAAGGATAGTGACTGACACAGCCCAGGAGGAGGTTCAGATGCCATCACTTGAAAATCGCACCAGCCCTTCTCCATCTCCCTCTCCATTTTTGTTTTTTGCTCTTTCCCCTTCATACAAGATGGTCCCTCAAAACCATTTCCCCCTCTACCAAGCTCTTACTTTAGGGATTCATAGTTGATTTGTCATATACTTATTGAGCATCTACCGTGTGCCAGGTACTATTCTATTCCAGGTCCTGAGGCTACAGTGATAAACAGGAAAACGTCCTGCCCTCATGGAACTTATCTCCTACTGAGAGGGAAAGAGACAAATGCACATGTTTGCAGACAGTGAAACATGATATGAAGAGAATATAGGCTCTCAGATACTCCTTTAGATGTATTTAAGTCAATTCTGTAAATTTTTTTACATTTTAACATTTCTCAGCTCAAGTTGCTTCTTAGAGTCCATGGAATCCTGTGATAATTGACAGCATTTCTTTCTGCTTTAGTGATAAGTAAAATAATGGTGCATCTTAGAATTAATAGAGTGTTAGATTTTGTTGTATATGGTAGCTGCCACAGTTACCTTAGACAAGTCCAATACTGGGCTCCCACATTCATTTACACAGTCATTTAACAAATATTTATCATTTACCTGCTTCACACTAGGTGCTTCTGTGTGCAGAACATAGCAGCAGTTACCCAAAGCCCCTCCTCTCTTGGGAGCTTTCATTCTGGTGTTGGGAGGCATATGAGAAGTACACCAAGGCGTGTTGGGGGAATGGCTACCAAGGAGGATACAGCAGGTTAAATCGATAGAGAGAGACAGGGATGGCGAGGCACAAGGAGAGGGAGGCTGCCTCCTAGTTAGGATGATCAAGGAAAACTCCACAATAAGTTGCATCTAAGATGTTCTCCCCACTAGAACACCCTCAAACAGATGATGCCTAAATTTTACCCCTGCTTTTGTCAGGCAACTTCTGCTTAACACTGAGATCAAAATTGTGCAGTATAACACTTTTTGCTGCATGATACCACCTATACACCAATTAGAATCGGGGAGTGTTGCTGTCACAGTGGCTCACGCCTGTAATCCCAACACTTTGGGAGGCCGAGGCGGGCAGATCGTGAAGTCAGGAGTTGGGAGACCAGCCTGACCAACATGGTGAAACCCCGTTTCTACTAAAAATACAAAAATTAGCTGGGCGTGGTGGCACATGCCTGTAATCCCAGCTACCCAGGAGGCTAAGCCAGGAGAATCGCTTGAACCCGGGAGGCAGAGGTTGCAGTGAGCTGAGATCCTGCCACTGTACTCCATGGGCCAAAGACTGAGACTCTATCTCAAAAAAAAAAAAAAAAAAAGAATCCTGGAGTGTGGGGCTGGCAAAGACTCATTATTGAGAGTTAACCTTGATGGGTTCAGAGCATTGCTGAGTCTTCCTCAGACACTGCCATCGGTGGGCCTTGCCTCTAGCCCAGGCTCCAGCCAGGCTTCACGGTGCTTTCTGGAAAGCCATACCTCTCCCCTTCTTCAACCAGGGTTATCTGTGGGAAAAATGAGAGCTTTTTAAAAAATGAGGCCCAAAATTTGGCGTTGTACTGAGTGAGATCTTTGCTAAGACTGCTGTCCTCAGAGCACCTGGAAATGTTAATTCACCACTGTTGCCGGGATTCACAAATCCCAGCATTTTTGCTTTTCGAGGGACTACTTAGTTCTGTGAACTAGAATTTTCTATTTCAGTTACCACGTTTTAGATCTTCATTCTCTTTTTCTTTAAAAGCTCTTAGCTTCCTCCTCCATTCCCCCATCACCAGCTTTTCTTGGCAGAGTTTCCAAAGGTAATTAGGCCGTCAAGTTATAAGGCATGTGCACATGGACACAGCCACTACAGATCTGTCTGTTGAATTGTGAAGGGCAGCACATGGCAGCTTCAGTTTATACTTTGGTCCCTGTTCCTGCACAACTGCTAGATAATGATATTCCATTGACACACTAGGACCATGTTTTTTTTAACTAAAAGAAAGTTTCAGAATATCTCTCTTTGAAGGTCAGATTGCACAACAGTAAATAATCAGTTTTTTTCTTCCTCCCTTTCATGAAGTACATTAATAGTCATTATCACCTTTGTCAACTCTACATCCCATCTGGCCCATATAGAACATGTCAGCATTGAAAATAAATAAATCAAAGCCTACTTAAAAAAAATTCATGGGCTTTGGAAAATAAGTACTTCAACATTCTGGAATTCCAAAGTATATGGATCAAAATAAGAGTTTGTATATTTTAGAAGGAATATTTTTGGTTCACAGTAGGTAGATTATAAACCATGTAGCTTATGTAATTTTATGTAAATGAATTTGAAGTTCTTGTTTCTTAAAGTGTAACATTTAGTTTAATTTTTAAGGATATATTGTTATTAAATTTAAAAAATATTAGCAGGCCTGAAATGAGAACTCAGAGTACTTGGTTATTAAGTAAATTTTCAGCGCTTCTAAACTTTATTTGGAATTTTGGAAAATGTTCGGTTTTTGGAACATTATTTGAGGAAACATCAGTGGTATGTTGTGGTCTGAAAAAGAAAGTATATTTTGTTCTGATTTTTATTTCTTTATTTGGCTTTTGGGTGTTGGCCCTTCTGGTGCAACAATTTTTTCCAGAAATGTGAAATGTGTTGCCTTATAGGAATCTTTAGTTTTTAAGTGAAAGATCTCTTTGTGCATCAAATTTGTACTCAGAAATAACTTTCTGGTCTTGTAGTCATTAGGGGAAAATATATTGCACCAACGAAGTGAGTAGTTGCAGAGAAAGAAAAAGATAATGCTTTTGGTAATTTATTCCTTTCTACATTTAAATATTTATGAACTAGATAATGAATTTAAATTAAAACAAGTTTTAATGTAGTACAAATGTTATAAAATGTTTTAAAAAGCTTTTTTATTATTTTAAATAAATGCATAATATAGTTTAATACTGGCAAGCAAACTTTTGCAATTAATATTTATATAACAAATTATGATTTGTTATATTTTGACTAGAGTAATTGATACTTATATCATAGTAACTTGAGATTATATATTTTTTAAATTTTAGCTAATCGTGGAGTAGCTGCAAAATATAAGCTAAATCACCTTCATTGCTATTATGTTCAGGAAATTTAGTTTGAGTGACTTCAACATTTTCATCATCTAATTTGCTATAAAGTAGCATCTCTCTTGTAATAGTTACATCAGTAGCTCTGCAGGGGAGGCAGTAGGAAAAGGTGGCATCCGTACATTTGTCTCTTCATTTCCGTGTTCATTACCGTCTCTTTTATGTTCTTTTTAAGCACACAATACTCGAGAACTTTTCCTTTTGTAAAACTTGTCTCAGAATTTATAAAATGTGTTTTTATCTTTTATTTATAATTGTTTCCCTTTAGAAGAAATTGCTAATCTTATAAATGAATAAGAATATATTATTTTTTACTTACAGAATATGTTCTATATTTTTTACCTTTCTGAACACATTTATTGTGGAATTTTCTTTACACTGTTTTTTACTGTTTCATTAGTATGATTTAGTACCATCAGCATTAGGCTTATTATTAGGGGATTATGAAGGAAATTTCAAATTTTATCATCAGGAACCTAAAAAGGGGGTAAAATGGCTATTAGAGTTACAATTTCCAGTTTCATGATGATTAAGAAATTATCTACTTTTTTTTTTATTGAGTCGGAGTCTCGCTCTGTTGCCCAGGCTGGAGTACAGTGGCACAATCTCGGCTCATTGCAACCTCTACCTCCCGGGTTCAAGTAATTCTCCTACCTCACGAAGCCTCTGAGTAGCTGGGACTACCGACACCTGCCACCATGTGCAGCTAATTTTTGTGTTTTTAGTAGAGTCAGGGTTTCACTGTGTTGGCCAGGCTGGTCTCTGGTCTCAAACTCCTGACTTCAGGTGATCCTCCTGCCTTGGCCTCCCAAAGTGCCAGGAGGCCACCATGCCCCATCTATCTACATTTTTTTATTGGGCTTCTTTGCTTGACTGTTTTGTAAAACAGTAATTACCAATCCCTCTGTATTTGCATAATTCATAAGTGTTTAGGACCATTTAGTATAGCCATGAGAGGAGAGCCAGCCAACTGATTAAGAGGATTAAAATGCTAGAGTCTGTAATTTACATGAAGAAATTCAAACTGCCATGTCTGTTCACCCTTTCACCCTTGCCATCTCTAATAAGACATCTTATTTGGTATTTGGAACAGAAAATGACTTAAAATTTAGCTGTCATTCTCAAAGCCTAATTGATGTTTCATATTTCTTTTTCTTTTTTCTTTTTTTTTTTTTTGAGACAGTCTCACTCAACTGTCACCCAGGCTGGAGTGCAGTAGTGTGATCTCGGCTCACTGCAACATCCGCCTCCCAGGCTCAAGCGATTCTCCTGCCTCAGACTCCCAAGTAGCTGGATTATAGGCATGCACCACCACATCCAGCTAATTTTTGTGTTTTCAGTAGAGATGAGTTTCACCCTGTTAGCCAGGCCGCTCTCGAACTCCTGTCCTCAGGTCATCCACCCAGCTTGGCCTCCCAAAGTGCTGGGATTACAGATGTGAGCCACCTCGCTGGGACCCAGGAGGTGCTTTTTTACAAGGCTGTCTTTAGACCATAAGAACAAAGAAGGGTAGTCCCAGTGCTTGCAGAGAGATATGGAAAACATTTAAACAAACAAAAAAAAAGAAATTTGTTCTCAGTACCTTTTATCAACTATCCAAAAGGATAAAATTAAGTAATGTTGAAAGGGATTATCTTATTACACATTGTCTGCCTGTATCAAAATACCTTATGTACCCCATAAATATGTACACTATCACATGCCCACAAAAATAAAATAATAAAAAGAGATTGTCTGACCAGGCACAGTTGACTCACACCTGTAATCTTCACACTTTGGGAAGCCAAGGCAGTTGGATTATTTGAGCTCAGGAGTTTGAGATCAGCCTGGGCAACATAGTGAAACCCAGTCTCTAATAAAAATACAAGAATTACTTGGGCATGGTGGTGTGTGCCTGTAATCCTAACTACTCGGGAGGATTGCTTGAACCCAGGAGATCGAGGCTGCAGTGAGCCAAGATGGCACTACTACACTCCAGCCTGGGTAACACAGCAAGACCCTGTCCCTCCCCCAAAAAAGAAAGAAATTGTAATAAATGAGAGAGATTATCTTCTTTAAATGAGATCCACTTAGGCATAAATTACATCTTTTAGGACTGAAATTATATGTAATCGTAAATGAGTTGTCATCAAACTTAGAAAAGTCCTACTGAATGGAACAGAAGATTCATGATGGGCCAATATTTCCTTTTTCAAAAGCAAGTAAAAAATACATGCTGAAAACTAGATAGTCCAATAAACTTGATGTCAACTTTTAGCATTATTCTAGATTGAGTTTTAAGACAGATGGATTTAATTGTTAGGAAAATGAAAAAACCAAACAGAATAGCAGTATATGCTCATTCGAATGGCTAAAATTAAAAACTGACCATACCAGTTTTTTGCCTGGGATATGGAAGAACTGGAACTCTCATACACTGCTCTCATAATATGAAATGGGGCCGGGCCAGGCACAGTGGCTCACACCTGTAATCCCAGCACTTTGGGAGGCCGAGGTGGGTGGATCATGAGGTCAGGAGTTTGAGACCAGCCTGACCAACATGGTTAAACCCGTCTCTACTAAAAATACAAAAATTAGCTGGCCGTGGTGGCGTGCGCCTGTAATTCCAGCTACTTGGGAGGCTGAGGCAAGAGAATCACTTGAACCCGGGAAGCAGAGGTTGTAGTGAACTGAGATCGGGCCACTGCACTCCAGCCTGGGTGACAGAGCAAGACTCTGTCTGAAAAAAAAAAAAAGAAAATGAAAGAAGAAAAGAAATGGGGCTGGGTGCTGTGGCTCACGCCTGTAATCCCCACACTTTGGGAGGCTGAGGAGGTGGATCGCCTGAGGTCAGGAGTTCAAGACTAGACCGCACCTATAATCCTGGCTACTCTGAAGAATGAGCCAGTAGAATCGCTTGAACCCAGGAGGCAGAGGTTGCAATAAGCTGAGGTTGTGCCACTGCACTCTAGCCTGGGCAACAAGAATAAAAAAAACTCCATTAAAAAAAAAGAGATTGTTAACCACTTTGGCAGTTTCTTAAAAGGTAAAACACCATATTCAGTGAGGATATGTGTTAGGAGATTAACAAAACAAAACAAAAACAGATATGTCTAGCTATTTTATTCCTAGTGTTTTTCACTTAAGAGATTAAGACAAGGCCAGGTGCGGTGACTCACACCTGTAATCCCAGCACGTTGGGAGGCCGAGGCAGGCGGATCACGAGGTCAGAAGTTCAAGACCAGCCTGACCAACATGGTGAAACCCCGTCTCTACTAAAAATATAAAAATTAGCCAGGCATGGTGGTGCGTGCCTGTAATCCCAGTTACTGGGGAAGCCGAGGCAGGAGAATCACTTGAACTCAGGAGGCACAGGTTGCGGTGAGCCAAGATCACACCATTGACCTCCAGGCTGGGCAACAAGAGTGAAACTCTGTCTCACATTAAAAAAAAGAGAGAGATTAAGACAAACATTCATCCAAAGATCTGTGCCTAAATGTAGAATTGTGTGTGAAATAACCCAAAAGTAGGAATAGTCCAAATGTTCTTAACAGGTGAATGAATATGTGGCATATGCATACAAGGGAATAGAATTCTGCAATAAAAAGGAACAAAGTATTAATGCATACAAAACATGGATGTCTCTGAAAATCATTATGCCAAACAAAAGAAGCTAGACAATAAAGTGCATGTTGTAGGATCTGATAGACATGAACATTTAGAAAATGCAGACTAGCCAGGCATGGTGGCACTCACCTATAGTCCCAGCTACCCAGGAGCCTAGAGCAGGAGGATTGCTTGAGACTAGGACTTCAAGGCCAGCCTGGGCAACATAGTGTGATGCATCTCTTTAAAACAAAAGAAAAAGAAAATGCAGGCTGGGCATGGTGGCTGACACTGTAATCCCAGTACTTTGGAAGGCCAAGGCAGTAGGATTGCTTGTTCAGGAGTTTGAAACCAGCCTGGGCAACAAAGCAAGACCCCCCGCCCCCAGCCTAGCCTACCATCCTACCCCTACCAAAAATTTGTGGAAAAGGATTTAGGCATTTTGATGTGTGCCTATAACTACAGCTACTTGGGAGGCTGAGGTGTGAGGATCACTTGAGCCCTGGAGTTCTGATGCTGCCGTGAGCTATGGTCACACCACTGTACTCTAGTATGCAAGACCTCATTTCTTAAAAGAAAATGCAGACTAATCAGTAGTGACAGAGAGCAGATTGGTGGTTGCCAGGGGATGGTTGCCTTACTTAAAAAGTTTGAAGGTGACGGATGTGTTCATTGTCTTGGTTGTGGAGAGGTTTTCTCTCTCTCGTTTTTTTTTCTTTTTTTAGTTTTTGTTTTTTGAGATGAAGATTCACTTTTACTGCCCAGGCTGGAGTGCAGTGATGTGATCTCGGCTCACCACAACTCTGTCTCCTAGGTTCAGTGTTTCTCCTGCCTCAGCCTCCTGAATAGCTGGGATTACAGGCATGTGCTGCCACGTCCGGCTAATTTGTATTTTTAGTAGAGACAAGGTTTCACCATGTTGGCCAGGCTGGTCTCGAACTCCCAACCTCAGGTGATCCACGTGCCTCTGCCTCCCAAAGTGCTGGGATTACAGGTGTGAGCCACTGCACCCAGCCGTCGGGAGGTTTTCTCAAGTGGGCACATATAGCAGAACTTATCAAATTATGTTTTAAATATGTGCAACTGATCGTATGTCAGGTATATCCCAATAAAGTTGCTTTTAAAAAAATGTTTTGAAGTTAGGACAACATAGTAAGACCCAGGCCTGCCGGTCATAGTGGGAGGCTGAGGTGGGTGGGTCAGGAAGTCAGGAGATTGAGACCAGTCTGGGTGACACGGTGAAACCCCGTCTGTACTAAAAATACGAAAAATTAGCCAAGTGAGGTGGTGGGTGCCTATAATCCCAGCTACTCAGGAGGCTGAGGCAGGAGAATCACTTGAACCCGGGAGGTGGAAGTTGCAATAAGCCAGGGTCATGCCACTGCACTCCAGACTAGTGACAGAGCGAGACTCAGTATCAAAAAAAAAAAAAAACAGGCCTTACAAAAAATGAAAATTAGCTAGGCATGGTCACACACACCTGTAGTTTTAGATACACAAGAGGCGGAGGTGGAGGATTGCTTGAGCACAGGAGGTGGTGGCTGCAGTGAGCCATGATTGCACCACTGCACTTTAGCCTCAATGACAAAGCGAGACCCTATCTCAAAAACACAAAAAAAATGTTTTGAGCTTTAAAAGGAGATGATAGCTGCAAGGAGTCAGTACTTAATCACTAAGAGCAGAGTCTCAAGCTGAGGTCATTGGGGGAGTGGGTGAGGTTTGCCACGCTAGCAGTTAAGTACCTTAATATTAATTTTGATATGTGAGATATTTATCTGCTGTCTTAAATATGAAATTTAGTTTAGTTGTGTTTGTAGATAGTCTCTCACCTGCACTTAGTATTTTGCACCTTAGTGTATCTGTCCTAGTGTGTCTGGTGTTCTGGGTGATACATTTGAAGAAAAACATTGACTAACTAGAGTGCATCCTAAGAGAGAATACCAAGAGAGGATGCTGGAAATAATGTAAAAATCAGACTCCGATGAATCAGAGTTCTTGTGCAATGTTCAGATTTAATGAGACTGTCAAAGATGCTAGTATTCAGGAGGCACAGATTAAGCTGAGAGAAGCCTGGGACTTGGGCACAGCTCCCTACATCTTTCATTCCACATCAGATGTGCCTTTGCTTCACAGTAACTGATGAGGTCTCTTAAGTGAGGTATGCAGATTATCACACAGCAGAGGGAATTTAGGTTATAAACTGACATAGCTTACTTAACATTTTGTACGGAGCTGTGGCCCATAAGTTCATGGATCCTGTCCTGGTTTGTTTACTAAGAGCAATCTTAAACGAGGAACATCCTGCTAAAAATAAAAGCATTTCTAGACAAGGACTCACTTTTCCCCGTAACTGAGAACTAGATCTCGCTAGGTCAGAGGCTTCGCTCTCCTCCAGTCATAGCTGTCTTCAGAAGTATGAACAGCGAGTAATGCTGAAGATGGACTAGATCTGTTCTGTGTAAACACCTTTCCGACAGTCACCCAGACACGAGGAGGTCTGCAGGTTGGAAGGCTGTCCCTGGCTGTTAGATGTGTGCTTCTACATAGGGTGCAGTGAGGCCGAACATCTGTTTTAGGGAGGTTGGACTTGGTGGCTTTTCCCTTATCCAGGCTTAATGTTGCAGATATTAGGAGACCGGTGAGACCAATGGGTGAAATAGGAGGGTTTTATTTAGGTGCACCGGGTCAGTGGATTCACATCGAAAACTGAGCAAAGGACAAAGAAAATGGGCTACTTTTTATACATTCAGGATGATGTAGCAGCTAACACGTTTGTCAGAAGCCAGAATGAAGAACAGTTAATAAATTTGTAACATGTCTTGTGATTTACATTACATTTGAAATACAGCATTTTGAGAAATGCACTGTACATTCTTAGGGTGTTATCTTGCCCTGTGACCTTGCAGCTGGTCAGCAAGAAAAACAGGAATCTTGAGATGCCTGGGAACTTTGCTGAGAATGTGGGGAGAACAGATAGGACAGGTTTTACAGGGAGTTAGTTAATTTTAAGCAGAGCTGGGGATTAGGTTTTATATTGAACACAACACTGTAAACTTTATTTTATTTTGCAGCAGTTACAGGCTATTGCTATTATTTAATTTCCCTCTTCATAAGAGGCTTTGACTCTATTCGAGTAATAGTGGTATCTGTTCTTAGGTGGTACTGTCTAGTGGTTTTTATAGTAAAGGAAATCCATTATTTACTTGTAACTTGTTTAATGAGGTCTGATTTTTTCTTCCTCTCAGTTTTCTGAAACTCTGTGCTCCTTTGTTATTTCCTCCAGTTTAAGATCCTTAATGTACCCATGTCCTCTCAACTTGCTGCAAATCACTGGAACCAGCAACAGGCAGAACAGGAAGAGAGGATGAGAATGAAAAAGCTCACGCTGGACATCAATGAACGGCAGGAACAAGAAGACTATCAAGGTATGAAGTCATCTGTAAGAGAGCTGGAGATCCTCGATGCCTTCTAAGCATCAAAACTGTTACTTTGTCTCACCTTTTTGACATACTTTCCATATTTATGCTGAGAAATTCATTTTGTATTCCACTGTCTTTATTTTTCTCTCCCTTACTTGTAAAATAACAATAATTTTCACCATATTTTGCTCTAATTCAGTTAGATTATGAACTGCTAGCTGTGTTTGCAAGCAAGATGGTAATCCGTTTTTAATTGCTTCACATTGCAAGCCAATTGTGCACAAATTCATTTAACAAACAGTATGCGTTGTTTAATGACAGGGATACATTCTAAGAAATGTGTCATTAGGAGGCTGGGCAAGGTGGCTCAAGCCTGTAATCCCAGCACTTTGGGAGGCCGAGGTGGGTGGATCACCTGAGGTCAGGAGTTCAGAACCAGCTTGACCAACATGGTGAAACCCCGTCTTAAATAAATAAATAAATAAATATTTTTTTAAAAATATGTCATTAGGTAATTTCATCATTGTGCAAGCATCATGAGTGTACTTGACAAACCTAGATGGTGTAGCCTACTGCACACTTAGTCTGTATGGTCTAGCCTCTAGGAACTGATGGGGCCACTTATATAGGTGCTCCTTCATTGACTGGGACATGGTCACACAGCACACAACTGGATTTATCTCCCTTTGTCTATTTGGAGTCCTGGTCTTGAGGAACCTGTGTTCCTTCAGATTTGAGGAAATACTCAAATTAGGATTCTAGTTTTATGTATACATGCACAGCATTTTTCGGTTAATTGGAATCTTACATATAGAGTCTCTGAATACTTCATAAGCTGGCTTTTTGGTATTTCTGTGGTATGCAGATTTTAGAGCCATAACATAATTGCGTACACAGCACTGTACTGAACAAACTGCTATTTGTGCAGGAGAGTATGTATAAATCAGTATGTGTGGTTTTTCGTCTTTTAATCTCACTTGTAGAATGTTCTTGCCTAGTTGGTACCCAGCAGTGTTTTTGTTTAAGAGAGAGTCTTGCTCTGTGTCACACATGGCTGGATGGAGGGCAGTGGCACAATTACTGTAGCCTCAAACTCCTGGGCTCAAGTGATCCTGCTGCCTCTGCCTCAGCCCCTCAAGTAGCTAGGATTACAGACGTGTGCCACCATAGCTGGCTAATTTTTTTTTCTGTTTTTACTTCCAGGAAGTATAAGCAAATCTGGCCATTTAATTTTTTTTAGAGAGGGGATCTTGCTGTGTTGTCCAGGCTCATCTTGAACTCCTGGGCTCAGGCTAGGATTACAGACATGTGCCACCATACCTGGCTAATTTTTAATTTTTTGTGGAGAGGGGATATCGCTTTGTTGCCCAGGCTTGTTTTGAACTTCTGGGCTCAAGCAGTCCTCCTGCCTCTGCATCCCAAAGTGGTAGGATTACAGACGTGAGCCACCACACCCAGCTCCAACATTCTTTTTTTTTTTTTTTTTTTTTTTTTGAGACAGAGTCTCACTCTGTTACCCAAGCTAGAGTGCAGTGGCACGATCTCGGTCACTGCCACCTCCTCCTCCTAGGTTCAAGCAATTCTCCTGCCTCATCCTCCAGAGTAGCTGGAACCACAGGCATACACCACCATACCCGGCTAATTTTTGTATTTTTAGTAGAGATGGGGTTTCACCATATTGGCCAGGCTGGTCTTGAACTCCTGACCCTGTGATCTGCCCACCTTGGCCTCCCAAAGTGCTGGGATTACAGGCGTGAGCCCCCGCACCTGGCCCAACATTCTTAATAATGATAGCTAACACTGAGTGCTTACTCTTTGGCCAGACACTGTTTTATGTACTTTTGCAAAGTGTATAATCCTCATAACTATTCTTTGAGATTATCTGCATATTATATTGAGGGAAATTGAACCTAAAGTCCCACAGCTGGAAAGCGACAGGCTGTGATTTTAACCAGTAGTCTCGCTCTATACACTGTGCTCTTAGCTATTGCATTGCACTGCCTCTCAGACTGTTTTACCGCCTCATAAGAGAGCTGTGCGGTGGCCAGATCACAGGAAAGGGAACACTGGGCATACAGCCTTATCTCTTGAAATGCTTTTTCAAAATTTCTTTATCATTTTAGTCTGTATAATGGCTATTTTTTCTTTAGTCAGCTCCCTGGCAGGACTATTAAACTTAATCTCCCCAACATTTCATTCACTCTAGGAGGAATACATTTCTAAGAGTTAACGGCATTTTCGTTTCTGTTCCTAATTACAGAAATGTTGCAGTCTCTTGCACAGCGCCCAGCTCCAGCAAACACCAATCGTGAGAGGCGGCCTCGCTACCAACATCCAAAGGGAGCACCTAATGCAGATCTAATCTTTAAGACTGGTGGGAGGTACAGCAGTCATTACTCCTTCCTTAGCTGTTCTCATCATGTCCGTAAGAATACATTAGAGATTTCTGGATCATAGTTTTTCTCAAAGCCCTAATTATTAGCAAAATAGAAAAGTCTTTGAAGTGTAGACACTTGAGGGGAAAAAAACCTGCTTTATACTATAGTTATGATTGTTCTGTATTTTTTTTATTATTTTTTTGAGATAAGGTCTTGGTCCGTTGTTGCCCAGGCTGAAGTGCAGTGGGACAATCGCAGCTCACTACAGCCTCACCCTCCTTGGCTCAAATGATCCTCCCATCTCAACCTCCCGAGTAGCTGGGACTATAGGCATGCACCACCACACCTGGCTAATTTTTATGTCTTTTGTGGAGACAGAGTCTTGCCATGTTGCGCAGGCTGGTCTTGAACTCCTGAGCTCAAGCGATTTACCCATGTGGCTCTTCTTACAAAGACATTGGTTTTAGCTAGATGTTGACTTTCATTCTCTCTGAGTGGACTTCTTTTTTCTTTGTTTTAATAGAAGGGAGAAGTTATAGATGAGCAAGAGAGAGACATCATAGGCTTGGTATTAGAATTTCTCAGGTGAGGGTTAATTAATATCGATGTTTACAAAAACTAAAAATCCATTTGCTAGACTTTTAACCATGCAGATAGAGTTTGTTCCTATTTATTTGTTAAGATGGAGTCTTGCTCTGTCACCCAGGTTGGAGTGCAGTGGTGTGATCTCAGGTCACTACAACCTCTGCCTCCCAGGTTCAAGCGATTCTCCAGTCTCAACCTCCCGAGTAGCTGGGACTATAGGTGCATGCCACTGCATCCGGCTAATTTTTGTATTTTTAGTAGAGACAGGGTTTTACCATGTTGGCTTGGCTGGTCTCAAACTCCTGACCTCAGGTGATATGCCCACCTCAGCCTCCCAAAGTGTTGGGATTACAGGCATGAGCCACTGCATTTGGCATGTTTTTTTTTTTTAATTATAAAATTTCCTGATGAAATTCATACCAGTTCCACTTAAAATTAAAGTTAAATTGTTTAATGTGAGATAATTTAAAACTCTATAACGAATTTAAAAGTTAAGTATTCCCTAATAAGACCTTTGTTATGTGGGTTTTTTTGTTTTTTTTGTTGTAGTTGTTTGTTTTTTTGAGACGGAGTTTCGCTCTTGTTACCCAGGCTGGAGTGCAATGTCGCGATCTTGGCTCACCGCAACCTCCGCCTCCTGGGTTCAAGCAATTCTCCTGCCTCAGCCTCCCAAGTAGCTGGGACTACAGGCACGCGCCACCATGCCCAGCTAATTTTTGTATTTTTAGGAGAGACGGGGTTTCACCTTAGTGACCAGGATGGTCTCAATCTCTTGACCTCGTGATCCACCCACCTTGGCCTCCCAAAGTGCTGGGATTATAGGCGTGAGCCACCACGCCCGGCCTAAAATTACTATTATGGAATGCTTCATGAATTTGCATGTCATTCTTTTTGTTTGTTTTTTGAGCTGGAGTGCAGTGGCAGGATCCTGGCTCACTGCAACCTCTGCCTCCCAAGTTCAAGCAGTTCTTATGCCTCAGCCTCCAAAGTAGCTGTGTGCCACCACGGCACATGCCTGTAATTTTTGTATTTTCTTTTTTTTTTTTTTTTTTTGAGACGGAGTTTCACTCTTGTTACCCAGGCTGGAGTGCAATGGCACGATCTCGGCTCACCGCAACCTCCGCCTCCTGGGTTCAGGCAATTCTCCTGCCTCAGCCTCCCGAGTAGCTGGGATTACAGACTCGCGCCACCATGCCCAGCTAATTTTTTTTTATCTTTAGTAGAGACGGGGTTTCACCATGTTGACCAGGATGGTCTCGATCTCTTGACCTCGTGATCCACCCGCCTCGGCCTCCCAAAGTGGTGCTGGGATTACAGGCTTGAGCCACCGCGCCCGGCCTAATTTTTGTATTTTTAGTAGGGATGGACATCTCACCATTTTGGCCAGGCTGGTCTCAAACTCCTGACCTCAAGTGATCTGCCCAAGTCAGCCTCCCAAAGTGCTGGGATTACAGGTGTGAGCCACTGCACCCTGCCTGCATGTCATCCTTGCACAGGGCCATGCTGATCTTCTCTGTATCGCTACAATTTTTAGTATATGTGCTGTGGAAGGAGCACAGCAAGCTCTGGTTACTTTCTAACAAGTTCTCCAGTGGTGTCAAAGCTGCTGGTGTGCGGCTGACACTTAGTGGCATGGGAGTTTACTATCTGACTTTTAAACCCATCTTTTTTAAAATTTTTGTTTTGTTTTGTTTTTGAGACATTGTCTTGCTCTATCAATCAGGCTGGAGTATAGTGGCATGATCACAGCTCACTGCAGCCTCGACCTCCTGGGCTCAAGCAGTCCTGCCTCAGCCTCTCAGTAGCTGGGACTATAGACACCCACCACCATAACTGGCTAATTTGTTTATTTTTTAGTAGAGATGAGGACACACTGTGTTGCCCAGGCTGGTCTTGATTGCTTGTAAACCCATCTAAATAGAGTCTGCATTTTTTTATCAGAATTTTTTTTATATCTTTATGTTAGGTTAAATAGGTGATAGTTTTGTTATAAAATAGTTTCTTGTAGAATTGGATTTAATCCAAAGTGTATATTGTATTAATAAACACTATTTGAGTGGATAGCTTTTTAAGTCACTCAGAATGATTGTCTCTAAACCAGTCAAATGACACCTTACGCTGTAACTAGTGGTATAATTATACCACACTTAGCAACGATTTTGAACATTTTTTTCTGTTATATACTGCTTTTGTTTGAAGTATTCTAGGTTAGTGCTGCTTTTTCTTGACTTCAGGAGAGATCCTTGAATCTTCTCTTTCATTATCTTGGGGAATACCTGAGATATTCCATCATTTCTGTTCTTTCCATCATTTCACTTCCAGAAGAGTTATGGCTCTTAACCAGCTGCAGAATATCCTTTTCCATATTTGCATCTTACGCTTTGAAAGTTCCTTGCTGGCTGGTCCGATGGTAGTGGGTTATCAGAACTTATTAACATTAATGTCACTAAAGTTGGTATACAACCCCCCACTGCTAAATTTGACTGGCTTAAAAAAAAAAAAAAAAGAAAGTTCCTTGCTAACACAGTTTGCTCTGAAAACAAACTGTTAGTCTACTCAGGCTGCAGTGACAAAGTTGTACAGCACTAGTGGCCTAAATGACCGGAGTTTGCTGTCTCGAAGTTCTGGAGGCTGCCAGCAGGAATCCTGAGGTCAGGGAGTCAGCGGAGCTGGTTCCTTCTAAGGGCTGGAGGAGGACTGCTCCAGGCCCGCCTGCTCGCTGCCGGGGGTGCTGGCAGTCTTTGGCTTCCATACCTTGTTTTACATGACTGTGGTCTCCACCTTTGTCTGCCCGCGGCCTTTTCCCTGTGTGTGTCTGTGTGCGCATTTACCCTTTTTATAGAGCTGCAGTTGGCCTTGTCTTAAGTAATTATATCTACAGCAGACCTGGTTCCAAATGCAGTCCCTTCTGAGGTACCACAGTTCAGTGTCAACATGGTAATTTTGGGGTTACACAGCTGAATCCTAACACAAACCATGAATTCTTAGCATCTTAGGAATTAGCCGTAGAAGAGACACAGGAGCCATCCCCTCCAGTCACTACTGCAGTGGCTCTGGTTTTGTTGTATTTCAGTAGAGAGCACATATGCTCTGAAAAAAGCACTTCACTTGTCCTCGGTATCCACAGGGGTTGGTTCCTGGACCCCCTAAGGCACCCAAAATGCACAGATACCCAAGTCCCTGGTAAAAAAAACAAATGGTATAGAATTTATATATAATCTGTACACATCCTCCTGTGTACTTTAAATCATCTCTAGATGACTTGTAATACCTAATAAAATGTAGATGCCATGCCCATAGTTGATATATTGTATTGTTTTTAATATTTATGTCATTTTTATTGTTGTACTGTTACTTTTTTATTGTTTGGGGTTTTTCCTGAATATTTTGATCCATGGATATGGAACCCGCAGATGCCAGGGCCAGCTGTAACCTGGGGAAGTCACCTGATGGTGGTGGGTAGTGTTGCAGATGCTGTCTTGCTGGACTTCGTCCTGCCGTAAGCTCTCTGACGTGACCCTATTTGTTCCTTTAGGAGACGTTGATCCAGCAGCACGTGTCATTTCATTAGGTCCTGTATCTGATGTTGTGGATAGTGGAGTCCTCCAGCAATTGAATGAGAGCAGTGGATACATCTCAGCAGGTCGGTCTAGAGAGTTGCAAATCTAAACCTGGGACAGGCTGGGGCCAGGAGGCAGAAACACCAGCCTCTGCCAACACCGGAACAAGCCGACGCTTCCAGACAAGGCAGAAAAGGCCTTTTGTAATGGAAATCACTCGAGGGTTCATCTTCTCTTGAGAATGGCAGTCAAGAAATGAGATGGTTCACTTGACTACTGAGCAGTTATACCAAGGAGAGAGCATCAAGGAGATGATTGAGCCAGAGAAGAAACGGGTTGTGATGGTAATGGTGTCGGGGAAATGAACTTGAGCTTTAAACTTGATTTGAGTTTCAGTGTCTCTGAATTGAACATCCCATGTTGGAAGAAGATACATTTGGGGGCTCCAGGACTACAGTAGAGAAGTGTAGAGCAAGCAGGAAAATCTTCTAGTAAAACCTTATGTGCAGGACAACAAAATGATGAAAGATATCCAAATACCAGATCATCCACCAGGAAGGCTTTTGTTTAGGAATTTGTATCAAGAGGAACAAAGGATGAGGGAGAAAAATCCGTTTATCCATCAGAGTCAGTGATATAAAATGGCCTATTAGGGTAAAAGAAAAATGTGAAGACTGTTTAAGTATACAGAGAGCATTAATTCAGATGGCTTAGAAACGTGATACCAGCCCAAGAACAGGGATCTAGTTGAGCCCATTGTAAGTATCATTGAAAACAAAACATGCCAGTCAGCATGTCACAGAGAACGAACGAAGGACAGCAGGAAGTGAATCAGAATATTGTGTTGACCTTCATGGGTTTACAGCCTCTGTCTCTAAATAAAATATGGAAACAAGTCGAGCTTTTATTTTGCTTTTGTTTTCGTTCTGTTTCGTTTGTTTTCACCCACTAAATAGAAATGAGGGTTCTTAGTCTGTTTCTGACAATCTGTTAATTTCTTAGGATAGTTGTCTTTCGTTTGCTTTCCAGTAGGCATAGTACGTTCAGTTGAAGAGCACATGTGTATGCTACAACTTGATTACATCTTTTTTTCTAGCTATTTTGCATTTTTTCTTTTACCATGTTTCAGTTTCCGCATGTAGATTTAAATAAGAAACAAAACTTGTAAAGTTGTAACATTTCACATGGAAATGCTGCCCAATCTTCACCAGCTTCAAAAATCTGACCTTTGCCGATGCTGCAATAAAGTGTGGTAATTTAGATTTGGCATGGTGGTGTTTGATTTGGTTTGGGTTTGGGAACCTGTCGAATGGGTCCCTTGTATCTCGCAGCGTCATCTTTGTGCTTTAGAGTATATTCTCAGATGATCCGTGTTGTTTTCACCTTCAGGGTTCCATCTCCACATGACTTTTCTCAGGGGCCGGAATGAATGTACCTTTGGGGCCAATGGGAAAAAAGTAGCCTACACAGACCAGTAGAAGGCACGTTTTTAGAACAGGCTGAGTACTGGTGAAGATGGGAGCTGGGGCAGCACGGTTCAGCCTGGGGCAGCGTTTGTGATTTGGGTGGGTAGAGCCTGTGCAAAGCAGGTGATTCACAAAGGAACAGCAAGAACCACTCTTGGCCATCTCTTGCTAGGTGTTCATTTTAAGGCTGATTTACACACTCCAAACAGAATTACTGTAATCGCCATTGCGAAAATTTCAAAAATTCAGCTGAGAATTATCACTGGAAGACAAAGAAAGGTTTTCTTAAAGGAAAAACTTTACAAATTTCACTTACGGGATGCTTATTGTCCAAGCCTTATCATTGTACTGTTACTCACTGTTCTTTTGTTGGGTTTACAAGTTTTATCATTTTTATATTATTTCTAGGTGTTAGATTATTTATTTATTTATTTATTTATTATTTTTTTGAGACAGAGACCTGTTCTGTCACCCAAGGTGGAGTGCATTGGCAAGATCTCAGCTCACTGCAACCTGCATCTCCTGCCTTCAAGCGATTCTCCTGCCTCAGCCTCCCAAGTAGTGAGATTACAAGCATTCATCACCATGCCTGGCTGATTTTTGTGTTTTTAGTAGAGACAGGTTTTCTTTCCTTCTTTTTTTTTTGAGTTGGAGTCTCGCTCTGTAGCTCAGACTGTAGTGCAGTGGCGTGATCTCGGCTCACTGCAACCTCTGCTTCCCGGGTCCTGGTTCAAGCAGTTCTCCTGCCTCAGCCTCCTGAGTAGCCGGGATTACAGGTGGGCACCACCATGCCCAGCTAATTTTTGTATTTTAAGTAGAGACAGCGTTTCACCATGTTGGCCAGGTTGGTTTTGAACTCCTGACCTCATGATCTGCCTGCCTCGGCTGGCCTCCCAAAGTGTTGGGATTACAGGTGTGAGCCACCATGCCCAGCCAGTAGAGACAGGTTTTCACCATGTTGGCTAGGCAGGTCTCAAACCGCTGACCTCAAGTAATCTCCACCTCGGTCTCCCAGAGTGTTAGAATTAGAGGCGTGAGCCACTGTGCCCAGCCTGTTAGATTATTTATTACAGGGAGTCAGGATAATTCTAAATTCATCCTTTATACTTTATATCATACACAAGGCAGACTATGAAAATCAGCTCTATGGTGATCATTTACTCACCTTTCATCTAGAAAGAGTAAAGTCACTAGCAGGTGTAATATGTTTGGGAACTAGAAAGGGGCCAAATTAGATTCTTCACAACACTGCATCTTCAGTTCGAAAGGACAAGCCCCCTGAATTTTAGAAATTTTTATGATTCTCAAAACTGTCAGTTTTTTTGGACCTCCTTTTTACCCCTGTGATCACAGAGGTAAGCAGGTGTTAACACATCTGACTGTCTTCCTTTGAACCTTTGATTCCTTTTCAGGAAGTGATAAGCTGTAGGCTTCCTGGCAGCCTCAGGGTCTGACTCAAGGTCATCCCTTTACTTCCTGCAGGAGCCTCACAGGTCCTTAGACACTCTACCTTTACGTACAGCTCCTGCAGACCTGAGCTGTGCAAAACCAGAGGATGCAGATAGCACACTGGCCAGGAGAGCCCAGCAAGGATCACCATGAGAAAACCGAAAACCCAAACAAGTCAGGCATAAAAACACAAAACAGGAGAACCTCTCAGAGCAAAACCCTGAGGAGCTCAGTACAGTCTTAACCCTGGAGCACTGAGAAGGTTCGGCCTGGAAGAAACACTCATTTGAAAGTCAGGGAATCATGCTGAGAGTTGGGTTAATGCCTTTTGGTACAGTAGATTCAGTAATTGATGGTTTCAGGATTTTTATGATGAGCAGAAATAATAACCTCATTATAGGAAAGAAATACAGTTGACCCTCAAACAATGTGGCGGTTAGGGGTGCTGACCCCCCATGCATTAAAAAGTTCACATGTAACTTTTTTTTTGAGATGGAGTTTTATTCTCCCCCGGGGTGGAGTGCAGAGGTGCGATCTCAGCTCACTGTAACCCCCACCTCCCAGGTTCAGGTGATTCTCCTGCCTCAGCCTCCCAAGTAGCTGGGATTAGGGGTCCTGCCAGCTCGCCTGGCCAATTTTTGTATTTTTAGTAGAGACGGGGTTTCACCATGTTGGCCAGGCTGGTCTTGAAATCCTGACCTCAGGTGATCCACCCGCCTCGGTCTCCCAAAGTGCTGGGAGTACAGGCGTGAGCCACTGAGCCCAGCTTCATATCACTTTTTTTTTGAGTGTCGCTCTGTCACCAGGCTGGAGTGCAGTAGCGCAATCTCTGCTCACTGCAGTCTCCACCTCCTGGGTTCAAGTGATTCTCCTGCCTCAGTCTCCCAAGTAGCTGAGACTACAGGCACGCACCACCATAGCTAATTTTAGTATTGTTAGTAGAGATAGGATTTCAGCATGTTGGCCAGGATGGTCTCGATCTTTTGACTTCGTAATCTGCTCACCTTGGCCTCCCTAAGTGCTGGGCTTACAGCCATGAGCCACTGCACCTGGCCTCCATGTAAGTTTTGACTCCCCACAAACTTTACTAATATAGCCTGGTGTTGACCGGGAGCCTTAGCAAGATTGTAAGTAGTCAGTTAACATGTGTTGCATGTTATATATGTTATGTATTTTATTCTTAGAATAAAGTAAGCCAAGGATATTATCAAGAAAATCGTGGGCCAGACGTGGTGGCTCATGCCTATGATCCCAGCATTTTGGAGCCTGAGGCGGAAGGTCATTTGAATCATGGAGGTTATGGCTGCAGTGAACAGAGATCGTGCCACTGCACTCCAGCCTGGGCAACAGAGAGAGCCTGTCTATAAATAGAAAATGTGTTTACTATTAAGTGCAAGTGGATTCTGATAAAAGTTCATCCTCGTTGCCTTCACACTGAGTAGGTGAGGAGGAGGAGTTGGTCGTGCTGTCTCAGGGTGGCAGAGGGGGAAGAAAATCCAGGTAGACGTGGCCCGCTGCAGTTCAAACCTGTGTTACTCAAGAGTGAACTGCAGTCCCAGAGTGGTGAGGCCTACCGTGGAGAGGTGAGACCGCAGATTTCCTGCCTCCAGCCGTATCATGTGATACCTTCATGATACTCAGAGGGAAAAACTCAAGAGATTGTTTGGAAAAGGCACAGATGCAACATGTCTTAGGTTCCCTTCTAAAAGTGTTTTAAAGTTTTTATGTCTTCAGAGGTCAACTCTCAGCGATTAGGAGCCCAATGTGTTTTGTAGATTTTTTTGTTTTGAGACAGAGTCTCACTCGGTTGCCCAGGCTGCAGTGCGGTGGTGTGATCTCAGCTCACTGCAACTTCTGCCTCCTTGGTTCAAGCAATTTTCCCACCTCAACCTCCCAAGTAGCTGGGATTATAGGCGTGCACCATGATGCCCAGCTAATTTTTGTGTTTTTGGTAGAGATGGGGTTTCTCCATGTTGGCCAGGCTAGTCTCAAACTCCTGACGTCAAGTGATCTGCCCGCCTTGGCCTCCCAAAGTGTTGGGATTACAGGCATGAGCCACTGTGCCTAGTACGCAATCTGTTTTTTTATTGCAAATGGAAGGTATACAATTTGAATTTGCTTAAATGCAATGGAGATGATGATGATGATGATTATTATTATTATTATTATTATTTTAAAGACAGGGTTTCACCATGTTAGGCTGGTCTTGAACTCCCAACCTCAGGTGATCCGCCCACCTTGGCCTCCAAAGCAATGGAGATTATTATAAGGATCCGAAGATATGAAGCCAAGCACAAGAATTACAGCTGGGCTTTAGCAATGATGCACTCTCTAAAACATATTCTTTCTATTCCTCAGCCCCGTTCTTCCTCAGTATTAGCCATAACAAAATACCACGGGCTGGGTGATTTCAACAACAGAAGTGTCTTGTCCCACTCTTCTGGAGGCTGGAAGTCCAGGATGAAGGTGGGTGTCAGCAGGTTTGCTTTCTCCTGAGGCCAAAGCCTCTCCTTGGCCTGCACATGGCCGTTCTTGCTGTGACCTTGTGTGTTCGTTCCTTTGTATGCAGCATCCCTGGTGTCTCTTCTGCTTACAAGGGCACCAATCTGATCTGAGTTACTGGAGGTTAGGACTTCAGTATATGAGCTGGGGAAGAAGGGTGATGGGCCAACTCAGTTCAGCTCATAACGGTCATTGTCACTTTGCTGCCTGAGTTTTAGGTCTTGAAAAGTGCAGACACAGGCTGCGCGTGGTGGCTCACACCTGTAATCCCAGCACTTTGGGAAGCCAAGGCAGGCAGATCATGAGGTGAGGAGATCGAGACCATCCTGGATGACATGGCAAAATCCTGTCTCTACTAAAAATACAAAAAATTAGCCAGGAGTGGTGATGCACATCTGTAGTCCCAGCTACTCGAGAGGCTGAGGCAGGAAAATTGCTTAAACCCTAGAGGCAGAGGGTACAGTGAGCCGAGATTGCGCCACTGTACTTAACTTCAGCCTGGGCGACAGTGAGACTGGTATGAAAAAAAGAAAAAAAGTGCAGACACTGACTTGATGGACTCTGGAACCAAGTCTGTGTGCCCAAGGAACCGCTGGCACAGCTTGGCCGAGCGTCTGTCCTCGAGCCAGTGGTCTGGGTGAAAGGCATAGATGGTGTGATCCAGGACAGGTCCCCGAAGAGCCACGTGAACTACACGAGGGAAAGCTGCGGCTCTACACTCAGTTACCCAGGCCTGGAGCTCTGTGTTAAGACGTGAGGTTTCCTACAAAGCTACACATTGAATTTCTAAAGTTTGCTTTTTTAAAATGCCAAGCATTTTATACACGGAGCCTCTCTAAGCCGCCATCTGTGCGGCTGACACAGCTCAAATGAGCTGTCTGGTGCTCTTCCCAGCACCCAATGTGTTTCTTAGTTGCAAATGGGAGGTATCCAATTTGCAACTTCTTTTTTGTCACCAGGGCTGGAGTGTAGTGGCCGAGCTCAGCTCACTGTAGCCTCCACCTCCCAGATTCAAGCGATTCTCCTGCCTCAGCCTCCTGAGTAGCTGGGATTACAGGTGCCCGCCACCACAGCTGGCTAATTTTTGTATTTTTAGTAGAGGTGGTGTTTCACCATGTTGGCCAGGCTGGTCTTGCACTCCTGACCTCAAATGATCCACCCACCTCTGCCTCCCAAAGTGCTGGGATTACAGGTATGAGCCACCACACCCGGTGCACTTAAACTTTTTTATGAATACTTGGAGACCAGAGGAAGACAGAGATTCATTTGGCAGACACCTATGGATCTCATTCTATATGCTAAGGCACTGCTGTAAGCCCTGGGGATAGAGGTGGGGAGAAATCATTGCCTTGGAGGAACTAACATTCTTCCAGCTGGGGAAACAGACAAGAAATGTGAACAATTCAGTGACCTTATGCCAGATAACTGTGGAGTGCTTAGAGCAATGCTTCTTGCGTAGGAAGGATTCCTTTAGTGATTGCTACTGTAATTACACCTTTGCGTGTGCTGTTTCCTCTGCTCATGCCCCTTGCCTTCCAAGATTTCGTTCTAGCACCCCCTCTTCTTGGAAACACATGGCTGTCCTCCCGGCCCCTTGTGTGATTTAGGGGCTCCTTTTGAGCTTTGTAGAAGGTGCCTCTCTGCCGCCTGCAGCGGTGGTGGAGGGATGAGTTAAAAGGGAGGGTGGTTAGTTGGCTGCTGTCTTGCAAAAGGAACAAGCTTGACCTGTGTACAGGAGTCTAAGGTTAGGAGTGGGGACCCCTGGGAAGCGCCCAACAAATGCTCCCTCCCACCCCCAGACTATGGAGATTTGGAGGGAATCTGCTCTGATCCACCGCCCCGCCCTGGTTTGGAACAGGACTTCAGGGTGACTGAAATGCTGCCTGATGGCAGGCTCGCTGGTGAGCTCTCCTCTCTAGTCTGGCTCCACCAGAGGAGCTCAGGAATTTGGAAAATGGAGGCAGGTCTTGCTAGTCACCCTGTCTCCAGTTCACACTGACTCTGGATGGCGGCACAGTCACTTAGAGCCTGCTGGTGGCAGTGCTGGCAGGAAATAGCTTGCCTGAACTGATGGGCAGAGAACAGTGTCCTAGTGCCACAAACGGTTGGCTTCATCATCTACGAGATGAACAGGCAAGTCTCACGTACACTTGGCACTGGGGAGCATCCCGCTCTGGAACATTGTCGCAGCAGAAGCCCAGAGGCAAGACATAGCTATGATGGTCAGAGGACAGCGAGGGTTCCAGGCTGGCCGTGGGGTCCCTCATTAGACGTACGTGGAGCCCCGGCTTCAGCCCTTCCTACCATTAAGACCTGGGCTGGTTATTGGCCTCTGATCCTTAGTTTTCTTATCGGTAAGACGGGGATAGCTCAGTAGGGTCACATGAGGAATTAAGGGGATAAAGGTCTCACTTAGCACAGTGGCTGTTATAGCGTAAGTACTCAGGGAAGGTTAGCTCTCCGTGATCACGACCGTAGCATCTGTGTGTCAGCCACAGCGTTGAATGCGTAGTGGACCAAGCAGGCTCTGTCCTTGAAGGAAGACCTCACAACCCTCTCAAGCATGCAGTCAATATCGGGTTCAGACTGGGCAGCTAAAATCACACACATGACTTTCAACAACTGTGCTTTATTGCACCTAGAAACGTAGGTGAGCAGTGTGGGAACAGTGGGAATGGTAACCCTTCGGGAAATATGGCCTTGCCAAGTAGAGAAAGTGTCCGCACCTCCCCAGAGACCACTAGCCACTTAAATTCAGGTACAAACCTTTTGTGCTCTCGTTAATGTTTTTTCTGTATTCCTCTTCCCTCACAATAATGTTGGGAGGCTTATTTAACTACCAAGGAGAAATATGTGGTATTCCCAGGTTTTGTTTTTTGAGATGGAGTCTTACTCTGTCGCCAGGCTGGTGTGCAGTGGCACAACCTCAGCTCACTGCAACTGCCAACCGTGGGTTCAAGCGATTCTCCTGCCTCAGCCTCCCGAGTAGCTGGGACTACAGGCATGTGCCACCACACCTGGCTAAGTTTTATATTTTTAGTAGAGATGGGGTTTCACCATGTTGGCCAGGATGGTCTCAATCTTCTGACCTCCTGATCTGCATACCTGGCCTCCCAAAGTGCAGGGATTACAGGTGTGAGCCACCGTGCCTGGCCAGTATTCCCAGTTTATGTGAATCCTTCATCCAGAATGTATCATGGCAACTTCTGAGCCCTGCAACATGCCCCAACAGTAACTGGCATCTGTCAAACCACCCCAGGTGTTAGCTTCTGAGGTCATCGTGGATGGCAGTTTGGACCAACACCATCCAAGGTGCCCTTCAGAAAAGATGGGAATTCTTTTTTGTTTGTTTTGGGGATGGAGTTTTGCTCTTATTGCCCAGGCTGGAGTGCAGTGGTGCCATCTCGGCTCACTGCAACCTCTACCTCCTGAGTTCAAGCGATTCTCCTGCCTCAGCCTCCTGAGTAGCTGGGATTACAGGCACCTGCCACCACACCCAGCTACTTTTTGTATTTTTATTAGAGATGGGGTTTCACCATGTTGGCCAGGATGGTCTCAATCTCTTGACCTCGTGATCCACACACCTCGGCCTCCCAAAGTGCTGGGAGCCACCGCACCTAGCCAAGATGGCAATTCTTAAACCCCACAGGTTGGTGACGCCAGGACAACACTCCAGAATCATTTTGAGACTGAAAGTGAGGTTTTTTTTTTTTTTTTTTTTTTTTTGAGATGGAGTCTTGCTCTGTTTCCAAGCTGGAGTGCAGTGGCGTGATCTCAGCTCACTGCAACCTCCACCTCCTAGTTCAAGCGATTCTCCTGCCTCAGCCTCCGCATAGCTGGGACTACAGGTGTACGCCATCGCGCCCAGCTAATTTTTTGTATTTTAGTAGAGACGGGGTTTCACTATGTTGGCCAGGCTGGTCTCAAACTCCTGACCTTGTGATTTGCCTGCCTCAACCTCCGAAAGTGCTGGGAATATGGGTGTGAGCCACGGTGCCTGGCCAAGGTGGGATTTTTGCAGGGCTTCGTTGAGAGGAGATTGGCAAAGAATAAGTGAAGGAAGCAAAGCAGGAAGAAGTTTTGAAACAATCAGTTTTGACCCCTTGCTTGTGTGTTTAGCATAAGAGGATGCAGGGGGCAGCTCTCAAATCAATGCGCCTACATTCACTATGACTTCATGATACAGGGAACACGGCATTCAACATTGAGAGCATGAGGAATTTTGGGATTTGCGCAAATCCTTACTAGTTTGTGAGCTTGTTCCCAGCCCACCTGGAATGTGTAACCTCATCCTTCAACTCAGGACTGACCACCCACTGCCCCGTGCCATCCTTCCGGTACAGGTGCCGGGATGCCGCTGTCTCCGCCGGACCGGCTCAAACTGATTCACCTTTGCTTAAGTTGTTACAGGTGATGAATCCAGCGCTGCCAGGCACGCACAGCAGGAAGAGTTCAACATCCTAATTATTGACACCACGAGCCTGGGAGGCCGGCTGCACGGGCATCAGCTGGGACTAGTTAGAATGGCTGGGCGGGCTTGACTCACCCCACACCGGGGAGACGGGTCGGAGTGTTGCCTCCTGTCTCCGTGCCAGGGATGCAACTGCCAGCGCTGTAGTACTGGATTTTCCGCGGATGGGGCAGCCGGCGTGTCGGCCAGTAACGCTGGCTGTAGGTGAAGCAAGGCTGGATGTGAGTTCCGCTCCCGCCACTGACTACTGGATGTGAGTTCCGCTCCCGCCACTGACTAGGTAAGTTTCATAACCGAAGCCTCTTTATTTGTATAATGAGAATAAGTTTCTGAAAGTTCCAGGGTGATGGTGAAAGTAGAACGGAAAACAGCTTCCAGACCTGGGCAGCTAAAACTCCTTTACTACTCATGCGTGCAAGTTATGAGTCATAAACGGGGTTACAGCGATATGGGGCAGAAAGAGTCCTGCTTCTGTGGCGCTTCTGTTCTCCGAGGGAGAGACACATAGATGGTGATTAAGGACAAGGCCTCACAGAGGTCTCTGCTGATGGAGATGGTGTGTGCTGCCCAGGCCACTTTTCCTGGAGGACTCGTGCTGGGAGCTGCCAGGAGTGTCCTTGGCAGGCAGTCTTCAGCTGTCAGCTCCTGGGATGGTCTGGGCTGCAGACGTGGCCGGGGGTAGCCGGGGAAGGCCCCATATAAACGCTGGTCAGTGTGGGAGTACAGGCCAGTGCTTCTGCCCAAGTCCGGGCAACTTGGAAGGGCCGTCCTCCCTGGAGGGTTCCTAGCAGCTGTTGCTGGGCCTCTGTCAGCACTTAGTGACTTTTTTTTGGAGTAAGTGATTTGCTCTGTTGCCCAGGCTGGAGTGCAGTGGCGTGATCATGGCTCACTGCAGCCTTGGGCCTCCTGGGCTTAAGTGATCCTCCCACCTCAGCCTCCCAAGTAGCTGGGACCACAGGCACGTGCACCCAAGCCCAGCTAACTTTTTAAATTTTTGCAGAGATGAGGGTCTCACTTGGTTGGCCAGGCTGATCTTGAATTCCTGGCCTCAAGCAACCCTCCCGCCTTGGCCTTCCTAAGCGTTGGGATCGTGAGCCACCGCACCTGGCCACAGCTCAAGGGCTTGTTGGCTGCTGGAGGTTGGACATGTGGAGGAGTCCTTGAGGCCAAGAGAGGATTAAGACCTGAAAAGGGGTCAGCCCCAGGCTGGGGGACACAGTGCAGGAGAAGCGGCGTGAGGGCAGGACTTGTGCGGGAGCGGGCTTGGTCACTAGTAGGACGTGTAGCTTTTCTTCCAAGTGTTATGGGGTTGCTTGAATCTGACTTTAAGGCTCGCCCTGGATGTGGGGTGGGGAGCACACAGCAGGGGCTGAAGTGGAGTCAGGAGGGTGAGGAGATGGACAAGGGACACTGGGCAGGGACGGTGGACGGGAGGAAAAGAGCAGACAGACTCCACCATGTGTTCCCAGCAGAGCTGCCAGGCCTGGGCGAGGGGACTTGGGGCTCCTGGCCTGGTGACTGGGCGGGTGGTGCCACCCGTGGGGAGGGTGCGGATGAGCTGCAGAAGCCCCGAGTGCCCCTTCTCCTGGTCTGTGTGCCTGGTGCGGCCTCATGGCTTCACTCCTTCCAGGGAGAATAGTGGCCCCTGCCAGGCAGATCTGGCTTCTGGAGACCCTCCATCTGCAGCT
The DNA here is from genome assembly GCA_031835075.1 of Saguinus oedipus. Classification (NCBI taxonomy): domain Eukaryota; kingdom Metazoa; phylum Chordata; class Mammalia; order Primates; family Cebidae; genus Saguinus; species Saguinus oedipus. Next base: position 38,198,847 of record CM063175.1, on the reverse strand, counting down.
GGCAGGCAGAGGTCTTGCCAGGGAGCTGAGGAAGTCACATTGCCTTTGGAAGGGCAAAGGAGGCACTGGGGTGCGTGGGATGTGGGCTTCCCTCCAGAACCACGATAACCAAAGATGCTCTAGAGCCTCTTGGGACCCTCAGGCCTGGGCTGGGACCTGAGGTGTGCAGGGAGCGCCCGGTAGGGGCAGGACCTGGGGGGAAGGGGCTGACCCAGGTGACACATCCCTGCGTTCCACCTGGCCGGGTTTTCCTTCTGCTTTGACTTTGTTTGCTGGGTATGTGCTTTGCATTGTTCCTAAGCTAGTCTCTTGGGAGCCACGACCAAGGTAGACTGGGCTGCAGGCGTGGGACTATGGAGAGCATGGCACACCTGGGGAGGCCAGAGGGCTCGGGCCACAGCCTGCTGCGGTCCCTCCTGGAGACCCGAGGCTGGGGGGAGCAGCATCTACCTGGGCCCAGGCCCTGCCCCCTGCCGCCCACCTCAGCACCCACTGCAGGAGGGCAGAGGATGGCCTGCTGAGGCTCTGTGGCCGTGACAGTAACTTGGCCCCTCGGGAGAAAGCTGTCTGGGTCCCTCTCTTGGGGCCCAGTGGGACAGAGACTGGAGGCGGAGGAGTGTTTACATCACTGGTGGTGGCCCTCTGGGGCTTTGGCATCCTTACCCTTCCCACAGTCAGCCAATGTGCCCCACCCAGGCTCCCAGAGCGCCCAGCCCTGCCATCTCCAATCCGATCTAGCTTGGGCGTTAAATGCACAGAAGGCAGCAGAAGCCCGTGTTACTGGGGAGGAGAGGCAAAAGGAGCACGAAAATTTCTGATCACATTTTACAACTTAAAAGCTGTTGATTTAGGAAGAATTCTTAGATGCACCTAAAGTCGCAAACATACCACAGAGTCCCACAAACCCTGCAACCAGCTTCACCCAGTGGTGACATCCTTTTTTTTTTTTTTTTAATTGAGACAGAGTCTCACTCTGTGGCCCAGGCTGGAGTGCAATGGCGCGATCTTGGCTCACTGCAACCTCTGCCTCCTGGGTTCAGGCAATTCTCCTGCCTCAGCCTACCGAGCAGCTGGGATTACAGGCGCGTGCCACCACACCCAGCTAATTTTTGTATTTTTAGTAGAGACGGGGTTTCACCATGTTGGTTGGGCTGGTCTTGAACTCCTGACCTCGTGATCTGCCTGCCTCGGTCTCCCAAAGTGCTGGGATTACAGGCATGAGCCACCGGCCAATGGTGGCATCTTACATGATGATTGCCCAGCGTCACAACCAGGAAACTGACATTGGTTCAATGCTGTTGATCAGACACAAACCTTAGGAAGTTCCACTCACTTTCACATACGCATGGGTGTGTCTGGTTCTATGAGATGTGATCCCGTGTATGGGTTCCTGTCACTCCATGTCATCAAGATAGAGAACTTCCACCACCACAGGGAACTCTCTAGTCACAGCACCGCCGTCCTTGTGCCCTGGCAACTCCCAGTGTGGTCTCCATCCTTTCACTTCCGTCATTTTGAGAATGTTCACACCTGCGGGTTGTACAGTGTGGCTCTGTAATGCCCTCGGGAGCCCCATGAGCTGTTGTGTGTGTCGTGTGTTTCTTTTTATCGCTGAGTAGAATTCTGAGGATGGATGGGCCCGCATTGGTTAACCATGTCCACAGAAGCGCATTTGGGCTAATTCTGTTTTTTGGCCCTTCTGAATAAAGCTGCTATAAATATTTATGTACTGATTTTGTGTTTGTGGTAAAGTATACGTAATATAAAATTTACCAGTAACCGTGTGTGTGTGTGTGTGTGTGTGTGTGTGTGTGTGTTTTGAGATGGAATCTTGCTCAGTTGCCCAGGCTGGAGTGCAGTGGCCCAATCTCAGCTGACTGCACCCTCCACCTCCTGGGTTCAAGCGATTCTCCTGCCTCAGCCTTTGGAATAGCTGGGATTACAGGCACCCGCCACCACACCCAGCTAATTTTTTTATTTTTGCTAGAGATGGGGTTTTACTGTGTTGGCCAGGCTGGTCTTGAACTCCTGACCTCAGGTAAGCCACCTGCCTCAGCCTCCCAAAGTACTGGGATTACAGGCGTGAGCCACCGTGCCCAGCCTTTTTTGTTTGATTTTTGAGATGGGGTCTCATTCTCTTACCCAGGCTGGAGTACAGTGGTGCAACCGCAGCTCACTGCAGCCTGTATCTCCTGGGCTCAAGTGACCACAGGTGCGTTCTACCCCATCTGGCTAACTTATATTTTATTTTGTAGTGCTGAGGTTCCACTATGTTGCCCAGGCTGGTCTCAAACTCTTGGGCTCAAGTGATCCTCCTGCCTCAGCCTCCCACAGTGCTGGGATTACAGGCGTGAGCCACCGTGCCCGGTTTTAAGTGTGTAATTCAGTGTATGTGCAGGCTTTTGTATAAACATAGAAGTACTCATTTCTCTGGGACAAATGTCTAAGAGCATGATTGCTGGGTCCCATGGAAAGCACCTGTTTTGTCTTCTAAGAAGCAGCTGCTGAGATGTTTTCCAGAGTAAGTGTGCCATCTTCCATTCCCACTAGCAGTGGATGAGAGATCCAGTTTCTCCATAACTTTGCTAGCATCTAGTGTAACGAGTGTTTTTCTTGTAGCGGCTCTCACAGGTGCTTGGGGCACGTCCTGGTGGTTCTGACTGGGCTGAACCTGCCTTCGTGCGCTTGTTTGCCGTCCACACCTCCTCTTCAGTGACACATCTGTTTGTCTTTTGCCCACTTTGTAATTTAATTAGAAGCAGGGCCTTCAGCTGTGTTTTTACCATTGGGTTTTGAGAAGTCTTTGTGTACTCTAGATACCAGTCCTTTGTGAGTTACAGGGTTTTTCAGTACTTCTCCCCAGTCAGTGGCTTGTCTCATCCTCTTCACAGTTCTTTCACTCAGCAAATTTTACATTTTGATGAAGCCTAACTCATTTTATTTTTTTCCATGGATGGTGCTTTTGGTATCACACCTAAGAACTCTACTCTTGGCCGGGCGTGGTGGCTCACACCTGTAATCCCAGCATTGTGGGAAGCTGAGGCAGGTGGATCACCTGAGGTCAGGAGTTCGAAGCCAACCTGGCCAACATGGTGAAACCCCATCTCTACTAAAAATACGATTAGCCAGGGTTGGTGGTGTGTGCCTATAATCCCAGCTACTTGGGAGGCTGAGGTGCGAGAATTGTTTGAACCTGGGAGGCGGAGGCCCCACTGAGCCCAGATGGCAACATTGCATTCCAGCCTGGTGTCAGAGCAAGACTCTCTCAAAAAAAGAAAAAAAAACAAAACTCTAGCCTTTACGAGCTCTAGGTCTCAAAGATTTTCTGTTTTTTTTTTTCCTAAAAGTTTTACGGTTTCATGTTTTGCATTTAAGTTTATGATTATTATTATTTTTTTTGAGACAGTCTCGCTCTGTCGCCCAGACTGGAGTACAATGGTGTTATCTCAGCTCACTGCAACCTCCACCTCCCAGATTCAAGTGATTCTCCTGCCTCAGCCTCCCTAGTAGCTGGGATTACAGGTACTGGCCATCACGCCTGGCTAATTGTATTTTTAGTAGAGATGGGGTATCACCATGTTGGCCAAGCTGGTCTTGAACTCCTGACCTCAAGTGATCTGCCCACCTTGGCCTCCTGAAGTGCTGGGATTACAGGTGGAGCCACTGCACCCATCCCTAATTTCATTTTCAGATTGTTCATTTTGTTTTTTGTTTTTTGTTTTTTTTTTTTGAGACGGAGTCTTGCTCTGTTGCCAGGCGCCAGGCTGGAGTGCAATGGCACAATCTCGGCTCACTGTAACCTCCACCTCCTGCAATTCAAGTGATTCTCCTGCCTCAGCCTCCCGAGTAGCTGGGATTACAGGCACGCACCACCACACCCAGCTATTTTTGTATTTTTAGTAGAGACGGGATTTCACCATGTTGGTCAGGATGGTCTCGATCTCTTGACCTGGTGATCCACCCGCCTCGGCCTCCCAAAGTACCTGGATTACAGGCTTGAGCCACTGCGCCCGACCTAGGATTTTCTTTCTTTTTTTTTTTTTTTTTTTTTTTTTTTTTTTTTTTTGAGACGGAGTTTCACTCTTGTTACCCAGGCTGGAGTGCAATGGCGCGTTCTCGGCTCACCGCAACCTCCGCCTCCTGGGTTCAGGCAATTCTCCTGCCTCAGCCTCCTGAGTAGCTGGGATTACAGGCACGCGCCACCATGCCCAGCTAATTTTTTTTGTATTTTTAGTAGAGACGGGGTTTCACCATGTTGACCAGGATGGTCTCGATCTCTTGACCTCGTGATCCACCCACCTCGGCCTCCCAAAGTGCCTGGATTACAGGCTTGAGCCACTGCGCCCGACCTAGGATTTTCTTCATCCAGGATCATGGCAGCAGTACCAGCTTTCCAATATGGATGTCCCCTATGTCTTTTTCTTACCCGATTGCACTGACTAGACTCTCCAGCACAATAGTCAACGAAAGTGGTGGGGGTGACACAGGTGCCTCGTTTCCAGTCTTTTTACCTTGCAGTCTCAACAGAGAATATCATACACCTACCAAGTGCCAGGATCCTGAGATCCTGAGAAAGGGATTGGGGCAGGCAGTCCGGGAAGGCTTCCCTAGATGAGCTGATAGGAAGACGGCTTGCCGAGGCAGGAGTTTGAGTTTATGCTCACGTCTCAGCTGGAGCCAGACATGGAAGAGGGTGGGCTCGGGTGCCTGCCACTAACACAGGCTTTGCCGTGCGTCCTCTGACAAGGCAGATAGATGCTCCCGTCCTCGTCGGACCTGCCAGGACAGCGTCATGACCTCCAAGGCTCCTTTGTGCACCACAGGCCACGCCTCATTTCCTGTCACTCCAAGATGGGGGCAGGCAAACTGAGATGTTCGCGCTGCTCAACGGAAGAAAGCTGGGGCCAAGCTTGTGAAGCTCTCACCCCAGGGTGCCCAGTATGGTGCTGTGGGTGGAGTCCTGCAGACCTGCTTCCTGTGTTAAGAGCCTGACCTCTGTTCATTCCTCCCTCCGTTATTCCATTCATTTGCTTCGTGCGTCTGTGCAGTTCAGGCTGTGTGCACGGTGTCTCTGGAGCATGGCATGGGATGGAATAGGTTAACAAGGCCCTCACTTAGCACACAGCTGTAATGCACAGCCGAGGGAGTCTCAAATGAACTTTCAGAAAGAAGGTGCGCTCTGGGCTAAGAGACCCAGAGCTTGGTCACTTCAGGAAAGGCAGCAGCACATCTGTCTGTGCATGTGTGTGTATGTGTATGTGTTCACACATATGTGCACATGTGTGCTCGTATGTGTATATGTGCGTGTGTGTGCGCGTGCATGTGCCTAGGGTGTGGTTAGGGCAGGTGGGCGGTTACATGGAGCAGGGCACAATCAGGTCGACCCCTAAAAGATGTATAGGATTTGGACAAATGCCTGGCAGGTGCTTTTGGGCCCCCTTACGGCAGATTCCCCAGACTGCCATGGGGACACGACTCATCTGAGGTCGTTCTTTTTCTTTTTTTTCTTTCTTTTTTTATTTTTTGAGATGGAATCTCACTCTGTTGCCAGGCTGAAGTACAGTGGCTTGATCTTGGCTGATGACAACCTCTGCCTCCTGGGTGCAAGTGCTTCTCCTCACTCAGCCTCCCGAGTAGCTGGGACTACAGGCACGTGCCATCATGCCCAGCTATTTTTTGTATTTTTTTTTGAGACGGAGTTTTGCTCTTGTTACCCAGGCTGGAGTGCAATGGCGTGATCTTTGCTCACTGCAACCTCCGCCTCCTGGGTTCAGGCAATTCTCCTGCCTCAGCCTCCTGAGTAGCTGGGATTACAGGCGCGCGCCACCATGCCCAGCTAATTTTTTGTATTTTTAGTAGAGATGGGGTTTCACCATGTTGACCAGGATGGTCTCGATCTCTTGACCTCGTGATCCACCTGCCTCAGCCTCCCAAAGTGCTGGGATTACAGGCGTGAGCCACCGTGCCCAGCCTTTTTTGTATTTTTAATAGAGACAGGGTTTCACCATGTTGGCCAGGATGATCTCGATCTCTTGACCTGGTAATCCACCTGCTTTGGCCTCCCAAAGTGCTGGGATTATGGGTATGAGCCACCGTGCCTGGCCGAGATGTTAAAATGCAGATTCTGACTCAGTGGGTCTGGGGTTGGCTTTGAGCATCTTCACTCCCCGGGAGCTCCCGAGGGAAGCTGATACTGCAGGTCCCAGGTGACACTCTGAGGAGCTAAGCAGAGAGAATCCAATTTGATTTGGTGAATAGTAGGAGGGGAGGAGAGAACTGTACAAGTCAGTAGGAGCCTGGGTCCAGGCTGAAGAGACCAACCTCTGTTTGGCAGGCGAGGTGCAGCTTCTGAAGATATTTGGGCCATGGAGTGAGCCAAGTCTGACTTTAGGCCGATTAGCCTGGAAATCACTCAAAGGAGAGACTGGAGCAAAGGCAGCTGGAGGCAGGTGCTTCGTCTTCCGTCCACCCACCCAGCCACCCGTCTGTCCATCTGTGCATCCATCGTCCAATCTCCCATCTACCCGTCTGTCCATATACTGACCCATTTAGGTGTCTGCCTAGCTCTCCATCCCTCCATCCTTCGATCTACCCACTGACCCACCCACCTGTCCATCTGTCCATCGCCCACCCACCTACCCACCCACCTGTGTGCCCGTCTACCTATCTCCCCTGTCCATTTACCATCCACTAATATTTGTTAGATGGATATCATGGTGTAGACCCTGGGGAAGGATGAGGATGACCCAGTCTCCCCCCAACGCAGGGATCCCAGGGCCCCATGGGGCTGATCCCTGTTACACATGCAGGGTTGGGTGGCTGCACAGACACCGGGCACACAGAGCATGGGCAGCCACCACACTGGTGGGGAAGAGGCTTCCTGAAGGAGGGGGCCCTTGAGAGCTTTCCGGGGGCGGGGGAGATCCAGTGAGAGGGAAGTGGATGTGCATGTGTGCATTTGCGTGCATGTGTGTGCATGTGCGTGCACGTGTGTGTGTGCGCGCACAGGAGCTAATGGTGAGAAGCAGTGTGGTATGTGCACTGGCTGTCAAGGGTTTGGAGCTGATGGAGGCAGAGAAGGCCAGACAGGAGGGCGACCAGTCAGGGTCCCTGGTTACAAACAATAGAACTGGTTCCCATTACATCTGTGTAGTGGCAGCTCATACAACTGACTAGAAGGTTGGAGAACCAGTGTCAGCAGGAGCCTGAGATCCTGCCTTGTCCCCGTCTCTCTGAGGATTGTGCCCAAGTGGAGAAGGGTGTGGTTAGCCAAGATGACAGTGTCACCATCAGCGGTGACAGTAGCTGGAGTCTGTGGGGCGTTCACACACGCCAGGCTCCCTGTGAAGTGCCTTGCACTCATTGCTGCATGGACTCTTCCCAGTGATGCTGGGAGGGCTCCCCACTGCAGGGAGAGGAAACAGACTTAAAGAGGGCGGGTCACCCACCTGAGCTCACCCACAGCCATCCCTGGGGCCTCGGCTGATGGTGAGCCTGGGCTCCAATGCCCAGGAGAGAGAGACCTGGAAGGAGACCAGGTGCCTCAGACAGCACCCCTGCCAGGGACTGATGAGGTGAGGGGTGAGGAAGAGGCTCAGAGGGCACCCAGGAGAGTGAACTGGAAGGGGATGGCGCCCAGGGCAGCTTAGAGGGGAGTGGGCCTCAGGCTATGTCCAGGAGAGGGTGAGGCCCCTGGGAGTCATGCGGCTGGGGAGGACGCCTGGTGATAGGATTGCCAGGGGCTGATGTGGAGGCGATGGCCACCCCCAACCAGGGAGGGAGAGTCGTGAGGCTGGGTAGGAGGGGCCGATGAAGGAGGTGGAGGGAGGAGACACAGCACAGAGGCTCCCCATGCCTAGGAGCAGCTGGGCATTGAGCTCCCTGGATACAAAATGGGAGAGGGGTTGGGGCCGGAGCCAGGGTGGGAACTCAGGGCTAGATGGCTCATTGCTAGTATGTAGAAATGCAACTGATCCTTCTACCCAGGGCTTCTACTCTCTAGTGTCTAGAGCAGATACTTCTACTCCAGGGCTGGAGGTGCCTGGAGGCTCGCTTCCATCACGGCTGAGAGGGGGCTACTTTAACTACGTGCTTTGGCGGATAGTTTAGGCCGAAAGATGCACCCGGCACTGTATGAGGGAGACCCCAAAACAGAGGGCAGAAGTGATTGCACCCAGAAGCGTAGACACCCAGGAGAGGGATGTGGGGACAGAAAGGACCTGCAGGATGGAGGCAGTCCACTGGACTGTGTAAATGGCCCAGCACCCACACACCCCATGTGCACACACACCTACCCCTACCTCTTTCTCTTTGTCTCCCTGTCTCTGTCTCTGTGTGTCTCTGTCTGTCGCTCACGCCCACCCTTCAGCCCAGTGACCCCCTCTGTTTGGTGTGGGAAGAGGTTAGGTGCTGTGTCAAGGCGAGTGGGGATGGTAACTGATCTCTAACTGCAGGATTGTGCAGAAGCAGAAGCCAGTTGCCGGAGATGATCCCAGGAATCCCTGCTGAGACTCTCTGGAGAGGCTGGGGGTTGCTGGATTCCCTGATTTCCTGATTCTCAAAGGTGGGCCCCACCCAGCCCCATTCTGACCGGAGTCTGCATGCAGGGCAGGCAGCTGGGGTTCGTCTGCATGCACTGCCCTAACCAAGAGCCACAGGCAGGTGGACTTAACAGCAGTGGTTTTTGTCCTGCAGTTCTGGAGGCTGGAGTCCAAGCTCGAGGTGCCGGCAGGCTGGGCCCTGCTGAGGCCTCTCCCCTGCGGCTGCAGACGGCAGCCCCCGGCTGTGTCCTTGTGTGCTGCTTCTGGGCTTGCCTGGGAAGGGGGAGGTCCTGGCAGAGGGGAAACTCTGGGATCTCTTCCCTTTCTTATAAGGACAGCAGTTTTATAGGATTACAACCTCATTTAACTCTAATTACCTTCCTAGAGGCACCATTTCCAATACAGCCACATGGGGGTTAAGGTTTCAACATGAATTTCAGGAGGAAACAATTCCTTCTATAATGAAGCCTAGGAGACCCCCTGGTTCAGACCTTTGTTCTGCCAGTGAGGAAACCAAGGCTCAGAGAAGTTAAGTGATTGGCCTAGGGTCACACAGCTGGCCAAGTGGCCCAGCCAGAATTGGAAGGACAGTGTGGGTGGGGATGCCTGCCCTATGTGTGCCCTTTAGAAGCAGTTCTGTTTACTTGAGGGACCAGAGCCGAGGGGAGCAGAGCCTCCCAGAAACCTGAAGACTTTAGCTGAGACCTCACGAAGGCTTCCGGGCTGAAGAAGTGTCATAGCATGGAATGCGGAGGGCAACTGCTGGGGCCCTTCTGCCTCTGCAAACAGCAGGGAGTTTGGCAGTGTTTGGGAACAGACTTAGTAACTGCTTAGAGATCCTTCCAGACTTACATTTCTGTAATGGCAATGAAGCCACTCTTGAACGGAAACTTCCTGAATCCAGGAGAAGTCTTGACAGGAGGAAACAGCCCCAAAAGAAGAATTTCCCCGAGCACGTGTGGGCCAGCAGCTCAGCCTTGGGGGTGAGGACAGGGACCTGGGCATGTGAAGGGCAGTCAGCCTGTGTTAGGCAATGCAGATAAGTCACGCCTTCTGTTTGTATTTGCAGATGGAGCCAAAGTTTTGGTGGGCAAGGTCAGAGCAGAGAGCAGGAGCCGCAGCCGAGGTCAAGGTCCGCCCTTGGGAGATGGTTCTGGAAGGGGTGGGGAGGGCGGTAAGAGCCCATCTCCGCTGCAGGGGCCTCTTCCATGTGCCCTGTGCCCACTCGCACTTCTCCTTCACCCCCACAGCCCCTGGGTGCTTCTGGGCTGACTCGGGCCACAAAGATGTTTTTTTGAACCCCAAGAAAAATGTTCTCATTAAATACACTTTTATCAAAAAGCAGATTTTGGGCAATCCCTTCCGAACCGCAGATGCCATTTTTAGGAACGTGGGGCTTCTGAGCCCTGTGTGGGCAGTGGAATAGTAGCTATTGTCTTTCTGGGCGCGGCTGCTCCCAGCTGGAAGCAGAACATGGTCTTTGGAGAAGCCACGTCAACACGTGACAGTAAAGCCGGTGTGTTCTCGGCACAGCCTTATTGTGACCCTTGCTGGGTATTTTCTGGCTCAGTGCCATCAGGCCATTGACCCCCCTTGGAACGCCAGGATAGAAAGGGAGTGTCAAGAAGGCTGTCACCAGGCTCCTGCCTGCCACTGTGGCCCCACCCCCAGCGCCCACGCCTGCCCCTCCACAGCCAGAATGCACAGCGTCGTCTTGTTAGAGATTCCAAAAGGCATTTTACAAAACACATCGATTCCTGGGCTCTGGCGTCTCGGGTTATAGAACCACCCTCTGCAGCTCCACCTCAAATCACACCTGCAAAGAGGTGCCGCTCCCGTGCCCCTGCCAGCTGGTAGTGGTGCCACGCCAGGAAGAGCTGGGGCTGGCAGGGGTGTGCCTCCCATGCATTTTGACTGTGCCCACCTTTTGTGGGTGGGTGAAGTAAGTGGAGATAGGGGAGGAGCGTGTCATGTCCAGGGACCCCGGCTTGGTTCGGTCCTAACTTAAGACACTCAGTCCTGCTGTCCCTGGAGGCAGCTCCTGGGTGGAGACGGCAGAGTCGGGAGATGTGGCCAGTGGTGAGTGGGCCTCATTTTGCAGGCACTGGGCTCACTCGGGAAATGAGAGACTTTAAGAAATGAAAGGCCTTGCAGAAGGCAGCCCATCTCCCTCCTGGTAGGGCAGAATCTGCTCCTGTTCTTAGGGTCGCCTGGCTGTGGACGTGGATGCCACGTGGATGCGTTAGGACTTGCGGGCTCCTGTGAGTCCCTGAGTCCTCACCTCCCTGTCTGAGTGCTAGCGTGGGTCGTGGGCTGCGAGGGAGGAGGGCGGGATGGCTACTCATCAGCTTTTCAGTGCCTTGGCCAGAAGCCTCCCTGGATGGGCACAAGGCGTGTAGAAGATGCCAGTGACCCCACTGTCTGGCCTGGGCAGTGGCCATGCCGGTCAACAGCACACAGTAGTGGGCTTCAGCCTATTGTTTGCCACCCGGGCATGCTCACCAGCACCTGGATGGCTCTAGATGGGCGTAGGGGGCAGTGGATGTGGCCCCCGGCCATGTTCACTTCACCTGGCTGGCTCTAGATGGGGGTAGGGGGCAGGGGATGTGGCCCCCGGCCATGTTCACTTCACCTGGCTGGCTCTAGATGGGGGTGGGGGGCAGTGGATGTGGCCCCGGCCATGTTCACTACACCTGGCTGGGTCTAGATGGGGGTAGGGGGCAGTGGATGTGGCCCCTGGCCATGCTCACTTTACCTGGATGGGTCTAGATGGGGGGGGGGGGGGCAGTGGATGTGGCCCCAGGCATGCTCACTTCACCTGGATGACTCTAGATGGGGTGGGGGGGGGCAGTGGATGTGGCCCCGGCCATGCTCACTTCACCTGGATGGCTCTAGATGGGGGTGGGGGGCAGTGGATGTGGCCCTGGGCATGCTCACTTCACCTGGATGGCTCTAGATGGGGTGGGGGGGGCAGTGGATGTGGCCCCGGGCATGCTCACTTCACCTGGATGGCTCTAGATGGGGGTGGGGGGCAGTGGATGTGGCCCCTAGGCATTCTCACTTCACCTGGCTTGGTCTAGATGGGGGTAGGAGGCAGGGATGTGGGGCAACTGGTTTGTGCCTTCTCTCTGTGGCCTCTGACCTTCAGCTTCCACATCCTGCAGCGAAGATAACAATGGGATCTGCTGCATGAGCCTGTCATGCGAATGAATTGGTAATCAGCATAGCCCCTGGCGGGGAACCTGCCACAGAGGCCTGCATGTGCTCCATCCTGGTGACTGTCAGTCTCCCCCTTCCCATCCCAAGGTGGCAAGTCCCATTGGCCTCCTGTTTTCCTTGGTGACGAAAACAGTGTGTATTGAATGGTGCTGTGTCCACAGCCACAATGCCTTGGACTCACAGGGACTGGGCTTTGTCACCATCTTACCTTATAGAGGTTTCATTTTCCCTAACGGATAAACACGGCTTGAATTTGTGGACTCTGTGGCCAGGCCCATGGGGCGTTAGGGAGAGCCCACCAGTTCCCACCAGCTCAGACACCCTCAGCTGAAAGCTCCCTGGGGTCTCAGCTGCTTTCAACTCCGAGAAGCCCTGGGCAGAGCCTGCTTGCCCCACTTCCCTGAGGCACCTCCAGACAGTGCAGACGGCACCTGGGCAGGCAGAGGTGATGCCGGTGCACAGATAGAGGAGGGACCCTCAGGCTTCCCCTCCTCCAGGCCTTAGTGGGCCCTGGTGTCGGGCCTTGAGGATAAGGTGAGGGTGGGAGGGGAAGTCCACGAATTCACAAGGCCATTTCCGGGGAGGCCCGTGAGTCACCTCCTGGCCACCCCATCCCATGGCCTCTTCCTCCCCAAAGGTGGAGCCCAGGCAGCCTGGGGAGGGGACTGAGGAGCAGGAAGAGCCAGGAGTTGTCAGGGAGATGAAGGCGGCCCTCAGCGGAAGCCGCCCAGCCCTGTGATTATAGTGGCATGAACTCCAGCCGGATGCCAGCGGGGTCTCTGTCTCCCTGGGGCTTCATTCCCCGTTAGAGAATGCAGTCCTCTCCTGGTGAGGGGCCTCAGGGTGGAATGTTCTGGGACCACAAGGTGTGTAACAAGTGCTACAAATGCTTGCTCAGTGATGTCAGAGGATCAGGGCTGGCCCTGGGCCAGAGGCACAGAGGTGAAGGCTGTTTGCTAACGCCAGCTTCTTCCCTCCCTCCGTCTGCTGCTGCCCTCACTCATCGCAAACCTTTCCTTAGGGAGGGGTGTGTTTAGACTCAGCGTGTGACTAACAGCACTTCGCTGCTCTGCCACTCCTTTCTTCTCACTGGCTTGACGTGGTCTTCATCCTGGGCTTCTGAAACTAGGAACACAAATCTCGAGGGTTTCCAGGTGATAGGCCCGGGGCTAGGCAAAGCCATAGGAAAGCATGCTGCACCTTTCTGAACATCAATTTTATTAGATGGTAAGACAACAGTCATCTGTGAAAACAAAGTTGCTGTAATTGTAAAGACAAAACCGAAAGTCTTCTCTCTATACGCCGGTTAAATCTGCTCCCTCCAGGCCGGGCAGAACACAGCTCCCCAGTGACCACTCCAGACCACATCAGCCCCCGCTGAGTGGAGTATCCTGTGTTCTTACAACCCCTAGGTCACTTGTAATTTTTTTTCTTTAGATGGAGTTTTGCTCTTGTTGCCCAGGCTGGAGTACAATGGTGCGATGTCAGCTCACTGCAATCTCCGCCTCCTGGGTTCAGGCAATTCTCCTGCCTCAGCCTTGTGAGTAGCTGGGACCACAGGTATGCACCACCATGCCTGGCTAATTTTGTATTTTTAGTAGAGACGGGGTTTCGCCACGTTGGCCAGGCTGAGTCTCAAACTCCTGACTTCAGGTGATCCGCCTGCCTCAGCCTCCCAAAGTGCTGGATTACAGGTGTGAAGCACCGCACCCGGCCGGTCACCTGTAATCTTGAATGACGGATGACAGGCTGGTGGTGACTGCTGGTATGCCAGATGCTTTTCTGAACACTACATTTTATTTCTGAATTAAGGTTAGAATTTCTTATTTAAATTAAAAAATTTTTTCTTACCTCACAGTAAACAAAGATCAAAAATTAGAATTTCTATCAGTGTTGTCCCACATTACTCATTATCAACCCAACCCAGAGCAAAGGGCATTCACCAGCATGTTCTGCATGTCTTTACCTAAAAGCTTCAAAGTTTTAAGAAGTGCAGACAGAACTGAACCAGGTATAAAACTCTGAGAAATCACAAGAAAAAATCAACGAAAATATTAGGGGAGAGCCCAGGCCACGAGGACAAAGGACAAGGATCACAGAAGGGGACTAAGAATATTTTGTTAAAAAAAAAAGAGTGGTCAGGCACGGTGGCTCGCACCCGTAATCCCAGCACTTTGGGAGGCCGGGGTGGGCAGATCATGAGGTCAGGAGATCGAGACCATCCTGGCCAACACAGTGAAGCCCTGTCTCTACTAAAATATAAAAAGTTAGCCAGGCGTGGTGGTGGGTGCCTGTAATCCCAGCTACTTGGGAGGTTGAGGCAGGAGAACTGCTTGAACGCGGGAGGTGGAGGTTGCGGTGAGCCGAAATCGCACCCCTGCACTCTAGCCTGGATAGCAGAGCCAGACTGTCTCAAAAAAAAAAAAAAAAAAAAAGGCCTAGGAGCCAGGAGAAATGCACATCAGATAAGTCAAGCCCAGGAGCTGGATGGGAGGGCCAGCAGCTGTCGCAGACACTATGGGACCCGCTTCACCACCAGGGACCCTGTGCTGACCCGTAGGTGAGGCCTCATTCTGCACCCTCATCTGCTCCAAGCTACTTCTCCTATCTAAAAGGAGAAAGAAACGGGCAGCGGTCCCAAATACTTCTCAAAAGAAGACACACATGCGGCCAACACATGTATGAAAAATGCTCAACAGAGAAATGCAAATCATAACCACAATGAGATACCATCTCATACCAGTTGGAAGACCTATTATTAAAGTGCCAAAAAATGACATGCTGGCGACGTCAGGGAGGAAAGGGTACACGTATGCACTGCTAGTGGGAGCGGAAACTGGTTCCGCTACTATGGAAAGCAGTTTGGAAATTTCTCAAAGAATGTAAAACAGAGCTACCGTTTGACCCAGCAATCCCATTACTGGGTATTAACCAAAGGAATATAAATTGTTCTACCACAGACACATGCAGCCGGGCGCAATGGCTAACGCTTGTAATCCCAGCACTCTGGGAGGCCGAGTTGGGTGGATCACCTGAGGCCAGGAGTTGGAGACCAGCATGGCCAACATGGTGAAACTCCTTCTGGGCGCCTGTAGTCCCAGCTACTTGGGAGTCTGCGGCAGGAGAATCACTTGAACTTGGGAGAAGGAGGTTGCAGTGGACCGAAATCGCACCATTGCACTCCAGCCTGGGTGGCAAAAAGGAAACTTTGTCTCAAAAGAAAAAAAGAAAAGACACATGCACATATACACTCACAGTTCATCACAGCACTATTCACAATAGCAGGGACATGGAATCAAGTTAAATGCCCATCCATGGCAGACTGGGTAAAGAAAATATGTTACATAAACACCATGGAATACTATGCAGTATAAAAAGAATGAATCATGTCCTCTGCAGCAACATGAATGGAGGTGGAGGCCATTATCCTAAGTGAACTAACACAGGAAGGGAAAACCAAATACTGCATGCTCTCACTTATAAGTGGGAGCTAAATGATGAGTATGCATGGACACGAAGAGGGGAACAACAGATACTCTATTACCTGAGGGTGGAGGGTGGAAAGAGGGAGAGGACTGAGAAACTATTCAACAGATACTATGCTCTTACCTGGCTGACAAAATTATCTGCATACCTACTTACCATGTAACAAGCCCACACATTTAACCCCTGAACCTAAAATAACATTTGTAAAGAACACATATAAAAATAGGGCTGGGCGCAGTCACTCACGCCTGTAATCCCAGCACTCTGGGAGGCTGAGGCGGGGGGATCACGAGGTCAGGAAATCGAGACCATCCTGGCCAACATGGTGAAACCCTGTCTCTATTGAAAACACAAAAATTAGCTGGGCGTGGTGGCGTGCGCCTGTAGTCCCAGCTCCTCGGGAGGTTGAGGCAGGAGAATCGCTTGAACCCGGAAGGCAGTTGCAGTGAGCTGAGATTGCATCACTGCACTCCAGCCTGGCGACAGAGTGAGACTCCGTCTTAAAAAAATAAAAAATAAAAAATAAACACACAAGGTCCCAAGGCTGGGCGCGGTGGCTCACGCCTATAATTCCAGCACTTTGGGAGGCCGAGGCAGGTGGATCACAAGGTCAAGAGATCGAGACCATCCTGGTTAATGTGGTGAAACCCCGTCTCTACTAAAAAATACAAAAACTAGCTGGGCATGGTGGCACGTGCCTGTAATCCCAGCTACTCAGGAGGCTGAGGCAGGAGAATTGCCTGAACCCAGGAGGCAGAGGTTGCGGTGAGCCGACATCGCGCCATTGCACTCCAGCCTGGGTAACGAGTGAAACTCCGTCTCAAAAAAAAAAAGCAGGTCTGTAACGCCCGGTGGTGTCTGAGACTTCCATTCGCTCTTCAGCGGTGCGTCTGTTGCTCTGAGACCTCAGACCCTACAGTTCTTGTCCCCTGTACCATGAATGCGCTGAGCGGTGACGGGCAATGGGGGAGAGAAGCATGACGGCGTTGCCAGGGATCCCGACTCTCAGTGGTTGTGGGGGCCCCGTTCTTGGAAGGTGACCAGCGACTGGACCACTGCTCTATGGGGTGACTGTTGTTATCCTTTTGAATTCTTCCTCTGTAAGTCCCGTGGCTCTTTCTGGACACGTTCCCCACTTCGGGTGGCGGGCTCCCCCCAGTGCCTTGTTTTGGCAGCGTCCTCTGCGCTCTCTGGCGGGCCTCCTCCCCTTCTTCTGGCTGGCGTGCCCCTACCCTCCCGCTTTCCAGCGGGTATGCCACCCTGCAACCCTCCGCTTTCCGCTGGACTCCCTCTCTCCCTTCTAGTGGGTGTTCTCCCCGTCCTCCACTGGGCCTCTCCTTTCCTTCCAGTGGGCGTGCTGCTCCTACTTCCGGCTGGCCTCCTGCCTCCTTTCTGGCGGGCATGCGTCCCCCATCTCCAGCGGGTCTCCTCCCCAGCTTTCCGCAGGACATGTCCCCTCACTTCCGGCGGGGCCTCCACTTCCGGCGGGGCCTCCACTTCCGGCGGGGCCTCCACTTCCGGCGGGGCCTCCACTTCCGGCGGGGCCTCCTCCCTGCTTCCGGCGGGCCTCCCTCCTCCCCTTAAGTTGAAGTGCTCCCTGCTTCCCGCCGGTCTCAGTCATCTGCGGGCCAGCACCGCGTGCGGCTGCTCGGCTGGTGGTCTCCTGCTTTCCCGGCCCCTCCAGAAGCCTTTGCCGTTAGCACGTGGCGCAGTTCCCTGCCTGGGCTCTTAGGCTCTGTCTCCTCTGCCAGTCACGGCGGGTCACGACATTGGCCAGGACACAGCAGAAGGGACAGGACACGCAAAGCAGATGGCGCACCCGCCTCGGCACCGTAGGCCAGTGCGACCTCCAGGGAGCAGGCGGGCCGGCACGGGCCTCCCCGCTGGAGACAGCTAAGCCGAGACCCGGGACCAAAGAAGAGAAGCAAGGAGGAGGCAGGCAGGGCCTGGGGCCCTCTCCACCTGTCGGGTCGGGTGGGCAACCCTGCTCGCCTGTCTGCGTGAGGAAACTGAGGCAGAGATGCACCATGCCTGCGGAGGGTGTAGCAAGGGTTCTCTCTGGCTGCGTGTTACCCCCGTCACACAGGAACAGCCGTCTCCGTGTCATGGATGGGAAACCAGGACGTGCAGGCATCAGGTAACTCTCCCGTCGCCACAGTCCACCCAGTCTAGTAACTCCCACACTGAAGCCCGTGTGTTACCACCAGGCCCCGTGGCCCCTTCCAGGCCGCAGAGCTGTTAGACACGTGGGCCGGGTTCTCCATCCCTTTGGCCTGCTGAAGCCGCCCTGAATGCCCCGTGTCTAAGGCCAGATGGCCCCTCCTGCGGGCCCTAGCGCCAGCTGGGCTGAAAGGAGCCCCCAGGATGTCGTTGCTGGCCACACGTGCAGCCTGGCTGTGGAGGACCTCATCCCAGTCTCTCGGGACTCCAGCACTGGGTCTGCTGGTGGGCATGGGGCATTTCTGCCTTTCCCTGTCTGCCAGCAGCATTGATTCAGGCGTGTCCCACGGCCCGGGCTGCCCTCACCTCCACATCTGTAGGCAATGCCAGTGCTGGTTGATGAGCTTGAAAATTCACCTTAGCCAAGGGAGCCTTGGTTCTCCTGGGGGCCCACTGCTGCTTCCTGTACCCCTTTCTCTCAACGGTCTTGGTCCGTCACCACTATCCACTCCTCACAGCCTGTTCAGGGTTCTCCAGTCCTCCCCACAACGTCCTTGTCCACCATAGAATCCAGTGTAAAAACATGTCGCCTGTCATTGGATGTAGATGTCTCCTTAGCCTTCTTCAGTCTGGTAGACGGCCCCAGTCTGTTATTAACTTGCATGATCTTTATTATTTTTAATTTTTTGAAATGGAGTCTCATTCTGTCGCCCAGGCTGGAGTGCAGTGACGCGATCTTGGCCCACTGCAACCTCCGCCTCCTGGGTTCAAGCATTTCGTCTGCCTCAGCCTCCTGATTAGCTGGGTTTACAGGCGAACGTTACCACACTCGGCTAATTTTTTTTTTTTTAGTAGAGATGGGGTTTGACCACATTGGTCAGGCAGGTCTCGAACTCCTTGGCGACGCACCCACCTTGGCCGCCCAAAGTGCTGGGATTACAGGCACGACCCACCGGGCCCGGCTGACTTCATGATCTTTACAGTATTAAGCTTTGTAGATTCAGGTGTTTATGGGACGCCCCTCAAGTGGGGTTTTCCAAGGTCTTCTCGTGCTTAGAGGCAGGTTTTGTCTCTGGAAGGAACGGCAGGAAGTGCTGTTGTGTTCTTGTGGTGTCCTCTCCATGGGTAGAATTGGAGGTAGAATTGGCCAGGCTTCTCCAGGTGAAGTTATTTTTCGTTTGTAATTAAATATTTTATGAAGAGGTACTCTGAAACTTTATAAATATCTAATTACTCAGGAAATTATAGTTAATAATTAAATATAATAGAACTAATGGATATGATTAACACAGGTGTGGCCTCCTGTGGTTTCCCATTTTACTCAGTGGGTTGTAATGGATTACAATTGTTATTACATTATTTATGTTATGCTCAAATTGGGCCATATTTGGTCAGCAGAGTCCCTTCAAACTGGCTTCTGTGTTATTTTGACCGATCTCCATCATCCTTTGAGCACTTCCTTACCATCTGGCCCAAAAATGTGTTCCAGGCTCATCTTGTCATTTCCCTGCCCAAGCTCCGGAGACAACCATCTTAGAGCTCTGATTGTTTTTATTTTAATTTTTAATTGAATTTTATATTTAAAGACAGGGTCTTGTTTTGTCACCCAGGCTGGAGGGTAGTGGCGTAGTCATAGCTCACTGTGGCCTTGAACTCCAGGCTCAAGCAGTCCTACCTCAGCCTTCCAAGTAGCTGGGCCTATAGGCATACACCACCATGCCCAGCTCAATTTTTAATCTTTTATGGAAGATGGACTCTCAGTGTATTGCTGGGCTGGTCTCAAATTCCTAGCTTCAAGTGATCTTTCTGTCTTGGCCTCCCAAAGTGCTGGGATGACAGGCGTGAGCCCCATGCCCGGCCTCCCTGATTCTTTTTTAGTGGGGAATGGACATTGAGAGGTCGGCGTTTGGGTGCCGTTTGTGCTCTGTGGATATTGGGTATCGCAGCCCTCAGCCCTCAGTGGACTGAGCTGGGGACACACACACGTACACACTTTACATCCATGCTGGCTTCTCTGTCTGTCGGTAGCTTGGACTATAGGTGCACACCACCATGCCTGGCTAATTTTTCTTTTTTTCTTTTTTTTTTTTTTTAAATGAAGACAGGGTTTCTCCATGTTGACCAGGCTGGTCTCGAACTTCTGAGTTAAGGCGATCCTCTTGTCTCAGCCTCCCAAAGTGCTGGGGCGACAGGCGTGAGCCTCTGTACCTGGTGAGCTTATTTGTTCTGGCCGTGTTGGGTCCCTCGCTTCGTCTGTGACTGGCCTCATCCCATGCTGGCTCCTCCCTGGGGATGCTGCCTCCCCGCACTGACCCGGGCTCAGACTCAGCACCAGGCCCCCTGCTGCCCAGTAGCTCTCCTCACCTCCACCTGGACTCGGACACACCACGCCGGGCCTCTGTGCCCAGGACCTAGCCTGCCCTCACTTGAGTCCTGATGCCTTCCGTCCTGCCCCGCAGACCCCGCCTTGCCCAGCCGTTGTTAGGGAAGTGAAAGGGAGGGAGCCAATGAGGGCCTCCGATGGCACAGAACATTCCAGTCAGTGGTGCTGGTGGCTTTTGAATCTTCGAAACCCAAGAAAGGGCCTGCAGTGCACTGGCTCGTCCACACCAAGGCACCTGGCTTGGGCCATCTGTGACCCTGTCTGTGCCGCTTAAAAAGGAGAAGCCATTGGTGGGGCCCTGGAAAGAAATGGGCTCTTTTCTCCTCCAGGGCTGCTGCTTTGGCTTCAGGCCACGTGCCTGACCCTGAGTGGGTTAAACTTTAACGCTCCCACCGGTTTCGGGTCTGGCCAGGGGATTTTCCACATCTTGCCCTGGTTACTCAAGTGTCTGAGAGCAGGCGGGCTGCCAGGGCCTCCCCTGAATCCCTTGGGCATCTGCGCCCCACCCAGGTATCAGCCTCTGTGGTGCGTGACGAGAGGCCGGGCTACTTCTGGATCTTCCCCCAGACCCCCACTGCTGGGCTTCTGGGACAGGGCTTCTCTTTCCTGGAGGAGAAAGGGCTCCAGGAAGTCCTGGTTAGATGATCGGGGAGGTCCCCTGGGCCAGGGCCCATCTACCACGAGTCTAAAGCAGCCTCCATCTCAGCCGCCCTGGTGGCCTGGGCTGCTCTGAAGCCTGAGCACTTCACAGTCACAGTTTTACAGTCTTTACCTTAAGAAGTGTCCCTTGAAGCATCTAAGCTGTCGGCCCTATGACCTGGGCCAGCTCTGGCTGCGACAACACGTACAACACAACTGCCAGGCTCCGAGTTCCCAGGAGGCAGGGAAAGGACTGAGAACAAGGCCCTTGTCTCAGCTGAGAGTGAGACACTCATCAGCTGTGTGATCTGGAAGCTGTCTGTCTTCTCTGTGCCTCGGTTCCCTGCAGTAGAACCTACTCCACAGGCTCGATGTGAAGATGAGATGACTGATACCGATATTCAGAGAGGGTCTTCAGGACAGCGCTTAGCTGTATTCTGTTTCTCTTTATAAAATGCTGCCATCAAGGGCATCCGCCCTGCATCCTGGGGAGCCCTCGACCTTCTCCTTTTTCAACGCCAAAGACTGTTTGCTAGTTCCTTTGCCTTATTTAGCCAAGGTTTGAAAGCCTGGAAAAGATTTCAGAAAATTTGGATTTCGGGATCTTCTGTCTTGCGCTGTTTTGCCACAGAGTGGCTTGGCTTTGGACACCACACGCAGGCGTGTTCGCACGTTGGCAGTGGAGGAAGCGAAGCCTGCTGGCCTGGCCCTGGATCTCTCTAGGGGACGGGCCAGCTATGCCCTGTCCCCACGGGGGGAAAATGAGGCCAGGAGAGATTCAGGATTTGGGCGTTCAGGAGGCTGCTGGCTGGGAGAGTGAGGGACAGGAACCGGCTGCTGGAACAACCCCCACCCCGCCTCAGCCTCTGAGGGGCTCTTACCTAGATGGCTCCAGCTAAGACCTCGGAGTTCCCGGCTTCCCACAGGTGGGGGTCCTGCCTTCTCGCCCGTGTTAGGAAGCTGGGTGTGAAGCACTTGAACTTCATGTGCATTTTTTTCTTGTTCCCTCACCAGCTTTGTGAGACCCATAGTGAATAACAGACACCCTAGTTGATCAGGGATAGGGAGCACCCTTGTTCCCCTGGAGAAGCTGCCCACCTAGCCCCTGGCTCTGGAGACAGCTCAAAGTTCAGCTGCTCCTTGTAGCGGAACTCTTCCTGGCTCCAGGCGATGGCCCCCAGTGCCTTCCCTTATTTCAGCTTCCCAGAAAGTGCCCACCACACTTGCTACTTACTGCCTTTTCCTTCCCTTGACTTCTTCCATCCCCACCCACCCACACCCCGCAGCTCAGTCTCCTCCGTCTCCACCCCCCATCTCCTCCCAGCCCGGCCTCCTCTATCTCCACCCACCCATCCCCTTCTAGCTCAGCCTCCTCCATCTCCACCCCCACATCCCCTCCAGCTCGGCCTCCTCCATCCCCACCCACCCACACCCGCTTAGCTCAGCCTCCTCCGTCTCCACCCCCCATCCCCTCCCAGCTCAGCCTCCTCCATCTCCACCCCCCATCCCCTCCCAGCTCAGCCTCCTCCGTCTCCACCCCCCATCCCCTCCCAGCTCAGCCTCCTCCGTCTCCACCCGCCATCCCCTCCCAGCTCAGCCTCCTCCATCTCCACCCCCCATCCCCTCCCAGCTCAGCCTCCTCCGTCTCCACCCCCCCATCCCCTCCAAGCTCAGCCTCCTCCGTCTCCACCCCCTCATCCCCTCCAAGCTCAGCCTCCTCCGTCTCCACCCCCCCATCCCCTCCAAGCTCAGCCTCCTCCGTCTCCACCCACCCACACACCCCCAGCTCAGCCTCCTCCGTCTCCACCTTCCATCCCCTCCAAGCTCAGCCTCCTCCATCTCCACCCACCCACACCCCCCCAGCTCAGCCTCCTCCGTCTCCACCCCCCATCCCCTCCCAGCTCAGCCTCCTCCGTCTCCACCCCCCCATCCCCTTCCAGCTCAGCCTCCTCCGTCTCTACCCCCCCATCCCCTCCAAGCTCAGCCTCCTCCGTCTCCACCCCCTCATCCCCTCCAAGCTCAGCCTCCTCTGTCTCCACCCCCCCATCCCCTCCAAGCTCAGCCTCCTCCGTCTCCACCCACCCACACCCCCCCAGCTCAGCCTCCTCCTCTCCACCCCCCCATCCCCTCCCAGCTCAGCCTCCTCCGTCTCCACCCACCCATCCCCTCCCAGCTCGGCCTCCTCCATCTCCACCCACCCACACCCTCCCAGCTCAGCTTCTGCTTAACAGCCTGGCCCACTCCCTTCTCAGCCAGTTCTAGGGCCCCAGTGGGCTGTAGCTGTGCAAGTGTTACAGGGAAATTATGTCATGTCTATCCTAAATGGGTGCCTTTGAAACTGAAAGGGGCTGGGGGACACCAAGCATAGCCAGGACTGCTGTGGCCAGTCTGCGTAGGTTGTGTGGGCACCGTTCCCGCCCCAGGAGATTTCATCCTTTGGCTTCAGGTCAGCCCTGGCCACTGGCTCTGCACCGGCCTGTCTTTTCCTTCCAGAATCACTAACTCCCAGGCATCCTGGCACTCAGCTTGTCCTGGCTGGCCAGATTGATGGGTACAGTTTCAGGAATTTTACAAGCCAAGTGTTAGATACAGCCATCATTTTGAAATTAGGCAAACATACAATCAAATAATATGAAGACAGATAATAAGTACTTTAAATTCGTCACTTCCTAATCATATCACTATTTTTTTTTTAAGTTGGAGTCTCATTCTGTTGCCCAGGCTGGAGTGCAGTGGCTCAGTCTTGGCTCAACCTCTGCCTCCCGGGTTCAAGTGATTCTCCTGCCTCAGCCTCCTGAGTAGCTGGGATTACAGATTTGTAGCATCATGCCCGGGTAATTTTTTTGTATTTTCAGCAGAGATGGGCTTTCACCATGTTGCCTAGCCTGGTCTTGAACTCCTGACCTCAAGTTATCCATCTGCCTTGGCCTCCGAAAGTGCCGGGATTATAGGCGTGAGCCACTGTGCTTGGCGCATACCACTACTTTCTGTGCCTTTAATGTTACTTATGTCCACTGTGTCTGTATGGAGGGAGACAACCACGTGATCGTTTGCTCCTGCGTGTCCCTAACTGAGTTCAACGCCGTCAGGTTGGTAGCTGGAAACTGGCCCCGGTGGGAATATTTACACCATTGCAATTGGCAAATGCTGTCAATCAAGGCTTGATTTATGGTTCTGTTGATTATTCTTCACAGTGATGTTAGTAGTAGATTAAACTTGACCGCACTGTACCTGTCCATTCCATTGTGAATAATACACAAAATGGAGGAAATATTTTTCTCACATTTGGAAATTATTCTGTGATTCAGCAAAGAAGTTGCTCATGTTAACGACAAGTTCAGAAATACATGCCAAAGCCAAAAAGAGGCTTCGCTTTAATGAAAGTAGTTAACACAAAGGCGAGAAATGATTTACTAGCCGTTCACTTAGTAGACGGAGGACACTTGGTGGGAAGACTTAGTGTAAGATGCGCCTCTGTCAAATCATGGCTGAATACGCTTGGCAAAAATTCAATAAAAATTCTGTGAGCACCAATCTGCTATGCGGGATTGAATATTTTAACGTTATTTGCAAACTGTGTGCTCTGTACTCTTTTGTGATTACAATTATAACATATAAGTAAATACGTACACGTACATGCTTCTTCAGAGAGCCAGTGGCTGCAGTTACCAGCTCACTGCTGCCCACCTTCGCCTGGGCTGGGTTGGTGCCTCCTTTGCTGCTCCCACAGAAAGCTGTCCAGAACTCTAATGTGGCACCTCTTCGTGTGTCTTACTGAACTTGAGGACAGAGTGATCTTTGTGTCTCTCGCACTTTGCATGATGCCCGGCACATACCGTGCGCCCTCCCGAGACTGCGTGGATGAGTGCACTGAACAGCTGAGTGGGTGAAGACGGATGCGTTCCCCATAGCACTGCTGCTTGCTGGAGCAGTGACCACTTCCTCGTCCCTCTGCAGTGGGGTGTGGCCGTGTGATGAGTCCAGTCTAGTGGTACGTGGAAGGGTGATGCCAGCCACCTTTAGGCCTGCCCTCCAGTGAATCCACGAGAGCCTCCAAGTCCCTCTGCTTCCCTGCAGCCTCGGAGCAGCAGAATCCGTGTGTGCCTGCTAGTGTAACTACACGGTAGAAAAGGGATGCCTGGCCCACCAAGTGACTGAGTAAAATAAGCTTATTTTGTTAAGCCACTGAGACACAGGGTCTGTTTGTTACCACCGCATAGCCTCACCCGTCCTGACTAATGGATGAGGATGCTGAAGCCCAGCGCTGGGAGATGACATGGGCCAGGCTGCACCTTCTGTGAAGTGGCAGGCCCAGCCCAGAGCCCGTCTTCACTGTCACCTTTCCTCCCACCTCTGCCCATTTCTTCCCTCCTAAACAATTTTTTTTGAAATACAGAAGAGGTGGGTTTTGTTCTCAGCTCTCTTCAGACTGTACCTGGTTAGAACCCACAAATGGTGACGCCTCCACCGGCAGCCAACCCAGGAGGCACACTCACCACACAGCCTGTCATTAGAAGATCAGCTGGGGGAGCTGCTGTCTGGGATTCAGGCTCCCATTAAGTGAGGTTTCACCACAAGCAGCCTCCCTGGCCTCGTCACTCACCACTTCTTTGGCTTATCTGGACCAGATCTGGTACTTGGGCAGCTGGAAAGCCAGCTTTGGACGTGACACTCTCTAAGGCCCCAAATGCCAAGCAGGACAAGCAGGACTCCTTATTCTCAGCTGAAAAAACCTCAGCTTAGTTGCACAGACATTTAAATGTGGATTACGAGTCGGGCATTTTGCCGTTGACTGTAGTACAGGACATCTAGTATAAGCCTAGTACAGGGCAATGCGTGTAGCGTAAGTGTGGTACGGTGTACGTATGGCACGTGGCCAGTGTAATATGGAACAGTGCAGTAGGCACAGTGGTATTCAGGGTGCAATATGGTGGTACAGCATAACAGGCACAATATCGCATCGCGTTCTCTGCCTTGTTCCTTCCTCTCCTGAAAGCCTGAGCGCCTTCCCTTTCTTTGATTGCAAAAGGGGAGGCTGAAACCATCAGGTTGAAGTCACAGAGGCCAGATCAGGGCTGTGATTTGAGGGGCGAGCTGGCACATTCCTAACCCTTTGCCTGCTGATGACACCGGCCTTCGGCTTCCTTGGCCCCGCCCAGCCTCTCCTCGGCTGGAATTCCATCCGTGAATCCGCCTGGCCCTGAAGCACCGTCCTTGGCTTTGCTTTGTCTTTACCACGAGAGAACACAAGCTCCTCAAGAGGAGTCTCGCTTTGTGTTTTGCTTTTATTTTACTGTATTCCCATTGTCTAGGATGGTGCCGAGTGTTTGTTGAGTGACTACTAGACTGGAAGGCCTGTGTGGGCAGGGTGCCCCGCTCATGGTGTAGTGCTCTGTTCAGGGACTTGAGACTGACAGTGCCTTGTGGGTGGCACCCCTTCCTGATGCCTCTGACTCCTGGCTGGCTCTAGGTCTCTGCACAGGCTGTGACCTCCGTCTAGAACATTCCCCTTTGCATCCTTCTAGCCTTCCCTGACCACTGCCCCGTACCCCGTCTCCTGGCCCCGTGTTTCCCCCGTCTTGGTGCAGCCACACTTTTTGCAAGTAGCTTGATCACTTGTCCTCTCCCCTCCTCTGGACTGGGAGCCTGTGGGGTACGGGGCCGTGTCTGTCCTGCTCCCCACCGTATCCTCAGGACAGCCCCGGACATGCACAAAGGTGCCCGCATGCTAGGAGGACGAACCAAGGAAGAGCTGAGCACAGCCGGGAGTTGCCTTGTGATCTCCTCAAGGGACACCCGGAGGTCACGTGGAGGGTGCAGGAAGTGTGGCCTGGCGCCGTGTCAGGTGGAAGCTGCCCCTGGTCATCAGCGGTGGTGCTCAGGACCAAGGAAGCGGCCTGGGTCTACCATTCTGTTGTCCATGCTGGACTCTGCTTCCGAAGTGTGCCGTACACTCACGGTGATGCCTCTGAGCTCTCCTGTTGATATATCAGTGTCCGCACAGAGATTCACTTCCAGAGCCACTTAGTAAACACCTACTATGTGCCACATGCCACGCTAGGTACTAGGTGCAGGGATTAGCACAGCGGGACCCCGCCTCCAGGGCTCCTGGCCCCACGCCTGTGCTGCGCCTGCGCACCTTGGGGAACGCGCTGGGTTCTGTTTGCCAGCCCTGTGCGTCGAGATCCCACCTTCCCGGGGCCCACCCCAGAGTTTCTGATCCGTCAGGCGTGGGGCGAGTCTGATCGTGTGTGTCGTTCACAGATTCCGTAGTGTGTGCTCTGCCGGGCAGGGGCCTGCACTCAGAAGCCCTGTCCTAGACTGTCCTAGCTGGCAGTTTTCACAAGTCTTGCACATCCACGACCTCATTTAATCTTTCAGCCTCCCTCTCCTGGGTAAAGAGCCGGCACTGTGGCTCAGGCCCAGGGCTTCCTGTTGGACGCTGCCCTCTCCTAGCGGCACTGGGTGGATCGAACTGTTCCCAGTGCTGTTGGAATTCTAGGAGAGTTGTGGGGCCCAGCCAGGGGAAGCTGTGGGGAATTGGTGGAGGCTTCCCAGAGAAAGGTCAGAGGAGGCCACGTCTGGGAGGCAGTGTGGTGGGTCACCTTTCCGTTCTGGAAGGAGCGTGGGCTTGGCAGGATGGGCGGAGGCAGAGTGGCTCGTGGGCAGGGCCCTAGGTCCCCACCTAGAAGGCAGAGGAGGGGCAGGTGGTGCTCCCTCCTGGGCAGGGCGCCCCTCCCTCAGGGGTTGGGACTTGGGCCTGGGTCATCCCCCCTCCCTGCAGGTCCCGGCGGGACGTCAGGGCAGCCTTGGCCTGAGGGCCTGTGCCCCTGCAGTTCACAAGTCACCTCCTCTATGCCAGCCCAGGTGGCCGTGGTACTCTGGGCCGCATAGTTTCTAGTGTCCCCGGACTGGGCCAGGTTGGTCCGGGTTTGGTGCCACCTCATCAGAAGGAGGCTGGGAGGGAGTGCAGGGAGGGACCGGCCCGAGAAGGCAAGGGAGGGAGGTGGAAAAACCTGTGCTGAGACAGGCGGCTTCCTCCCGAGCTGTTTGAGCAGGAAGCCGGGCCTGCCCGGCCCCAGGGAAGGAAAATAAACTCTGGACACATATTTGTAGAAAGTGGGAAAGCTGTTTGTTGGGGGATGTGAAATTTAAAACGGCTGCTCTGCTCAAGTCCCCACTGACTATCAGGGAGGGGCCCAGGAGGCAGGGTGGCCGGGCTGCCTGTCCCTGGCTGCGGCTGCCTGTCCCTGGTCGGGGCTGTCCGTCCCTGGTCGGGGTTGTCTGTCCCTGGTCGGGGTTGTCTGTCCCTGGTCGGGGCTGGCCGTCCCTGGTCGGGGCTGTCCGTCCCTGGTCGGGGCTGGCTGTCCCTGGTCGGGGCTGTCCGTCCCTGGTCGGGGCTGTCCGTCCCTGGTGGGGGCTGGCTGTCCCTGGTCGGGGCTGGCCGTCCCTGGTCGGGGCTGGCCGTCCCTGGTCGGGGCTGGCCGTCCCTGGTCGGGGCTGGCCGTCCCTGGTCGGGGCTGGCTGTCCCTGGTCGGGGGCTGTCTGTCTGTCCCTGGTCGGGGCTGGCTGTCCCTGGTCGGGGCTGTCCGTCCCTGGTCGGGGCTGACTGTCCCTGGTCGGGGCTGTCCGTCCGTCCCTGGTCGGGGCTGTCCGTCCCTGGTCGGGGGCTGGCTGTCCGTCCCTGGTCGGGGCTGGCTGTCCGTCCCTGGTCGGGGGCTGGCTGTCCGTCCCTGGTCGGGGCTGGCTGTCCGTCCCTGGTCGGGGGCTGGCTGTCCGTCCCTGGTCGGGGGCTGGCTGTCCGTCCCTGGTCGGGGGCTGGCTGTCCGTCCCTGGTCGGGGCTGTCCGTCCCTGGTCGGGGGCTGGCTGTCCCTGGTCGGGGGGCTGGCTGTCCGTCCCTGGTCGGGGCTGGCTGTCCGTCCCTGGTCGGGGCTGGCTGTCCGTCCCTGGTCGGGGCTGGCTGTCCCTGGTCGGGGGCTGTCTTTCCCTGGTCGGGGGCTGTCTTTCCCTGGTCGGGGGCTGGCTGTCCCTGGTCGGGGGCTGGCTGTCCGTCCCTGGTCGGGGCTGGCTGTCCGTCCCTGGTCGGGGGCTGGCTGTCCGTCCCTGGTCGGGGCTGTCCGTCCCTGGTCGGGGGCTGGCTGTCCCTGGTCGGGGGGCTGGCTGTCCGTCCCTGGTCGGGGGGCTGGCTGTCCGTCCCTGGTCGGGGCTGGCTGTCCCTGGTCGGGGGCTGTCTTTCCCTGGTCGGGGGCTGTCTTTCCCTGGTCGGGGGCTGGCTGTCCCTGGTCGGGGGCTGGCTATCCCTGGTCGGGGCTGGCTGTCCCTGGTCGGGGGGCTGTCCGTCCCTGGTCGGGGGCTGTCTTTCCCTGGTCGGGGCTGGCTGTCCCTGGTCGGGGCTTGCTGTCCCTGGTCGGGGCTGGCTGTCCCTGGTTGTCCCTGGTTGGTTGTGCTTGGCTGGGGCTGCCAGGCCCAGGGGTTTTCACTCCTGCATCTGGCTTTGCTCCGGAGTCCCCAGGGCTATGTAGGAATTCCCTGCGGTGATGATGGGGATGAGGAAGATGTGAGCCAGGCACATGCAAGCCCCTGACACTGGTGGTGTTGAGGCCCGTCCTGGAGGACAGTCTCTCCCAGCCCTGCTCCTGCCTCTGCTCGCACAGCCCTGTGGGGAGGGGAGGCCACGTTCTTGTGAATGGCTTTCCATCCCAGCCAGTCTGAGCGCTCTCCAGTTCTCCGTACTGAGTCGAAATATCTCCCCCTGTCCTCTCTGCGACCACTTGGAGGGTGACAGCCGCACAGCCTTCGGACCCTCCCAGCTGCCTGGACTTCCTGGGTCAGTGTGCTCCGTGCTTCCCGCTGGCTCTGCGCTCCTCTGGAAGCTGCAGGCTTCGGTGTGGAATTAAAAACCCACCGATGGCAAAACGTACCTTTGAAAGCAAGAGGATCTGATTTTTAGAAACAACTAGTCCCTTGGAATCAAATCTGTATGAAGTGGATGATTGAGCTGAGACAAAACCAAAAATCTGGTTTAAAAGGAAAACTTGAGTGATTTTAAAAACCTGGCCTAAACTGGCACTGAGGGTGGTCACTCCTAGAGAAATTTATAAAACGTAATGAAAGGATAGTAAGGTTACTGTGAACAAAGTATGGGGCCTCCCAAGGCAGGGAGACCTCAGCTCCCTGAGAGTCTCAGACAGAAAATGTCAGCAGTGCCACCGAGGAATACTGGCAGAATTGTGATCATTTGTGACAGGGCAGGATGGGGGCACCAGTCTGTAGGGTACCTGTGTCACGACGGAGCTGCCCTGGAGATGTGTAAGGCGAAACACCACCTCATCCCTGCTGCCCCTGGGCTGAGGCCAGGGCGGAGACCGAGGCAGCCTGGGTGGCCCTGCCCTGGAGACGTGTAAGGCGAAACACCACCTCATCCCTGCTGCCCCTGGACTTCCTTTCCCTTGAAGCCTCCTTGCCTTTCCAGCAACAGCCATGGCTTCCAAGGCCTGCCGGGGAGCAGATCAGGCATCCTGGGAGCTCGTATAGCCGTGCTGTGCATAGGAGTCCTGCACGTCGGGGCGCTGGAAACTCCAACAGGCAATTCCAGGTTCCAGGGTCAACTCCTAAGTGGGGGAAGGGAGACAGGGGCCACCAAAGGACCTGCCTGGAGCTGGGTCCCCAAGGCCAAGGTCACAGGCACCAGATTTAAAGGGGGCCCTTCTCAGGCCCAGGCTCATCCCCACCTCCCTTTCCTCTTGGAAGCTGCCCTCCACCCCCACCCCATCTTCCTGCCAAGCCTGGCCTCAAATGGCCCAGCCTTCAGCTGCCTTTTCTTGTCATCCCTGCCAGTGGCCCCATCCTATTACTACGCCCAGAAGCCTATCTAAAGATCAGGAGGAGTCATGGGGAGAAGGGGGCCAGGTTTGTTCAGGAAGTGACTCCATGAGTGGCAAGGAAAGAAGGGAAGCAAGAGGGCAGGACACATTCTGGAGGGTGAGGCCCGGCCTGTAGCAGGGTATGGGGCCTCCCAAGGCAAGAAGACCTCAGTTCCACAGGGCAGGGCACCTGTGGCAGCCCCCAGAGGCCCCTGAGGAGAGGAGTGAAGCCTCCCTGTTCCATGTGTAAGCGGCCAGGATGGCCCCCCCGGCAGGTGGGCACAGGGAGAACGGAGCTACCGTCCAGCACTGCTCAGTGTCAGCATACAGAAGGGACACGGAGATTGGATGAGCGGACGAATGACTCTCGTATCTGGCACCTTCCCACTGCCACCAACCGTTTTACATGATAGACGTTTAAATTCAGTGTCTGTGTTCTTTGAGATTGAAGGGCCAGACGCCCTTCAATCTCACGCCTATAATCCACCGCTTTGGGAGGCTGAGGCAGTGGATCACCTGAGGTCAGGAGTTCAGACCAGCCTGGCTAACAAGGCGAAACCCTGTTTCTATTTAAAATAGAAAAATTAGCCGGGCATGGTAGCACACTAGGGAGTCCCAGCTGTAGTCCCAGCTACTCGGGAGACTGAGGGAGAATCACTTGAACCTGGGAGGTGGAGGTTGCAATGAGCCAAGATAGCGTCACTGCACTCTAGGCTGGGCAACAGAGCAAGACTCCATCAAAAAAAAAAAAAAAAAAAAAGATTGGTCTGAAGAATGAAGAGCCTCATAGAAAGCTTCAAGGTCACATGGGTTATGAATTAGGAAAGTCACAATCACATGAGCCCCTCAGTCCTGAGTTGGGAAGGAGATGGGGCGTGCCAGCTGCTCCAACATCTGGGCACCGCCCGGCCTTTTTAAGCCCTCTTACTCTTTGAAAACTGTCTTCCTTAGGCCGGGTGTGATGGCTCATTCCTGTAATCCCAGCACTTTGGGAGGCTGAGGCGGGTGGATAATCTGAGGTTGGGAGTTTAGGACTAGCCTGACCAACATGGAGAAACCCATCTCTACTAAAAATACAAAATTATCTGGGTGTGGTAGCACATGCCTGTAATTCCAGCTACTGGGGAGGCTGAGGCAGGAGAATCGCTTGAACCCAGGAGGCAGATGTTGCAGTGAGCCAAGATCATGCCACTGCACTCTAGCCTGGGCAACGAGAGTGAAATTCGAGAAAAAAAAAAAACAAACAAAAAGCCGTTTTCCCTAGCGTAGGTTATTTCCCCAAATTCAAAACGCCAGACACCAAGTGAATGGTCGGTAAAAGGGATACAGTCTGTCCAATTTCAGGGACCAGGAAACTTGTACAGAGAACTGGTTGGAAGCCGAAGGTGACCATGTAGCATTGCCGACACCGTAACCTGTCAGGGACAAGCCTTGTGTGAGGACTTGGGCCGTTGCAGAAGCGCCACAGAGGGCCAGGGCGTCTTCAGGAACAAGGCCCGTCCCTTGCTGCCGTCCTCACGCTCACAGGCAGTTCATGCCGTGAAAGGCCACGTGCAGACCCGGCAGTGAGCGGGGCCCGGGCTGAATGGGAGCCGTGCCCTGGTTGTGCGCACAGGCTGTGCAGGCCCTGCACGCAGTTCCCTTGTTCATTCAGCCCCACCCCTGAAAGGCATTTCCAGAATTTAGGTCACTGCTGTTGGCAGCGTTACTTGCTACACAAACACTCTGAGGTTAAAGTTTATGAAGGGTGACCTGTTGATCAGCCACTGCACTCCAGCAGCCTCTGCTTGCAAATGTCAGTTCTTACCTGGGCCTAGAGTGGGCTGGTCACAGCAACTGCCCTGATGGCAGCAGGAATGTGGGAGTGGGGGTCGAATGCTGGCCTGGGGTTCCTGCTGTCTGCCCAGCCCCGAAGAAAGGCCTGAGGCTTTGAGCAGGCCTAGACCAGTTGCACTTTCAGATGCTCCCAAACCTCAGAAGCAAGGGTCAGTGGGGAACAGGGTGACCAGGGCTTTAAAGCAGCCTCAGGAGCCAGGAAAACCTGCATTAAACCCAAGCAGTGAAGCAGGAAGGGAAACAGACCGACCAAGCCTTGCTGCAGATCCTCGTTTGCCCAGGGCAGAGGGGTCTAGCTGTGGACCCTGCACCCAGATCTGGGAACTGCAGTGGGATCCAGGATGCAGTGGCAATGCTGGGGTGCCGGGACCCGCCGCAGTCTGCAGGGTGGCTGATGTGCCGGGACCCGCCGCAGTCTGCAGGGTGGCTGATGTGCCGGGACCCGCCGCAGTCTGCAGGGTGGCTGGGGTGCTCCTCCCCTAGGCTGGAGTTTGCCGCTGAGGCTAATGAGGTCGTGACTGGGAGTCACCATGTGGCCATTTCTTAGCTGGTTGTTCCATAGGAAGTTCCTACAGTCTGCAGAAGGAGCAAGCCTGGAGGAAACCCTTTTGGGCTCCTGGGGGTTGACGCCCACCACCCTCAGGAGGAAGCATGTAGCCTGCTTCGCTGAGTGATAAGCATTTCATAAGTCTTGTGAATGTGGAATGCAGAGGACAGAGTTCTGTTGTCTTGTTTGGGAGGCCTTTCAGAAAGCCTTCATCTGTCAGACAACAGGGGGCGGTTGTCATGGTGAAAAGCCTGCGGTGGGAGGGCCCGGCCTTTTCTTCTGTGCATGGCTGGATCCCCCCACAAGGCTTTCATGTGAGAGAAAGTGGTGATTCTGGTGGTGAGGGAGATGCCCCAGAGGCCTGGGGGAGGTAGGCCACGTGGACCTGGGTTCCCAGCCACACCTCTGCTTCAAATTCAGTGACAGAGCCTGTGATTTCCCAGGACACAGTGGCTTGCAGCTCTGTCTTCTCCTTCCTCAGCTATTTGAAAGCAGGGGCGCTGGTCTCGGTGGCTCGTGCCTGTAATCCCAGCACTTTGGGAGGCCAAGGTGGGCGGATCACAAGGTCAGGATCAACCTGACCTGTCCAACATAGTGAAATCCCATCTCTACTAAAAATAGAAAAAATTAGCCGGGCGTGGGGGTGCAGGCCTGTAGTCCCAGCTACTCAGGAGGCGGAGGCAGGAGAATCACTTGAACTGGGACCTGGGAGGAGGAGGTTGCAGTGATCACACCATTGCACTCCAGCCTGGACTACAGAGCAAGACTCTGTCTCAAAAAAAAAAAGCAGGGCTTGCCCATCTAGCAGATTAGAAAAGGAGGTGGAACTTGTTCCCCTTAAAAGCAGGGAAGAAAGCCTTGAGAGGAGAGGACACAAAACCTGTTCGGTGACTTGTCATTTCAATGAAAACACAAACCAGTTCAGGTGAGCATTCCCGATTCCTCCCCTCCTCCTACCCCCGGCAGCCCTGGCGGGACCGCAGGGAAACAAGGGAGCTTACTCTGAGCTCACCGTTCTTTGGTGACAGAAGTTTAAGAACCCAAGGAAGCAGCTTAGGGGAAAACAAGTCTATTAATCTCGCCACGTGACAGCGGTGAATACACGCAGAGCAGTGCCTTCTAGAGGCCAGTCGTCATTGGGAAAACAGCATGGGAGTTAGGATAAAAGTAACCTGTTGTCATGTTTTATCTTTCTCTTCATTCCTCTTATGAAGCATTAAATAAGGGACTCCTTAGACCACCTATTGTATAAAAATCATTACCACCAAATCCTCTGACAGGTCAGAATCCTCACAGCAAGACGTGTGGAAATTTAAAGAGAATGCATTTCTTTTTTCTTTTTGAGGCAGGTCTCAGTCTGTTGCCCAGGTTGGAGTGCAGTGGCAAGATCTAGGCTCACTGCAACCTTGACCTCCCAGACTCAAGCGATACCACCCTGCCTCCCGAGTAGCTGGGACTACAGGTGCATGCCACCAGGCCAGACTGGTTATTTTTATTTTTATTTTCGTAGAGATAGGGACTTACTACATTGCTCACACTGGCCTTGAACTCCTGGGCTCAAGCAATCTCCCCACCTCGGCCTCTCAAAGTTCTGGCATTACAGGCATGAGCCACATGCCTGGTCAAGAGAACGTATTTCTAGTTTTTTGTTTTTTAATAAAAGAGTCAATCCTAAGGTTTCTGTGAGGCAGTGCCCATCACCTCTGCCCAGCTCTTCACAATAGCTGGTTTCAAATGGGCATCCTGCAGTGGAATGCTGCTCCAGGAATTTTGAGTGAGGAATCCCAGAGTCAGAAGTCAGCTTGTGCAGCCCAGGAGGGGCTGAAGAGCAGGCAGGCAGCACAGGCTATGAACCCTGGGCCTGGGGCCGCCCTCTTCGGGCTCTGAGTTCCATCAAAATGCACGGAGCCAAGGGCTCTATCTTTAAACACCATGGAAAAGTCATCCTCCAAATTCCTGAAGAAAGCATCCCAGGATCGGTGTTCTCTGTCTTTCCTGCCCCTTCTCTCCTCAACCAGCTTTATAGGAGAATGCGGGCAGGGAGAAGCAATGATCAACATTTCTGCCAGTTTTGTGAAGTTGGGTATGCATGTGAGGAACCAAGTGTCAGAAAGGGGAGGAGAGGACTCTGCAGATGCCGCGATCCTGTGTTTGGGGTTGTCATCTGCTGATGGGACTCTGGTTTGGCCATTTGCACACAGCTTTTGAAAAGCCAAGGGCATGGCTGAAGCGATGGCTGACACCTGTACTCCCAGCACTTTGGAAGGCCAAGGCTGGTGGATCATCTGAGGTCAGGAGTTTGAGACCAGCCTGGCCAACATGGTGAAACCCCGTCTCTACTAAAAATACAAAAATTAGCTGAACATGGTGGCACATGCCTGTAATCCAAGCTACTCAGGAGGCTGAGGGTTCAGGGAGCCAAGATTGTGCCACCGCACTCCAGCCTGGGCAAAGGTTATTCTCTCTCTCAGTTCTTGGGAAAAGGGAGATAAGACCGTCTCAAAAAGAAAAGGATAATTTTCTTTTTTTTGATTTAAGCATTTAGATAAAGAGTTTGTGAAAGTGGAGGATGATTTACAAGCATCACTTGGGGAGAACAGTGGGGCACTTAGGACTTAGCTTTCCATTACAATTTTGCTTTGAGGTATGTATGGTCCTTCTAATTACAGTGAACCAGATGACCTTTAAGAAATCACATCATATAATTATGGCAAGAAAACGAATGCCCCTCCACAAACTGGGTTTGCTAACATATGTTCACGTACAGGTTAGATTAGCAGCAGCTAGAATTTCAACTTCATACACAACATATGGCTTTAATTAGTGGGGTTTTAGACATAAGAAGTGACCAAAGTGACCATCAGTGTAACTATGAATAAACAGAAGAAATGAATAAATAGACTATAGCATGCAATGCAAAAATGAGCTTAAGATAAAACTCTTAAATTTGTTTTCCAGAAATGTGATTATGGCAACAAATAAACTGGTAAGCAGTCCAGTTCACCCTGCTCACATTGCAATCGTAGGGTCAGAGAAAAGGATGCAGTCCTCATTTATAAAGAGTATTTAAAATGCTGGTTGTATCTAGACCTTCTTATTGAACACTGTGTGGCATCTTGCCTTGTAAAAAGGAAACCCAGCCCTTACAAATCCTGTAAACCCACCCAACATTAACAGGAGGAAAATTTACAGTAACTACCTTTGAAAGTTGTAAAATTAAAGCACCTATTTAAATTAAGATCATCAAGAAACTATGAGGTTATTATGAGAATAAGAGCTGGATGAGACTAAATATTGCATTTCTAAGGAAAAAAGTAAAGTCATGCACTTTACATAACTTAAGAGGCAGACGGAATACTATAAAAAATGCCCTTCACAGCACATTTAAGTCTGAATTTAAGTAATACTCAACGAGAAAGAAACAGGCTCTGTTACAGCCCCAGCAGAGACATAAAAACACAAGGGCGTGACTGCTCAGGGCAGCCCTTCCCGTCTATTTTTAGAGGTCTAAGACTCCAGCCTTAAATAGTTTTGATAATAACGCTTGTGGCATAACTCGGCGCGTAAGACATGGTCTGGGAGGAAACTGGATTTTTCGTGCTCTGTAAACTCGTTCGCTGTTTTCTCCCTCCTGAGATCTTGCTTGTGGAACATGACAGTCGGAGGGGGTGGCGATCTTTAAGAATCTTTTGCTTCATTCTGTTGACTGGCTACCTTGGAACACGAAAAACTAAAATTAAGTGATAAAGAAGATTAGTTTTTTTGTGTGTTTGTTTTTGAGACGGAGTTTTGCTTATTGCCCAGGCCGGAGTGCAATGGCACCATCTCAGCTCACTGAAACCTCTGCCTCCCAGGTTTAAGCAATTCTCCTGCCTCAGCCTCCTGAGTAGCTGGGATTACAGGCATGCACCCCCACACCCGACTAATTTTGTATTTTTTTTAGTTAGAGACAGGGTTTCACCATGTTGTTCAGGCTGGACTTGAACTCCCAACCTCAGGTGATCCACCCGCCTTGGCCTCCCAAAGTGCTGGGGTTATAGGCATGAACCACCGTACCCTGCCTGTTTTTGTTTTTTTTGGGACAGTCTTGCTCTGCCACCCAGGCTGGAGTGCAGTGGTGTGATCTTGGCTCACTGCAATCTCCACCTCCTGGGTTCAAGCAATTCCGTGCCTCAGCCTCCGCAGTAGAGGGGATTACAGGCACCTGCCACCATGCCCGGCTAATTTTTGCATTTTTAGTAGAGATGGGATTTCAGCATCTTGGCCGGGCTGGTCTTGAACTCCTGTCCTCATGATCTGCCCGCTTGGCCTCCCAAAGTGCTGGAATTACAGGCATGATCCCAGCAAGACTGTTTAGTGAACAATCTTGCTTACTTGGAAGCGGGGAATATTACTTTAATTGGGAACAGAGGAACATTTTGTTGAGGAAAAAGCACTTTGGGTTCACCAAAATATCGTGGAGACGTGTCCTTAATGGACTTCCCTACTAGGAAGTTAATTTCTATTATTATCCATCAGGATGCTGAGGTGGCTCTGCCTCCCCAAGGATAGGAAGTGCTGGCATCCTGCAGTGACTTAGGAGGGTGTTGAGAAGTTTCTGTTTATGTGGTTATGATGCATGTGGACACACAGGGAGCCTGTGCATGTGTATGTTGACACGTGAGTATCTAAAAACATGCACAGGCTCATGCACACGTCCCAGACCTAGGAGTCCGATGAGGCTTGCTTTCTCAAAATTACCACCTGTTTCACTCCCAAAACTCAAAATTATAGTATGCCATACTCCAAAGGTTTCATTTCAGTTTTCAGTAAAAAACAAAACGGGCTAGCTAAATTACATCGAGAAACAAAAGCAAAGTACCATGATGCCCACACAAAAGCAGACATTACAAAATGGAACAAGCGTTTCTCTTTTATTTTCTTAGAAAAGGCGGGGGAATCCTGGGAGTAAGGAATCTAAACTGGCTTTCGTGTCACGTACTTGGAGAAAAAGGCAGATGAGACTCAAGGACAATCACACCAGTCCTGCTCCTCCTGACCCCCCAAAAGGTGGCATTTACACGTCACGGAAACCCATGGGTGTAACAGGTTCTTCTCTCAGTTCCTGGGAAAAGGGAGACAAGACGCCGGCCGGATTCCCTTAGGGAAGAGTCCTCTGGGTGGCTGGAGCCGGTGGTGCGGGCTCAGCCAGGAGGTCCCAGCCTGGCCCCTCTCCACTTCGATGCGCCGATGAGGGCAGGGGCTCTGGCTCTCACGTCCGTTTTAGGCCCAACAGCTCCTGGATGCGATGCAGCTCCTCTTTCACCCTCTCTTGTGGGTGGGGAGACACAGGGTGGATCCAGGCCCCGCGGCCCTCACGAGGTCTCCCTGAGCAGCCCCAGCTTCCGCAGGGCCTCCCTGCGCGCTTCCTCCGAGGAGCCACGGCCCACGAACTGCACGGTGACGCCCTGGGGCCGGAGCAGGGAGTCTGCCCGGCGCCGCGCGTCCTGGCCGCCGTGGGGCTGCCGGGGCCGGGGGATGCTCTGGTGGCCCTGCGTGCTGGGAAGGGCCGGGCCGGGGCGGAAGCAGAGGGACTTCCCGGTGGGCACGAAGGTACTGGGCGCACTCTTCAGGGCCTCGTGCGCGCTCGGGAAGCCGTTGGCCAGCGCCGGGCCCCGGGGAGCCTGGCTCCCTGCACGGAGACCCTCAGCGGGGCCCGTCCCGTCCTGGCCACGCGCCACCCGCTCTGGAAAGGAGCCGCGCCCCGGGGCCCCCTCACCCGCGTCCCCCACGGCAGGGAAGGCGCCGGCGTGGCCGTGGATGGTGGCCAGCACCTGCGCCCTGCGCTCCTGGACGCTGACGGCGGCCTTGGACAGGGTCCTGCGGGGCTCCCGGGCCGCACCGTTGGTGACGATGATGTTGCTGGGGAAGCGGGGGGCCCTGGGCTGTGTCGGGCAGCTGGGCCTTGGGTCGGGGTCTCCACTGCGACGCCCCCAAGCGGCTGCCGTCCTCCACTCCCCTGGCCGGCCCTCCCTGGACGGGGAGGTGGGCGAGAGGGTTTCACTCTCCGCCAACCTCTCAGAAATCTTCTGCGCGATAACCAGGGGCGTGGGAACGGAGCGCAGGAGTCGGGGGTGCTCCGCCGGCGGGGAGGGGACACGCAGCTCCCTCCTGGGAGGCTCGGGGGTGCCGGGCACAGGCGGCGGCGCAGGAACGGTCTCGGGAGCCGGAGGGAGGGTCTCGGGAGCGGGCGGGTCCGGAGGTGCAGGAGTCTCGGCATCTTGTTTCCTGTGCTCCTTCCCGGAAGGTGCAGGCCCTGGAAGAGAGGGAGGAGCCTGTGAGCTGCTAGCCCAGGTTAAGTAAAGGCATGAAATTCCCTCTCGCTGAACTGAAAAGAGCCTCAAGCAGACCTGACACCAACTTCCCCGGTGCCGCCTGTGAGCGAACTCCCTCTCCGGGTTCCCTGGACTAGGGAGACAGAAGGCGGTGGTTATGCTCACGACCTCACGTTGAGAAGGGACAAATCATGACAGCAAGTCAGACAGTCGGCACCCAGGAGACAACCCTCCAGGCGGGCTGCTGAGGCTGCAGCCCGAGGCTGGGACAGGATGCACGCGGGGACCAGCTCAGGGCGGTTTACAGAGGGGAAACTGAGGCTAGAATGTGTGGCATACACAGTCACCAGCAGGTCTTTCTCGATGAAGGACACGAAGCTTTGTCACTTTCCTCTATGATGGCGAATGTAACAGGCCTGAAGTCTTGACCCAGAATGCACCAATCACAGATCACCTGACGCTGCTCTACTTATGCACCTGTCTCTCAAAGTAGAACTGGGCCACGTGGTGGCTCACTCCTCTAATCCCAGCACTTTGGGAGGCCGAGGCAGGTGGATCACTTGAGGCCAGAAGTTCAAGACCAGCCTGGCCATAGTGAAGCCCGAACTCTACTAAAAATACAACGGTTAGCAGGGTGTGGTGGCATGTGCCAACAGTCCCAGCTACTCTGGAGGCTGAGGTGGAAGAATCACTTGAACCTGGAAGGCGGAGGTTGCAGTGAGCTGAGATGGCACCACTGCACTCCAGCCTGGGTGACAAGAGTGAGACTTTTGTCTCAGAAAAAAAAAAAAAAAAATTCCTGAAATTCGTATCTTTTTATGTTCGTATCTTCAGAATCTCACAATATATACTCTGTGGGCACTTAAAATTGTTATGAAAATGCCAGGTGTGATGGCTCACACCTGTAATCCCAGCAAGTTGGGAGGCTGAGGTGGGAGGATCACTTGTGCCCCCGAGTTCGAGACTAGCCTGGGCTGCATAGTGAGACCCTCATCTCTAAAAAAAAAAAAAAAAAAAAAAAAAAAAAAGGAAAAATAAAAAATTAGCCAGGCATGGTGACTGCTTGGGAGGCTGAGGTGGGAGGGTCATTTAAGCCCAGGAACTGGAGGCTGCAGTGAGCCATGACTGTGCATTGCACTCTAGTCTGGGTGACAGAGCAAGTTCCTGTCAAAAAAAATTGTTATGAAAATATCATGTTAGAGAACTGATGGAGAGGTGGAGCTGATTTAAAATATCATGTTAGAGAACTGGTGTAGCTGATTTTCCAGAGTGTTTTCCTTGGCATGACTACTGATCTCACATTTTAAAAGTATCAGCTGCTTCTAATTACTTTTGGAACTAGATTTCAAAGCGGAAGTACAATAAAAATGGGAAATTCACATTCCTTCTCTTCTTTGAAGAGATGGCTACAAACCAAGTTCCGTATTTACGTAGAATTCGTATCCACAGTACGTGAAGTTCAGTGTAATAAACAGCCTTGCTTAAAATACATATATGCATATACATGTGCACACACTTATTTCTAGTGGCTCAAGACAAATGACCGTGTTTTATCATTACCAGAGCAAAAATACTTTTTTCCTCATCCCTTCCAATCCAACCCCTTGGCCACATGTGTTTCTAGTATCTTTTCCAATCAGGGAAAAAACTGGAAGATATTTCTCTCTACTCATTTCCCTCCAGTTCAGGGATCCCCAGCACACCCCTGGTACTGGTCTGTGGCCTGTTAGGAATCCTAAGCGGTGAGTGAGTGAAGCCTCGTTTGTATTTACAGCCACTACCCATGGCTGCCATTACCGAGCTCCACCTCCTGTCACGTCAGCAGGGATACTAGACTCTCTTTCTTTTTTTGAGACAGGGTCTTGCTCTGCCACCCAGGCTGGAGTGCAGTGGTGCGATCTTGGCTCACTGCAGCCTCCGGGGGGTTCAAGCGATTCCGGTGCCTCTGCCTCTGGAGCAGCTGGGACTACAGGTATGCACCACCAGGACCAGTTAATTTTCACTGTGTTGGCCAGGCTGGTCTTGAACTCTTGGCCTCAAGTGATCCATGGCGCACAGCCTGTAAAATAATTACCTGGAAGCCATTTCTAATTTTCTTTCTTTCTGTGCATGTGTGCATTGTGTATGAAAATGTAAACTCCGGGCCGGGC
The DNA here is from genome assembly GCA_031835075.1 of Saguinus oedipus. NCBI lineage: Eukaryota > Metazoa > Chordata > Mammalia > Primates > Cebidae > Saguinus > Saguinus oedipus. Next base: position 38,157,709 of record CM063175.1, on the reverse strand, counting down.
ACGGTGGCTCGTGCCTATAATCCCAGCCCTTTGGGAGGCTGAGGCGGGTGGATCACCTGAAGTCAGGTGTTCAAGACCAGCCTGGCCAAAATGGCGAAACCGTGTGTCTACTAAAAGTACAAAACTTAGCCGGGTGTGGTGGCAGGTGCTTGTAGTTCAGCTACCAGGGAGCTGAGACAAAAGAATTGTTTGAACCCAGGAGATGGAGGTGAGCTGAGATCGTGCCACTGCACTCTAGTCTGGGTGACCAGAGTGACACTCCAAAGGAAACTGTAAACTCCGCTATGGGCCCAGTTGGTTTCCTTCTTTATTCTAGTCCCTCTGGCATTTCCCTTTACTGGACAGTGAAACTGCCGAGGATGCTTTTCCCCTATAAAAATCTGGGAAGGCTCAACAGCTTCTACTGGCAAACACAGGGGATCACAAAAAAGTATCTCTGTGCCCCAAAGACACCAGGCCTGGCCTGTGCTTCCCCTCACCTGCTGCCTGGGTCCCCTCTGGGCAAACCAAGTCCCAGGCCTGGCCTGTGCTTCCCCTCACCTGCTGCCTGGGTCCCCTCTGGGCAAACCAAGTCCCAGGCCTGGCCTGTGCTTCCCCTCACCTGCTGCCTGGGTCCCCTCTGGGCAAACCAAGTCCCAGGCCTGGCCTGTGCTTCCCCTCACCTGCTGCCTGGGTCCCCTCTGGAAGGCCCTCGGCTTCCCTGGCGCCAGGTGCCGACTGCACCAGGTCGACGACATCTTCAGGCTCCGAGGGACTGGAGGTGCTCTCTTCCAGAGACGGGGAGCAGAGGCAGCATGCTCCCCCATCACACAGCACTGGCTCCTCAAAGTCCTCGTCCAGGGAGTCGATCGTCTCCTCAAAAAACAGCAGGACATCCTTTTCCTCATGGGTGAGGTACTTCAGGTTCTCATCGTCCTAGAGAACAGGTTTGGGGATTGGGAATGGAGGAAAACAAACAGCAGCTTCACTTTGCCTGACAAAGGCCCAGGCAAAGTCAGGGTCAGTCCGCAGCCCCGGGCGGAACTCCCCATCACCCTCGGAAAGGCAGAGCACAGCACGGAGCCTCAAAGCTTTACAACGAGCCCTCACCTTGGGGTTCCTAGCAGGTCAGTGACAAAAAGCGCCTCTTGGGGAATGCACTGGTGAGCTGCTGTCAGCCTACTGCTATCTGGCACACTTGTTTTTCCATAATCACAGGAAACCTCTGCTTAAAGACAGTGGATTGAACTCACATTTATCTCTTCTCTCTCCAGAAACCTTACTAAAACAAGGGATTTTTTTTTTTGAGGCAGCATCTGACTCCGTTGCCCAGGCTGGAGTGAAGTGGCATGATCTTGGCTCACTGCAACCTCCACCTCCCAGGTTCAAGCCATTCTGCTTCCTCAGCCCTCCCGAGTAGCTGGGATTATAGGCATGCACCACCATGTCCAGTTAAATTTTGTATTTCTAGTAGAGATGGGGTTTCACTATGTTGGCCAGGCTGGTCTCGAACTCCTGACCTCAGGTGACCCACCTGCGTAAGCCTCCCAAAGTGCTGGGATTACAGGCGTGAGCCACCATGCCCAGCAAAACAAATGGATTTTTTAAAGGCACAAATCACAACGATAAAATAGCAGGACGAGTGATGACAGAACAAAAGCAGGACAGCAGGACAGATGGACACAGAGTGAGAGGGCCCAGGAAAGCCAGCGACCCACCTGCTGTGTCCCGCAGAACCGCCCAGAAGCTCAGGCCCTGGAGGTGCTGAGCGGCTCTGGAAGTGTGGGCAAGGTGAAGAGAGCCCAACTGTTTGAAAGTCTCTTTCAGAAGCAATAAGCTCATCCTGGCACAAAACTAGCCACTTATACTCTCAAAGGTGACAGAGGAACCCTGAAGAGGGGCCCCAGAGCAAAGCTGATGGTGGAGCGCTATGTTAACAAGGTGGCTACCAGTGTAGATGAGGACGTGTTCATAGTGTGGCCGTCAGCGCAGCCAAGTGGCCACCCTCCAGACAGAGGACTGTACGTGTCATCTCCGGGGAACTGAAGAATCCAAAGGCCAAGAGAAACATCCCAAGGTCCCCCAGCAAGATCAGTCACAGGAAAAGATGACGGTCAATGATTCCCAGCGTAGACCTGTGCAGCCGTTTCTTACTGTCCTACCTGGGGCACGTGCAGATAGCTAATAACCACCGAGCGTCTGAGGAAAACGGTTATGTGAAAGAGCTATCAAAGGACAAAAACGCAACTTACAGGAAATGAACTAAAACTTCAAAAAGGTGCATCATCAGTTGTCACATAAGAGATTCTGAATCTATAAACAGCACGTTGTTTTCTTTACAGGATAAAAGATTGTTAGAAACCAAAAAAAAATTAACAGCAGAAAAAAATGAAAAACTAAAAGCTTAAAAGATAAAGTTGTGAAATCAGAAAACTATGGGGAAAAAAAAGGGCAAGAAAATTAGAGGATAGATCTGGGAGGGCCACTCTGTGAATAATGGGAGTTCCAGAAAGAGAAATCAGAGATAATGAGAGGAAGAAACTATGAAAATAAAATAATTCATGGGACTGCCCCTGAGGAGGAGCACGGTTCCAAATTGAAAGGGGTCATGAATGTACAACCTAATGAAAAAGCAAACAGACCCGTGCCACAGTACACATCACTGTGAGCCGCAGTACGCATCACTGTGAAATTTCAGAATACTGAGAGCCAAGGAAAGCTCCTGAAAGCTTCCCAGAGTGAAAAAGCAGCTCACATACAAAAGACCAGAAATCAGAGGCGAGGCAGGTGGATCACTCGAGCTCAGGAGTTCAAGACCAGGCTGGCCAACACGGTGAAACCCTGTCTCTACTAAAAACACAAAAATTAGCTGGGTGTGGTGGTGTGCACCTCTAATCCCAGCTACTCAGGAGGCTGAGGCAGGAGAATCACCTGACCTTGGGAGGTGGAGGTTGCAGTGAGCAGAGATTGCACCACTGCACTCCAGCCTGGGTGACAGAGTGAGACTCTGTCTCAAAAAAAGAAAAAGGATCAGAAATCAGAATTTGACAACTGCCTGTGTTTATGTAAGAGAGCATCCTTGTTTTTAAAAAGTACTTCAGTATTAAGGGGAGTATTATATAGCAACTACATTCAAATGGTTCAGAAAAAATAAAGTATGCATGTGTGTGTAGATATATATAGAGAGAAAGGCAGCATGCTAAAATGTGGGGAAAAATTTAAAACTAAAGGGTATGTGGGAGTTCTCCAACTTCATTAAGTTTGAAATAACTTCCAAACAATTTAAACAAACAAAAGTCCAGGAATCGGAAAACAGCAACAGACTTCTCAGCAGCAACACCAGAAGCCGGATACAATGAGGGCTCAAAACCCAAAAATTCTGAACTAGAATCCGATACGTAATCCGATTATTAATTAGAATTACAGAAGAATAAAGACATGTTTTTTTTGAATACAGATGTTTTTTAGACATGCAGGGTCTAACACTCTGATCTCCCATGCCAGCCTTTCTGTGGAAGCCACCGGGGGGGAGTCAGTGCCCCTCTCAACACGGAGTAAGCCCAGACAGAAGACAGGAGCCAGCTAACAGCAGCGTCCACACAAGATTGCTGCAGGGAATCCCAGAACAACGGGGGCTCCCCAGGAAGCCAGCTGTGCCGTCAGCAAGTAGACCAGTCCACAGCAAGCCCGGGGGCGACACAGGAAACCGTGATCACAGAAAAACCCATGTGAGAGAAAGCATTCATCTATCAATCTGTATACAGCAATATACACACCCTTACCATAACAGATACGGAGTTGTCTCAGACTGAAATATGCACCCACAGGAAAAAGTACCGAAAGGACATATAGCAGTATGTCAATAGTGGAGGTGAGTAAGAGTGGAGAGCTGATGCCTCCAGGTGAGTAGGAAATGGGGGCGGTACATGCATAATGACGCTCTTATAAACCTTGTAGACTATTTGACTCTGTAATGCTGAGTGTGGACGCTGCTTCTGCTGTACTTTGGCTGTTTCTGTTTTTTGGGGGGGATGGTGTCACTCCCGTCACCCGGGCTCTTGAGTACAGTGTGGCATGATCTTGGCTCACTGCAATGAGCCCCCAGGGCTCAAGCAATTCTTCTGCCTCAGCCTCTGAGTAGCAGTGACCACAGGTGCCCCCCTGCCCCGGCTAATACATTTTTTGTCTTATCAAGTGATTAAGAGCTGATCCATGAGGTGCAGACTGATGCTTTCCACACTGATCTGAGAGGTATTCAAAAGCCCACATACCCACAGCATGTAACTCCCAGGCCCACACAATTACAGAGGCTGTAGCTGAAGGCATAGTGTCGTTTTGGGGATTAACACAAGAACACATGCAAATTTCTCAAGCTAGCCTGGTCATCTTAGCTTAATCCTGAAAGGACAGCTCAGGAAAAGGAGAGAGACTTGGGGGGGTTAGGTAAGCAGGCAGAATGGTGCTAGGCAGGATAAGCCACGTGTACAGGAAAAGGAGAGAGACCTGGGGGGGTTAGGTAGGCAGAATGGTGCTAGGGAGGATAAGCCACATGTACCTTTTGGATATAAACCCACGCACAGTTGCTGGTTCTGAAGACGTGTGTCTGCTCAGGAGGGCAGACGCGGCTTTCGAAGTGGTTGTACTGACTGACACTTGCTTTCCACAGGCCTGGTTGCGCTGGTGCCCCCAAGGAGGGGAATGCAGTTACATCTCACTGTGATTTTCCACGTCATTTCCATGAAGACTAATGATGTTGAACATTTTTTTCTCCATAATACAGATGAGTACTCCTCATCTGAAATGCTTGGGATAAGAAGTGTTCTGGATTTTTTTCACATTTTGAAATATTTGCATATACATAATGAAATGTTTATGTTTCATATATGCCTTTTGCTGATTTTTTGGAGGCTGGGTCTCACCCTGTTGCCCAGGCTGGAGTGGAGTGGTGTAATCACAGCTCGCTGCAGCCTAGATCTCCCAGCTCAAGTGATCGTCCCACCTCAGCCTCCCCAGTAGCTGGGACCTACTGGCACACACTACCATGCCCAGCTAATTTTTATGCATTTTTTTACAGAGACAAAGTCCCACCATATTGCCCAGGTTGGTCTTGAACTCCTGGGCTCAAGGCAGTCCTCTGGCCTCGGCTTCCCAAAGTGCCGGTATTGTAGGCATGAGCCACTGTGCCTAGTGTCTAATGGATCTTGGTATCTGGCAAAATCTCTAGTTTGGGTGGAGTTCTTAAAGTGCTCCTTCTTTAAGCCTGTTTGGCTTTTCTTAGCCCTTTTTAATTTCCATTTTTTTTAGTGTCAGCTCACCAATTTCCATATTCACATAAGCACACACATAGCCCTGATGTGACTTTAATTGGGATTGCATAAAAGTTCCTCAAACTGGAGAGAACTGATGCCTTTACAGTCTTTCCTCGACCCATGAATACGGCGTGTGGCTTCATTTATTTAGAGGCGTGGTTCTCAGAGTGATTTTCGACCAAGAAGCAGCATCTGTGAACTTGTTAGACACATTCTTGGGTCCAATCCCAGATCTACTGCATTAGAAACTTGAGGCCCGGGGCCTGTCAGTCTGTGTGAGACGCGGCCTCCAGAGAGTCTGATGCGCTGAAGCGGCAGATGCCCGATGTCTCTTCAGTTTCTCTCGCCGATTTCTCACGGTTTCCAGTGCAGACAACTCTCTTGCCCTCTGTCTACTGAGGTATTTGCTGTGGCTCTGCCTACACTTCTCAGTTAACTTTCCACCATTCTCTCCTTTATCTTCCTCGGGAGGCATGGCCAGCTCTTTGGGAAAGGGCTAGGTGGCAAATATTCTGGGCTGTGCAGGGTTTAGGTGGCAGCTATGCAACTCTACCAGGGTAAGGAATGAGCCTCGCTTTCATTACACTCACTTTATTGCCAAAAGCAGGGAGTGGGCCGTGGGCTGGGACTGTCAGTTCCCGGTCCCTGCTCAAGTCCATCAGTTGCTCTTCCTACACTGGCTTCTAAGGCAGCGACGCCCGTCTGTGCCCCGCTGCATCTCGCCTACTTTCATGGCTCAATTTCAAACCTCTGCCCACCCCCACAGCATCCCTGAATCACAGCCACACCCCTGCATCTGTTAGGCACAAAATCCAATACGACGCTATGAATCACACCCTTGCTGTCTAGAGCTTACTACCCAACGGGGGCTTCAGATAAGAGCACTGGCAACTGCCCTGGAGTGTGGAACCCCCATGACAAGGTGACCTGGGTGTGATGGAAGCACAACAAGCCACACTTCCGGGGAAGGGGGTCTGTGCAGACGGAAGCACAGCAAGCCACACTTCCGGGGTAAGGGGTCTGTGCAGACGGAAGCACAGCAAGCCACACTTCCGGGGAAAGGGGTCTGTGCAGACGGAAGCACAGCAAGCCACACTTCCGGGAAAGGGGTCTGTGCAGGTAAAACTTCCGAGATGGAAGAACATGTCAGCTGATAACCTGGGAGAACTGGATGGGACTTAAGCAAGAAGGAACAGGGCACAGTGAGCCACGAGCCTTTTGGAATGATCACGTTGGTTATAGTGCAGAAAATACTGAAAATGGGAAACAATTTTATTTTTTTTTTTTTTGAGAAGGCGTCTTGCTCCGTTGCCCAGGCTGGAATTCAGTGACACAATCTCGGCTCACTGAAGCCGCCCCCTCCCAGGTTCAAGCAGTTCTCCTGACTCAGCCTCCTGAGTAACTGGGACTATAGACGTCCGCCACCACGACTGGCTAATTTTTGTATTTTTAGTAGAGATGGGATTTTGCCACGTTGGCCAAGCTGGTCTCAAACTCCTGACCTCAAGTGATTCACCTGCCTCAGCCTCCCAAAGTCCTGGGATTACAGGCATGAGCCATCACACCCGGCCTCGACCCAGCTGCATCATCACACACTAACAAGCATGCACGGACCCTTACTTGGATGCCGGCACAGGCCTCATACATTTCACCCCCGAGTTCCTCCGCTCACAGTCTCACCGCAGGGTTCTTTCTTCCTCTGCTTACTTATTTGTACAAAGTGAGTCAAAAATCAGTTTTCACCAGGCCAGTGGGTGAGCAGTTTCCCAGGTCCTCAACCTACCTGAGCCCCTCTCTGGTTGGGGGTAGGAGTGGGGTCTACGCACCACATGTATCCCAGGCGTCTTCTCTGTGGTCAGCCTGGCCTTGTGGCCTGAGTCCCGAGGCAGGCCCAGCCGTGCTGTGGGCTCTGCTGCCTAATCCTGGGGGCACGAAGCTGCATTCTGCAGGGAGCCAGAACTGCCTGCTCTGGGAGGGGAGGACACGGGAGGCAGAAGTGGAGAGAGCTGTGGGGGGATCAGGGCCTCAGGGCCAGAGAGGAGGCTTGTGGCCCTGGGCAGGGAGAATCTGTCTACCCCTCCCTTGGGAGACTCCGGATGTGGCCTGTCTCAGAGATGCCCAGGAGAAAAAGATGGCCGAGGGCACAGGTCATGGGGGCGAGGGCGGGGGCAGGGGCACGGGCAGGGACAGAGTGACTGCAGATGGGCCAGGATTTCTTTTCGGGAGGTGAAAACATTCTAAAATTTACTGTGTGCTTACACTAAATGCCACTGAATGTATAGTTTAAACAGGTGAACTGTATGCTTGTGACTTGTATCCAAATAAAGCTGTTACAGTAAAAAATACAAAAGCACAAGGCATTGCCTGGTGGCCTGTGGAGGCTCCTGCAGAACCGGTGCTGCTGGAAGGAGCCTTTGCTAGTGACTCAGGTCCCTAAGAACTACACAGATAGGAAATGAGAAGCAAAAACAGCAGCTTGCTTGGGCAAGAGTGAGTTGGAGAAAGCCTACGTGTGTCCCTATTCATTGGGAAGGTAGAAGGCTGACAGCAGAAAAGAAAATTCCCCTCTCACAAATTTTATTTTTTGAGACACTGTCTCACTCTGCCACCCAGGCTGGAGTACAGTGGTGTGATCTTGGCTCACTGCAACCTCTGCCTCCTCGTTCACAGGATTCTCCCACCTCAGCCTCCCATGTAGCTGGGATTACAAGCATGCGCCACCAAGCTCGGCGCTTTTTTTTTTTTTTTTTTTTTTTTGGTATTTTTAGCAGAGATGGGTTTCACCATGTTGGCCAAGCTGGTCTCAAACTCCTGACCAAATGATCTGCCCGCCTCAGCCTCCCAAAGTACTGGGATTACAGGCATGAGCCACCACACTTGGCCTAAATGATGCTTTTAATGTACCAGTTTGGATTGTGGAGTAAATGGCAGTTCTTTAAGGATACAAATCTTCAGATGTTAAAAGAACAAGCTAGAAAACCATCCCTCACGTATCATGCCGACTTCAAGAAATGACAGGCCTCTGAAGGAAATACTCCTTTGCTTCAGAACATGAGCAATGTGTTTCTACCCTCACAGGTATGTTAGGATTTTGAAGAGATAATCTCTAGTGGATTCAACCCGAAAGTTCAAAATGCTGCACATACAAAGGTATGACAGTGCACAGGATCCAGCCCCCATTAAGAGAACAAAGTCCCAGCTAGCTGATCTCTTTTGACTCCTGAAGAGATGGCAGAAAAAAGGTCTGTCCAAGCCCATTCAAGCTCTGAGGGGAGCAGCCCCATCAAAAGCTAAATGAAGACTTTTTCTAAAAAGCTAGCAACAGGCACAAAAGTCAAGAGTCCTAGCTACCCCTATGACAGCACAGATTTGGGACAGGAGTTTTGTCTGCAGGGAAACGGTGGAAGAAAATCTTTGGCTGAACAAAAATGCTGAGAAGGCTTAAAATATGCATACTGAAGTAACTAAAAAACGCTGAATTGGCCGGGTGTGGTGGTTCATGCCTGTGATCCCGGTACTTTGAGAGGCTGAATTCCTTGAGGCCAGGAGTTTGAGACCAGCCTGGCCAACATGGTAAAACGCCATCTCTACTAAAAATACAAAAATTAGCTGGGCGTGGTGGTGCGCCTGTAACCCCAGCTATTTGGAAGGCTGAGGCAGGAGAACTGCTTGAACCCGGGAGATGGAGGTTGCCATGAGCCGAGATCGTGCCATTGCACTCCAGGTCTGGGTGACAGAGCAAGACACTGTCTTGGCAAAAAAAAAAAAATCACAAAAAAGCTGTGATGGCTAAGAGTCTGGAGATGAGCCAGCACCTCTGAACCGTCCCCCGCCAACCCCCTGCGTCCTTGGTTGGCAGCCTGGGCTAGCTGGTATTCAGGTATTGGGCAAGTGTCATCTGACGCCTTCTTACACACCAGTTAGCTCTCTGACACTTGACCAGTGCCTTATTGATTTAAGAATCCCAGCTGCTGAGAGACCCGCTCAGAGCTAAACGGAATAGGGGCGGAGAGAAGAAAATGCAGGCAGCCCCTTCCTGCTCAGCTCTGAGTGTCGCGCCCACTTCAGCAGCCTCGGACGAGAGACTGTAAATGCAGGTGGGGCATCCCACGGTTTTGGGACAAAGGTTTTATTATTATTATTATTTTTAGATGGAGTCTCCCTCTGTGGCCCAGGCTGGAATGTAGTGGTTTGATCTTGGCTCACTGCAATCTCTGCCTCCCGGGTTCAAGTGATCCTCCTGCCTCAGCCTCCAGAGCAGCTGGGATCACAGGCACGTGCCACCACACCTGGCTAATTTTGTAGTTTTAGTAGAGATGAGGTTTCACCACGTTGACCAGGCTGGTCTCTTGACCTCAGGTGATCTGCCCGCCATGGCCTTCCAAAGTGCTGGGATTACAGGTGTGAACCACTGTGCCTGGCCAATTACAGTTATTTCTAGCTAGACAGTATTGTCATGTTTAATGATGGCTCACTTAAACCTGTGCTTCTGGCAGGAGAGACACAAACCCGTGAAGAATGAGATGCGTGTACAGTTTGGATTACAAAACCAAAGAAGAATGGCTTGAAAAGATGAGAGCTGGGCTCCCGGCTGCCTTAAATGTCTTTTAACTGGTAATACCGATCTTGCTCTCCTATCTCTCTCTTATAGGAGGTCTTGAATGAGACAGAGATACCCCGAGTGTGCAGCATTTGAGGCGCTCTGAGACCCTCATGAGCTTGGGTCCTCCATGGCGGCCTCGCCACTATACTGTGAGTTCCTAGGAGGCGGCAAACTGAGTCTTATCCCATCATCTCTCAGTTCTTATATGCAGTAGGCATTTACGAGATGTTGACTGAACTGGCCTTTTAGAAAAGCTTCTGTGTTATGTTTTAAAGCAGCTGTTCGACCAGGATCATTTGGATTCCAGCCAGGTGAGAGGCCAGGATGAAGGGCGGGGTTATTACTGACAGCAGCTTCTCCCTCCTGGCTCCTCTGGTTCGGTTTCCGCAACTGAAGTCACAGAGCAAACAGCACATCACTCCTCAGACTTTGCTCCGGCCTGGCCACACGGGAAGTCCCCAGTGCTTGCCGCACCTTTTTATCCCAGAAGCCATGTGTGTCAACTGCTCTTGGGGGACCAAAGGCTCAGGAGCTGCTGGCTGCTGCCTGGTCACAGACCGCTGTGTGACTTCAGGGCCACAGCCCGTGTGGCTGTGGGCAGAGGGCATTCAAGAGAGTTCCTGAAATACAAAATCCTAAAAACTCGCTCATAAATGTGCATCATTGTTTTTGCCCAAACCAGAGAGAAAAAGGAAAAAGCGGTAGGCTTGGGATGTCCCCAGCCACCCTCACAAAAGCAGCCATAGGCTTCGAGCTCAGCTCCCTGGGAATAGTGCGGGTGGAGAGCTCCCCACCCTTTCAAAGCAGCCGAATCTTATTTTTTTCTAGAGGAAGCTTCAGGGTATGTGAAGGCAGACCCGGCTTCAGGATTCAGAGCGAGAGCCTGTGAACACCAGCGTGACTGCACCCAGGGGGTTTGAGAGACGGCGTGAGCCCTGGAGACACTGGCCTTAGAGGCTGACGTCCGTCACCAAAGACCCAGAGCCGCCTGTAGCAGCCATAGAGAGCTGGCACCTATGGAGTCTCCAGCCCTTCCTGGGCCTTTTATTTAGTGGCTGCATCGCCTCTCGAAGTGGCAGACCCCACAATCACCGGCGTCAGGAAGTACCGCCTTGCACACATCAAAGCTGCCCTCTTACGTTTCAAAGGAAAAGAGAGAATTCAAGGGACACCTCAGCCACATATTGTGGGATTTGCACAACTAATTCTAGTGCTACCTATACCTTTCATTAAAAAACGTTCACAGGCAGGACTCTTTACCAAAAAATGCGCAGACACAACCAGCCTCTTGGGAAATAAAGACATGTTCACTGCCCTCTTACTACAGCCTCAGGCGTAACTGCGGCCGCACGGATAGCCACAACAATCCTAAGTGGCTGTTTAAAAAAATACTTGAGATCATCTTCCAGAATTTACTTATTTTCTGTGGAAATAGGGGTCTTGCTAGGTTGCCCAGGCTGGCCTTTAGCTCTTGGGCTGAAGTGATCCTTATGCCTCGAGCCTCCTAAGCAGCTAGGACTACAGGTGTGTGTCACCAAACCTGGCCACCTTAACAATTTTTAACTTGCACTGACTCAGGAGAAAAGTTTCGAAAGCGTAAAGATCTGTTATATCCCAGGTGACAAATGCAAGTAGCACTTCAAACTTTAGGGTGCTCGTAATTAAAATCGGGCGTCTCTTTTTTTTTTTTTGAGGTGGAGTTTCACTCTTGTTGCCCAGGCTGGAGTTCAATGGTACGATCTCGGCTCACTGCAACCTCCACCTCCCGGGTTCAAGCGATTCTCCTGCTTCAGCCATCCAAGTAGCTGGGATTACAGGCACGTGCCACCACGCCCAGCTAATTTTCTATTTTTAGTAGAGACGGGGTTTCTCCATGTTGGTCAGGCTGGTCTCAAACTCCTGACCTCAGGAGATCCACCTGCCTTGGCCTCCCAAAGTGCTGGGGCTACAGGTGTGAGCCACCACACCCAGCTTATCTTTTATCTTCTTTTAGGAATAATGTTTGCTCAAAAAAAAAAAAAAAAACTATAAATCAGAACTAGGTTTTCTCTCTTTCTCAAGAAACTCACAGTCTAACTAGGTTATGTTTTACGTGCAGAGCCCTCTAAGAGGTGCATTTACATGAAGTACAATTTAGAACCCTAAAAACACTGCTGACCTGCTCATCTTTCATGACCTCAGGAATTAAAGGACACCACTTAATTGAAGAAACCGCTATGCTTGATTTTTGTTCTAAAGAGAAAAAAATTAAAAAAGGATCCAATGAGTTAGAATAAAACTTACAGCTTCTTTCAGAATTTACACTTCCAAAAAGGTAGAGTATGACGTTTAAATATGCTCTAATGCTGTGAGAGGGACTGGCTGCTAAGTGCCTGTGTGAAAATCATGTGACTATTTACAAAACTTTAGTAGGATAAATACAGAAATTAGTAGGGCATGGTGGCACACCCCTGTAATCTTAGCTACTCAGGAAGCTGAGGCAAGAGAATTGCTTGAACCAGAGAGGCAGAGGTTGCAAAAGAAAAAAATCTTCTTGAGCAGACTGGGTGTGGCGGCTCAAGCCGACAGTCACAGCACTTTGGAAGGCTGAGGCAGGAGGGTTGCTTGAGGCCAGGAGTTCTAAATTAGCCTGTTCAACATAGCAAGACCTCATCTCTACAAAAAAATGTAAACAATTAGCCAGGTGTGGCTCTGCACCCCTGCCATCCCAGCTACTTGGGAGGCTGAGGCAGGAGGATCACTTGAGCTTAGGAGGCCATGGCTGCAGTGAGCTATGATTGTGCCACTGCACTCCTGCCTGGGTGACCAAACAGAAACCACAAAAACCCACTTTAGTTGTCATTTAAGGTTAAATGCCACACACACACACACACACACACACATTTTTGAGATGGAGTTTCCCTCCATCTCGGCTCGCCATAACTTCTGCCTGCCAGGTTCAAGTGATTCTCCTGCCTCAGCCTCCCAAGTAGCTGGGATTACAGGCATGTGCCACCCACAGCCAGCTAATTTGGTATTTTTAGCCAGGCGTAGAGATGGGCTTTCTCCATGTTGGCCAGGCTGGTCTCAAACTCCTGACCTCAGGTGATCCACCTGCCTCGGCCTCCCTGCACGAGCCACCGCGCCAGGCCCTCATTTTGCTAGTTGTAAGGAAAATGCCCAACTGTGAAATAATAAGATGACAAGTAAACTTAGCTCAGTAACTGTCCCTGGAGGAAAATGCCTGCAGTGAGCAGGCCTGAGTGGAAGGCAAGGAAACACGACCAGAACACTCCTCCAGCATCCTGTAACAAGACAGGACACGCAGCAGGATTCTGTGACCCCACACACACACCATGCAGATGTAACTTGATTATGGGCGTCCTACAAGTGGCTCTACAATGCTGTTTCCATGATTCTACCCTATGACACACAGGGACAGGCCCGGTGGGGAACAGAGACATCACATACACCACAGGAGTGCTACTGGATGACTTACCCAATAGGAAAGAACTGCGTGGAATAGGAATCCACCCATAAGACCGGCAGAATCAAGAAACGTGTGGAATACGGAGGAGGAAGGCATGTTTCCCTTTCACCACCTCATCTTTAGCATCAAAGAAAAAGTAATTTAAAAGTCTACGGATAAGAGAAGGAGACAGGAGGAGCACGGATCCAGACAAGATGGTGGTGGCAGGATGATGGGAATGACGCCGCACCTGGCACTAACAGACCAGGGAAGGAGAAGCCAGCGCCGGCACTGCCTGGGGGTGGGGGGTGCTGGGCATCTCTTTGAGACAGAGTCTTGCTCTTATCGCCCAGGCTGGAGTGCAGTGGCATGATCTCAGCTCACTGCAAGCTCTGCCTCCTGGTTCAACCGATTCTCCTGCCTCAGCCTCCCGAGTAGGAAACCTGACTCCTGTTAGCACGCACATTCTGCAATGGACGGACCCAGGTTTCCTGTTAGCCTGCACATCCTACAGTGGACCTGAGCATGCCGTTCGCCCGCACATTCTGTGAAGGGTTGTATTTCTAAAGCTGTTGTCTAAGCTCCCTGAATTCACTTTACAAGCTTGCTTCTTCTAAGACGACTCGGAAGAAACCTCTTTGCATTTTCTCCTAGCCTCGTGTGGTAGCTGGTGTGATGCCCCAGCCGGGAGGAAGGACCTCGTCCCTGTTTGCTGCAGGCGCAGCTGAAGGTGGCCCTCCGTGGTCAGTGGGACTGTCTTGGCTGAAAGAAACTGATTCATCAAGGTTATGCCTCCTTCCTGGGTCAGCCCGCACCGGAGGCTGGTCACCGAGTGAATGAGGGCGCCGTCCTCGCCCCAGCGTGGTGACTGAAGGCTCTCCCAGCCCCAGAGCTCACCCGGGAGCAGCTGAGGCCTGCACTGAGCCCACACAGCCCAGCTGCTGCCTGGAACCAAATCTGCAGCAACCTATTCTCTCTGAATCGACCACAGTCACGAGTGGAAGCTCCAGTCTTACATCCTTAACCCCTGGAGTAATGCTTCAGTATTTAAGCCAACATATAAATCACACACATTTTTATACATACACCAAAGAGACAGAAGGTTAAATCCAGAACAGTTAGCTCTGCTCCTTGGTGGGCACGTTTGCAGGGGTCATGCAGCCCTCGCTGTCTCTGGAGTATGTGCATCTGAGCTACCACACGGGACTGTTAAGTTGGTTAATATGAGGAATAGACCCAGTATTAGAATGGAGATACAAAAGCAACTTTCTCACCCCAGATTCCAAACATGTGACACCCTCAGTGTCACGGGCTCCTCCAGGAGAAGAGCAGCAGGTGCTCTACCAATGAGAGGCCACGGCACAGAGGCTGTTCAGAGTTTTGCCTCAAGGTCAGCAGGAAAATGAATGTGAAAGGCAAGAAAACCCTTCGAAGACCCTGAGTCTGAACTGGCTTTATGTGCTCACTCGATACCAAGATCGCCTGCTGAGCACTTTGGATTTGATCCAGCCCCACGGGTGCGAGGGAGTGTCTCAGACTCTCCTAGAGCAGTTGGCCACGCTGAGTTTTGGAAACACCCTTCCAGAGCAGGGCTGTGTCCTATGCCTGGGAGCACATACTCCACAAATTACTGGGATATTCATCTGTATGTGTTTCTGCATCTGCCTTAAAAATATGTCTTCAAATACATTCCTTATATTTTTAAAAATTAAAAAGTTTCAAACTTGATTCTTCAGTATTTTTAGACTCTCAGACATTCAGAGGGTAATTTGTTACATAATTTTCTTTTGCTGAATCAATTTTTTTTTTTTTTTTTTTTTTGAGAGTCTCGATCTGTCTCTCAGGCTGGAGTGCAATGGCACAATCTCAGCTCACTGCAACCTCTGCCTCCCTAGTTCAAGCGATTCTCTTGCCTCAGCCTCCCAAGTAGCCGGGATTACAGGTGGCCAGGGCATGGATTACCATGCCCTGCTAATTTTTGTATTTTTATTAGAGATGGGGTTTCACTATGTTGGCCAGGCTGGTCTTGAACTCCTGACCTCAGGTGATCCACCCGCCTTGGCCTCCCAAAATGTTGGGATTACAGCTGTGAGCCACCGTGCCCAGCCAATCAAATAATATTTATCACATATTACTATAATGGTCTAAAAAAAGAAAATATGCAAGTGGGGGTCTAGAAAATTCCATCATTACCAGTAACTACCCCATGCCATGTATATCTATCTTCAGCATAACTGGGGCTGATTTTATGGCTCAGTGTATCTGAGGGAAACTGGTGCTCCCACTGGAAGGAGAGGACCTGAGAGGTGCCCCTGACAGTTTCTATTGAGGCCTGGGGGGCCGATTCTCTCCAGCGTTCCTCCCTCTAGGAGTGAGTGTCATTATCTCCCCGCTCCTGAAAGATGAATGTCCTCACCGGGGAAGGTACGAGATCCTCTTAACTGTGCAGACTCTTTCTGTGAAGTTCCCAAAGCTATGCAAGGGTCTGGACGCTGAGAGAGGAGGACAGAAAAGCATCTGTACTTGCACAGGAGTGAGACCCGAGACGGAGCTGTGTTCACCCCAGGGGCTCCTCGGGCCTGCTCCTGTCTGGGTCTAAGCAGCCATGAGTTATTGGCCACAGCAAGGGCCTGCTCCATGGCTATGGGTAGTGCTCTGTATTTGTGCAAAATTTAAGATGATTAAAAATAAAGAGCCATTTCACAAAGAAGTATTCCAAAACACCAAGCTAGTTGACCCAAAAAGATCTGGTAAGATACTCCTTTAAGGGAGAGGGACTGAGGCAAAATCCACCAACCCAGGCACAGGAGAGCACGAAAGAAAAACCGTCACTCACCAAAGTGAAGCTTCTGGACCGAGAGCTGCTGCTTCGACTCTCCAAGCTGCCGCCTCTGCTGAAGGGCTGGGGCCTGCAGCTGGGGGACGTGTCCGAGTTCATGTCCGATGAGTCTGATTTCTGGTGGGTTACAGGCATCCCCACAGAGTCCTCAGGGCCCAGCTCGATCACAGGAAGCCAGGCAGGAGCCAGCAGCCCATTCTGCGGCAACAGCTCACCTCTAGAGACACAAATGCGAATGACGAAAGTCAGTGAGTCTAGACAGTCAAATGCTCGAATCCCTCAGAAACAGCTGAGATCCACCTCCACTCGCAGACGTGACCATTAGGATACAGGGCATTGGGGAACGCTAAGTCAGCTGGTTTGAAGATGCTGATTGCCACTTCTCCTTTACACTGTTAACCATTCTGAAGACATAGAATAATTAGGCCAGGTGTGGTGGCTCATGCCTGTAATCCCAGCACTTTGGGAGGCAGGTGGATGACCTGAGGTCAGGAGTTCGACACCAGTCTCTGACCAACATGGTGAAACCCCGTCTCAAAAAAATA
Source organism: Saguinus oedipus (assembly GCA_031835075.1). Taxonomy (NCBI): domain Eukaryota; kingdom Metazoa; phylum Chordata; class Mammalia; order Primates; family Cebidae; genus Saguinus; species Saguinus oedipus. The sequence goes on along the minus strand of CM063175.1, from coordinate 38,140,986 downwards.
ATAATAATTAAAGTTTTTTCAGAGATGGAGTCTTGCTACGTTGTCCAGGCTGGCACTATACTCCTGGGCTCTGGTGATCCTCCTGCCCCAGCCTCCTGAGTAGCTGGGATTACAGGCACAAATCACCATGGCCAGCTGGAATCATCTCAAGGAAAGATGGGTCAATTCAAGATTACTTTGGTGCCGGAATTATGACAGAGTAATGTGACATCTGCACTGAGGGTCTACACTTCCAAGCTCTTCCACACTCAGGCTCGCCCTGTCTTTTCTGCCTCAGACACCACAAACTGGTTCCTTCTCCAGCTCCGTTATAGTTCGGACTTGAGGGGAGGTGACAGGTACTAACGCGTTACCACTGGGAGCTTGGCTGACATCTCCAAAACCGGGGACTGGAAGCCTCACGCTACCACACAGGTTGTACATAAAAAGTAAAGCGCCCCAAGCTAATACTACGAGGAAGTTCCCGTTTTTACTTCCAGGAGCGAAGACACTGAAACGGTCCCCTGTAAGCCCCTTTATGTCATATGGTCCTCTGACCGCCCCCCACCCCACTTCTTTGTGGAGACGAGGCTCACTTTGTCACCCAGGCTGGAGTGCAGTGGCAGAATCACAGCTCACTGCAGCCTGACCTCACAGGCTCAAGCAGTCCTCCCACCTCAGCCTCCTGAGTAGCTGGGACTACAGGCGTGCACTGCCACACCCAGCTTATTTTTTGTAGAGCCAGGGTTTTGTCATGTTTCCCAGGCTGGTCTTGAACTCCTGAGCTCAAGTGATCTCTGCCTGCCTTAGCCTCCCCAAAGTGCTGGGATTATAGGCGTGAGCCACCGTGCCTGGTCCTCTGACCCGTTTAGCAGGAAATCCAGCCCAGCCCCTGAACAGTGTGTTAGAGAGTTCAACAAAACCTTCTAGAAGACCAAAGAAGACTCATAGGAATAAGCCTCTTGCTGATTAACAGATACATGACCATTTGTGGAGAAAGGCCAATCAGCATTGAACACCTTTAGGGGAACCCTGTCATTCAAGACTTCAAGCATTACCATGACAACCTCCGCTGAGAAACCTTGCAAACATCTCTGTCGAACAGATTAAAAAAGAGACACACTCCTGCCCAATCAGAACACGTCAAATGGCCATAAGAGCAAGGCCAGGAAACCAGAAGATAAGCATACGCATAAAGTTGCCACTATTCCAAATAGTAAAACGAAGACAAAGTCGATGGTCCTAGGAGAGCTGGTGGGCTGTGGAGCCAGGAGAGAAAGGCCGCTCCCTTCATCCTCCCGTACATTCCAGGAAGCCCTAGAAAGCCCGCGATGGTGTAATGCACAAAGCCCTCCTTTCCCAGTCCCGCCACCATCTCAGGAGCAAATGGCCACACTTGGGCATACGGAACAGCTCAAGTAACTGGGTCTTTCCGTCATTCACCTGAAAGGGCTGGTTTTGCCACATGGGTGACTCAGCGCCCATCCCTAGACCCAGGGCTGGAGCCTCGTCGCACAAATGAGCCACGGAGACATCTCCCGCGCTCCCCTCCTGCCACTCACAAGCGGCCCGCTGCCCAGCCCTATGGACTCTTCCCTTGCAACGTGAATTGTATCCACTTCCATTCGGGTCCCACTCCCAAGTTCAGCACATTTTAGCACGTGCCATTGCCTTCATCTGTTTTGTGCTGCCGTACAAGAAACAAACTTCCTTGGCTTGTGGTTCTGGAGCTTGGGAAGTCCACAATCCGGGGTCACATCTGCCGAGGGCCTTCCGGCCGTACCGTAAGACAACGGAGGTTGTCACCGATGAGAGAGAGCAACAAAGGAACAAACTCGTTTGTACAGTGAACCCGCTCCTGCGATAACATGAATCACCTCCTCCCGTCCCCACCTCTCAACATGGCTGTCCTGGGGATTAAGTTTCCAATACATGAACTTTGGGGTACACGATCCAACTGCAGCTGCCATCTTGCCTTCCTCTTCTCTACACTTCTGCTGGGTTCTCCAGCTGGACTGATCTTGAAACACCACTTTAATGTCACCACGCTCCCCAAAGCAGTCAACTTTAACCCATTCCCAACAGGCTGGAGAGTCGGTTTCAGCCACTCAGTCATCACCTGCTTCCATCTGAACCCATCTCCTTTCTGGCATCAGCACATTCTCTGATGCGTCCTGTTTTCCTACCTCACCTTGGGCAGGTGAATCAGAGGCTTCCCTTCCATAGAGGAGCCCATCTGCGCACTGATGCTTAACTCGGCCAATGGATTAGAAACTCTTTGGAACTGAGACCCAGACCTGCAGAACACATTTATGGGGGTAAAGGCTGGGTGTGTGTGTTTAGGGAGTTCCACAAGTGACTCTGCCACATAGCACCAACTCTAAGGGAAGACAGACGTGTAACAAAGCTCAGTGCCATTACAGGGACTCCATGAGTGCCCAGGAAGGAGTAGCTCCAGGGAGGGTTCAGAGGCCCCACAGTGAAGGCGACAACTCTGCCAAGCCCTAAGAGGTAGTTAAGATTTAAGGAGACAGCTGGTTAAACAAACTCTTTGTTTTTCTTTTTGAGACAGAGTCCTGCTCTGTTGCCCAGGCTGGAGTGCAATGGCATGATCTCAGCTCACTGTAACCTCTGCCTCCCCAGTTCAAGTGATTCTCCTGCCTCAGCCTCCCTAGTAGCTGGGATTATAGGCATGTGCCACCATGCCCAGTTAATGTTTGTGTTTTTAGTAGAGACGGGGTTTCACCATGTTGATCAGGCTGGTCTCGAACTCCTGACCTCATGTTCCACCCGCCTCGGGCTCCCAAAGTGCTGGGATTACAGGTGTGAGCCACCGCACCTGGCCCGTTAAACTCCTGAAACAGCACTTTAATATCCCCACACCTATGGGCATTCCTAACACAGAAGAAACAATCATGTAAGCCTGACTGAAAAACGGCAAGTGCTCAGGATAAAGCAGTGAACGCAGCTCAAAGACAAGATACAACACGGGCTGCAGAAAAGGTAGAGAGGGGTGCAAACCGGGGGGAGGTCAGCGGGACCCAGTGAAAGCAGCTTTGAGTTCTGAACTTCGCCCACAGGTGGAAGAATGAAGGGAGGCTTACACCCCGCAGAGGCACAGGACCACACACCAGTTGAGAAAGACGACTCTGGCCACGGTCTGAAGGGTGGGCAGAACCAGAAGACTGAAAGCAGTGAGGATAACTGAACACCACACACTGTTTAAAAAAGTGAGGCGCTCCTCCATCTCCACGACATTCTGTGAGTGGAAAAAAGCAAGGGAAAGGCCTGTGATCCCAGCACTTTGGGAGGCTGAGGCGTGTGGATCACTTGAGGTCAGGAGTTCAAGGCCATCCTGACCAACGTGGTGAAACACTGTCTCTAATAAAAATACAAAAATTAGCTGGGTGTGGTGTTCGGTGTCTGTAGTCCCAGCCACCTCGGAGGCTGAGGCAGGAGAATGGCTTGAACATGGGAGGTGGCGGTTGCAGTGAGCTGAGATCGTGTCACTGTGCTCCAGCCTCGGTGACAGAGCAAGACTCCGTCTCAAAAAAACAAAACCAAACCAGAATAAGGACTAAAAACCAGCCACTGACTCCATTAACTAAGCTGACCTTGTGAGGGCGAGTTAGAAATCACGTTGCAGTGGCGGTGCCTGCAACGGCAATCCCGGAAGCAGATGGTCAGTGGTTTTTGGATTTGGGTTGAAAAAAGAAACGGAGGCCAGGTGCGATGGCTCAAGCCTGTAATCCCAGCACTTTGGGAGGCCGAGGTGGGCGGATCACCAGGTCAAGAGATCAAGACCATCCTGGCCAACATGGTGAAACCCCGTCTCTACTAAAAATACAAAAATTAGCTGGGTAGGGTGGTGTGCGCCTGTAGTCCCAGCTACTCGGGAGGCTGAGGCAGGAGAATTGCTTGAACCTGGGAGGTGGAGGTTGCAGTGAGCCGAGACTGTGCCACTGCACTCCAGCCTGGCACCTGGCAACAGAGCAAGACTCTGTCTCAAAAAAAAAAAAAAAAGAAAGAAAGAAAGAAAAAAGTAACAGAAGAGAGGCAATAGCTGTAGAGGAAAATGGGGTTTAGGAAAGGCATTTTGGAGTCTTTTTTGTTTTTTAAGAATAGGAGACACTTGAGCCTAGTCATGCGCTATGGGGAAAAGCAGAGAAGATGAAACTCTGGAAAGGCTGGGAGTGGTGGCTCATGCCTGTAACCCCAGCGCTTTAGGAGGCCTAGGTGGGAGGACGGCTTGAGGCCAGGAGTTTGAGATCAGCCTGGGCAACATAGACACTCCCCTACTCCACCCAACTCTACCAAAAATAGCAAAATTAGCCAGGTGTGGTGGTGTGTGCCTGTAGTCTTGTGAGGTGGGTGAATGGCTTGAGCCCAGGAATCTGAGGCTGCAGTAAGCTATGATGGCACAACTGCACTCCAGCCTGTGTGACAGAGCCAGCCATCTCCTCAAAGAAAACAAAATCCTGGAGAGAAAAGTTCCTCTCTGGCCGCCCTGTTGAAAGCTGTTTCAGTGCCGGATGAAATACAAACCACCTGCAACTCCCCTGCTTCCAGGGACAGGCAGGAGGAGACGCCGTCAGCCTAAAAAATAACCAGTCGTGGAAAACAACCAAACAGAACTTAGGAAGAAAAAAGTAGTAATAATTTAAAAACTCGACAGATGAGGTAAACAGAAGGTCAAATATAGCTAGAGACAGAATGAAAGAAAGGAAAGTGATCTGAACAAACCTGTCATTTGTCTAGAACTGAAAACTAATGAGGGGCTAAGAAGCCCAGCACAGGTTGAGAAGGTTTGTGTCTAACTGGAGTTTCTCAGGGGGGAGGACAGCGGATGTGGCAGAAGTCATGTTCAAGGCCAGGCGCAGTGGCTCATGCCTGTAATCCCAGCACTTTGGGAGGGTGAAGCAGGCAAATCACTTGAGGTCAGGAGTTCGAGACCAGCCTGGCCAACATGGTAAAACCCTGTCTCTACTAAAAATACAAAAATTAGCCAGACATGGTGAGGCACGCCTGTAATTCCAGCTACTTGGGAGGCAGAGGCAGGAGGATTGCTGGAACCTGGGAGGTGGAGGTTGCGGTGAGCCGAGAATACGCTACTGCACTCCAGCCTGGGGGACAGAGTGAGACTCTGTCTCCAAAATCAATAAAATAAATAAATAATACAAGTAATGTTTAAGGAGACAATGGCTCTGTGTGTTTCCCAACATACGTATACATATACATTTGTATTTATGTGTGTTTCTTTTTCAACCTGTCTTGGTTTCAGATGAAACAGAACTTTTAGAAATTTGCATTTTCTATGCTATTTTGCCATTGTTCTTTTTTTTTTTTTTTTGAGACGGACTTTCGCTCTTGTTACCCAGGCTGAAGTGCAATGGCGCGATCTCGGCTCACCACAGCCTCCACCTCCTGGGTTCAAGCAATTCTCCTGCCTCAGCCTCCTGAGTAGCTGGGATTACAGGCACGCGCCACCATGCCCAGCTAATTTTTGTAGTTTTAGTAGTGACGGTGTTTCACCTTGTTGACCAGGATGGTCTCGATCTCTTGATCAAGGTGGACCTTGTGATCCACCTGCCTCAGCCTCCCAAAGTGCTGGGATTACAGGCGTGAGCCACTGAGCCCAGCTGAAAGAGTATTTTTATAGGCCAGGTGTGGTGGCTCATGCCTGTAATCCCAGCACTTCGGGAGGATCACCTGAGGTCAGGGGTTGGAAACCAGCCCGGCCAACATGGTGAAACCCCATCTCTACGAAAAATAAAAAAATAAGCCAGGCATGGTGGCACACGCCTGTAGTCCCAGCTACTCACGAGGCTGAGGCAGGAGAATCACTTGAATTCGGGGGGTGGATATTGCAGCGAGCAGAGATTGTGGCCACTGCACTCCAGCCTGGGTAACAAAGCTAGACCTTGTCTCAAAAATAAATAAAGTAATTAAATAAAAATAAAAGACAGAAAACACCATACTTATCAGAAAATATTTAAAACCATTTCTGTTTTCACCACTGCTATTCCATATTGTAGGTCTTTTTTTTTTAAATTAAAAAAAAAAATTTAATTTTGAGATAAGAGTCTCGCTCTGTCACCCAGGCTGGAGTACTGTGGCATGATCTCAGCTCACTGCAACCTCCGCTTCCCAGGTTCAAGCGATTCTCTTGCCTCAGGTTACTGAGTAGCTGGGATTACAGGTGCCTACCACCACACCTGGCTAATTTTTGCATTTTTAGTAGAGATAGGGTTATGCCATGTTGGCCAGGCTGGTCTCAAACTCCCGATCTCGTGATCCGCCCACCTCAGCCTCCCAAAGTGCTGGGATTACTGACGTGAACCGCCGCGCCTGGCCAAGTAAAACACAGGTGCTGCCAGGACAGGCAGAGCAATGAAACAGACTGGAAAGCCCAGATGCTGTTTGATATAAACGATGCAAGCATTTTTACAAAATCTGTAATATAACCTAAAGAATTTATTTTTATGTAGTTGAATTTATCAATCTTTTTGTTTATAGTTCAAGTGTTTTTTGCAAATTTAGGCCTTTCCTACTCTAAGAATACAGAATATACCTATCAAATTTCTACTAGCATTTTTATGGTTTCACTTTTCATACTTAAATATCTGACCCACCTTCAATTTACATTAGTGTAACGTATGGAGTAGAGACCTATCCCCTGCCCCCAAGCCACGAAGGTTACCCGATGGCTCAAGTGCCAAGTACTGAAGGACCCATCTTTTGCCACTGTTTTGAAATACTGATGTTATTTATACTAAATGTTTATATGTTTTTGGTTCTATTTCTGAATTTCCTATTTGCTCTATTAATCTTTCTATTCATTAGGACTCAAAAAATTCAAGTTATAAGGTAAAAATTTCAATGCGTCTGTCTATATAAAAATTAAGGACACCATAGACAATATTAGCAGAAAAGCTGCCAGCTGATAGAAGATATGTACTATGTCTAATACTTATAAGAAATCAATAGCTAGAATATATGAAAACCTTCTAAATTGATAAGAAACTCGGAGGCTGGGCGCGGTGTAATCCCAGCACTTTGGGAGGCTGAGGCGGGTGGATCACGAGGTCAGAAGATTGAGACCATCCTGGCCAGCATGGTGAAACCCCGTCTCTACTAAAAATACAAAAAAAAAAAATTAGCTGGGCATGGTGGCACGTGCCTGTAATCCCAGCTACTCAGGAGGCTGAGGCGGGAGAATTGCCTGAACCCAGGAGGCGGAGGTTGCGGTGAGCCGAGATCACGCCATTGCACTCCAGCCTGGGCAACAAGAGCAAAACTCCGTCTCAAAAAAAAACAAAAACAAAAACCCAAAAACCAAAAACTCAGAAAAATAATGAACAAGGAATATGATTAGACGGTGTAAAAAGGCAGAAGCCAGATGATTAAGAAGCACAAGAGATGTTCAGTCTCACTAGTGAACAAAACAAGTACAGGCTAAACCTACTGAAGACATTATTTCATACCTACTGGTGTGGCACAAATTCGACAAAAAATGACACGTGTCAGCAAGAACATGGGGCAGCCTTCGTGAACCTGCTGGGAATGAATTCACACAACCGCTCTGCAGGGCAACTGGGCAGCGCTGAGAGAAAGTATGTCCTCTGCACTACACAGCCCACTGCTCAGCCTCCACTCTAGAGCTCTCTCTAGGAACAGAGGGGAACACGTGACACGATGGGGTCACAGTGTTGCCTGCTGCTGAGAAGAGGTGGCAGTCTGGGTTCTCCACTTACCATGAACCCCGGGAATAAGCAGAAATGTGGTAAATGCTTACAATGAAATATTGTACGGCAGTTACATCAGCTGGATGAGGCCATGCACAAGCCTTCAAACCATTCAATGAAAAGTCAGTCAGATTCTTAGCACAATTCTATTCCTGTAAGTGTCAAACACGGCACTGCATTTTACATGCATAGCCAGGGTCTCGTGCCAGTGGTGAGTCTGGGGGCTGAGTGTTGGGGGGGCATGACTTGATTGTTCTAGAACAGACAGCCACCCACCTCACTCACCGAAGGGCAACTGTGTGTTTCTTTTTTTTTTTAAGATGGAATCCCTCTCCGTCACCAGGCTGGAGTGCAGTGGCATGATCTCGGCTCACTGCAACCTCCACCTCCCAGGTTCAAGAGATTCCCGTGTCTCAGCCTCCTAAGTAGCTGGGACTACAGGCAGATACCACCATGGCCAGCTAATTTTTGCATTTTTAGTAGAGATGGGGTTTCACCATGTTGGCCAGGATGGTCTTGATCTCTTGACCTCATGAGCCACCTGCCTTGGCCTCCCAAAGTGCTGGGATTACAGGTGTGCGCCACCGCGCCCGGCCACCTGTGTGTTTCCTTTAGACACTTGAGTCTGGCTGCTACCAACACAGAAAAGGAAGATTTCCTGAAGGTTAAAGAAATGACTTCTGAGATCACTTCAGCACCTTGGAGCCTTTGAAAGACCCAGTATGTCAGGAGATGATACATGCAGGTAAGTTATGATTTAATGAGGGAAGAAAAGACAGGCATCACCCAGAACCCCAGGGCAATTCAGGAAACCTGAAGACGGTATGGATGTCACAGTAAGAGGAAAACCCGGAAGGCAACCTTTTCTACACCACAGCTCAGCTCAAAATTAACCAGGGAACGGTGAACCTGGTCCACTTGACTGAAGAATCTAAGCTGGAACAAATAATACGAAGTTGCCCACGTTCTACTAAGGTTTTGCACCAAGTCAATGTGACGGAAGGAAATCTTGTCTTATGAGACTTGGATTCAACCAAATCACAGGTCATTACTGTCTTTGGTAGTTCTGAACGTGAATGGAAAAATTACTCTCCTTAACCAAGTGATGCAGAACCAATCTTGCTTAGCATATCTATGCTACACTTAAAAAAGAACTGTCCCAACTCATTGCCATTGCAAACATTTGAGAAAAAAAGGCGCAGGTTGGGTCTGAAGACTCAGCCCCATGTACCTGCACTGCTGCAGTTCCCCCTTATCTCAGGGGTTATGTTCCAAGACGCTCAGTGGATGCTTGAAACTGCAGAGAGCACCGATCTCAGCCCGTCAGCCGGCAACTGGGACTTGATCATTTCCTATCTTCTACCTACAACGTAACTAGGCACTTGTCACGCACTGTGGCCATAACTTGTACAGTATGAAGTGTGACAGCAAAACGAATACAAACTTATTTCTCCTTCACAACTTCACAGAGAGAAGATGTTCTGTTCTTACAACCTCAGCATTTGATGTTTTTCTTCCCTAAATGGAGAACTTTCACCTTTCCACTTACAGGAAGCGCTTGGTGGCTTCTCTTTGGCATATACAAGTTGCCGGCCAGCATCGTGCCTCTTCTGCTTCAGGGCCATTATTCAGTAGAATCAAAGTGACTTGAACACTGGCCGGGCGCGGTGGCTCACGCCTGTAATCCCAGCACTTCGGGAGGCCAAGGCGGGTGGATCACGAGGTCAAGAGATCGAGACCATCTTGGTCAACATGGTGAAACACCGTCTCTACTAAAAATACAAAAAATTAGCTGGGCATGGTGGCGTGTACCTGTAATCCCAGCTACTCAGGAGGCTGAGGCAGGAGAATTGCCTGAACCCAGGAGGCGGAGGTTGCGGTGAGCCGAGATCGCGCCATTGCACTCCAGCCTGGGTAACAAGAGCGAAACTCTGTCTCTAAAAAAAAAAAGAAAATCATACAAAGTGACTTGAACAGAAGCACTGTGACAGACAGCTGATCTGAGAAGAGATGGCTACCTAGTGACGGCAGGTGGGGACGCCAGACAAAGGGATGCATTTCATCCCGCTACTCAGAACGGTGCACAATTTAAAACTTAAGAAGGATTCATTTCTGGAATTTTCCACTTAATATTTTTGGACCATGGTTGACTTCAAGTTACTGAAACCATGGAAAGCAAACATGGGTAAGAGAGGACTTCGTGCAGGGTCGTAGACTGTCCTTCCTGGTCTAGACACCCACCATTAACCAACACTGTTAAGATACAGTCAAGGCAAGCACAGGTGAGCTGGGAAAGAGGTAGAAATGACAGGATATACACTAGGGCAGGGGCCAATGAGCATACTTATATACTACAGCAGGGTCAGAGTGCACACCTGCACGCTAGGGCGGGGCAGCGTGCACACGTATACGCCAGGGCGGGGGCGGCGTGCGCACGTATACGCCAGGGCGGGGGCGGCGTGCACACGTATACGCCAGGGCGGGGGTGGCGTGCACACGTATACGCTAGGGCGGGACTGGTGTGTATACCTATATGCTAGGGCAGGGGGAAGTGCACACCATGAATTATGTGAATATTCGTTCCAAAATATGAACGTATCTTAGGAAAGAAATTGTCTTTAAAGCTACATCCTGGCCAGGTGTGGTGGCTCACGCCTGCAATCTCAACACTTTGGGAGGCCAAGGCAGGCGGATCACCTGAGGTCAGAAGTTTGAGACCAGCCTATCATGGTGAAACCCTGTCTGTACCAAAAATACAAAAATTAGCCGGGCATGGTAGTGTGCACCTGTTATCCCAACTACTTGGGAGGCCGAGATAGGAGAATCACTTGAACCTGGAAGGTAGAAGCTGCAGAGTGGACATCACACTACTGTACTCCAGCCTGGCCAACAGAGGGAGACTGTCTCAAAAAACCAAACAAACATCATTAGCCAGGCATCGTGGTGAATGCCTGTAATCCCAGCTACCTGAAGCTGGGAGGTGGAGGTTACAGTGAGCCGAGATTGCGCCACTGCACTGCAGCCTAGGTGATGGCACGAGATTCCGCCTCTAAACCAATAAATAAAGCTACATCCCGAAAAGTCCCTGTAGGATGACCTGACCACCAAGCACTTTACAAAAATCTGTTGTCCTTACCTTAACCTTCAAGAGCGCCAGGAATGAGAGCATTTCACAGCGGGAACTCTTTCTGAATCACCCCTCATTACCATGAGTGGGCTTCTTCATATGGGTAAGAAGTAGGTGAAAATAAAGATCAGTAAACAGGAAACAGCCACTGCTGGCCCTAATGCTGGTGAAAAGGCGTCAATGTGTTCCAGTGACAGGCACTTTGCTTTGATTTTACTCAAACGAAGAAGAGACTCCTGCTTTTTCACAGCCTATGTGGTTGTGTGTTAATTCCCATTTTTATGTAATTGTGTAATAACAAACATGAGTTTTATAATAAGAAATGTACTAGAAAAGTAGTAAATGATGTCAAGACTCTATTATAGTTTTTTAAACTCAATTCATAGATTAAAAGGAAACAGTCACACATTCTTGGTTTTCTATTATTCAACTTAAGTAGGGCTTTTCAAAACAAACTCTTAGACTACATTAACCATTTCCTTTTTTACCCTAAAAATAATTTATAGACGACTTTCATGAAAATAGGATTTCACCCTAGTTACTGTGACACAGAGAGCTCTGGGCACACGCCTGCTTCCCTCTCATCGCTTGCACCCAAGCCCAGTGTCTGCGTCATCCCTGTCCCTGCCGCACCGAAGCTGCAGATCCACACACACATGCACACGGCCGACCTCGGAAGAGGGAAGAGGGAAGAGGAGCTGGGGCTCCAACAGCACGTTTCCCTCCTCCAAGTACATCCACTCTCCAAAGCTCTGGTCAAAAGAAACCAGCACTCATACCACACCCACCTGTAAACTGCCAGATATTTCAATAACTAACATCGCTTTTCTTTTTTCTGAGACAGATTCTCACTCTGTCGCCCAGTAGCATGATGTCAGCTCACTGCAACTTCTACCTCCTGGCTGAACGATTCTCCTGCCTCAGCTTCCCAAGTAGCTGGGATTACAGGTGCCCACCACTATGCCTGGATAATTTCTGTATTTTTATTAGAGACGGGGTTTCACCATGTTGGCCAGGCTGGTCTCTGAACGCCTGACCTCAGGTGATCCACCCACCTCTGCCTCCCAAAGTGATGGTATTACAGGCGTGAGCCACCTTGCCCGGCCTCAATAACTAATATTTCAAAAATCCCAGGTTGGTCTTGACACCACAGGCCAGGCAAGGTGGCCAAGTTTTCATTTTCCTAATCTGTACTGCCAAGGCGCTGGTCGGTAAGAACATGAGGCTTTATGAAGTGTCTCTCTAGAATCTGGCCTAGCCTTCTCTCTTCCACCTCTCTTTTTACAAATTGAACCAGGTCTCCTATGAAAGTGCTACTTATGGCCAGGCGCAGTGGCTCACGCCTGTAATCCCAGCATTTTGGGAGACCAAGGTGGGTGGATCACAGTGTCAAGAGACAGAGACCATTCTGGCCAACATGGTGAAACCCTATTTCTAATAAAAATACAAAAACTAGCTGGGTGTGGTGGCAGGCACCTGTCGCGCCTGTAAGTCCCAGCGACTCAGGAGGCAGAGGCAGGAGAATCGCTTGAACCTGGGAGGTGGAGGCTGCAGTGAGCCAAGATCTCACCACTGTACTCCAGCATGGCGAGAGTGAGACTCCGTCTCAAAAAAAAAAAAAAGAAAAAGAAAACAGAAAAAAAAATGGCTGGGTACAGTGGCTCATGCCTGTAATCTTAGCTCTTTGGGAGGCCCAGGTAGGCAGATCACAAGGTCAGGAGTTTGAGAGTAGCCTGGCCAACATGGTGAAAACCCGTCTCTACTAGGATACAAAAATTAGCTGGGTGTGGTGGCAGGTGCCTGTAATCCCAGCTACTCGGATGGCTGAGGCAGAAGAATCTCTTGAACCTGGGAGGCAGAGGTTGCAGTGAGCCGAGATCGCACCACTGCACTCCAGCCTGTGCGACAAGAGCAGGACTGTCTCAAAAAAATAAAAAAGAAAGATCCACTCATGTGGGAACCCCTTCCCGCTGCCTCCCGGCTGCCCTCCTCCCAGGCTTCAAAGCTTAGCTCAAAACCTCTACCAAACCCGGTCAGGCCTTTGGGACTCACTCAGCATTGGCCTCTCCGGGCTCGGTCTGTGCCTGCTGCGGACATCCACCACTTGTTCTATGTGCCATCTTTGCCACTCAGATACAAGTGATCACATCAGCTTTCTGCATGTTAATTATTTTCCTCAATTAGATGATAAACTCCTTGTAGGCAAACTTCTTTTTTAAATTAATTTTTATTTTTTGGAGATGGGGGTCTCACTATGTCACCCAGGTGGCCTGGACCACCTGGGCTCAAAAAATCCTCCTGCCTCAGCCTCCTGAGTTGGGACTACAGGTGTGAGCCACTGTGCCCAGCAAAGAGCTTAAACACACACACACACACACACACACACACACACACACACACACACCATTTTATATAATACTTGTCACGAAATACAGACTTAATCACTATTCATTACTTAACCAAAACTTGTATTTAAAAACTTTAATACCAGCCAGGTGTGGTGGTTTACGCCAATAATCCAGCACTTTGGGAGGCTGAGGCAGGTGGATCCCTTGAGGTCAGGGGTTTGAGACCAGCCTGGCCAACAAGGTGAAACCCTGTCTCTACCAAAAAATACAAAAATTAGCTGGGTGTGGTGGTGTGTGCCTGTAATCCCAGCTACTAGGGAGGCTGAGGTGGGAGAATTGCTTGAACCCGGGAGGTGGAGGCTGCCGTAAGGCAAGACCACGCACCACTGCTGCACTCCAGCCTGGGTGACAGAGTGACACCGTCTCAAAAAACAAAACTCTAAAACCATTTTATTTTTTTAAAAAAAAAGGGAGAAAAGAGCACCCTAAACACAGACCTTGGATCTAATGGATCTAAAAGAAAAGCTTAACAACTTCGGAAGAGTTTCAAACACGTTAACATCGGTGTGGCTATCATCCTTTCCCCGCCATCATCTTTACAGATCAAATCCTTCCAACTTAGGAGAAATTAATCTCATCCAGTTTATGGGGTTAAATCAGGGGAAATGGGCAGATGAGGAGAATGACTTTAAACACAGCAGGAGAAAGCATGCTTCATAAATAACAACATGTTAGAAAGTTGGCACCAATAAACACATTACACACCCTAACCCAGTAACACCTCCCAATGTTAACAGGTAGTCCATGTCAATAGGAATGTGTATGCACCTACAAGTGTAATCCATGACCAAAATTTACCTTCACAATGGGCCTCCACAGAGATACAGAGGCTGCAGTAAAATAACATGTAGCAACTGCTCTTTAGTTTGCACTATTTCTCAATTTCAAGGAAAAAACCTCGGAAAGAAGAGAATGCTTCCAAAATTTCTCACTAAGCAAACTAGGACGATAACCCGGCACTGAGGATCACAGAAAGACGCAGGTGGAAGCTGCTTTGGGAGCACGGCAGTTTCGTCCTGGAGTTTCAGAAGGTCAGTGCGGTCACAGTTTACCACCCTTTTCCTGTGATTCTGCTTTTTCTCCGAATTGGGATTTCCCTTACTTCTGAAATGCCTTACATGAGAACGGAGAACCTTACACGCAGATTTTAAAAGGCTAGTAATTCTACTTCCTGGAAGAATAATAATGGTCTCACTTAGATTTTTTTGTTTTGAAAAGCTCTTTCCAAATAATGTACAAAAACAAGGTTGATTTCAAACTGTCTCTGTTGTGAATAGTTTCAGCTGTTAATAGGAGCAGAGATTTACTCCCAGCCACACATCACATGGAAGTAATTGATTCGCCCACACTTAAAGCAAACAGGTTCACCAGGTCGCCTTACCTAGAGAGGCTGGGTTAGCAGGCCCAGAGGGAAGAAGTTTTCTACAGCCAGTTCACCACCACTGAAAACCGTACAAAAGCCGGATTTTCCTAAAGTCAAGTCTCACCTGAAAACACTCTTGACTAGACATCTCAGTGGGTCTTAGCAAGAAAAGTAATGACCCAGAAGGAAGCCAAGGGGAGCCATCAAGAGCAGACTCTAGCTGGGGGCAGTTCTCGATGAGCCGATGTTTGCAAATTGGCATCAGTCTCCGAGGTCTCGGAGGATAATAAAAATTGAATAAAGAGATGTTTCGTGAAGTTAGACGCTGCACATTTTTATCGGCTCATTTTTGAAAAATGGACAGCTGGTATGTGTCTTACATTTCTGAATTCCTGAGCAAATTATTTAAGGACAGAAGAAAATTCCAGTTGAAGCTATTCTTTTGTGAAACCAGTTTGCGTGCTTTATTTGCTTAGTAAATATTACCCAGCACCCAGTATGTGCTACATTAGTGAGATAAATGTACTACTTCTAGGAAGGGATTATTACACCTTACTGTTTTACAGGATTCTACAGTGCTGGCCGAACCCCATCCCCCACAAGAAGCTCAAAATTCTTGGCTGAATTGTTCATCCATGCTCCCAGTGAAAAGAAAGCTGGCTTAGAGCACGTTCCTTTAGCACTGGTATTTATGACACCTGGTCAGACTGCCAGCCGTGGTCTGATTTACATATCTTATCTCAAGTTGAACGGATTTAAATCCACACCAGGGTGGGACAAGCTCACACAAGACCTCCTGCTGGGAATCCAGTACAGGAAACTTTTAACCTCATCTTCCACAGTCCCTTTGTGTGCCCAGTGATGGGTGATGTCAGTAAGGGAAGGTGAGTAACCACTTCCTCCTCCCTGCTCCCCTACGCCTCCCGTGAACCCACTAGCAAATTCCTCAAATAATCCAAGCCTGTTGGCACAGTCACTTCCCAGTTTTAATAGAGTGGGGAGAAACCTGGGGTTTTTAGCATTTTTTTTTTTTTTTTGAGACAGCATTTCACTCTGTCGCCCAGGCTGGAATGTAATGACAGGATCTCGGCTCACTGCAATCTCCGCCTCCCAGGTTCAAGCAATTCTCCTGCCTCAGCCTCCTGAGTGGCTGGGACTACAGGTGTGCACCCACGCCTGGCTTATTTTTGTATTTTTATTAGAGATGGGGGTTTCACCATGTTGGTCAGGCTGGTCTCGAACTCCTGACCTTGTGATCCTCCCACCTTGGCCTCCCAAAGTGCTGGGATTACAGGCGTGAGCCACTGTGCCTGGCCTTAACACATTTTTAAGAAATGAGGACCACCAAATGTTTGTAGAAAAATCTGGATGAGTCCAACTAACAGTTCCCATGTTACTGTTTTCAGAAGTCCAGGGACTGCCTATCAACGTCTCACGGAGAAACCAGGACACCTGTAAGCAGGTCAAGGGGAGAATCTGCTATGGAAAAAACAGCGATTTCTCAGGAGACTGAACCCAGAACTACCGCTGCATGCAGCAATCTCACTATTGGGTGTCTACCCAAAGGGAGAGAAAGCATTACATCAAAAAGACACCTGCACTGCACCTTCACTGCAGCGACGCTCACAGTAACCAAGTCACAGAATCAACCTAAGTGTCCACGACAGATAAAGAAAATGTGGTGGCTGGGCATGGTGGCTCACACCTGTCATCCCAGCACTTGGGGAGGCCGAGGTGGGCAGATCACCCGAGGTCAGGAGTTCAAGACCAGCCTGGCCAACAGGAAGAAGCCCAGTCTCTACTCAAAATACAAAATTAGCCGAGCGTGGTGGTTTGAGCCTGTAATCCCAGCTACTTGGGAGGCTGAGGCGAGAGAATCACTTGAAACCGGGAGGTGGAGATTCCAACACGCCGAGAATGCGCCATTGTACTCCAGGCTGGGCAAAAAGAGTGAAACGCCATTCAAAAAAAAAAAAAATGCTGGGTGCACTGGCGGCTCACGCCTGTAATCCCAGGACTTTCGGAGGCCGAGGCGGGCAGATCACCTGAAGTCAGGAGCTCGAGACCAGCCTGGCCAACATGGTGAAACCCCATCTCTACTAAAAATACAAAAATGAGCCGGGTGTGGCGGCACATGCTTGTAGTTCCAGCTACTCAGGAGGCTGAGGCAGGAGAATCACTTGAACCTGGGAGGCAGAGATTGCAGTGAGCTGAGGTTGCGCCACTGCACTCCAGCCTGGGCAACAGAGTGTGAGACTGTCTCAAAAAAGCAAAACAAAAAAAAAGAAAAGAAAATGTGGTATATAAACACTACAGACGACTACTCAGCCATAAAAATGAAAGAAAGGAACGGAAGCCATCATCCTAAGTGAAAGTCAAACTCTAACTCTGAAAGTCAAACACCACATGTCCTCACAGTGGGAACTCAAGGATGGGACCATGTAAATGCACAGAGTGGACTAATGGACACGGGAGACTCCAAAAGGTGGGAGGGTCATGGAGGGGGGAGATGAGGGCTGAAAAACCGCCTATGGTGGCTGGCACAGTGCTTATGCCTATACTCCCAGCACTTTGGGAGGCCGAGGCAGGTGAATCTCTTGAGCTCAGGAGTTGGAGACCAGCCTGGCCAACATGGCAAAAACCCGTCTCTACTAAAAAATGCAAACATTAGCCAGGCATGGGGGCACGTGCCTATAGTTCCGGATACTCTGGAAGCTAAGGTGGGAGAATCACATGAGCCCAGAGGTGGAGGCTACAGTGAGTCAAGATCATGCCACTGCACTCCAGCCTAAGTGACAGAGCAAGACTCTGTCTCAAAAAAAAAAAAAAATCAAGGGTCAAGAAGAAAAACGAAAATTAACACAGCAGACTCACCTCACGTACATTTCAGTGCCATCTCATTCTTAAAGTCACACTGCTGGCATCAGCAGAGCTCACGCAGCAAATTCATTGGTTACCTGGTGTAGACGGGGAGCAATTTGTCTTGGAATATAAAGAAACCAAGGTACAATGCCTCTAGGTCAGCTTGACAAGTCCGACAGAGCTGGTTTAGCTCTCTACTTTGAGTATTTTCTTTTTGAGACAGAGTCTTACTCTGTCGCCCAGGCTGGAGTGCAGTGGCACGATCACACCTCACTGCAGACTCAACCTGGGCTCATGCCATCCTCCTGCCTCAGCCTCCTGAGTAGCTGGGTCTACAGGTGCACACTACCACACCTGGCTAATTTTCAGATTCTTTGCAGATCAGGGAGTCTCCCTATGTTGCCCAGGCTGGTCTCAAACACCTGGGTTCAAGCAATCCTCCCACCTCGGCCTCCCAAAGTGCTGGGATTACAGGCATGAATCACCACACCCAGCTACGTAATACTTTTAAAAAACTTTTTTTGGTACCTAAAATTCAGTTCGACAATTGGCATTCCCAGGTGTCTCCCCCGGTTCATGCCATCTCATATCTTTCTATTTCTTTTCTGTTTGTTTTGAGATGGAGTTGTGCTCGGTCACTCAAGCTGAAGTGTAGTGTGCAATCTCCACTCGCCACAACCTCCGCCTCTGGGTTCAAGCGATTCTCCTGCTCAGCCTCTGGAGCAGCTGGGATTACAGGCACGCATCACTGCGCTCAGCTAATTTTTGTATTTTTAGTAGAGACAGGGTTTGGCCATGTTGGCCAGGCTAGTCTTGAACTCCTGACCTCAGGTGGCCTGTCTGCCTCAGCCTCCCAAAGTGCTGGGATTACAGATGTGAGCCACTGCGCCCGGCCATATCTTCATATTTCTATGCCCCCTTCCTCAGGCCCTAACATCGTGTTCAACTCCAAGTTAATCCCTCCATGTGTAAATGTCTACTCCATGGGAGAGCCGGGAAACAAGACCTTCCATTGCATCCTACTTAAAAATCTTCGCTGGTCCATGCCTCTACCTGGAAGGCTAACCCCTTTCAGCCTAATCACTGACTCCTCAATTCTACCATGTTGGCCTAAATTTTCCCCTATGCTGCCCTTGCCGGCCCAGCTCAAACGTTACGTCCTCCAGCTGATGTTCTGCCATCCCTGACAGAAGCACTCTCTGTCTTGTGCTTCCAAAGGGTCTCTGTTATCAATTCACAGTGGACATTGAATGTCTCCTTTACCCCAGCAGAGCTTCATGGGAGCAGGGCCCACACTGCCTTCGTCACCTCCCTATTCCCAGTGTGTTAGGAACTCAAATCTTCACTACAACTCTTTAAACTCTCTGGATGTTTACGTATTTATTTTTGAGACACAGTCTTGCTCTGTCGCCCAGGCTGGAGTGCAGTTGCGTGATCTCAGCTCACTGCAACCTCCGCCTCCCGGGTTCAGGTGATTCTCCTGCCTCAGCCTCCTGAGTAGCTGGAATTACAGGCACCCACCACTACGCCCAGCTAATTTTTGTATTTTTAGTAGAGATGGGGTTTCACATGTTGGCCAGGCTGGTCTCGAGCTCCTAACCTCAGGTGATCTGCCTGCCCCGGCTCCTAAAGTGCTGGGATTACAGGTGTGAACCACCGTGCCCAACTGAAATGCTCTGAATACTTACAGAAAATACCAAATGTACCATTTTTGGAGGCAGCAATGGACACAACTCACCTGTTTACAGACTAGTACAAAAGAGTATACATATATATATATATATATATATTTTTTTTTTTTTCCACTCAGAGAATTTCTTTAAGTAGCATGTGCAAACTAAATGGTTTGAAATACCCCCAGAATCAGATTTGTACAGGAAAGCTACAGTTAATCTCCAGTTTCAAGGTCTGAGAAGGGCCTGAGCCCAAATTTTCCAGACCAGAAAACCCAGTTCCAGAAGGGTGGATCCTGAGGCCACACAGCTGTCAGGTGCTGAAACCTGACACAGATCCCCTAACTTCCAGGCAGTATCATTCTTTTCCCATGTGCCCATTAACCTAACTGAAAAAATAAAATGTAATCTGTGTACATCACAAAGAGAAGTATATCAGAAAGAGAAGGTGGCTCATGCCTGTAATCCAGCATTTTGAGGGGGTAAGGTGGGGGGACTGCTTGAAGCAAGGAGTTCGAGACCATCCTGTGGAACACATCGAGACTCACCTCTATCAAAAATACAAAAACTAGCCAGGCATGGTGACCACACACCTGTAGTCCCAGCTACTCAGGAGGCTGAGGTAGGAGGATCATCTGAGCCTGGGAGGTTGAGGCTTCAGTGAGCCGTGACTGTGCCACTGCACTCCAGTCTGGGTGACAGAGACCGTGTCTCAAAAACAAAACAACAAAAAACAGGAGGACTTCCAGTGACCAGCCCAAGGGCTTGGGACGCTGTACATGGTCGGTCTGTGAGGACTGTACTGCCATGACCTGACGGATACCCCAGGCCCGGCATCAAGAACTGCAACAGGCGGAAGATTCAAAGTGCGGAGCAACAGGCGGAAGATTCAAAGTGCGGAGCCAGAATCCCAGCGCTCTGGGAGGCTGAGGCGAGTGGAGCTGCCTGAGCTCAGGAGTTCGCGACCAGCCCGGACAACACAGTGAAACCCTGTCTCTACTACATTATTAAAAGAAAAAAAATTAGTCAGGTGTGGCGGCATGCGCCTGTAGTCCCAGCTACTTAGGAGGATGAGGCAGGGGAATCGCTTGAACCCGGGAGGTGGAGATTGCAGTGAGCTGAGACTGTGCCACTGCACTCCAGCCTGGGCGACAGAGTGAGACTCCCTCTCAGAAACAAAACAACAAAAAAACAGTCAAAGCACAAGTCAGACAACTGGCTTCCGAGAAGGAGCAGCAGCCTGAAAGAGAAAGCAGGAAAAACCCACAACAGACTGAAGCTTTGAGGAGGACCTAAATATCCAAACCAAACCCTATACAAATAACTACTTACATGCAAAATATCGCGGTATGAAAGCTAACACAAAAGAGAATCAAATTCTTCCCAGACATTTCTCTAAAGATGTGGCCAGCAAGCCTCTGAAGAGACGTCCAGCATTGTAAGTCGATCAGGAAATGCACCAACACCATACCCACTAAAAGTACCAGAATCTTTTTGTTTTTAAAGGAAGATCAGGGCGGGTGGCTCACGCCTGTAATCCCAGCACTTTGGAAGCCAGATGTGGGCAGATGGCTTGAGCCCAGGAGTTTGAGACCAGTCTGGGTAACACGGCAAAATCCAGTCTCTACAAAAAACACAGAAACACAGCTGGATGTGGTGGCATGCGCCTGTGGTCCTAGCTACCCGGAGGCTGAGGTGGGAGGACCACCTGAGCCTGGAAGGTAGAGGCTGCAGTGCGCTGAGATCATGCCACTGTACTCCAGCCTGGGCGATAGAGTAACACCCTGTCTCAAAAAAAAAAAAAAGGAAAATACCAAGTGGTTGACAAGGATACGGAGAAACCCGAACCCTGATATATTTGCTGGTGGGAGCACAAAATGGTGCCACTGCTGTATAAAACAGCAGCTCAACAGGTGAACCACAGAATTACCCTATGACCTGGAATTCCACTTTCAGGTACAGACCCAAAAGAAGTGACAACAGGTGTTCAGACAAAAACTTGTATACAAGGGTTCATGGCAGTACTATTCACAATAGCCCAAAGTGGAAACAACCCAACATCATTCATCTGAGTGGGTCCACAGAAGGCAATCTGTCCACACATGGAACATTATTCAGCCATTAAAGCAGTGCAGCACTGATACATGCCGCCACATGGACAGACCTTGAAAACACCGCGCTCAGTCAAAGACGCCAGACACAGGCCACAGAGTTTAAGATTCCATGTGTATAAACATCCAAAAGGGGCAAGCCTATGGAGACAGAAGGAGACCAGTGTCGCCAGGGGTTGGGAGAGGGGAATGGGAACCATCAGCTTAATGGGTTCCCTTTCGGAGAGATGAAAGAGTTTGGAACTCAACAGTGGTGATGGCTGCATAACTTTGGGAATGGAATGTACTTCATGCCACTGACTTGTGCACTTTAAAGGGATACATTTTATGTTCTATGTATTTGACTATAATAAAAAAGATAAACAGCATCACGTCTTCAGTGGTAGAGTCTCTGGCAATACCTCGTCTGAAGATCCACCCCATCCCTGTCGGACAAGGCAGATGCTCTTCCCTGCAGTCCTTCCCTGCCAATCCTGAATGCACAGATTATAAACCCAGCACCAACTTTCTTCTTTTTTCTTTTTTTTTTTTGAGATAGAGTCTCACCCTTGTAACCCAGGCTGGAGTGCAATGGCACGATCTCAGCTCACAGCAACCTCCGCCTCCCGGGTTCAAGCGATTCTCCTGCCTCAGCCTCCTAAGTAGCTGGAATTAAACAGGCACGCCACCATGCCTGGCCAATTTTTGTAATTTTAGAAGAGATGGGTTTCTCCATGTTGGTCAGGCATGTCTTTAACTCTTGACCTCAGGTGATCCACCAACCCCAGCCTCCCAGACTGCTGGGATTACAGGTGTGAGCCACCGCGCCCGGCTCCCAGAACCAACTTTCTTCAAATACTCTCAGGTTTAAAGATGAAAGCGGCCAGTATAGAAAGGAAACAATTATGGAGAGGGCAGCTTTACTGGGGTTCCACAGACAGACACTGTTAGCCGTGATGCCACTGGCTGGACACAACCCATGCAGAGGACAGTGCCTCTGTGAAGAGACGCTTTCCGACCGTGGCCAGGAGATCCCTCAGCATGGAGCGGGGATGGCTGCCGTCTATGGGGCAAAGTTGCAAGGCCATCTTCTTAGAGCACACAGGCAGCTGTGAAGCCACCAAGTGCAAAGGAAAGTGAAATGCAACGCTGTCCTTCACCGGCAAAGCAAAGAGCTCAGGTTCTGGGATGCTCCTAGGATTCCCCCGGCAGCTCCTGAATGGCCTCCGTGCCACTGGCAGCGGTCCCACAACACTGCAGATAAGACGCACTTGAACTGCTAATTCTAGAGGCTCCCCTGTCTCAGCTCTGCTCCACCCAAGCCCTTCCTCTCTCCCACTTCAGGTGTCAAGGCTCCACTCCTGCAGTTATCTGAGATGATCAGAATCAACACACCGTGCCAACTCTGGACGCCTTGGGTGTCTGAGAACTTTGGAACCAAGGCCAGGTATGTCTTCAGCTGCCGATGAAGGCTTGCTTGATCTGGTTTTAATCAGTTTCATAAGGCTGTTATCTAGAAATGCTTGTATATTGCAGTCACTGCTCTGTGCGCTGTAGGTGGTCAGTCTACAAATATTCCCGAATGGATTCATGGGCAAATCCCCCACCCCAGCAACCACAGATGCAAACACGCTCAAACTTTCCTAAAACATCGCTCATCTTTCCAGCTTTTGCTCCACTATCACTCTAATTTTGCATTTCTGATTTCTAGTAACAAAGAAAATGTGTTACTTTTAAATCATCAGCATCTAACACTCTCAAGGAAAGCTCATGGGAAGTGCTGTTACCAAGGAATATAACCCAGTCGCTTTAAAATGGCTATTACTAGTCTGGACAAGGAAACACACAAGATTCCATACATACGCTGTCAACTTTGGCAAGAAAGATTTTAGACAACTTCCATCCTTCCCACCCAATCCCAAGTCAATAGGGCATTTGTTTGCGTTCCATATTGGCTCCACGAAGGAAAATACCTCCTCCACCTAGAAAAACAATCGGTAACGTTCAGACACGGAACTTTCAGGGCAAACTTTTCGGTGCATGCTGGGGCACTTTTATGTAGCGCTTTTTTTTTTTTTTTTTTTTTTAAATAATGTAGAAAAGTATTTTTAATGACGTTTTCTCCTAAGAGCATTTCCCTCAAGTTTCCACGTATATCTGGTTTGGCCTTTTGCTACCTTTCAGAAACACAGATTTTTAAAAAAAATGTTCTCCATTAAAAAACTGGAGCCAGAAAGAAACTTCTCCCTACAGATCTGAATGTTTTACTGTGTTTAGGGTGGGAAAAGTCACACACAGTCATTTTCCTTTACTCACTCTAAGTTTTCTGCTCTGCACCCACTAGGTTCTGGTAAAGAGTTAAAAGTTTTCTGAGGTTCCTGCGGTTAAGGAAAACAACACCAACACACCAAACAACTAACTAGATGCTTAAATTTAGACTCCGTAAAACAATACCGGGAACCTTTCAAAGCCTTGGAGAAATACTGGATTTTATTTTATTGTCTTTTGTTCAGTTTCACCAAGGGCCGCATTTTCTCCTCTATTTTATTCCCTTCTGCGGCGCTGGGCTGAGCAGACCCCGCACAGCCCCGCGGGGTTCCAGGGCGTGGGGGCCCGGGCGGAACAGGTGGCTCCGCACGCCGCGTCGGACCCGCACCCTCTCCCGGAGGCCGCATGGGGGTCCCGCGGCGCACGGGACGGGGGTCCCGGGTTGGGAGACGGGCGGTGGGGACCGCGGGGACGCTCTGCGTCCAAGGCTGGGAACCCGCCTCCACCCCTGCGCACCCAGGACAGCCCCAGACCCTGAACCCGGCGCGTTCCCTTCCGCGCCCCGACCCCGAGGTCCCCGACGAGGCAGCGACGCCCCGAGGTCGTCGCCCCAGGGGGTCGGACACCCGGCGGCCTCTGCTGCGGCGCCGGGCTCCCCCTGTCCGAGCGGAGAGCGCGCAAGGCAGGGTCCGGCGCCCCTCTCTGCCCGACCCGCCGGCGTCCCCGCCAGACTCCAGCGACGCCACCGCCGCCAGGACGCCCTCCCGTCGCTCCCGCCCTGCCCGGGGTCCTAGGGCCGCACTCACCTCGCGGGAGCCCCTGCCCGGGGACTCAGGTGTCCACGCCGCCCGAGACCCGGAGCCCTCACGCCGCCTCCAGTCGGCCCGCGCGCCCTACAGACTGTGCCGGGCCGTCCCGCCGCGCGCTCGCCCCGCGCGCGCTCCACCGACCGCCGGGACTCGTGCTCCCCAGGCACGCGCTGCTCGCGCCCGCGGCGCTTAAAGGGCCAGGCCCCGCCGCGCTGGGGGTCCCCGCGGCCGCCTCCCAGGGAACCTCGGTCAAGCTGTGAACTTCGAGTTGGGGAATATCAGCGTGAAAATCTCCAACGTCATCCCCGAGAGACCCACGCGGAGAAAAGCAATAGGGATGTGCGACTGAAGCCTGCAAGAAATGGAACATTAATTTAATTTAATTTTTCCTGAGACCGGGTCTTGCTGTGTCGCCCAGGCTGGAGTGCACGTGGTGTGATCCCGGCTCACTGCAACCATCACCTCCCGAACTCAAGTGATCCTCCCATCTCAGTCTCCCGAGTAGCTGGCATCACAGGTGCACGCCACCACACACAACTAATTTTTAAATTTTTTGTAGAGATAGGGGGAGGTCTCATTATATTGCCCAGGCTGGTCTCGAACCCCTGACCTCAGGTGATCTGCTTGCCTCAGCCTCCCAAAGTGCTAGGATTACAGGCCTAAGCCACTGCACGTGGCCTTTAATTTTCTCTTTTCTTTTTCTTTTTTTATTATCATCAGCTTTGAGAGGCTATTTTATACGTAATAATAATAATACTGATGCAATTTATTGCATTCCTGTACCCTCAGACACAGCAGTTAACGTGCATATACCACATACATTATTTCATTTAATCCTTAAAACGTTTTTTCTGGTTTCTTAACCCCATTTTACGGAGGAGGGAAGCTGAGGTTCAGACAGCTGAAGAAAGTCATGGGAAAATTTTTGACCCCACAGCTCGTTGCATTTTCTCCCTCAGGTTTTCTATCACCGTGGAAATATCTCCCAAGGTTAACAGCTGGTTGTGGAAGGCTTTCGTAAGTTGGTGGAAGTTGACGGTACCAGGTTTAACTCGGTAGGCAGGGAGAGAGCAAGGGTTATGGGGTTGCATTAATTGTAGGGTTTGTTGTATACTCAAACGGCAAATGTTACAACCTAGATTCCCAGAATGTTCGTGTTGGTTCCCATTTTACGGAAAACTAAGGACCGAAGTGGTTGCACAGGATGAATCACCCGCAGCACTCAGGGTTGAGCCCAATGCCTTCGTCCTGAGGTCATTTCTCTGCCCTCCCCAGAGAGAGATACCTGATTAAAGTGAAGAAAACTTTTCCTCTAATAACACATTGGCCTCACCTAACTCCCTGCATCTTTAATTAATGTTTACAAAGCACTTTAATCTACCCAACATGCTACTTAATTGAGTCAGTAGAATTATCCTCTCCTGAACAAAATCCAAGACACAGTCAACTCTGACAGCCCTCAGTCCTCACTGAATAATGAACCTAAGCTTTCTGGTTATGCTCTCTTTTTCCCCCCTTCTTACATTTTTGTCCATGTTGGGTTCAATATGAATGCATGTATCATGAAGTGACAGAATAAATGGTAATATTAAACACCTGTCTATAGGAGGGAGGTAATATAGCAGACACTGTCTTTAAGGAACTTTTTTTATTTTTTGAGACAGGTTCTTGTTCTGTCGCCCAGGCTAGAGTGCAGAGGCAAGACTGTAGCTCGCTGCAGCCTCCAACTCCCGGGCTCCAGTGATTCTCCTGCCTCAGCCTCCCAAGCTGGGACTACAGGCACGAACCACCATGCCTGGCTAATTTTTTATTTTATTTTTTGTAGAGACAGGGTCTCATTTTCACAGTAGTCTCAAACCTCCGGGCACAAGCGATCCTCTCATCTGGGCTGCCCAAAGTGCTGGGTTAAAAGGAATGAACCGTTGCACTCAGCCCTTCAAGGAATTCAGATCAAGGGGGGAAAAAAACATTTTGATAAATGCTTCCCAGAATTCTTTTTCTTTTTATTATTATCCTTCTTGCTTGGTTAAACTTTTACGGCATCTTTTCTTACAGGTGAAAAAGAAATGAGAAGGAAGATATTGAAGAATGATGGGATTAGAAAGGAAAAGGGGGAAAAGAAAAAGGCAGAAAAATAGGAGCAGGAAATAAACAAGGAAGAAAATCAGACTGAGAAGGCTTCAACCGACAGGCAGTTAGGGATGGAGGCTGGCCCCTGCTAGCATGTCCTAAGTCTTTGTGGGAATTACTGTCAGGTGGCCCTCCTGTGGGCTAGTGCAGGCCTGGCCAGGGACCTAGCCCCAGGCTGGCCTCCTGCCCCAAAGCTCCTGCCCGGATGCACCTGTGGCCTAGGCACCTTTGTGACAACTGAACACACAAAGGCACCAAACAGTGAGAAAGGACACTGAAGCCAGGTCAGAGGAGAAGAAATGGTTACAGGGGGAGTTTAAAGATGGTTATTTGGCCGGGCGCTGTGGCTCATGCCTGTAATCCCATCACTTTGGGAGGCCGAGGCAAGCAGATCACCTGAGGTCAGGGGTTCGAGACCAGCCTAGCCAACATGGCGAAACCCCATCTTTACTAAAAATGCAAACATTAGCTGAACGTGGTGGCGCATGCCTGTAATTTCAACTACTTGGGAGGCTGAGCTAGGAGAGTTGCTTGAACCCAGGAAGTGGAGGTTGCAGAGTCAAGATTGTGCCACTGCACTCCAGCCTGGGTAACAGGGTCTGTCTCAAAAAAACTGAATAAAGATAGTTATTTATGAAAATACTTAGATAATGTCCAGAGGAAAATAAACGAACAAAGAAATATCTAGAGGGTCTTCGTATTGTTACAGTTTTAAAACCTAAGAAATTAAAAAAATTTCACCATAAAGTCATTTGACTTCATAAAGGTTTTCTGAGGCTGGTCTTTGCTAAGAAAATTCTGATAATACATGACCCCCAAATATTAAAGAAATATTAATGAACTTTATATAAGTTAAAAATTTTAAAGTAAGCTAAAAAATAAGCGATGTATTTTTATGTTATAAAAGAAGTATATTACTGTATAAAATTGACTTCAGAAACTGTAATATATGTCATGACCACTAGAGGGAGGCAGACAGGAAAGGAGAAAAAGTAAGAAAAGTTCGTAACTTTTCTTTACTAAAAAAACGACAGCAGTTTGGATCTGACAGGGGAGATGTAAAAGACATGATTTATTACCTTAAGCTGTTTATCTTTTTTGAGCCTCAGTTCCTCGTCTGCATAATAAGGCTGTTAACACCTACCCTATGAGACTAAAAGCATTTTAAAGTGTATCTAAACAAATTGAACAAAAATAGGTGAGAAAAGTTAACAAAATTAGAAAAATAAAGAAAAATATGGGAAATGGATCTATTTATTATTGAAACCTGGTCTAGGGCTATACTGATGAAATGTATCAGAATGGAACATTTGATGTAGTGTCAACTTTCATATGTGATAAAACAGTCATCAAAAATAAATGAAAAAGAGATGGGAGGTCAGTAAGTGGAGGCAAGAAACATAGTAATTGGAAAAGATAATCAAGTTAAGCCCTTACATGTCATTATATGCTGAAAAATGTTCCAGCTACATTAAATAGTTTTAGGGTCGAGCGTGGTGTCTCACGCCTGTAATTCCAGCACTTTGGGAGGCTGAAGCAGGAGGATTGCTTGAGCCCAGGAGTTGGAGACCAGCTTGAGCAACATAGTGAGACCCCCTCTGTCTCTACAAAAAAAAAATACAAAAATTAACCAGGTATGGTAATGCACACGCGTAGTCCCAGCAGCTCAGAAGGCTGAGGTGGGAGGATCACCTGAGCCTGGGGGTGGGGTCGAGGCTGCAGTGAGCTGTGATTGGTGCCACTGCTCTCCAGGTTGGCGGCAGAGAGACCCTGTCTCAAAAAAAATAAATAAATAAAAATAAAATAAATTTTAAAATTAAGGGAAAATTTAGGTAAATTTTTTTTGTGATCTCAAGGTGAGGAAAGAAAAGAAATGATCAAGAAGGAAATGACCATTAGACTACATTGCATAAAATTTTAAAAATTCTGGTAACTAAAACTATTGCAAACAGAAGCCTAAAAGACAAAAAAAAAAAAAAAATCGAAAACTACAAGCATCTGCATAACAACTCCGAGAGTTAATTGTGTCTTTAGGAGTACACACAAATTGATAAGAAAACCCTAATAATTCTGTGGGAAAATGTCTTCAAAGAGAAAATTAAAGTGCTTAGTAATTAGCTATGTGTATATCCGTGTAAGTGTGTGTTATTATATTTTAAAGCGTTTAGGCTACTTTGTAATTTCAAAAATAAAAATGTTAAATAATATACAATATTTTCACCTAAAAATTAGAAAATATAATTTATATTCTAATATTTAATGCTGGCAGGAGTGCAAAGAAATGGGCAGTCTTATTTATTTATTTATTTATTTATTTATTTATTTAGTGATGGAGGCTGTGTTGCCCAGGCTGTAGTGCAATAGCACCATCTCAGTTCACTGCAACCTCCACCTCCCAGGTTCAAGCGATTCTCCTGTCTCAGCCTCCCCAGTAATTGAGACTACAGACTCGCACCATCAAGCCCGGCTAATTGTTTCGATTTTTAGTAGAGACGAGGGTTTCACCTTCTCGGCCAGGCTGCTCTTGAACTCCTGACCTCAAGTGGTCCACCATCTTGGCCTCCCTAAGTGCTAGGATTGCAGGTGTGAGACACTGTGCCTGGCCAATGGACAATTTAAAATACAATTGGTGGGAACATAAGTTGATGTAACTTTACTGAAAATTAATTTTGTAAAATACTTAAAGACCTGTAAACCTTTATATGTTTTGACCCTGTAGTTCCATATTTACAGCTTCTATGGAAATAATGAGAAATAATCACAAAGATTGATGCATGTAGATACATATAATCTAATCATATATACACTATAATCATATATACATAATCTCAACATATAAAATCTCATCACACATAATCCCATCACACACAATCTAATCATATATAACCCAGTCATATGTGATCCCACCACATATAATTTTATCATATATACTCTAACCATATATAACCTAATCATATATAATCTCATCACATACAATCCCATCATATATGATCTCATTATATAATCTCATCCTACATATAATCTCATCATATATGA
This sequence comes from Saguinus oedipus, assembly GCA_031835075.1. Lineage (NCBI taxonomy): Eukaryota > Metazoa > Chordata > Mammalia > Primates > Cebidae > Saguinus > Saguinus oedipus. The sequence continues at coordinate 38,111,496 of CM063175.1, read as the reverse complement.
CCCCATCATAAAAATTTCATTATATATAATCTCATCCTACATAATCTCATCATGCATAATCTAATCATATATAATATCGTCACATATAACCTCCTGATACATATAACATCATCTTATATAACCTCATCATACACATAATCTCATCTCATATATAATCTCATCACACACAATCCAATGATAGGTAATCTCATCATACATACGTAATCTCATCTTGAATATATGAAAGAAAATATCTTGAGAGAAATTGACAGACAGGCAGAGAGTGTAACAATGACTTGGTAGTAACTACTTAGGAAACTGGTAAAGGTAGGAAGAACGGACTGAAACCAAATCAACGGTTAACACCAAAACGGAAATTAGCAAAATAAGTAAATAAAGAACTGTTTACTTCCTAGCACAGCCCTCAGGAAGATTTATCAATGATAATACACATTGCACATCAATTAGCCGGGCATGGTGGCATGCACCTGTAGTCCCAGCTACTTAGGGGGCTGAGGTTTAAGGATGGCTTGAGGCTTGGAGGTCGAGGCTGCAGTGGGCCGTGTCTGTGCTGCTGCACTCTAGCCTGGGTGACAGACTGAGACCCTTCTCAACAAAACAACATATTCTGCTGCTCTTGACTATGTTAAAGAATATGTTAAAGAGTGTTTCAGATGTTGCTATTATAACTACTTAAGGCATTTTATTTTGATGTTAAATAAAACAGTGACCTCAAGAAGCTGGAGACCATGGAGATGCTTGAATTATATAGTCATGTACATGGCCGGGCACGGTGGCTCACACCTGTTACTTTGAAAGGCCAAGATGGGCCAGATCACTTGAGGTCAATTCAAGACCAGCCTGGCCAACATGGTGAAACCCCATCTCTATGAAAATATAAAAATTACCCAGGCATGGTGGTGGGCGCCTGTAATCCCAGCTATTCGGGAGGCTGAGGCAGGAGAAATCACTTGAACCCGGGAGGCGGAGGTTGCGGTGAGCCAAGATCGTGCCACTGCACTCCAGTCTGGGCTATAGAGTGAGACTCAGTCTCAAAATAAGCAAACAAACAAACAAACAAATAACTAAAATTCCCCTACATGCCATTGACGTGTGGCATTAGGTGCTTCATCTTCATATATGTTAGAGAACTCATGGGGTAAACATGTTTACTACTAAATGCTGGGTCCTCACCTTCCCTTTGGGCTCATGATCGTCTGTCTCAGGCCCCCAGTCCTCTTCCTTAAGCTCTTTAAAAGGCCTCGACGCTCTCTTTCTCACATTTCAGGTGTATACATAACACCTTTATACCATTTCATAGCCTACAAAACTGATTCACACAGGTTCAATTCTCACGACAGTCTTGGAAGGTGTTATTCCCATTGCACAGAGGAAGAAACTGAGGCTGAAAAGGATTCAGTGTTTTGCTCTGTGTCACTCATGTGGTAAGTGGCAGGGTGTTCGTTCGAGGTCCCCAGCTGCCTGCCTTTCACTGGGGCTGCTATTCGTGAGTTTCTGCTTGCCTGGTGGAGCAGTACCAATTAAGGGACTTCTGCTCATATTGTTGACAGGTTTCAAGGTCATTAAATCAGTACTGGGGAAAAGCACAACCTTTATGAGAGCTTAAGGAATCATAACGTGAGCAATGTGGAAACCTCATTAGAAATGTGGAAATGTCACCTTATTAAATACTCATCTAAGTACAGAGAACTGATAGACACGAAGAGGGAGGGAACAGGGAGAGTCCTAAAAAAGTAGAAGCTGCGTTTTCTAGCAAAAGGCTGAAAACTTCATACAAATCCATTAAGATTTTCATGGAAGGCATAAAAGTCTTTCTCAAGAGCCCATAAAGAATTGCTAAATGCCAAATACAAAATGCTATTATATACTTAGGAAAAGATTTGGTGCTTCCAGATACCAATTAAACCCCAAACAGAATAATGTCGTGAGTACAGCGGACATAGATCGCAGCAGCATCTCTGCTAGAGACCGACAGAAAGTCCTACGTCCACACAGAACTCAGGAGCCACAAGGAGATCAGCCACGGGAGTCACACCACACAGACGTCGTCATGTCGCCCTTCAGCCTTCTTTGGAAGCCTTTAGCCAGCACTGTCAGAAGTGGCAAAGAGCAGAGTCAAGGCTGTGCGGGTGAGAGGAAGGCCGGGCCACAGGTTACAGGATACAGGATAGGCCTGGCCACAGGATACAGGATACAGGACCCCTCTCTGACTCCCTCAGGCAAAGCAGATGGGCCATCCTCATAAACCCCGTGTGATGCTGGGGGAATAATTGTTCTCAGTATGGTTTTTCCATATGCCCATTTTCAAGTAACTATGTCAGGAAAGCAGGGATAATTGACACACAGACATAATTCCATAATAGGTTTGAACTTTGCCTTTCATTGGCCCGTTTCCCAAGTCTACTAAACGTAACAAAATTAACTCTAATTTTCATAGACTTTCTGTTCTTCTTCTCCTGGGAAGAAGTGCTTATGAGCTCCAAAGAGGAAAAGGCCTGGTTAGATTCAGCAATTGAACAGGCTAAGCAATTAAGATCTGACACTAGCACGCAGCATGATATACAGGCAAGAGGGCATCTAATTCCATAAGTGGAATGACGGAATGAAGTCATTCTAGCTCACATTACATCAACAGTTGTTTTAGAAAAACACAAACGTTTGAAGTGTTTCTAAAAGGGCAAAATAATTCATTTCATAAACGCATTTACTAAAAGGTAACTTTCAATAGTGAGCTCCTTTGGTACATTAAGAAAATTCAGGGGCTGGGCATGGTGGCTCATGCCTATAATCCCAGTATTTCGGAGGCCAAGGCAGGCCGATCACCTGAGGTCAGGAGTTCGAGACCAGCCTGACCAACATGGAGAAACCCCATCTCTACAAAAAATACAAAATGAACCAAGCATGGTGGCACATGCCTGTAATCCCAGCTACTCGGGAGGCTGAGGCAGGAGAATTGCTTGAATCTGGGAGGCGGAGGTTGTGGTGAGCCGAGATCACACCATTGCACTCCAGCCTGGGCAGCAAGAGTGAAACTCCATCTCAAAAAAATAAAAATACAATAAAATAAAATTCAGGTTACGGCCAAGTGCATTGGCTCATGTCTGTAATCCTAGCACTTTGGAAGCCCAGGCAGGTGAGTCACCTGAGGTCAGGAGTTTTAGACCAGCCAACATAGTAAAACCCCGTCTACTTTTTTAGTAAAGAAACTAGCTGGGCATGGTGGTGGGCACCTGTAATCCCAGCCACTTGGGAGGCTGAGGCAGGAGAATCGTTTGAACCCAGGAGGTGGAGGTTGCAGTGAGTCAAGATTGCACCATTGCACTCCAGCCTGGGTGACAAGAGCAAAACTCTGAAAAAAAGAAAAAGAGAAAAAAAAAGAAAATTCAGGTTACACACAACTTTGAAGGAATGCTTCCTTCTGTTGTTTAAGATTAGCTATAATCTGTAGCTCTAAACTGGCTGTGGTGGTTCATGCCTGTAATCCCACCAATTGGGGGGGGCCAAGGTGGGAGGATGACTTGAACCCAGGAGTTCAAGACCAGCCCGAAAAATGTGACAAAATCCTGTCTCTACGAAAAATACAAAAAAATTAGTTGGGTGTGGTGGTGCACATCTGCAGTCCCAGCTACTTGGAAGGCTGAGGTGGGAGGATCACTTGAGCCCAGGAGGTTGAGGTTGCAGTGAGCTGTGATCACACCACTGCACTCCAGAGGGTCAGAGTGAGACCCTGTCTCAACAACAAGAAAAAGATAGCTGGGCGTGGTGGCTCACACTTGTAATCCCAGCACTTTGTGAGGCCGAGGCGGGTGGATCACGAGATCAGGAGATTGAGACCATCCTGGCCAACATGGTGAAACCCTGTCTCCACTAAAATGCAAAAAGTTAGCCGGGCATGGTGGCGCGTGCTGTAGTCCCAGCTACTCAGGAGGCTGAGGCAGGGGAATTGTTTGAACCTGGGAGGTGGAGGTTGCAGTGAGCCGAGATGGTGCCACTGCACTTCAGCCTGGCAACAGAGCAAGACTCTGTCTCAAAAAAAAAAAAAAAAGATTAGCTATAATCTGTGCCTCTGGATCTAGAGTATTTTCAAGCTTGGGTCTCAAAATATAACATTTTATATCCCACCTTCAGAAGGAGAAACTGAAGACCCAGGAGAACCTGGAAAAGGTCATGGTTCCTGATCCCAGTCCATAGCTTTCTTCAGTGAAAGACTTTTCCAGGCCAGGTGTGGTGGTTCATGCCTGTAATTCCAGAACTTTGGGAGGCTGAGGCAGGAGGATCACTTGAAGCTGGGAGGTTGAGAGCAACCTGGGCAATATGTTGAGATGAAGTCTTTATGGAAAGTTAAATCGGCTGGGCACAGTGGCTAATGCCTGTAATCGCAGCTACTCAGGAGGCTGAGGCATGAGAATCGCTTCCACCCAGGAGGCAGAGGTTGCAGTGAGCCAAGACTGTGCCATTGCACTCCAGCCTGGGCGACAGAGTGAGACTCCTTCTTAAGAAACACAAAACAAGACAGTGCTGGAATAACACGCTATGATTTTTTTGTTCGCAAAATAGTTTTCAGAAAATTATATGAAAAAAAGCCATCAACAGTGGATCCAGGGAAAAAAGAATATTTAAATCTATTTTGCAAATGTATAGGCATCCTTTTCTTGCCCACTGAAGAGATGTCATTGGGTGGCGTTGGTCAGATATCTTTAAATAAGTGAAAAAGTATCTGGTAACTGAAGCAGGAGGATGGGCATGCGTCAGGGTAGTGTGACATTTCAGCACCAGCCTGGCCACCCTCTCTGGGGGGCTGATTGCTATCCGCGGACAGCATTGTGTGCTATCTTGAAGGCCTTCCATTTCACCTGGGCTTGCAGCAGCTACTCTGGAGAAGGAGCCTTCTTGGCAGCATCTCCAGGTGGTTTTGTGATGACCCAGTTCTCATAATAAAAGCCACACTGGGAGAAAACAGACAATAAGCGAGCGAAGGGGGAAGCCCGGGTTCCTTAAATCCTGCTAGAGCAGCTTCTGAATTTCAGAGAGGGGCAGCGCGGTGACCTGTCCTTCAGCCCAAGGTTTGGCTTGTAGGTTAGCACATTTGAGAAGGAAAGAGGGCAGTGTGTGATGCTTGATTCGCGGGAGGCTCAGCGTGGAAATTTCTGAGGCTGCTCAGATTAAGGCTCTGAAGTCAATTACTGCTGATGAGAGGCTGTTGCATTCTCTCTTTTTTTCTTCATTAGTGGAAAAGGACCAGGAGGCTTGGCATATGTGAATTTCAGGGACATGCTGCAGCTGTAATAATGACTCTGTCCCTTTGTTGCTAGTAAGTGGGGAGGTAGGAATTGAGGCCCAGTTTCTAGGTGTTGGGCTGCCTGAGAAAGCCCTCACAGTTAGGTCCTACTGAAAAACGCCCACTGGCTCCCCAAATCCAGCCTCTCCAGTGCTACATCCTCCTACTTGGCCACCAGATCACCGCTGCCCTCCAGTCCCTTGCTGTTTCTCTTGCTCAGATATTTGCACTCTGCTGTTTCCGGAACACTCCCTGTGCTTCCCAGCACCAGGTCTTTGCTTGGGCTGTTCTCATTCTGCCCTGGTAAAAATCTGGCTGGTCCCTGAAGCTCAGCTTTGACTTCACTTTTTTTCATGAACGTTTTCAAGTGTCCCCAACCATTTCCCATGCCTCTTCCTTTAAAAAAAAAATTATTTTAAAGACAGGGACTCATTCTGTCACCCAGACTGGAGTGCAGTGGCGTGATCATAGCTCACTGGGGCCTTGACCTCCTGGGCTCAAATGAACCTCCAGCTTCAGCCTCTTGAGTAGCTGGGAGGACAAGTGCTGGGGAAAATGTTGAAATGCGCAGGGCCGTCGGGACCTAGGGGCATGGCTGGTGGCCGGTCCACCCTGTCGAGATGACCAGCGCCACTCAGGTCACTCAGCTGGGGGCTTGGGGGTGGGGGCAGCGGATAGCACTGGCTAGAGGGGACGTTTCTCTGGGCAGTCCCCAGTTCTCCAGCTCTAATAGATGCACTTCTTGCCTATTTTTAGGAATTTCCAGAAAAGGAGGTCCTCATTCTATTCTTGCATGGGGAATGGGAGAGAGCCTGGGTTAGCAAAGGGAAACTGGGAAACTCTGGAAACGCTTTTTTTTGGGGAGGGCCCTGAGGTGAAGAAGGCATCCAGGGTGGCCGCTCCATCCTGGTTCCGCAGGCATCGGGCAGGAAAAGGAGGAAGGGACACTGCAGCTTGCTGCAGCCACCAAGGGCAGGTGATTGAAAGGCTTTCTGGTCTCTGAGAAAAGCCCAGTGTCGAGGGTGGTGGGTGAGGAACGGGGTGGGGTGTTCCCAGGGGCTGAGGGGGAGGTCTCCCATTTCAGCACCCAGGGCTGAACTCTGTGGTTCCCAGAATCAGGGTATAGGTCAGGTGGCCGGGGAAGCTCCCAGAATCAGGCTGTAAGTCTCAGAGCCGGGGAAGGAGGGGCTGGAATACCCTGTGCTGCACGGAGCGGGGCCTCAGAGTGATGTGGCTGCATGAACACCTCCCATGTGTGGGGAGAGTCAGGAGGGTCCCGCACAGACCCTGACCACAGGCCACTCTTTCAGGCAGGTGCCCACCGTAGCTGAAGTCCCCTGTACAGGGGCCTGGAGGGCTGCCTGCCTCACAGATCCAGCCATGGCTGCCACTGCGGCTTCCTCCACCCCTGGGATCCAGACAGGAGAGGAACAAGGACTTTGGTTTAGATCGCTGTGGGGGTGTCATATTTCCCTTTAATTCTGAGCTGCTTTTTTTTTTTTTTTTTGAGACGAGTCTATCTGTTGCCCAGGCTGGAGTGCAGTGGCACGATCTCGGCTCACTGCAACCTCCACCTTCTGGGTTCAAGCGATTCTCCTGCCTCAGCCTCCTGAGGAGCTGGATTACAGGCGCTTGCCACCACACCTGGCTAACTTTTGTATTTTTAGTAGAGATGGGTTTTCTCCATGTTGGCCAGGCTGGTCTCGATCTCCTCACCTCGTGATCTGCCCGCCTCGGCCTCCCAAAGCACTGGGATTACAGGCTTGAGCCACCGTGCCTGGCCTATTCTGACATGCTTTAGTTGAGTTGGCTGCACGGGTTGGCAGCTCCTCGCCTGGGTCTGGAGTTGCTCAGGAAATCCAGGGGAAGTAATTGGGCAGGCTGTGGAAGGTGCTCCACTCTGGGCAGCAGAACCCATCCCTGCCCTCCAACATCAGACTCCAAGTTCTTCAGCTTTTGGATTCTTGGACTTACACCATGATCTGCCTGGGGTTCTTGGGCCTTCAGCCACAGACTGGAGTGCAGTGGCACAACCTCAGCTCACTGCAACCTCCGCCTCCCGGGTTCAAGCAACTCTCCTGCCTCAGCCTCCCAAGTAATTGGGACTATAGGTGCGTGCCACCACACCCAGCTAATTTTTTGTATTTTTAGTAGAGACGGGGTTTTACCATATTAGCCAGGATGGTCTCAATCTCCTGACCTCGTGATCCGCCTGCCTCGGTCTCCCAAAGTGCTGGGATTACAGGTGTGAGCCACTGCACCCGGCTGGCTTCCTTACTTTTGAGGTTTCGGGACTCGGATTGGGTTCCTTGCTCCTCAGCCTGCAGACGGCCTGTAGGGACTTGACCTTGTGATCCTGTGAGTCTGTAACACACTCCCTGTCGTGTACATATCTGTCCTCCTAGTTCTGTCCCTCTAGAGAAAAACCCTGATACAAGAATTATTAGAATATACAAGATAACCAGCAAGTTTTCTGGTTACATATCAATATACAATGTCACCTGCATTTCTCTACACCAGCAACAAACAGAAAATTCAGTCTCATAAAAATAAAATTTAAAAACAACAATGGGCCGGGCATGGTGGCTCAAGCCTGCAATCTCAGCACTTTGGGAGGCCGAGGCGGGTGGATCACTAGGTCAAGAGATCGAGACCATCCTGGTCAACATGGTGAAACCCCGTCTCTACTAAAAATACAAAAAAATTAGCTGGGCATGGTGGCGCGGCCTGTAGTCCCAGCTGCTCGGGAGGCTGAGGCAGGAGAATTGCCTGAACCCAGGAGGCGGAGGTTGCGGTGAGCCGAGATCGCGCCATTGCACTCCAGCCTGGGTGACAGAGCTTCTGTTCATCAAAGAGTGCTGTAAAGTGAGCAAAAAGCCTACCCACAAACTTGGAGAAGATATTTGCCATACATATAACCGTCAGTGAGTTAGTATCCAGGATATATGAACTCCTGAAATGCAAAGGTCCCAGGCAACACGCACGGGCCTCTCAGGAGGAACACGAGTGACTCACAGACAAATGAAAATACCATCAGCGTCACCAATAATCAGAGAAACACAGCTTGAAACCACTGTCAGACACCTTCCACCTCCACTCAGTTGGCAAAAACGGAAGAATCACTTGGAGAAGATTCGGAGCCACTGGAGCGCTCACGACTGCCGGAGGAGTCGGCTTAGCTGCCACAACAAGGCACCTCGGACCGCAAGACTTCAACAGTAGAAATGTGCGTCTCACAGTTCTGGAGACTAAGGATGTTGAGGTCAAGGTGTTCACAGCATTGGCTTCTCCTGAGGCCTCTCTCCTTCTGTAGTCAGCCCTTCGCCCTGTGACTTCCCGGGACCTTCCCTCTGTGTCTGTGTCTTTTTTTTTTTTGAGACAGAGTTTCGCTCTCGTGGCCCAGGCTGGAGTGCAGTAGTACAATCTTGGCTCACTACAACCTCTGCCTCCAGGGTTCAAGCAATTCTCCTGCCTCAGCCTTCTGAGTGGCTGGGGTTACAGGCATGGGCCACCATGCCCGGCTAATTTTGAATTTTTAGTAGAGATGGGGTTTCTCCATGTTGGTCAGGATGGTCTTGAACTCCTGACCTCAGGTGATCCTCCCGCCTCGGCTTCCCAAAGTGCTGGGATTGCAGGCGTGAGCCACCGCTCCTGGCCAGTGTGTCTGTGTGTTTTTAGGAGGTCAGCCATCCTAATGGCTTAGGATCAACCTAAGACCTGATTTTAACTTAATGACCAATTTCTTTATTAGGTTGGTGCAAAAGTAATTGCAGTTTTACATGGCAAAACCCAATATTTTAGTATTTATTTATTTTAAATGTTATTCTATTTATTTATCTAATATATGTATTTTAAAATGACCGATTTCTTTATTAGGTTGCTGCAAAAGTAATTGCAGTTTTACATGGCAAAACCCAATATTTTAGTATTTATTTATTTTAAATGTTATTCTATTTATTTATTTAATATATGTATTTTAAAAAATAACAATAGCTTGTGGAATGCAAGTAACCACTTGTATTCTGGTTACACGAATGAATTGTGTGTGCCGACGTCGGGATCTTAGTGCCCGTGTCACCCGAGGGGCCTACATTGTACCCAATAGAGAACTTGTTCATCCACTTCGCACCCTCCCTCCGAGTCTCCCACATCCACAGTACCACTCTGCAGGCCTTCGCGCACCCATGGCTCAGCTCCCACTTCTAAGTAAGAACGTGTGCTATTTGCTTTTCATTCCTCAGTTACTTCACTTAGGATAACGGCCTCAAGCTACATCCAAGTTGCTGCAAAAGACATGACTTCATTCCTTTTCATGGCTACGTAGTATTCCATGGTGTATATGTCACGTTTTCTTCATTCACTCATTGGTCAATGGGCACTCGGTTGGTTCTATATCTCTACATTCATCACCGCTTTGAAGACATACCTCCAAATATGGTCACATACTGAGGTCCTGGGGGTGCAGGTTTCAACATATGACTTTTGGGGAGACCCATTCTGCCCAAAAGAGGAAGGCACATTTGTACTATCCCTTTGGACTTTTGGGCATTAGCTGTAAAACTGAGCCCTAGCAATTCCATTCCCACAGAAGTCTTGCTTGTCGACCAGACCACATTCAAACAATGTTTACAGCACTATAATTTATAATAATAAGGGGGGAAAGCTAGAAACAGAAACAGATAAATACACTGAACTCACATTCGTAAATAGGATTCCACGGGAGTGGAAATGAACCACAGCTGCATGCTTCAACATAATTCTCAAAAACATAAGAAGTGATTGTACATGGAAGTTAGAGAAAAATGAACACAGCATCATTCCACTTATGGAAAGTTCAGAAATAGGCAAGAGGAAGAGCTGGCATGGTGTGCACAACGATACTCAGGAGGCTGAGGCGGGAGGATCGCTTGAGACCAGGAATTCAAGGTTAGCCTGGGCAGAGTGAGACCTTGTCTCTAAAAAAGAAATAAGGCCAGGTTCGGTGGCTCACATCTGTAAACCCAGTACTTTAGGAGGCTGAGGCAGGCAGATCATGGAGTCAGGAGTTCGAGACCAGACTGGCGAACACAGGGAAACCTTGTCTTTACGAAAAATACAAAAAAGTTAGCCAGGTTTGGTGGTGTGTACCTATAATACCAGCTACTTGGTGGCTGAGACGGGAGAATCACTTCAATGAGGGAGGTGGAGGCTGCAGTGAGCTGAAATCATGCCACTGCACTGCAGCCTGGGCAATAGTGAGAGACTCTGTCTCAAACAAAATAAATAAAATTTTAAAAAGGCAGGGTGTGGTGGCTTATGCCTGTAATTCCAGCACTTTGGGAGACTGAGGCGGGTGGATCACAAGGTCAGGAGATTGAGACCATCCTGGCTAACATGGTGAAAACCCTGTCTCTACTAAAAATACAAAAAAAATTAGCTAGGCGTGGTGGTACACACCTGTAGTCCTAGCTACTCGGGAGGCTGAGACAGGACAATAGCTGGAACCTGGGAGGTGGAGGTTTCAGTGTGCAGAGATCGTGCCACTGCACTCCAGCTTGGACAACGGAGTGAGACTCCGTCTTATAAAAAGAAAAAAGCCAGACTAAGCTCCCGTAGGCAGTTGGATGTACAATGTGGAATTCAGGGAACACCTGGCAGTGTTCCGAGTAGTTTTGGTCAGCTTTACTGTTGATTATCCTATCAGTGGTGAAAAGGAAAAAAATAATAAGAAAAGCAGATGAAAACTCAATTCCCAGGGGTCTTTTCCACAATGCCCAAAAGGCAGTGCCTCCAATACTTCAAAGGAAGCTGCCTAAAGTGGTCTAAGTTTGTATTTGCTCAGCAAACCATGCCACTGGGGGAAAAAGAAAATGGATGTGATGGAAACTGAGAAGCACTCCTAGTGTGGCAGGACTCAGGCCGCGCTTGCACTCTGCTCCTTCAGCAGGCTTGTCCACAGCCAAAAGCACAGCCCTGGACACACGGGGTGGCTGCACTGGAGTCTGACTTTCTTCTCCAAAGTCCTTTAGCACTGGAGATCCCACCCTCTGCATCTGATGGCATTGTCCCTGCTGAGTGACTTGGGAGCTCATCCACACAGCAGTAGCATTGGGAGAGGTGATGCTCCTCTCTCAGGTGACTGTGGAATGTGAGAGCCGGCAGCCTCGGGACCTGGTAACGCTGGTAACCTAGGTCTTTCCATCCTCTTGCTCCAGGCAGCATCAGCACCTTAAGTACGAGGCCAGCCAGGCACAGTGGCTCCTGCCTGTAAACCCAGCACTTCTTCGGGAGGCCGAGCTGGGGCTGGGTGGATGGCTGGAGCCCAGGAGTTGGAGACCAGCCTGGGTAACACAGAGAAACCCCGTCTCTACAAAAACCACAAAAATTAGCTGGGTATGGTGGCACATGCCTGTAGTCCCACCTACAGGGAGGCTGAGGTGGGAGGATCAGTTGAGCCCAGGAGGTTGAAGCTGAAAGACCCCATTGTTCTCGGGGTCCTGCCTCTTCTATCCTTCACAGGTGTCTGACAGGTTGCTACCTTAGCCACCTGGGGCTGCTTCTCTGACAAATGCTTTAATTTCGAAATGAAAACCAAACACAAATCTTTTAGGAGTTCAAATAAAAACGCTTACTCATCCTGGCGGAATTCCTTCTCCACTTTCAGGAAGGAGCCTGCAGGCAGCTTCAGAACTCCTCCATCATCTCCAGCGGCCCTTCCTATGAGGGATTAAGGGCTCCTGGGAGGCACACAGGAAATATCCCCCTGTAATGTTGCATTCAAATTAGCTAATGAGATGAGCTCCCGCTTCAGCTTCCCGTCTCTGGTTATAATTGGTCTCGCAGCCTTGCTAATCATTTCCGGCAGTTGTTCCTTCTTTGGCTATGATAAATATGAATGCCTTTCATCTGCCATTCCTTCTTTGGGCCTGGGATTCTGTTAAGAGTGACATTTTCTTGTTTTCTACTCTGCCTTTCTTAGTGTGGAAACATTTTTCTTTTTTTCTCTTTGTTTTTGAGACAGAGTCTCGCTCTGTCGCCCAGGCTGGAGTGCGAGGGCGTGATCTTGGCTCACTGCCACCTCGGCTTCCTGGGTTCAAGTGAGTCTCCTGCCTCAGTCTCCCAAGTAGCTGGGATTACAGATGCCCCCCACCAGGCCCAGCTAATTTTTTGTATTTTTAGTAGAGATGGGTTTCAACATGTTGGCCAGGCTGGTTTCAAACTCCTGACCTCAAGTGATCCGTCTGCCTCTGCCCCGCAAGGTGCTGGGATTACAGGTTTGAGCCACTGCGCCCGGCTCGTTTTTGTTTTTTATAACACATTTGTAGGTCTAGTTTTTTCTTTCTTTCTTTTTTTTGGAAACAGGGTCTTGCTTTGTTGCCCAGGCTGGAGTGCTCTTGGCTCACTGCAGCCTTGAACTCCTGGGCTCAAGCAATCCTCCCACATCAGCCTCCCAAGTAGCTGGTACTACAGGTGTGTACCAGCACCGCCTGGCTAATTTTTTAATTTTGTATTTTTTGTAGAGGCAGTTTCTTGATGCATTCCTTAGTCTGGTCTTACACTCCTAGGTTCAAGTGGTCCTCCTGCTTCGGCCTCCCAGAGTGCTGGGATGACAGCTGTGAACCACCACGCTCGGCCCTCGGTCTAGTTCTTAATGCAAACCTTCACTTTTCTTCCTGACTGCTGTAAAGAGAATGAGAAGCCTGCCAGCAGAGCCCAATCCTAGAATCCAAAGCTCCGTGTGGTTTCTTTTTCTGTGTTTGCCCTTGAGAGTCCTTAACGTGGGCTTCTGAGGGGTGCCGGGTCCCTGAGGTTCTACACCGTATTTTGTGTGTAGCAGAGAATGTGACTTTTTTCCTGGATAAAACGTCGTAACTTTCATCAGGTCTTCAAAAGAGCATACTAAAATAATTGTTAAAACATTCAGTTTCACCATTCTGGGGTTAGCCACTTTGAGACACTCTAGGTGTCGGAGTGTCCTCACCACACATGGTAACATCAAAGGTCGGAGTGTCCTCACCACACGTGGTAACATCAAAGGTCTGAGTGTCCTCACACGTGGTAACATCAAAGGTCTGAGTGTCCTCACACGTGGTAACATCAAAGGTCGGAGTGTCCTCACACGTGGTAACATCAAAGGTCTGAGTGTCCTCACACGTGGTAACATCAAAGGTCTGAGTGTCCTCACACGTGGTAACATCAAAGGTCTGAGTGTCCTCACACGTGGTAACATCAAAGGTCGGAGTGTCCTCACACGTGGTAACATCAAAGGTCTGAGTGTCCTCACACGTGGTAACATCAAAGGTCGGAGTGTCCTCACACGTGGTAACATCAAAGGTCGGAGTGTCCTCACACGTGGTAACATCAAAGGTCTGAGTGTCCTCACCACACGTGGTAACATCAAAGGTCTGAGTGTCCTCACACGTGGTAACATCAAAGGTCGGAGTGTCCTCACACGTGGTAACATCAAAGGTCGGAGTGTCCTCACACGTGGTAACATCAAAGGTCGGAGTGTCCTCACACGTGGTAACATCAAAGGTCGGAGTGTCCTCACACGTGGTAACATCAAAGGTCGGAGTGTCCTCACACGTGGTAACATCAAAGGTCGGAGTGTCCTCACACGTGGTAACATCAAAGGTCGGAGTGTCCTCACACGTGGTAACATCAAAGGTCGGAGTGTCCTCACACGTGGTAACATCAAAGGTCGGAGTGTCCTCACACGTGGTAACATCAAAGGTCGGAGTGTCCTCACACGTGGTAACATCAAAGGTCGGAGTGTCCTCACACGTGGTAACATCAAAGGTCGGAGTGTCCTCACCACACGTGGTAACATCAAAGGTCTGAGTGTCCTCACACGTGGTAACATCAAAGGTCGGAGTGTCCTCACACGTGGTAACATCAAAGGTCAGAGTGTCCTCACACGTGGTAACATCAAAGGTCGGAGTGTCCTCACACGTGGTAACATCAAAGGTCGGAGTGTCCTCACACGTGGTAACATCAAAGGTCGGAGTGTCCTCACACGTGGTAACATCAAAGGTCTGAGTGTCCTCACACGTGGTAACATCAAAGGTCGGAGTGTCCTCACACGTGGTAACATCAAAGGTCGGAGTGTCCTCACACGTGGTAACATCAAAGGTCGGAGTGTCCTCACACGTGGTAACATCAAAGGTCGGAGTGTCCTCACACGTGGTAACATCAAAGGTCGGAGTGTCCTCACACGTGGTAACATCAAAGGTCGGAGTGTCCTCACACGTGGTAACATCAAAGGTCGGAGTGTCCTCACCACATGTGGTAACATCAAAGGTCTGAGTGTCCTCACACGTGGTAACATCAAAGGTCGGAGTGTCCTCACACGTGGTAACATCAAAGGTCAGAGTGTCCTCACACGTGGTAACATCAAAGGTCGGAGTGTCCTCACACGTGGTAACATCAAAGGTCGGAGTGTCCTCACCACACGTGGTAACATCAAAGGTCGGAGTGTCCTCACACGTGGTAACATCAAAGGTCGGAGTGTCCTCACACGTGGTAACATCAAAGGTCGGAGTGTCCTCACACGTGGTAACATCAAAGGTCGGAGTGTCCTCACACGTGGTAACATCAAAGGTCGGAGTGTCCTCACACGTGGTAACATCAAAGGTCGGAGTGTCCTCACACGTGGTAACATCAAAGGTCGGAGTGTCCTCACACGTGGTAACATCAAAGGTCGGAGTGTCCTCACCACACGTGGTAACATCAAAGGTCTGAGTGTCCTCACACGTGGTAACATCAAAGGTCGGAGTGTCCTCACACGTGGTAACATCAAAGGTCAGAGTGTCCTCACACGTGGTAACATCAAAGGTCGGAGTGTCCTCACACGTGGTAACATCAAAGGTCGGAGTGTCCTCACACGTGGTAACATCAAAGGTCGGAGTGTCCTCACACGTGGTAACATCAAAGGTCTGAGTGTCCTCACACGTGGTAACATCAAAGGTCGGAGTGTCCTCACACGTGGTAACATCAAAGGTCGGAGTGTCCTCACACGTGGTAACATCAAAGGTCGGAGTGTCCTCACACGTGGTAACATCAAAGGTCGGAGTGTCCTCACACGTGGTAACATCAAAGGTCGGAGTGTCCTCACACGTGGTAACATCAAAGGTCGGAGTGTCCTCACACGTGGTAACATCAAAGGTCGGAGTGTCCTCACACGTGGTAACATCAAAGGTCGGAGTGTCCTCACACGTGGTAACATCAAAGGTCATTACTTGGCTGGGTGTGGTGGCTCATGCTTGTAATCCCAGCACTTTGGGAAGCCGAGACAGGTAGATCACTTGGGACCAGCTTGGTCAACATGGTGAAACCCCATCTCTACTAAAAATACAAAAATCAGCAAACCATGCAGATTTCCTCTTTCCCCACCTCTTCCTTATTTAAAATTTAATTTAATTAATTAATTTATGTAGTTATTTTAGAGAAGCGTCTGACTCGGTCATCGTCCTGGCTGGAGTGCAGTGCTGCAATCACAGCTCAGTGTAACCGTGAAGTCCTGGGCTCAAGCGATCCTCCCGCCTCAACCTCCCAAGTAACTAGGACTAGGCACATACCACCACACCCCGATAATCTTTATTAGAGAGGGTGGGTCGGGGGGGCGGTCTCGAAATGTTGCCAGTCTGGTGTAACCGTCCAATGGTTCTTCCTGCCTGCGGCACAAATAAAGACCATGGCATTGAAGTACAGAAACAGTTTAATTGATGTGGGGCGAGAGATGGAGGTCTTAATCAAATCGACTCACGGAAGGCTCGTGGGTTAGGTGCTTTTCAAAGGCAGTCTGGCACTGGGTGTGGTGGCTCATGCCGGTAATCCCAGCACTTTGGGAGACCAAGACAGGTGGATCTCTTCTGCTCAGGAGCCTGAGACCAACCAGCCTAGACAACATGGTGAGACCCTGTTTCATCAAAAAAACTAGTTGGGTGTCGGGGTTTGTGCCTGTGGTCCCAGATCACTTTATCCTGGGGGCTGGAGGTTGCAGTGAGCTGTGATAGTGGTACTGTATTTCCTCCAGCCTGGGCAACAGACTGAGACGCCATCACAGACAGACACACACAGACACAGACACACACACACACACACACACACACACACACACACACACACGAAATACAAATAAAAGCAAAGGTAGTTTGGGGGAAAGGGTGGGAGTGGCGAGGCCTTGCTGCTGATTGGTTGGGGTGGAGATGAAATCATAGGGGTCAAAGCTGACGCCCCACCTGGACCTCCCAAAGTGCTGGGATTACAGGTGTGAGCCACTGCACCTGGCCTCGCCTCATCCTTATTGCAGACATGCAAACACTGGTTTCTCAGAATGGTAGATGATCTGCCCAAAGTCACACAGCGTCACAGTGCCAGTGCTGGGACTAAACCCACGTCTTTCCATTCTCCATCCACTGTTCTTTTCACTCTCAACCTTCAAGCAACAAGAGGTCACTAGCACTCCAGAACATTCCATGCCCCAAATTTTCTCTTTTGTAGAATGCACCAATTTATTTTCTCTAATGGAAGCAATTTCATTCCAGGTAGTAAGTGCCTAACTCACGTTCAGTCGTTGAAAAGAAACCTTGCAAGCCGTTTGCAGGGTCTGTGTGTATTCACTGGAGGGATCTCCTCATCCCTCCCCACCCGCAGAGAGCGCGTTTGTGCCGATCACAAGCTGCAGGCTGCAGGCGTTGCACTGAGTCATGGCTGTGTGTTCCTGCCCCTCATTTCCCCCAGGATTTCAGAGGCCTTGAAGACAAGGATCCTCCATGCTTCTCTAGCACAAAGGCTATGGAGAATGGCAGATGTTTGTGAAAGGATTATCGCTGAATACAAATTCCAGTACAGTTTTAGGACAATGTCCTGGTGCCACTCCTGTGGGCCGTGGTTCATAAGCTCAAAAGCCTTCCAGGGCCAGGCAGGTAATACACATGAAAGATGCAAGGTAGGAGTAGGACCAGAGGGGTGGTGGAAACGGTGGAAAACTGAAGTTCATGCCCCATCACCATAAAACACTGAGAAAGTCCCCCAGGTACAGTGGCTCAGGCCTGTGACCCCAGTGGTCTGGGAGGCCAAGGCAGGAGGATTGCTTAGGCCCTGAAGTTCCAGACGAGCCTGGGCAATACAGTGAGATCCCATGTCTATAAAATTTGTTTTTTAAATTAGCTGGGCACGGTGGTGCACGTCAGTAGTCCCAGCCACTCTGGGGGCTGAGGTGGAAGGATCATTTGAGTCCTGGAGGTTGAGGCTGCAGTGAGCTATGATCACACCACTGCACTCCAGCCTGGGGGACAGAGCCATACCTCAACCTTTTTAAAAAAGCTCTCAAGCAGCCAAATATCCAGCTATGGAGGCATGAAAATGTTGGCCGGGCATGGTGGCTCACGCCTGTAATCCTAGGACTTTGGGAGGCTGAGGCGGGTAGATCACCTGAGGTCAGGAGTTCAAGGCCAGCCTGACCAACATGGAAAAACTCTGTCTCTACTAAAAATACAAAATTAGCTGGGCGTGGTGGTGCATGCCCGTAGTCCCAGCTACTTGGGAGGTTGAGGCAGGAGAATCACTTGAACCCAGCAGGCAGAGGTTGTGGTGAGCTGAGATAGCACCATTGCACTCCAGCCTGGGCGACGAGAGCAAAACTCCATCTCAGAAAAAAAAAAAAGTAAGTTAATTCCAAATATTCAAACTAGTTTTGAAGTACAGTTGTTTTTTTTTTTTAGACAGGGTCTCATTCTGTTGCCCAGGCTGGAGTGCAGTGGTGAGATCATAGCTTACTGCAGCCTCCAACTCCTGAGCTCAAGCGATCCTCTTGCCTCAGCCTCCCCAGTAGGTGGAACCAGAGGCATGCCACCACACCCGGCTAATTTTTTTGCAGAAATGGGCTCTCCCTATGCTGCCCAGGTCAGTCTCAACCTCCTCGGCTCAAGTGATCCTCCCTACTTGGCCTCCCGAAGGGCTGGGATTACAGGTGTGAGCCAGGCTTCAGCTCTTCTCTTGAATTCACTGAGCCATGGTAGAAATGGATAGGAGCCCATCCCCTGAGCACCAAATGATTTCCCTGAAATGTGATGAGATTCCCTTCAGCAACTCCCAGTCATGGCCTGATCCCACCTGCATCCACCACTGAACTTCAGTTTGGTGAGATCGGCTGTATAGGATACGTGTGTGCATGCAACCATGGGGTGAGGGGTGGGAGGGAGTTCTCTGCCAAGTTTAATCTGATTTCATGACTAGATTAGGGATCTACCTTGGAAGTTGAGAGACTGAGCATTTTACGGCCTTGCTAACCCTCACTCCTACACAAACACAGCTATGTCAGACCTGTAGAACCAGCTACATAATTTGTGGGCCCAGTGCAAAATGAAAGACCTGAGTCACTTGTTCAAAATTGATCACTGGCCGGGTGCAGTGGCTCATGCCTGTAGTCTGAGCACTTTGGGAGGCCAAGGCAGGAGGATCACTGGAGGCCAGCCTGGGCAACGTGGCAAGACCCCATCTCTGCAAAAACTGAAAAAACTAGCCAGGTGGGGTGGTGTGCGCCTGTAGTCTCAGCTACTTGGGAGGCTGAGGCAGAAGAATAGCTTGAGCCTGGGAAGTCGGGGCTGTAGGGAGCTGTGATTGTGCCACTGCACTCTAGCCTGGGTTTAGAGCAAGACCCTTCTTTAAAAAACAAACAAACAAAATAATTGATTACGTCAAGACGACAACAGCAGACCATTAAACCAAGCTTCAGGCCCTGTGACTGCGTGGGTCACAAGCCCCTGAAACCCACCCTTGGAACCTGTAGTGCCCCTGCAGGGCTAAGGCTGAAGAGGGACTCTCTTAGGTAATTATCACGCCCCCTCCTAGATGACTAACGAGTCTTCATTAACCTCTAGTTACCATTAAGCCTTTTCTCAACTGGCTTTGCTGGAGACTTCCTTCCCTCAGGAAGCTCTGACCTCAGGCTCTGCCATTTATTATTATTATTATTATTATTATTTTAGACGGAGTCTTGCTCTTGTCGCACAGGCTGGAGTGCAATGGCACGATCTTGGCTCACTGCAACCTCTGCCTCCTGGGTTTAAGCAGATTCTCCTGCCTCAGGGTCCAGAGTAGCTGGGACAACAGGCGCCCACCACCATG
Organism: Saguinus oedipus; assembly: GCA_031835075.1. Lineage (NCBI taxonomy): Eukaryota > Metazoa > Chordata > Mammalia > Primates > Cebidae > Saguinus > Saguinus oedipus. Next base: position 38,092,109 of record CM063175.1, on the reverse strand, counting down.
CCCGACTGTTTTTCTGAATTTTAGTAGAGACAGGGTTTCACCGTGTTGGCCAGGCCAGGAGTCTCAAACTCCCGACCTCAGGTGATCTGCCCGCCTCAGCCTGCCAAAGGGCTGCTGCCATTATTCTTGTTAGTTTGCCCAACGCTGGGGATGACCAGGGGAGGCGTGGCTCGGGGGTCACAGTTCACGTGCTCTGGCATCACTTCTCCCAGCTGGCTCCTCTGGGAAGCTCACAGCCTTCCTGGCTCCTGCTGGTTGTAGGACAGCGGGAAATGACACTGGAATGTTCTCATTCCGGAAGTGGGAGGGAGAATGACTCTGGGCAAACCCCCCAAGGCCCGCAGGAATTCCTGGCAAGAGTATCTTTAGTCAGAAGCCCCTTGTGTTTTCTCGAGTTCATCCTTGTTGGCTTAGTGGGCTCTGGAGTGTGGACGGGGGTGACCCAGCTGGGTGGTGTGGGTGCCAGCCCTTCACTGCTCCTGGGAACCCTGGCCTGCCCCTGCAGCCTCCCTGGTCCTGGTATCAGACAGACCCACAGACACCATCGGCCCTGCCTGCCTTCCTCTTCCCATCCTGGTTCCTGTGTTTGCTGGTTTCTGATCAACACGGGTGGTGAGCATTTGTACCAAGCCTTATGGTTGTGAGATGAAAATAAATCTCGGACCCATAATCACTAAGGGGAACAGTTAGGCTGGGAACTGCAGTCAGGCAAATCTGCGTCTCATTTTATTCCTAAATAAGGTAGCTACAAAATTTTTTTTTTTTTTTGAGATGGAGTTTCACTCTTGTTACCCAGGCTGGAGTGCAATGGCACGATCTCGGCTCACCGCAAACTCCGCCTCCTGGGTTCAAGCAATTCTCCTGCCTCAGCCTCCCGAGTAGCTGGGATTACAGGCACGTGCCACCGTGCCCAGCTAATTTTTGTATTTTTAGTAGAGACGGGGTTTCACCATGTTGACCAGGATGGTCTCGATCTCTTGACCTCGTGATCCACCCGCCTCGGCCTCCCAAAGTGCTGGGATTATACGCGTGAGCCACCACGACTGGCCAAATATTTTCTCTTTAAAAGAGCTACATGCCTCTCTCACAATTTGCCCACTAGGAAGTTCCTTGCAGGCCCTGAGATTTTTACCCTGAACCAGTACTGTCATTTTATTCATAAATGAGGTAGCTACAAAAATTGTGTGTGTGTGTGTGTGTGTATGTGTGTGTGTGTATGTGTGTGTATATGTGTGTGTGTATGTGTGTGTGTATGTGTGTGTGTGTATGTGTGTGTGTATATATGTGTGTGTGTATATGTGTGTGTGTATGTGTGTGTGTATATGTGTGTGTATGTGTGTGTGTATATGTGTGTATATGTGTGTGTATGTGTGTGTGTATATGTGTATGTGTGTGTGTGTGTATATGTGTGTGTGTGTGTGTGTGTGTGTGTATTTTTTTCTTGAGATGGTCTTGCTCTGTCACCCAGGCCGGAGTGCAGTGGTGTGATCTTGGCTCACTGCCTCCTGGGTTCAAGTGATTCTCCTGCCTCAGCCTCCCCAGTAGTTAGGATTACAGGCACCGCCACCATGCTTGGCAAATTTTTGTATTTTTAGTAGAGACGGAGTATCACCATGTTGGTCAGGCTGGTCTCAAACTCCTGACCTCAAGTGATCCACCTGCCTCGACCTCCCAAAGTGCTGGGATTACAGGTGTGAGCCCCCATGCCTGGCCTCCTTTAAATATTGAAGCCCTCAAAATCATCTTTGGAGAAAGGCACAGACCTGCTTTCTGAGTGCATGTCCTTAAACTTGGTAAAATAAACATGTCAACTGATTGAGAGCTGTCTCAGACACTTTTTCATTTACAGGCTGCACCCAGGGCCTTGTGTACACTGGGAGCTTTGTTTCCCCTTCCTCAGGTTCCCAAGAGGTCACCAGCAGCTGAGCAGCACTCACCTCATTCCTGGATGAACAGTTTTCCCCCAACCCTTCTCAGTGGATCACCAAGATGCACCCTGACCCCAAGGGGCAACCCCCTTCCTTCCGAGGAGTTAGGGACTGTGGGGCGGGATGGGTGCTGTGGAGTCTCTGGGGGTAAACACAGGACACACAATGCCAAACCTGACCCCAAGGGGCAACCCCCTTCCTTCCGAGGAGTTAGGGACTGTGGGGCGGGATGGGTGCTGTGGAGTCTCTGGGGGTAAACACAGCACACACAATGCCAAACCACTACTTCAAGGGGCAAGTCTCTGCAGCTGTCTCTGAGCTCCAGAGGTGACCTTGAACCCTGAGAAGCCCAAGACAACACATGGGACAATGAGGACCTGAGAGCCATAGGGATACCTGCGTTGGGGTCAACTGACCTGGGTTCTGGTCCTACCTGGCAGGCAGAGTATGGTCCCCTGAAGATGCCCGTGTCCAAATTCCTGAAACTGGTGAGTAGGTTGACTCGCATGGCTGAAGGATCTTTGCATACAGGATTAAGTGAAGGCTGGTGAGCTGGGGGACTGCCTGGATTAGCCAGGTGAGTTCAATGGAATTACCAGCATCTTTGCACGAGGGAAGTGGAGAAACAGAGAACAAGAGGCTGTGAGTGATGAGGGCGTTGGCTGGGAACACAGCCCAAAACCACCTGGGCAGCGCAGGGGGCTGGAAGAGGCGAGGACGCGGGTTCTTTCCTGGAGCCTCCAGAAGGATCGAAGCCCCTCCAACACCTTGATTTTAGCCCATTTGGGGACCCATTTTGGATTTCTCTTTTTTGAGATCAGGTCTCGCTCTGTTGCCCAGGCTGGACAGGAGGGAGCCACTGGACTCGGTTGGCTTTCAAATATTTAAAAGACAGTTTAAAGCAGCAGGATGCTTTAATCAGTTGAAATCACCTGTGGAAGCCCAACATAGTGGAAAGGGGAGAGTCACTGGTGAAGCCTAATCCGCAGAGCAGGCAGGAGCGGCACTGGCAGAGGTGGGGCTGAGGTCTCTGGGAGGAGGCCAAGGGCAACATCAACGCAGCCTGCCTGAGAAATCAAAGCATCGTTTAAAAAACAAATAAGCTCAATGGGCTAGGATCACTACTCCCTTATTAAAAGCAACTTCAGGACTAGACAAAACAAACTCAGAACTGGAGGAGGATTATGAAACGTGAATTTGTGCTGTACAGCAAAGTTTTTTCCTTGCTCACTTCATGAAGGACTACACAGAGCAAAATGAAAGCGTGTGTGTGTATTTTTTCTCTCCTTAGTACTGCTATACTGAGCATCAAGGAGGAGCTTGTTAAAAACGCAAATTCCAGCGGGCGCGGTGGCTCACGCCTGTATCCAGCACTTTGGGAGGCCAAGGTGGGTGGATCACAAGGCCAAGAGATCAAGACTATCCTGGCTAACATGATGAAACCCCGTCTCTACTAAAAATACAAGAATTAGCTGGGTGTGGTGGCATGCACCTGTAGTTCCAGGAATTTGGGAGGCTGAGGCAGGAGAATTGTTTGAACCCAGGAGGTAAAGGCGGCAGTGAGCCGAGATCGCACCACTGCACTCCAGCCTGGCGACAGACCAAGACTTGGTCTCAAATAAATAAATAAAATAAAAATGGAAATTCCTGTATTCCTCCCACCCAGAGATTCTGCTGCAGCAGAGTGGGCCTGGGACATTCCAGGTGGTTCTAATATGAATTGTTCCAGAGAGAAGTTTTGACAAGCCCTGAGGCTCATATTTGAGCTGCCAAAGTGAAGACAGGTGTATTCCAGGGACTTAATAGTACTTTTTGTTTTCTGCAATGCCTTCCCTCCACAGTTTTATGAGGTGAATACATAATCATTCTCTAATCACAATAAAAATAATTATCGTTGGCGGGGCGTGGTGGCTCACGCCTGTAATCCCAGCACTTTGGGAGGCCAAGGTGGGCGGATCATGAGGTCAAGAGATCGAGACCATCCTGACCAACATGAGGAAACCCCGTCTCTACTAAAAAATACAAAGATTAGCTGGGCGTGGTGGCACGCGCCTGTAATCCCAGTTACTTGGGAGGCTGAGGCAGGAGAATTGCTTGAACCCAGGAGGCGGAGGTTGCGGTGAGCCGAGATCGTGCCATTGCACTCCAGCCTGGCACCTGGTGACAGAGTAAGACTCTGTCTCAAAAACCAAACAGAAAATAATTATTGTTAGTGTTGTGTAGAGTTATGTGGTGTTAGCTCTTAACATATTATAATCCAATTAAATCATTTATTTCTGAAATTAATAAACCCTCTGTTTCCTCTGCCTGTTTCAAATTGCTTGAGGAAGGCTGGGTGCGGTGGCTCATGCCTGTAATCTCAACACTTTGGGAGGCTGAGCAGGGAGGGTTGCTTTCATTCAAAAGTTTGAGACCACTGTGGGCAACAGAGTAAAATCCTGTCTCTAAAAAGTGAAAAAAAAAAAAAAAAAGGGTTGGGTATGGTGGCAGATGCCTGCAGTCCTAGCTACTCAGGAGCCTGAGGTTTGGGGATCATTTGAGTCTCGGAGGTGGAGGCTGCAGGGAGCTGCGATCATGACACTGCACTCCCGCCTGGGCAACAGAGCCAGACCATCTCCAAAATAAATACATGAACACAAATCAAAATTGCTTGAGGAGTCACAGGTTCACATATTTCTCTGCTGTCAGAATAGGTGAAGATGAGAGAAGGTGGGATTTCTTCACTTCTCCTTCGACTATTACAGGGTCCTTTGAATCCTCCCATTGCTCCTTCGCGTCCTCCCGAAGCCCAACCTGCTCAGGGCAGCCAGAACTTGGCCACAGGGCACCAGGCTGCCGGGGACACATTCTGAGTCTGCAGCAAGTCGCTCACGTCCTGGTAGTAAGCCTCGGCTTCTCCAGCTTACACGCGCTGCCCCACATTGCTCATCCTCTCCAGCCTGGGAGCTCTCTTTGCTCTGCGCCTTCTCCAGCTCCTCTTGCTATCAGTCCCCTGCATCTGGGCAGAGAGTGGGGGAGGTGGGGAAACTCCGTGTTGCTGGCTACATGGAGGGGACCGGCTCATGTTCCAGAGCTGACCCTCTGGGCAAAGGCCCCCGGCTCACGACGTTCCCTCCTCTGAGCAGGTGCAGTTCTGTACCAGGGTGTGAGCTCAGGTAGAGCAGCAGGTGGGACCTGTCTCTGTGTTCCTCTATTGCTGTCTCTCAGAACCAGGTGCACCTGGGCAGGGCACACACCACACTGCCCCCAGCCTTGCTGCCCCCCCAGCTTTGCTCCCCCAGCCTTGCTGCCCCCCAGCCTTGCTGCCCCCCAGCCTTGCTGCCCTCCAGCCTTGCTGCCCCCCAGCTTTGCTCCCCCAGCTTTGCTGCCCCCCAGCCTTGCTGCCCCCCAGCCTTGCTCCCCTAGCCTTGCTGCCCCCCAGCTTTGCTGCCCCCAGGCTTGCTGCCCCCCAGCTTTGCTCCCCCAGCTTTGCTGCCCCCCAGCCTTGCTGCCCCCCAGCTTTGCTCCCCTAGCCTTGCTGCCCCCAGCTTTGCCCCCCCAGCCTTGCTGCCCCCCAGTTTTGCCCCCCCAGCCTTGCTCCCCTAGCCTTGCTGCCTCCCAGCCTTGCTGCCCCCAGCTTTGCTGCTCCCCAGCCTTGCTGCCCTCCAGCCTTGCTGCCCTCCAGCTTTGCTCCCCCAGCCTTGCTGCCCCCCAGCTTTGCTCCCCCAGCCTTGCTGCCCCCCAGCTTTGCTGCTCCCCCAGCCTTACTGCCCCCCAGCTTTGCTCCCCAAGCCTTGCTGCCCCCCCAGCCTTGTCCCCCAGCTTTGCTTCCCAAGCCTTGCCCCCAGCCTTGCTGCCCCCCAGCCCTGTCCACGCGCTCAGTCCCTTTCTCTGAAGTCTTTCTTACATTCTGTTGGAGTAACTAACTGTGGGGCTGAGATAGGCCACACCAGGGCCCTGGTTTCTACGTCAGCAAACCCAAAGCCAAGTCAGCGTTCAGAGCCACATTCTAGGCCCATCAGAAACTGCCTGTAACTGTAACTACGGACCACGTGCTGGGGCCCGCAGCTCAGGCTCTGCTCCACTGTGACGGATCAGTGCACTCTGCTTCTGCGTTCACCCTGGGGAGCTTCTCCCTCAGACCTCAAACCACCTGGAGCCGCCCGACTGACAATCACTGTTTGCTCAAATAATCCCTTTAATACTTCACGGGCCTCAGTTTACCTTCTGGTTGTTCCCATGCTAATTCTGGGCTCGCTCCACCTTCTCGGTAGGAAAGAAACTCTCTTATTTCCTGAGGACAGTCTCCCTGTGCAGCCCTTCCAGAAGAAGGAGAAGGTATTTTCTTCCACACCTTGGGGTCTAGGAAAAGGCAACGGGGGTTCTTGCATCTTCTTCGTAAGCGTGACTTCCAAAGCATTCCTTTTATTTTTTATTATTTTTTATATTTTCGAGATGGAGTTTCACTCTTGCCCAGGCTGGAGAGCAGTGGCGCAGTTCTGGAGTCTTGCTTTGTCATTCCTTTTATTTTTTTTTTTAAAAAAGAACATTTTCCTTTGTAACATCTAGCTTCGGCACGTGATAAGATACAGGAGGCTTTCTCTTCCTCCTCCACCTCCTCCCCGAAGGATGCTTCCTGCTTCCCCCGAACATTCTTCCACCTGCTCAACCGTCCCGTTTCATGGGAGCCCGATTCATTCTTTCCACCTCCATTCCTGCCTCAGTCCTAGGGTGCCATCTGTAAAGACAATCCAGTTCATAACCCTGAACTCCTTACCGCCCGCGACCTTCACGTCCACACCACTTCCCAGTCCCTCCGTCCCCTAGACATTCTACCCCACCTGAGAAATTCAAACCGCCGGCGACCTTCACGTCCACACCACTTCCCAGTCCCTCCGTCTCCTAGACATTCTACCCCACCTGAGAAATTCAAACCGCCACAGCCCTACGCTGGCACTGTGGTTCTATATCCTGGCTGTCCCGAGCCTAATGAGTGATAAATGTGATGGGGTGACCCAGTGACTTCACACTGGGCCACTAGGCAAGGGCTGTCTCAGATTAAATATCTCAGCTCCAAATGTCAAGAAATTAGGAACTCGAACATCAGAAGGGAGAGGGCTTTCAGGCAAGAGGGAAGGTGTGTTCAGGGCATAGAAGTTCGAGATCAGCCCAAACATAAGCCATTAGCAGTGTAATTTTGTGCCCTACCAAATACATTTTTAAGAAGGCTTATTATATCTTCACTCAATGGACTATTTAAAGTCAGAGTCAACTGTGGAGAGATGCAGTGTGGTGGCAGACATGACTGAGCTGCTGAATGGAAGTGTCAATGCAGACGACATTTCTTTCCCAGGGAATTAATTTGCCATCGAGGCTGGGTGCAGCGGCTCACACATCCCAGCACTTTGGGAGACCCAGGAGGCCAGGCATGGTGGCTCACACCTGTAATCCCAGCACTTTGGGAGGTTGAGGCAGGTGGATCACTTGAGGTCAGGAGTTCGAGACCAGCCTGGCCAACATGGTGAAACCCCATCTCTACTAAAAATACTAAGTTAGCTACACACGGTGGTGTGCACCTGTAATCCCAGCTACTCAGGAGGCTAAGGCAGGAGAATCCCTTGAACCCAGGAGGTGGAGCATGCAATGAGCCAAGATCATGTCACTGCACTCCAGCCTGGGCGACAGAGCAAGACTCTATCTCAAAAAACAAAACAGAACAAAACAAAACCTGGTCTTTTCTAGGCAGGAATTGTTCCTCTTCCTATTCTCCAGGTAGGAAAGAAGAAGAGAAAACCAAATGCAAATCCAAACCAAGAAACTGAAACAAACTCCAAATATCCACCTTACCTCAAACAAATGACCACTGTTACTCACCAGTTCCAGCTATTGGAGGACCGACAGCCAACAGGCTATCACACCACCATATTCTCCAGTCACTGGAGCAAAAGATCAGCTAGGAGGTGAGGTTTTGCAAAGAATACTCAAAAGACTCCACCCTTCCTCCTTGATTGTTTGGACTAGCCTTGCAATTAAAGGCTAAAAATATGCCATTGTTTGGCCAATTCACCTCCTATGGAATGAATTGGGTCTTGCCCCAAATTTGTAGGTTGAAGCCCTGAGCCCCCATGTGGCTGCGTCGGAAATGGGGCCTTTCAGGAGATGGTTATGGTTCAATGAGGTCGAAGAGGGGAGCCTTGACCCCATAAAACTAGCATCCTTACAAGAAGAGGGAGAGACGTCAGTGAACCCTCTACCGCGGGAGGACACAGGAGAAGGCGGCCATTGGCAACCACACTGGCACCTTGATCTTGGACTTTCAGCCTCTAGAACTGTGAGAAAATAAACATCTGTTGTTCTAGTCACCCAGTCTATGTTATTTTGTTTTGACAGCCCAAGCTGACTAAGACGTCCCTCACCTCTAGTTGTCACAGAGAAGGTGCAGTGAAATGAGGAAAGAAAGGAGCTTGACTTCTTCCCTTCCCCTGCCAATCCAGTGTTGGAAAAGTAGCTGTGGTGGTTTAAGAATTTAGCATAGAATCAAAAACAATTCTCCCTTTTTCATGATTTGGAATTAATGTATTATTTAGACCCAAAGTTTAGCAACATATTCATATTTTTAATCTTTTTAAAAAATTTATACCTGGCCATTTGAATGTTTAATGAATGAATAAATGAATGTATGGAAATGATGACATGGACCCCATCATAGAGAAGACCTGTATTTTGCCACCTTTCACCTGGTTTTCCCCTAGTGTGGAGGTTAGCTCTATATTTAACCAACCAAGACCTGGCTTGTATGAAGTGTGTGTATCATCTACATCCTCACCCAAAAGGCAGCACAGCACCATCATCAGGGCTGAAGGGTGACTTTAGCGGGGTTCTGAGAAACTTTGCCTTCAAGGACTCCTTCTTCCATTAAAAAAATTAAAAATGGCTGGGTGCAGTGGCTCACACCTGTAATCCCAGCAATTTGGGAGTCCAAGGCAGGTGGATCACAAGGTCAGGAATTTGAGACCAGCCTGGCCAACATAGTGAAACCCCGTCTCTACTAAAGATACAAACAGGCCAGGCATGGTGGCTCACGCCTGTAATCCCAGCACTTTGGGAGACCGAGGCAGACGGATCATGAGGTCAAGAGATCGAGACCATCCTGGCCATGGTGAAACCCTGTCTCTACTAAAAATACAAAAATTAGCTGGGCATGGTGGCACACGCCTGTGGTCCCAGCTACTCGGGAGGCTGAGGCGGGAGAATCGCTTGAACCCAGGTGGAGGTTGCAGTGAGCTGAGATTGCACCACTGCACTCCAGCCTGGCGACAGACTAAGACTCCGTCTCAAAAAAAAAAAAAAAAAAGGATACAAACAGTTACCCAGGTGTGGTTGCGTGTGCCTGTAGTCCCAGCTACTCGGGAGGCTGAGGCAGGAGAATTGCTTGAATCTGGGAGATGGAGGTTGCAGTGAGCCGAGATCGCGCCACTGTACTCCAGCCTGGGCACCAGGGCGAGACTTCGTCTCAAAAAACAAAAATTAAAAATGATCTTTTGATGACTGCATTCTTCTGACTGGAAAAGAAAGAAACATGAAAAGATCTTCATGAGCCCATGAAAGTATCAGGAGCCCTGGGTGCTGTGCCTCAGTGTCTGCGGGGAAGTCTGCCCGGGCAGAGGCCAGCTCCCTGCTTCTGGTGCCCGAATCCTGCTTGAAATACTAGCAGGACTTGAAGCAGGAGTGGCCTCGAGAAACAGACCTCTCTGACCCGGAACTAGAAAAGGAAGGAAAGGGTTTTATTATTTCAGCCCGGGAGCAAGGCTTTATGTTTTGTCCACAGGGCCAAGCTCCCCTAACAAAGAGAAGCTCTGCCTTCATACAGGCTCACACTCCAGATTCTACACGTGACGGGATCTTAGGTTTACAGCCTTAGAAATTACAAGTGAAAGGGTCTTGGGTTTACAGCTTTAGAAATCACATGTGAAAGGGTCTGTTCTCCGGATGGAGGAGTGGGGTGGGGGTTTGATCTTGTTTAAGTAAAAACAGTGTCTTCTGGAAAGATTCCCCCATATCACGCCTATCTATAGGAAGGTGATTTAGGACTCAGCCTTTTCTTCTGTTGAAATGCAGTGTGGAGGTCAAGGGGGAGGTGATCTCAGATGCCTGGGTCTCCTTCCTCAGACTCAGCCATCCGGTGTTGCCTGTGAGATGTGGGAACAGTCACTTAGTACCCTTACCTATACAAACGAGAGAAATACACAGAAACCAAATCCAGAGAAAGCTTCCTTGTGAGCCAGAAACTTCTTTGAACGGGGTGGGTAGCGGGGGGAGGCTTTGCTGAGTTTCTTACAATGGAATGTGCTGGAGGAACTTGAAGGTGCCCTGTGGGCGGGGCAGGGAGGGCTGGATTGAAGGAAGGTGATAGAGTTCATCTGCCCCGCCCTGCCAGAGGCTGGGCGGAACTGGGGGGTTGAGTACAGAAATGTCCGCGGGAGAATCCTATTAAGAGGCTGTCTGCTGTGCCAGGACATCCGGAGTCACACACCCATTTCTCCCTCGAGCTTCCCGAGAGTGGGGTCTTGTCAGGGAAGCTTCCAGGTGCTGGTTCTGTCCTGAAGTGGCCTTGGGTTTAGAGCACATGTGATCGATTGCATCTGGGTTACGTGAGCAGCTCAGGGCTTGAGAATCCCCAGAACAGCTCCAGGCAGGAATAAAGCGGGACCCTGGCATCACTTGCAGGGTGTGCGGTGTTTAACAATAAACTCACCGGCCCGGATCATCATCCAGGACAATGGGCTCACCTGCGGGGATTTTGCTTTTCTCTCCTAGGGGGCGTTTGTCAGTGTCTGGAGACATTTGTGGATGTCATGGCTGGCGGGGGAGAGGCCAGGGGTGCTGCTCAACATCCTGCCAGGCCCGAGACAGCCCCCACAACGGAAAACCCTCTGGCCTCCAAGGTCCACGGGGCCAAGGTGGAGAAACCCTGCCCCAGAGCGCGGGCGTGAACCATCAGCGATATGCGCAGGGTGTTCTGAGGTCCGCGGGCTCTATTTCAAAAAATAAAAAGCAAACCATTACATTTGTGAACTTCTTCTGCCCACTGCCTCGGCTGAACTGACATCCAGCTAACTGCCGTATACGCTGCCAGACGATTACTCTTAGCTTCAGGACTGGAAATCCAAAATGCTCTCCCGACTAAAGAACCAGCAGCGAGTCACGCCGCTCACTTTTCCATCTAGAGGTGAATACCACTGCCCTCTGCTGGAGGATTTTATAACTGCTGCATTCAGTGTTGAGAAAAGTAACTGCCGCAGGTCATTCTAACTTAACAGAATGTCTCTGACCACTGACTTTTTCCTTTGAACATGGGATCGATGACAAGGGTGGGGAGTAGACGGCTTACATGACCAATGTCCTATACATTCAGATACTATTTGATAATGATTAGTTATTCCTGTTCCTTCTCTATAAGCACAGAAGTCATGAAACAAGAGCAAAGCTTCATGAGAGAAACGATGGAAGCAGATCCTAGCGGCACCCCTTTTCAGGTGTTTGATTACTTAAGAATATAGGGCCGGGTGCGGTGGCTCACGCCTGTAATCCCAGCACTTTGGGAGGCCGAGGCGGGTGGATCACGAGGTCAAGAGATCGAGACCATCCTGGTCAACATGGTGAAACCCCGTCTCTACTAAAAATACAAAAATTAGCTGGGCATGGTGGCGCGTGCGTGTAATCCCAGCTACTCAGAAGGCTGAGGCAGGAGAATTGCCTGAACCCAGGAGGCGGAGGTTGCAGTGAGCCAAGATCGCGCCATTGCACTTCAGCCTGGGTAACAAGAGCGAAACTCCGTCTCGGGGAAAAAAAAAAAAAAAAGAATTATAGGCCATGTCTGGGCATGATGGCTTATACCTGTAACCCCCGCACTTTGGGCGGCCAAGTAGAGCTGATCACCGAGGTCGGGAGTTCCAGACCAGCCTGGCCAACATGGTGAAACCCCGTCTCTACTAAAAATACAAAAATTAGCAAGGTATGGTGGTGGGTGGCTGTAATCCCAGTTACTCAGGAGGCTGAGGCAGGAGAACACCTTGAACTTGGGAGGCAGAGGTTGCAGTGAACTGAGATCATGCTATTGCACTCCAACCTGGGCAACAGAGCGAGACTGTCCTTAAAAAAAAATAATTATAGGCTAGGCACAGTGGACAGTATTTCATGCCTGTAATCCAGCACCCTTGGGAGACTCATTATCAAATCATCTGAGGCAACCCCAGGAAACAAAGTGACACCCCTGTCTCTACAAAAATTTTAAAATAATTAACTGGGAGTGGTGGCTCACTCCTGTAGTCCTAGCTACTCTGGAGGCTGAGTCAGGAGGATCGCTTGAGCCCAGGAGTGTGAGGCTGCAGTGAGCTGTGATTGCACCACTGCACTCTAGACCGGTGACAGAGTGAAACCCTATCTCTAAAACAAAAAATAAATACGTAAATAAAATTATGGAATATTTTTTTCTATGAAGATAAAAACATTTTAAAATTGTTTTTTAAAAAATTGTTTCACATAATCATTATTATACTATAGATAAAAATGTGGTGAGGTGGCTCATGCCTGTAATCCCAGTACTTTGGGAGGTCGGGATAGGTAGATCACCTGAGGTTAGGAGTTTGAGACCAGTCTGGGCAACATGGTAAAGCCCTCCCTGGCCTCCCAAAGTGCGGGGGTTACAGGTGTAAAAAAAAATTAGCCAGGCATGGTGGTGAGCACCTGTAATCCCAGTTACTTGAGAGGCTGAGGCAGGAGAATCGCTTGAACTTAGGAGGCGGAGGTTGCAGGGAGCGGAGATTATGCCTTTGCACTCCAGCCTGGGTGACAGAGTAAGACTCTGTCCCTCCCCTCCAAAAAAAAAAAATATGTGTTCTGCTTTTCTTCTCTCTAAACATCTCTCCATGTTATCATGGACACATTTTTTGTTACTTTGAGGGGTATACCGATGCCTTTTCCAGGGGAGGACTTGTGAGCCCAGATGCTGCCTCAGCTGCCACCCCTCAGGGATTGTCTCCACGCCAGGGAGCCAACTGGGCCAGGTGTGTGCCCCTCCCAGCACAGCCTTCATCCATGACTGGCAGAGGCTAGGGATGGAGGCCTGGCCATTCCAGGCCAATATGGAGGCACTCCAATGGGTCATTTCAGCTCCGGAACTCAGGGGTGTGCTCCTCAGAGGTGAGTGCCGCTATCTATCTTGTGTGTCTCTTTCCAGGGCTGGGCTGTGCCTCTATCAGCATAGACACTGTGACAGTTCATTTTATGTGACAACTTGACTGGGCCACAGGATGCCCAGCTTGTTGCTGGTTAGACATCACTTCATCACTTCTTTTCTTTTCTTTTTTTGAGACGGAGTTTCCCTTCTGTTGCCCAGCCTGGAGTGCAGTGGCGCGAGCTCGGCTCACTGCAACCTCTGCTTCCCAGGTTCAAGCGATTCTCCTGCCTCAGCCTCCAGAGTAGCTGGGATTACAGGCATGCACCACCACACCAAGCTAATTTTTTGTAGTTTTAGTAGAGATGGGGTTTCACCATGTTGACCAGGCTGGTCTCGAGCTCCTGACCTCAGGTGATCTGGCTGCCTCGGCACAGGCAAAGTTCTAACTGGATGTTATTGATGTGAATCTTCTTAGGTATAAAAGAAAGAGACGACGTCACTTGGAAGAGAAGCCATGATCAGACGGTGTCGATGGATAGATCTGATCCTCACAGGGCTGAGAAACCAGATAATAGGATTATTACTCGATGCTGCTTGATCGAAAAATAAACTGTCTTTGCTGAAAACTCTTTGACTTATTAAAGGTCCTGAATCTTTCAGTTGTTGACCTATAAAACAGAATTTATCTGGGTTCCTGGCAGAAGTAGTCTCCCAGATCCTTAGCCAAAATTACCCTCAAAACAATGACATAATTTCAACAAGCGGCCCTTTGGGGAACTGTGTTCTGGGAGAGACTTACCGTTAAAGCTAGACTTGAGGAGTGGTCAAGAGTTAGTGTCCTCGGCTGGGCGCCATGGCTCATCCTGTAATCCCAGCACTTTGGGAGGCTGAGGTGGACGGATCACGAGGTCAGAAGATCAAGACCATCCCGGCCAACATGGTGAAAGCTCATCTCTACTAAAAATACTGACATTAGCCTGGCATGGCAGCATGTGCCTGTAGTCCCAGCTACCTGGGAGGCTGAGGCAGGAAAATCGCTTGAATCAGGGAGGCACAGGCTGCAGTGAGCCGAGATCGCACCACTGCACTCCAGCCTGGGCGACAGAGCGAGACTGTCTCAAAAGAAAAAAAAAAAAGTTAGTATACCCTTGTAAAAATAACATTAAAATGTGGTCTGGGATTCACTTCAAAATAGTCTAGAGAGTGAGGAGGCATGGACGGGTAGGGCAGATGAGACAAGGTTGGCCATAAATTGATAACTGTTCAAGCTGGGTAATGTGTAAGTGGTGATTCATTAAACTTTTGAATTTTCCATATGTTTAAAGTTGTTTATGATAAAAATGTCTTTGAAAATGTGCCATTCTAGGCTGGGGGCGGTGGCTCATCCTGCAATCCCCCCGCTTTGGGAGGCCAAGGCCGGTGGATCACTTGAGTTCAAAACCAGCCTGGCCAACCTGGCGAAACCCCTACCTACTAAAAATACAAAAATTAGCTGGGCATGCTGGCACACGCCTGTAATCCCAGCTACTTGGGAAGCTGAGGCACGAGAATCGCTTAAACCCAGGAGGCAGAGATTGCAGGCAGAGACTGCACCACTGCACTGCCGGGTGATAGAGTGACACTCCGTCTCAAAAAAAAAAAAGTGCCACTCTAGGTTATATTCCTTTGTCTGCTGACAGGCAAGGTGGAGCAGGGCATATTAATTGCTATGATGCTAAAGCACTGGCCAGGAGTTGTACCTCATGCCTGTAATCCCAGCACTTTGGGAGGCCAAGGTAGGTAGATTATCTGAGGTTGGGGGTTCGAGTCCAGCCTGATCAACATGGAGAAACCCCATCTCCACTAAAAATACAAAATTAGCTGGGTGTGGTGGTACATACCTGTAATCCCAGCTACTCGGGAGGCTGAGGCAAGAGAATCGCTTGAACCCAGGAGGTGGAGGTCATGGTGAGCCGAGATTGTGCAATTGCACTCCAGCCTGGGCAACAAGAGTGAAAATCTGTCTCAAAAGAGAGAGAGAGAGAATTGATGATACCTGTAATGCCAGCACTTTGGGAGGCTGAGGTGGGCAGATCGTCTGAGCCCAGAAGTTTGAGACCAGCCTGAGCGGCATGGTGAAACCCCGCCTCTACAAACAGTAAGAAAATTAGGAGGCCACGGTAGTGTGCATCTGCAGTCTCAGCTACTCAGGAGGCTGAGGTGGGAGGATCACTTGAGCCTGGGAGGTCGAGGCTACAGTGCTTATGCCACTGCAGTCCAACCTGGGTGACAAAGCAAGACCCTGTCTCCAAACAAAAAGAAAGAATGATGATACTGATAGTGAGAAGAGCTGACGCTGATGCCAGAGTGGTAGAGACTTCAGGAATCCCCTCCACACGCTTTCCTGCGCCACTGTTTTAAGACAGTGCCTCTGAGAGCTGAAATAAACAGCCCATTAAGGCAACTGGACACCTCCTTCTGGCACCACATAGCTCCTGACTCTTCCGAGGCGGGCTTGTCATGGTCGTAAGTATCTGTCATCTCTAAAAGGTAAGTCCTAGCGATTACTTCACCAAGTTCCCTATAACTTATTTTAAAAAGAAACAGAATCAAACTTGAAATGAGTCTTTAAGGGAATGGCACGGCATGATGTCTGCCGACAAGCCCTTTGTTAGGGCCCTGCGTTTGTCTGAATGCTCATGTGTGCCCCGGGGCAGCTGTCAGCACAGAGGGGTATTGGAGTGGGATTATCTGGGCCTTCGCTGTTGTGAAGATGGATGGTTTCTAAGTGGAACCTCTTCTCCTCACGGTGACCAGGCATGATATTGAGTAAAATAATGGTCAGAAAGAACATCACCAGGCCCCTAATGAGAAGCTGTTGACAGAAAAATTGCTCTAACATTCATCAAAAAGCCAATAAATGCCAAAGAAGGAACCGGAGAAGCAGCGGCTCATAAATCCCTTCTCCAGGCGCCTCTGGAGGGGAGCTTTTGGAAAATATACCTGCTCTGCCTGTTCCCTGAATGCTGCTAAATGCAATTCCAGAATCCTAGAACAGGTATGGGGCAGCTCATGCAGGTAGCTGTCGGGGGGTGTCCACAGAGGCCACTCCAGCCTTTGGTCAGGGGGTCTGAGCGTGGTACCAGGACTGGCTGGGCGATGGCTCACACCTGGAAACACCTGGAATCTCAGCACTTTGGGAGGCTGAGGCAGGTGGATCACCTGAGGTCAGGAGTTCGAGGCCAACATGGCAAAACCCCACCTCTACTAAAAATAAAAAAATCAGCAGGCTGTAGGTGGTGCATGCCTGTAGTCCCAGCTCGTGAGGCCTTAAAGCCTGGGGGCAGAGGATGCAGTGAGCCACTGCACTCCAGCCTGGGCGACAAACTCTGCCTCAAAAAAAAAAAAAAAAAAAAAGACTTTGCGAGATTCAGGAATCCTTTATTAAAATACGATCCAAGGACAGTGTTTCTCAAACTTCAGGTCTTCGCATGTCACCTTCACGATATTTTGGTCATATATTTTACTGCTTATATTTTTATTTATAATATTTTCTTCCTTAAATTGACCCACTTATAAAAGCCTAATTTGCAGGAAGTTAGAGCTGCATAATCATGAGTTTGACGTGTTAGTTGATTTTTCTGATTGTGTTAGAATAATCAGAAAGTGCTTTTTAAAAAGCTTTTCCTCTGTGCCACCTAAGGTTGTGTGTGCATCAGAACTGGAGCCCCAGGCTGGGAAACACTGGCCGGAGAGATGTGGGTCTATTGGCTCCCTGTTTCTCAGCTTCAACCTGAGAACGGTTGGCTTTTAGTTGTTAACTGTTTAATTCATCCACAATTCCTCTTGGTCTTTACCTTCCCTGAGCATTCTGGAGATTTGATACCACCAAAAAAACAAAAACAAAAACCAACAACCCGTAAAAAACAGTAGAAATGGTATCTATATAATTTGGGTGTAGAAATGGTATCTATTTAATTTGAGAAAAATGTAAACATTTAAGCACATAAAGAAAATAACAAGTACCAGTATAGCCACTTTGGAAAACAGTCTGGGGGTTCCTGAAAACGTTAAACACCGAGTCCCCCAATGACCCAATGTATCTACTCCTAGGTATTTATCCCAGAGAAGGCAGAACTTACAACCACACAGAAACCTATGCATGGGGGTTCACAGCAGCATTACTCACAGGAGACAAAAAATGGAGACAAGCCAAATGCCCAACAACCGATTAATAATAAAATCTGGAGTCGCCACACAAGCAAATAGGATTTGGCAATAAAAGGAAGAAAGTGTGCATACATGCTCCCACATGGATGAATCTCGAGCATTACGCCAAGTTAAAGAAGCCAGACACAAAAGGACATTTATGGCACAACCCTGTTTATGAGAAATGTCCAGAATAGGTAAACTTACAGAGATGGAGAGATGAGTGGATGCCTCCTGCTGGGCGGCTTGGGAGGAAATGGGGAGAGACTGGTCATGGGTACAGGGTTTCTTTTGGGGGTGATGAACATGTTCTACTTTTTTATTTTTTGAGACAGAGTCTCGCTCTATCACCCAGGCTGGAGATCCTGGCTCACTATAATCTCCACCTCCTGAGTTCAAGTGATTCTCCTATCTCAGCCTCCCAAGTAGCTGGGACTACAGGCGCATGCCACCACGCCCAGCTAATTTTTGTATTTTTAGTAGAGATGGCATTTCACCATGTTGGCCAGGCTGGTCTCAAACTCCTGACCTCAGGTGATCTGCCTGCCTTGGCCACCCAAAGTGCTGGGATTACAGCCCAGCCACAATATTCTAAAATTGATTGTGGTAAATTACATAGCTCTGCAAATAAATTAAAAATCACTGAATTGTATCCTTTAGGTGGGTACATTATATGGTATTTGAATTGTATCTCAATAAAGCTATTATTTTGAAAAAAAGCAACAGTAATTCCTTCACCTGGAGTATCCGTCATCCGAATGATATACGAGTGGAAGCCCTTTCCTCACCCACATCCCCACTCTCCTACTCATGAGATGATGCCACATAATGCAGTGAATTACATGGCCTGCTTTTATCATGTGCTCTTGCCTGTTTCATGAACGTTTTCTAGAACTTACTGTTAGGAAAAGCGAGGCCTCATGTGTTTTGCTTTGACACACTTCTTCTGATACTGGTCTATTTATATTTTCTAATTCTTCTTGTACCAATCAAAGTTAGAATTTATTCCCCCAGGAAAGCATCTATTTCATTCAGATTATCATATGTGTGTGTGTGTGTGTGTGTGTGTCTGTGTGTGTGTATATATATATATATTATCGTGTGTGTGTGTATATATATATCATATATATGTGTGTGTGTATATATATGTATGTGTGTATATATATGTGTGTATGTGTGTGTGTGTATATATGTATGTGTGTGTGTATATATATGTATGTGTATATATATGTATGTGTGTGTGTGTATATATATATGTATGTGTGTATATATATATGTATGTGTGTATATATATACACACACACACACATACATATATATGATTCTCCCGCCTTAGCCTCCCAAGTATCTGGGACTGTAGTCTAGCTACCACCATGCCTGGCTAATTTTTTGTATTTTTAGTAGAGATGGGGTTTCACCAAGTTGATCAGGCTGGTCTTGAACTCCTGACCTCAGACACTTTTTATTTCAAAATGATAAAGCCACAAGCCTCCTGTCTGTTGGGTTGAGGAAAGTAGTCCTCTCGGACATTGGGATAATCTCCTTGTGATCCCAACTCTCCATCAGAAATCTCAAGCAGCTTTCCTATGTATTTTTTTTCAGAAGTAAACCTTGATTAGTTTATGCCAAATTCGGTATTTGTATTCCCTTTTCCAGGGGCTACATTAAGAGTGAGCACATCATATAATTCCAGAAAGATGACTGGGAGGCTTCTTGAAAAAAAAAAAAAAAACTCGCAGCCTGGGCAACATGGTAAAACCCCATCTCTACAAAAATATGGAAAAAAAAATTAGCTGGGCATGGTGGTGCACACCTGTGGTCCCTGCTGCTTGGGAGGCTGAGGAGGGAGGATCACTTGAGTCCAGGAGGTGAAGGCTACAGTGAGCAGAGATTGTACCACTGCACCCCAGGCTGGGTGACAGAGCAAGACCCCATCTCAAAAAAAAAAAAAAAAAAAAAGAAAAAGAAAGAAAATCACTCAAGGAAGTTCAGTTCATTATCTATTACTGTGTAACCATATTGCCACAAACTTAACACCTTAAAATAACACCAGTTTTTGAATCTTACAGTTTCTGGGGGTCGGGAGTCCAGTTTAGCTGGGTCCTCTGCTTCAGGGTCTCACAAAGATGGAATCCCAGGGTCAACCAGTACTGCAGTCTCATCGGAGGCTTGACTGGGGAAGGGTTCACTTCCAGTCTCTAATGGCTGTGGGCTGCATTCAGTTCCTTGGAGGCTGCCAGACTGAGGGCCTCAGTGTCATGATGCCTGCTGAGCAGAAGCCACACCCAGCTGCCTGACATGTGACTCTCTCATGTGGCAGCTGACAACATGGAAGCCGCTTCACCAAAGCCAGCAAGGGAGAGAGGGTCTCTTGGTGACATGGATGTTACAGTTGTATGTAACATGAGCACATGTGTGTCATCACAGCAAGTCCATCACTTTTGCCATATGCCATTGGTGAGAAGCAAGTACCAGGTTTCACATCACACAAGGGATGATGCCAAGAGCTGGGGGCTCATGAGGGCCACCCTAGAGGCTGTCCTCTATCGAAGTAATGGCTTCTCTCCGGAGTTGCGGCTGCAGGTATCTTGTACCCAGAAGAAGACAAGGCAGAGGGCAAAAGCCTTCCTAGTGAAGATGGCAGAGTGGAAAGACGGGAAGAAGCCAAGCCTTTGATGATGTGACTGAACCGCTCTATCTCTGGACTCCTCATTACGTGAGGTAATCCTTATGGCTTAAGCCATTTAGAATGGAGTTTTCTGTATCTTCAACCTAAAGCATTCTCTATCATAGATGCTTTTGGTGGAGCTAATAAATTCATAAATAACTAATGAACTCAAGGTAGAATGTCCCCAGATACAAAGAGGTAAATGGTGCCATCTGAGCCTGGACAAGGTGGAGTTTCCTTCCAGCTGGAGAGTCAAATAGGCAAATCCCAAACTTGTACATTTACAAGACAACTGGCCTGGTCACTTTAAATAGACAATGTCATTAAAAAAGTGCATTGGACTGCTCTGAATTTTTTAATACTAAAACATTTTTTAACAGGCACCTAACAACCAAATGCAATGTGTGAAACTTGATTGAATCTTGGTTCAAAAAACTATTTCAGGAATGAATGGGGAAATCTGAACGTGGACTAGATAATTAATATTAAGGGGCTATTTTAAGTTTTCTTGGTTGAGACAGAGTATTACAGCTATGTGAGAGAACATCCTTACGTTTTAGAAGGTATGTACTAAAGTATTTAGGACTAAGGCATTACGACTTCAACAACTTACTTTTGAATTGTTTAGCCAAAAACTATTTACACACACACACTAAAGCAAACATGGAAAAATGTTCAGTGTTAATTGAATCTAGATGGTGACGATGGCTGACAGTTGTACTATTTTTTTCCAACCTTTCTAACATTTTTTGTCATAGAAATCTGGACACAGACTCACCTCCTTGGGCTGGTAACTTGGTCTATAGATGCAGTGCAATCCCTATTAAAATCCCAGCAAGTTACTTTGTGGACAGCAACAAACTGATTCTAGGGCGGGCACAGTGGCTCACACTTGTAATCCCAGCACCGTGGGAGGCCAAGGCAGGAGGATTACTTGAACTCGAGTTTGAGACCAGCATGGGCAACATAGTGAGACCTTGTCTTTACTAAAAATAAAAAAATTAGCCAGGTGTGGTGGCCTGCGCCTGTAGTCCCAGCTACTTGGGAGGCTGAAGTGGGAGGATCTCTTGAGCCCAGGAGGCTGAGGTTGCAATGAGCTATGGTCATGACACTGCACTCCAGCTTGGGTGACAGAGCAAAACCCTCTCTCTTTAAAAATTAAGAGAAAGGCCAGGCGCGGTGGTTCATGCCTATAATCCCAGCACTTTGGGAGGCCGAGGCAGGTGGATCACGAGGTCAAGAGATCGAGACCATCCTGGTCAACATGGTGAAACCCCGTCTCTACTAAAGATACAAAAATTAGCTGGACATGGTGGCGCGTGCCTGTAGTCCCAGCCACTCGGGAGGCTGAGGCAGGAGAATTGCTTGAACCCAGGAGGCGGAGGTTGAGGCGAGCCGAGATCGTGCCATTGCAGTCCAGCCTGGGTAACAACAGCGAAATTCCATCTCAAAAAAAAAAGAAAAAAAGAAGAAAGGAAAAAAAAAAGATGACGACCACCTACGTCATAGGGCTGCCTGGCACAGTTTTAGGCCCGCTAAATCACCGTGTGCTTTTGTGTGGTAACTGACCTAAAGCCTCTGGTGTAAAATCAGTCAGGCAGCTGGTGTTCTTTCATTCACTTCATTTGTTTTCCAGGGTCACGCCAGCTCTGCAAAGATCTCTCAGCCAGGAGGACAGAAACAAATACCCATTTCACCGAGTAGTCCCTGAACCTGATGGGGTGTGACCTGCTGGGCCGGGCTCAACTCAGCTACCCCTCCTCTTTTCTCAGACAGCTTGCAGCATGGCTGGGAAGATAAAACACATCAGTCTCTACAAGATTTAATTTATTTAAATCACGTAAGATTATTCAAAGCCATAGGCATGATTACGTCTCTGTAGAATCAAGATTTTTTGCGCGGAGAATATCTCATGGAGATTTGAAATGTGTCGCCTCTCCTGAACAGCCAGGATTGACTCTGCCTAGGGGGACGTTTCTGATAAGGTCAGGCTGGCGTCCTTTCCTGCCTCCAGGAGTTGTCACCTTCTGCTATGTCGGTGGGGGGTCGCTTGCTTAAGATGCCGTAAGGAGCACCGCAGATGCCAGCTCCCACCATAGCTGGCCCACTGCAGGGCTTGCCATCCTTGCACTGAGGTCAGCACTTCCGTCACTGTCCATTTTGTCCTTTCCCCATAACATCGTGGCTTTTCATGTAGGCCAAATGCTGTGACATCAATATGGAGTCACAAAAGCAGCTCGTCTGCTGCCTGTTGAAGCTGAGAGGCAGTGGTGGGGTTGGGTGAGTCAGAGGGGAGGGTGGGTTCCTGGGCACTGCCCGTGGACCTCAGTCCTCCGCCTCCACTCACGCTGGCTCATGTGACCAGACGGGTTTTCTCTTCTGGAGGAAGGCCGTGATGCCCTCCTGTCCGTCTCGCAGGGCCAAGTTGTCCACCATGGCCTGGGAGGTAAGGTAGTAAGCCATCCCCAGGTCCTGGGGCAGCTGCTTGTAGAAGGTGGCCTTGCCTAGGGACACCACCGGGCGGCTCAGTGACGCGATCTTCCTCGCGATCCGCATGGTCTCCTCCTGCAGCTGGGCCTCTGGCACCACTTTACTGAGCAGCCCGTGCAGCAGGGCCTCCTGGGCAGAAATGGGCTCCCCGGTAAAGAGCATCTCCAAGGCCACCTACGGGGAGACATGGGAGGTCACTGAGGTGCTCCCCTGTGACCCACCCCTGCCACCTGAGTCCTGCCTCAGCCCAATGACCTGCTTCCTCAAATACCATGTCATCCACCAGCCCCAACTCCTGCCAGGGAGGAGACAGGGTCTTTCCAAGAGTGAAGAAACCACACCAGCCCTGGGGAGCAGTGACTGTCCCATGTTCTCTTGCCCCTGCACAGATCTGGTCACTGAGCCCTGTCACAGCTGGGGATTTTGTCTACCTCTTTTGAGAGCCAAGCACAGGACGGCAGCCAACTCAGACGGGTGCCCCACAGACGCGCTTCCAGCACCTCTCAGAACCCACACCCGCCGGGGTGCTTCCACGAGAAGCACTCATGGGCAGCCACCTCGACCTGATTCAAAGGACAGCCCCCAGTCTCCCAGAGAAGCAGGGATTTACAGACAATGCCTTCAGACACCAGATGTAGAGCCCAGCATGGTTTTAACTCACCAATCGGCAAGACGTGGCAAAGAGAGGATGCTGTCTCCCCTCCTACAACCCACCCCTGAGGTTCCAAGGCTGGCGAAGAGCAGGGTTGGGGTGGGGGCCCAGCTTCCTCCCTCTCTAACATCTGCACCAGTTTGAGCAGCAGGCTTTAACCATCTTTCCAGCTTGGAAATCCCACTCTGTTCTCATTAGCTGATTAGGAAATCAGAGTCTGCCTAGCCTTAGGAAAATGACTGCTCTGGGAGGAAGAGCTTCTCATTTCCCACATGCTCTCCAGTGAGGCCAGCTGCTTGAGGCACTGGCTCTGGGTCTGAGCAAGGCCAGCTCTGCCTGGGAACAGAGCAGCTGCACCAGGCAGGGTGTTTCATAGGGTGCAGGGAAGATGCATTATTTAAATCACGCCCAAGGAGAGAAACTCTTTACAAATGGGGAACATTATTCATGCCCAGGCTCAGCCTGGATTGAACACGCGGGCTTGATTCCATCATTTCTGTCAGTCTCCAGCACAGCCAAGCAGGTCCCTGTGGTGGCCAGCAGAGGGCACTGGTGACCCACACATGTCATCTTAGCCAGCATAAGACAGGCACCAACTTCCTGTTCAGGCCAGTTTACAAAGTACCTGCTAGCTTCCCTGTGGATGCAGGAGGGACACGCACCCACTGCCCCAAAATACTCGATGGGCCTGTGACTGGATGTCCGTGGATGGGTTCATATGTGAGCAATCGGCAAAGACAACGGGCAGATGGTTTGGGTCAGGTTTATTCATTTGTTACGAATCCAGTGTTTTCTCCTAAAGCAGGCCCACACAATTAGATCTGCAAATCCAGAAACCTAGCAAAGGCCTGAAGTTACAGAAGACTTTTCCTCCTACAAAACTCCCTTTATCAGTACTGTGATTTCTGCTTTTCAGTGTTGACCCCAAGCCATGTTCCTGATTCATGGCTTCAAGTAGCCCAGCATTAATGAGCCCAGCAAGCAAGGTCTTGTTGACACAACTCCGAACTGCTTTCAGACACCTGATTAGAAAAAACTGGCGAGTCTCCGGGCGAGTGATTCAGAGGCCTTCTGGGGGTCAGAACATGAGAACAGAGACCAGGAACCTGAGTAGGGCCAGTTGGAGACTTTTTGCCCCATTTTCTGAGAAGGTCTGTCCTTGGGAGTTAAAAGCTACTTTGGTTCATCTAACTGGGTGAGTATGAAACAGGGTTTCTGAGGACCAGGCTTCCTTGGAACTTAAGGCCTGTTTTTGTCATATTCCCCCCTCTTCTCAGAAACATGAATTTTTATCAATTTAAAACTTGATAAATATGGTCTAGCATTAAGTTTCTAGGAATCAAATCTAATAAGTCTTGATTTCAAAAGTTTGTTTAAGAGAGAATGGGTTCTTACCCTGACAGTAGGGCTGACTTCAAGGTTTCAAATGCTTACTGCAGAATATTCCAGTGTGTCAGGTGTTAAAGAGGACAAGCAGCTGTCAGCACAGGTGTCAGCACAGGTGTCTTTTATGACAAAGGCCTTGTGATTTGATTTGCAATTATAAGACAGTTTATGAATAAACTCAATCAGTCTGTAATACACAAAATAGAGTCTTAAGAAATATGTACTAAATGGTGGTGGTTCACGCCTGTAATCCCAGCACTTTGGGAGGCCGAGGCAGGTGGATCACTTGAGGTCAGGAGTTTGAGACCAGCCTGGCCAACATAGTGAAACCCCATCTCTACTAAAAATACAAAATTAGCTGGGCATGGTGGCACACGCCTGTAATCCCAGCTACTATAAAGGCTGAGGCAGGAGAACTGCCTGAACGTTGAAGTGAGACGAGATTGCCCCACTATACTCCAGCCTGGGTGACAGAGCGAGGCTCTGTCTCAAAAAGAAAAAAAAGGGAAATATTTACTGAATGAGTTTAAGGTAAATGTCTATTTGACAGAGTCGAAAACATCCCCTT
The DNA here is from genome assembly GCA_031835075.1 of Saguinus oedipus. Lineage (NCBI taxonomy): Eukaryota > Metazoa > Chordata > Mammalia > Primates > Cebidae > Saguinus > Saguinus oedipus. The sequence goes on along the minus strand of CM063175.1, from coordinate 38,067,071 downwards.
AGTCTGAAGACACTTTGGCCAGCTGTCACCTACTGCAGTGCAGAGTCCACTTCCAGCCCATTGTCCAAAGTGTGTGTGTTCACAGGTATCTGTCTTCAGGATTTCCCCACAAACACACATGTCTGCAAAAACCAACAGAGAGGCACTGCAAAAGAAAGGAACGCTTCCCCAAGCTCCTCGGTCCTGCTACTGGATTCCCCTTGGCTCTTATTTCTCTTGTCTTACGCATGTGAGCAACTGCTAATTTTCAGAGTTGATGCTAAAATAGATAATATACTTTACAAAGCAATTTTGCTATTTGGTGTGGTCTAAGACTCTGCCCCACGTTTTACAGATTTCCAACTGAGAACAAGGATGCACTTTTTCTGCAACAAGAACTGTTGGTTTACACATAAGGGAGGTTTAGTAAATATTATTTTATGCTGTTATAGGAAGGAAGAAAGCTTTGTGATGGAAACAGACTTCACTGTCTTAGCAAAATCACTTTGCAACACGACTCTTCCTGGGCAAATTCAACAAACCACGCAGAGGAGATTCATGTTCCTGAAATGCAACTACTGTAAGCCCAACACATTCCAAAAATCACCTACCCCAAATCCGTCTGGAACAAGACAGACTGTTGACAGAGTGAGCCAGCAACGCTACTATCCAGGCTCTTGATACTGGCATTTTGTCAGCATGCTATTCTATCTCACGGGCAACCATTCAGCGCAACAGAACTGAGTCTCAATTGTATTTCAAATAAGACCACAAAATACGTGCCTTTAGGAAGACAAACAAAACCAACTGGCAAACCTACCCAGTGGTACTGACGTGCACATGATGGAGATGCAGTGATTTCACAAACTGATGCCCGGCGTCAGAAGCTACAGAGGAACAGGCAGGTGGTCGGCTCTTCCCTCCCTGCCATTAGAGGGAATATCAGGGCCCATCTAGCTAGAGGCGCTCTGGGCAGAATGTCCTGATATAAAAGGCACTTTTAACAGGAGGATCTTGAATCATTACACGCATTGGAGGAGGAACTCCAGAGAAGACTAGGAGGCAGAGGTGGGTGGGGGAGTGACATTACCTTTCTAGGCACTGCCCTTGCCAAGGCGACCCCAGGGGTGGAACAGAAGAGCCCGATGTTCACCCCCGGAGTGGTAAAAGAGGACTTGTCGCTCGCCACAGCAATATCGCAGCTGGCAACCAGTTGACAGCCGGCAGCCGTGGCCAGGCCGTTGACCATGGCAATGACAGGGACAGGGTGGTTCTGGATAAGCATCATGACCTGCGGGACAAACACACCCATTTCACTTCCACCCAGGGGGAGGCACGACATTAATACCTATCTTTTTTTTTTAGACAGAGTCTCACTCTGTTGCCCTTGATGGAGTACAGTGGCGAAATCTTGGCTCACTGAAACCTCCTCCTCCCGGGTTCAAGCGTTCCTCCTGCCTCAGCCTCCTGAGTAGCTGGGACTACAGGCATGGGCCACCATGCCCAGCTAAATTTATTTTTGTATTTTTAGTAAAGATGAGGTTCTATTATGTTAGTTAGGCTGGTCTGGAACTCCTGACCTCAAGTAATCTACCCGCCCTGGCTTCCCAAACTGCTGGGATTACAGGCGTGAGCCACTGAGCTTGGCCATCGCCTATCATTTTATATTGACTCTCCGGTTTGCAGAGCACTTTTCATATGTGTGAGTTCATCAGATTCTATGGAAAAAGGGCAAAAAAGGCACAGAAAGCACGAACTCCTATTACATATCTGCTCTGAATCAGGCTGTGTAATTTGGTCTTTCCGAGAATTCCACAGGGACAGAGAGCCCTTTTCGACAACAAGGACGTTAGCTTGGAGGGGCTGCTGCAGTGTCTGTGGCCCCAAGTCCAGCACTTGAGTGGGGACAGACCCCCACCTGCCTTCCTGGCAAACGTGCTGAAGAACAGTGTGGATTTTTATCTCTGGGAACAAAACAAACCCTTCACAAACAGTTCTCTTCTCACCGTGCCTGTGTAAGGCTCTAGTGTAAAAGTCTGAGGCTGGTACTTGGTGCTTCCTGGAAAAATTAAGGTGGAAAAGGGTCTTGAAGGCAGTTTTCTTAGTAATTACTTCTCAAATGACCACCATGAAGATTCTCTCAATTCTATTAAAATGGGGGCCCTGGACCCTGCTCTCATCAAAATAAACAAAATTCCTAAAATAGAGCCATTGGCACAGAGAGGAGAGACAAAAATGTGCCAAAGTGACCCCCCAACCAATAAATTTCCAGAACTTATTTTTGCAGCTTATGTTTTCATAACTTAAATTTCTAAATTGCTGCCCTTTGAACGTTGGCAGGGAGAGAGAGAGGATGGGAATGAAATTTGGGTTACTTTCCCCTTCATTGATGTCAAGACTTTGTCTAAGAAACTTACCTTTCATACCCATAAACGTTGGATATTTGTTACCTTTCTTCTAAAATAACCAATTATATATTTAAGGCTATGGTATCATATCATATAGTAGTGCTTTTTGACTTTTTCTGGGGGAGGGGTCTCCTTTTGAGAATCTGATAAATGCTAATGACATTTATCTTCCCCAGGGTAAAGGAGGAAATGCATCCTCCTCAGAAAAACGCAGGTGGGCAGATCACCTGAGGTCAGGAGTGTGAGACAGCCAGGCCAACATGATGAAACTCTGTCTCTACTTAAAAAAAAAAATACAAAAATTAGCTGGGCATGGTGGCACATGCCTGTAACCCCAGCTACTTGGAAGGCTGAGGCAGGAGAACTGCTTGAACTTGGGAAGTGGAGGTTGCACTCCAGCCTGGGTGACAGAGCAAGATGATGTCTAGAAGAAGAAGAAGAAGAATGCACAGAGAAGTAAACACCTGTGCACAACAGTGCTCACGGATTTAGGGGTTCTAAGGCAGGCTGGGGATGGGCTAGAGAGAGCGCTCATTACCAGTCAACTGGGATGAATAACAAGGGGAAGAACTCCCAAGAACTTCTAAAATCTTGCTGCAAAGAAAGAAAAGATGTTGTTGAAGGGTGGGGGGCTTGGGGAGGGATGTCAGGGGCTGGGGTGATTGGGGAGGGATACGTTAGGAGAAACACCTAATGTAGATGACAGGGGGACGAATGCAGCAAACCACCATGACATGTGTATACCTATGTAACAAACCTGCATGTTCTGCACATGTATCCTGGAAGTTAAAGTATAGTAATAATAAAGATTACTATCTGGCACACACACACACACACACACACAAGTAAATACGTAAATAAAATATTTTCTTTTAGTTGTGAGTGTGGTTGCTCCACCCAGGGAACTGAAGTTATGGATGAAAAGCCAACTGACTAGGATTAGAGTTGAACAATCTGCCTGTCCTGTCCACCATCATGTGAATGGCTAGGATTTCATAAAACTTTGCAGAAAAATAGGTAATACAGTATATATTCAGCATTAAAAATGCATATAATAATTATTATTATTTTTGAAACAGAGACTTGCTCTGTCACCCAAGCTGGAGTGCAGTGGCATGATCTCGGCTCACTGCAACCTCTGCCTCCCGGCTTCAAGCGATTGTCTTGCCTCAGCCTCCCAAGTAGCTGGGATTACAAGTGTGTGCCACCACACCTGGCTAATTTTTTTTGTATTTTTAGGAGAGACAGAGTTTCACCGTGTTGACCAGGTTGGTCTGAAATTCCTGACCTCAAGTGATCCACCCAACTTGGCCTCCCCAAGTGCTGGGACTACAGTTGTGAGCCACCGTGCCAGCCTAGAAATGCATACATTCACTTTTGATCTAGGAATTCTACTTCTAAGAGATAATCTGAAATAGGTATAAAGCTCTATGCCAAAGATGCTCACCAAATCATTATTTTATAATAAAGAACTATAAATACTATAAACATACAAGATAAATAAATGGCAATGAAAACTAAACTACATCCATCGACTAGAATGCTGTATTTTCACTAAAATGAAGACTTCCAAGAGAAACACCATCATGGCAGCCTGGAGCTTATGCAGTGGTCTGAAACAAGGCTGCCAAGGTTTGACGCCCAGTCTGTCTACTCACTGCCTAATCCTGGACAAGTCATTTAACCCCTCAGTTTTCACATCTGTATAATGGGCATGATAATAGCACCAACCTTACAGAACATGACAGTTATATAAATTAACATATCTAAAGTTCTTAAAATATTACCTGACGTATAGTAAGCATTCAGTGCTACAATCATATAATTCTATACTGTAATCATATCTACATATGATCATTTAGAAAAACAGGGACACATGGAAAAATGATCTAAAAGAAAATACAGCAAAATATTAATTATAGTTCTCTCTGGGTGGTATGATTATGGTATGACATCAGTAATCTTTTATTTTTCTAGACTTTCAAAACCATTTATAAGTACTTATTACTTTCATGATTAAGACTATTTTAGGCTGGGCATGGTGGCTCACACCTGTAATCCCAGCACTTTGGGAGGCCGAGCTGGGTGGATCACTTGAGGTCAGGAGTTCGAGACCAGCATGGCCAACATGGTGAAACCTCATCTCTACTAAAAAAAAACAGAAAAGAAAAGAAAAATTAGCTGGGTGTGGTGGTGCATGCCCGCCTATAGTCCCAGCTACACGGGAGGCTGAGGCAGGAGAATTTCTTGAACCCAGGCTGGAGTGCAGGGAGCCAAGATTGCACCATTGCACACCCCAGCCTGGGCGACAGAGTGAGACCCTATCTCAAGAAAAAAAAATTAAATATAAAGCTAGAGAGAAGTTCAGAAAAGACAAGGGGAACTTACATAGTCAACAAGCTAGGACAATCAAACACGTGATAGTCAAGAACTGATTGCACCTATTTGGCCTTCCTGAATGACGTACTGTTTTGGGTCTGCTGGCTCGAAAATGTGACATAAATTGAACTCTGCCCTAACCTCCTTTAACACCATCTCTAAGGGTTTCATCTTATTTCCCAAAGCAAGAAGCCTTGTCCCATTGTCATTTGATTGACAGGGTGTGAGAGGAAAGAGCAGAATCTTCTCCTGAACTACAGTTTCCGTCTCCAGACTCCAGCAGGATATACGCAGAGGCAGCAGGAAGAAGTCTTTAACACGAGCACCATGGAAGGTCACAGTCAAGTTCGTCTCATTCTCACTCTGCTCATTCTGCATTTGCCCTGCTCCTGGTTTGTACATCATTAACTATCATGCAGGACTTGTGGTCTGTAACAAATTGGTACAGTTTTTAGATGCTCAGCTGATTCAGATACCTCTGTCTTCCTTTCTAAAATCACATTTTCTCATGAGTGAACTCAACAGTGAAATATCTAGCTCATTCTGTTCCAACCTGCCTGTTGATCATACTTGGAAATAGAAATCTTGCACAAGTTCATGGTGCTCATCTTTATCCAAGACCATGTGATTTTCTTAGAAATGCTTTAAAGACATCAATGCGCCTTCAGTCCTGTTTTACCACTTTAGGGCTAGGCCCTGTTTATGCACTGAGTCCTTTTCAGGGAGTCAGAGGCATCCAAGGGTTAGGGCCTTCCAAGAAGTCTGGGCTTTATCCCCTGAAGAAACCCTGGTCCCCTGACTGCCCTGTTTAGATCCCCATTCATGAAGTTACCAGAGCAGAGTGATTAAAAACAGATCCTTGGGGAGGATGAAGGGCTTTACTGGTGCTCTTTGACACTTTTCAACTTTAGCCAAATAAACTGGGAATTGGTAGAAGAAACTTTTAAAGCACCAAGCCGTGGCAAACCCAGGAGTGGAATGTTACATAAACATCACTAATGTAGCAAGCAAAAGACCCAGGTCTTGGCTCTAACTTGCTCCCACTTCCCCATGAAGCGTCAAGTAAATTGCTTTTCCTGTTTGTCCTTCCACGGAGTGAGAAAACTATAACCTGATCTCTCTATGGGTTTCTGGAAGGCCGAGGAAAACAATGGGGATGTCTTTTTTTTTTTGAGACAGAGTTTCGCTCTTGTTACCCAGGCTGGAGTGCAATGGCGCGATCTCGGCTCACCGCAACCTCCGCCTCCTGGGTTCAGGCAATTCTCCTGCCTCAGCCTCCTGACTAGCTGGGATTACAGGCACGCACCACCATGCCCAGGTAACTTTTGGTATTTTTAGTAGAGACGGGGTTTCACCATGTTGACCAGGATGGTCTCGATCTCTTGACCTCGTGATCCACCCGCCTCGGCCTCCCAAAGTGCTGGGATTACAGGCGTGAGCCACCGTGCCCGGCCTGGGGATGTCTTAATCATCTTCCCGTTCACTTTCCTGTTCGTTACTTCTGTCTTGTCTGGATAATAGGTAACATTAAGTATCTGTGAAATCATTAATGACCAAATACATGAATGAATAAGTCAATAAATGAATAGAAAATTAGGTTAAACTATCTTAGAAGCAGGTTATGAAACTAGTATATGTGTTGTATTCCAAATAAATTTTCATTTTTAGTTTGACAGAAAACAAAATTTTCTTCTGTTTCCCTCAATGCCTTGCAGGTATTATAATATGTGCTCAATAAGTAGTCACTAGATGAACAATGTATTATTACTTAAAGCTGGATTCTCTATTCAATTTTGCGTTATTCAAGGGGTTGACTTCATGCATTTATCAATCATTCAAACTTTTTGTACCTCTTCTTCCTCTGTGGCTATTGGTACTTTTCTTCCTTAATATGGTGAAAGAGGCAGAAAAGAAGCAAAAATGAAGTTAATTTTCCTAGTTGGAGGTGGTGATTATAAAGCTTGGTTGAAAGAAGCGTTTGAAAATAATTTTAAAAACCGTAATTGTTATTCCTTGTGTGAATGTTCTAATGGTTGTTTTAGTTTTAAAAATTTCAACTATGATAATCTCGGGTTCTTCCTCTCTAAACACGTACATTTTCACCTTTTTCCTCTTACTCCAGCCTTCTACACCAACACACACTCCCACAATGCTAGACATGGCAACTATGAGTACCATCCTATATTCCACTCTCTTTGGTATAAAACTAAATCAATAGCAAATTATGGTCACTTCTTAAAAGTCTAAACTAGGCCATGAATGGTGGTTCACGCCTGTAATCCCAGCACTTTGGGAGGATCACCCGAGGTCAGGGGTTTGAGACCAGCCTGGCCAACATGGTGAAACCCCGTCTCCACTAAAAATACAAAAATTAGTCAGGCATGTAGTCCCAGCTACTAGAGAGGCTGAGGCAGGAAAATCGCCTGAACCCAGAAGGCGGAGGTTGCAGTGAGCTAAGATCATACCACTGCACTCCACCCTGGACAACAGAGGGAGACTCTGTTTCCAAAAAAACAAAAAGTCTAAACCAAATAATTGCTTGGATGAAGGACCTGATGACCAAAGAGTTTCCAGTAGCTCTGGGTGGTGGGTCTCATGAATAAAATCTTTCCCGTAGCTAGAAGGAGAACTCAACATTTAATATAATGATTATTTGCAAGTTTGCACTGTTGACTGTCGTCCTGGCTTACCTCGGCGCAGGTCTGAAATACTTCGGTGTGGTAATCACGGCCTTGCTCCTCTGTCAGTTCCTTTAAATCATGCCCAGAAGAAAACACAGGCCCCTCAGCTGCAAATGTTTCCAATTGAGGAAAGAAGAGAAAACTGATGTAAACAGCCAGAGTTGGGCAGTTAGTTTCCTTCCTTGTCTACTGAGTAACTTCTGAAACTTTCCCTTAGGGCAAGTTAATGGCCTAATTTTGAGAAGAGTAATTCTAGTTTGCTTGAAAAGTTCCAGCCAGAATTTTGTGATGAAAGATGCAAGGTGAGGCATCCGTGTCCTAAAAGTCCTTGATGGAAAATGATGGAAAAATATAATTACATAAGGAGAAGTTTCAGTTACCAAGGCGAAGGTATTTTATACAGAGCTTTCATTTGGGGATTTGGCCTGGCCTGAGTGTATTGAGTCACACAAGCTCATCCAAATCCCCAATGCTGAAGGCAGCGTCTGTGTCATTTCCTCTACAAGTGGTGGCCAGCCATCGTGGCTGAACTGGGAAGGTGAGGGTGGGAAGAGATCTCAGAAGACTTCTGGTCTTTATTTTACAGATGAGGGATCAGAGGATGTGCCTGCTCTCACTGCTGTCATCAACAACGATGACATCTACTGATGAGCTGGTAACATTTTCTCATACTTCCCTTTTGCTGTTGCTGTTTGAGACAGAGTCTTGATCTGTTGCCCAGGCCGGAGAGCAGAGGCACGATCTTGGCTCACTGCAACCTCCACCTCCCAGGTTCAAGCAATTCTTGTGCCTCAGCCTCCCGAGTAGCTGGGATTATAGGCACCTGCCACCACGCCTGTCTAATTTTTGTATTTTTAGTAGAGATGGTGTTTCACCATGTTGGCCAGGCTGGTGTCCAACTCTTGGCCTGAAGTGGTCCGCCTGCCTCGGCCTCCCAAAGTGCTGGGATTACAGGCATAAGCCACCATTCTTGGCTATTGTAGTTATCTTGACTGATAGGCAATATTCTTGTCTTTTTACAAGTGAGGTAACTGTGTAGTTAAGAAGTTATAGTGAGACTCTGTCTCTGAAAAAGAAAACTTTAAAAGTTAGCCAGGCTCAGCGGTGGCAGTGTTGCTTGAAGCTAGGAGTTCGAGGCCAGCCTGGGCAACAGAGCAAGGGCTCATCTCCACAAAAAAGAAAAACTTAGCTGAGTGTAGTGGCACACATCTATAGTCCCAGCTACTCAGGAGACTGAGCTGGGAGATCACTTGAGCCCAGAAATTTGAGGCTGCGGTGAGCTATAATCACACGACTGCACTCCAGCCTGGGCAACAGAGCAAGACTATGTGTCAAAAGAAAAAAGAAGAAGTTACTGCCTTTGCTGTATCCAGGAAACATCCCACATGGCTGCTGGACTATACTGGTTCTAATTTCTTTTCTCTTCCCCATATAAAACAGTTGAACAGTTTTGATTAACCATGGACAAGATGGAAACATTCTGAATTTCCGCCTCTAAAAACACTGACGGTTAATTTGCCAAACAAAGCATCACAAAGCATCGTTACCATATTTTTTGTGCATGCTTTAAAATGCTAGTATTACGATTATTTATACCAGTCTCATCATCACGAGAAGATATAATTCTGTAAAAATTCTTTTTGGAACAAGCAGACAAACGAGCAGAATATGGCATCCTTTCCAGCACCATTAAAGAAGACACTGCAGGTCTGAAAGCTTGGCAAGAACAGAAAAACCAGTCAAACGCCCCAAAGAGTTAGTGGTAAAAACCATCTTATAAGATCCATGAAGAAATCAATTCTCTGATTGTGAGGGAAGACCAGCGTTAGCCAAGCACAGAAATGTTTTAGTATCTGACAAAAAGGAAAACACATATTTTCACTGAACAGTCACCTTTGCTATAAATTCTGCAGTTAACAGTGTTAGGACTAACGCAGCAACCTCACAGGTGTTTTCCATAATTAATATTCTTGTAAAGGAGCTTTAGAACAATTCTCCAGTTAAGGGAAGGGATGCCCCCAGTTAACCAGACTCTCAAGAAAGCTTTTCGAGGTGCTGCAGAATACTAAGGACAGATATCAGACACATACCTGAGATGATAATGACTTTCAGATCATTGCTCTCAGCGTCATGAAGAATGTCACTTCGGAGAGACTTCAGCATTGCCAGTGACAATGCGTTCCTCTTCTTGGGATTGCTCAAGACAATGTTCCTGTGAAGAACATTTTACAATCACCAGGTCATGCACGAGTCAAAACAAGTGAGAACCCCTGTGATTCCTGTCCAATTTAGGAGCTATTTTTAAACACAAGAAAAGAGAACCACTGGGGCTTAGTGCCAATTTAGAGGATCTGTCAACTTTCTGGAGTTACAGCCAAGTCAAAACAAGAAAAAGGCGACCTGAAATACAGGCTGGGTTTCCTCCCTCTTCCTTTGTTTCTCTTTTTCTCCGTGTTTGCTGTCAGAAACACGACTGCCACCTCCACAGAGAGAGCAAAACACAGCGGTTCCAAAATCAACACCGCCCAGAGAGGCTGCAAGCTTAGCAGGACAGCAGCAGGAGCCAGAGAAATCTGACAAATGGTGGCTACCTTCCACAGCTTTCTTTCATAGTTCCTTAGAAAAAGGTTAGGAAAGAAGCCCAGAATGAAAATAACGCCCCAGAACTTGGCTCACTGCAACCTCCACCGCCCAGGTTCAAGCGATTCTCCTGCCCAGTAGCTGGGACTGTAGGCATGCGCCACCACGCCCAGCTAATTTTGTATTTTTAGTAGAGATGAGATTTTGCCATGCTGGCTAGGCTGGTCTTGAACTCTCGACCTCAGATAATCGCGCCTCAGTCCCCCAAAGTGTTGGGATTACAGGCATTAGTCACCGTGCCTAACCCAATATTTTATATTTAATTTTTGTGGGTACATTTAGTAGGTGTATATATATTTATGGGGTACATGGGATGTTTTGATACAGGCATTCAACGTGCAATACACTCCATGGAAGACGGGGTTTCCATCCCCTCAAGCATTTATCCTTTGCGGATAACAAAGGAAAAACTGACAAACCAATGATACTCTTTCAGTTTCAAATGTACAATTAAATTATTGACTATAGTCACCCTGTTGTGCTATCAAATTCTAGGCCTTATTCATTCATTCTATTTTTCTGTACCCAGTCCATCTTTTATTTTTTTGAGACTGAGTTTTACTCTCGTTGCTGAGGCTGGAGTGCAGTGGCGTGATCTAGGCTTACTGCAGCCTCCGCCTCCTGGGTTCGAGTGATTCTCCTGCCTCTGCCTCCCAAGTAGCTGAGAATACAGGTGTGCACCAACACACCCAGCTAATTTTTGTATTTTTAGTAGAGCTGAGGTTTCGCCATGTTGGCCAGGCTGGTCTCAAACTCCGGACCTCAGGTGATCCACCTGCCTCGGCCTTCTAAAGTGCTGGGATTACAGGTGTGAGCTACTGTGCCTGGGCCCATCTTTTTTTATAGTGGCATTCTGTAAGTCTACAGAACAATTTGTGCTGTCTGAGAATGGAACGATCCATGAAGAATAAAAGTACAAGCCATACGGCAAGAGGGCTCTTCCGGACATAACCTCTCACAGAAAGCTGGCATCCAAAGGGCTTCCTCGCTCTTTTAAGGCACCCCACATGCTGAATACAATAACCTGTACTGTCATCTTGCTGCCTGTACCCAGAAATGTCTTATTTTTGGCTGTTATAAGAAGTGGGCAAAGAGCTGAACACCAGATTGTTATTATATATTTTATATGTTTCCCATCAGTTTTCACCTACGTGTTTCCTGCCTTCCTCATTCTTTTTTGAATCTGATATTCCTCCCATGGCACAGCCAACTTGGATCCTCTGTAAGTAGCATTCTAGGTCATGGTTTTCTGGAAAACAACTTTGATGACTGAATTTCTTTCAATAATAAGCACTTTCTTTGGAATATCATTTCAAGGTTGCTGCAGTCTTCAGGTGTCTGTGCTATTCATCTTGCTTCTTATAAGCGTTGTTCTCTCCTAAGCACAAATCTGCTTGTGCTGACTTGCTGATAGACTTCAAAACTTCTATTTGGTGGGTGTGGTGGGAGAACTGCTTATAAACCTCTCAATCAAATAATGAGGGTGCTTCTTGTAGCAAATATGAAAAGCTGCCATCCCATCAGTGATATTTACTTAAAAGAAATGGTAAGGCCTCAGGCAAAATTGTATAAAAAGATTCCAGCCCCCGAGGCCCTTGTGCGCTGCAGAATCTGTTCACGTGTCCCGTTAGCTGTTTGGCTCCTCCATGAGCCACACTGAGTGTTCTAAAGCAGAGTTCACTCTTCAACCCAGAGGAACCAGGCTCAGCTTCTCCTGCTCAAGCCAAGCTCTTCCCATCAACCATCTCCTAATTGCCAGATCCAAATCTACTGGCCATCTCCACCACTCCCTCCTTCTGGAAACAGATTTCTTCTCTCCTGGGTTTTCTGTACTCCTCTGGCCGCTCCTTCTTGACTTCCTTCGTGGGCTACTAGCCCTCTGTTAACACTTGAATGCCAGCCATCCTGAGTTTTGTCCTCTGCACCCTTCCCAGGCAAGGTCACTGAGGCCTTGACATCAATGGCCGCTTCCGTGCTGAGCTCCAGGTCCATGCGTTCATCCCGATGCCTGCTGGACTTCTCCATCTAAGTGTCCTTGGGCGTCTCCTCCCATTCCCTCCTTATCTCAGCACTGCCATTTAGTTGCCCAAATTAGAAAAAAAGTCATTCTAAGTTTCTGTCCCTTCCCAACTCAACTGGCATTGAAGCCTGTGAATAACATCTAAAAAATCTCATCACTGAACCCTCCCAATGGCCATCTTGGTTCAAAACATGTGAGGCCTTGCACCGAGAGCTTCACCAATATCACCTATCCGAAGAGGAAACCTCTTTAAGAACGAGGTCATAGGCGGGGTGCAGTGGCTCATGCCTGTAACCCCAGCACTTTAGAAGGCCAAGGAAGGCGGATCGCAAGGTCAGGAGATCGAGATCATCCTGGCCAACATGGTGAAACCCCATCGCAACTAAAAGACAAAAAGCTGGCCGAGCGTGGTGGCTCATGCCTGTAGTCCCAGCTACCTGGAAGGCTGAGGCAGGGGAAGCACTTGAACCCTGGAGGCAGAAGTTGCAGTGAGCCAAGATTGTGCCACTGCGCTCCAGACTGGCAACAGAGCAAGACTTGGTCTCTGAAAAAAAAAAAAAAAAGAATGAGGTCACTAAGACCTCAAAAAAGAATGAGGGCATAAGTGTCAAGGTAACAGATGGTCCTATAAATGCCCCCATGAGCTGTCTGAAGATCACTGTTGTAAACCATGAGAAGGTCCCTGAGGCGAGGGACTTTCTCACCCAGAGGACACTCAATACCTGTTGACCTCAAGACAAAAAACAGCATTTCCATTTTTCACAGCCAATTCCACCCACTGCAGTGGAATGACATCACATCGTTTTTTCACCATCTCTTTTCAACCTGAGTGGTGAGTAGCAAAGGAGTAGACACCACTTTGGGGCAGAGGGACCTCTCTGAATCCTGGTGATCTGACCTACTGGCCATGTGGCCCTGAACAGGCTGTCATCTCTCTGAACTTGCTTCCTCACTAAAGTGGGCATACAATTGTCCACTTTGCAAGCCATTGTAAGAATTAGGGATCATGGATGCGGAGAGCCCAGCATAGAGCGAGCCCTGGGTACATGATGGCAGTGCTGCTGGGAGGAGGAGCATGGAAAAGGGACACTTGAAGAGTGACGGGTCACTCAAGTTCTTGCTCAAGTTCACCAGCTTTGCAGTGCTGATTTAATGCTCGGTTAAGAAGTTTCCTTTCCCACTAAACAACCCCTAGCATTCATGCGAGTGTGTTTCGGTCATTTTCCCTGCCGATTCATGTTTAACTCTGGAGAACTCCACTGGCCTCCTTGTTGTCAACTGGCCACCATTCCCAGAACTCAGGCTTCCAACCAGCTGTGACCAGATTTACAGAAACAGAATGGGCAAGAAAGGCCTCGCATGGGCCCTGCTCTGGCCTCCTGTGCTCCTGTAGACGATGAGCAAGGGGTCCACAGGGAAGGGAACCATCCCCTTTCCAAACCCTGGGCCATTACCAACTCCCTGGAATTCCCTGCCCATGCCATGGGCACCCCAAGCTCAAAGGTGGCCAAGAGCAGTTGTCTGTAGGGCATGAGGGGACAGACAATAAGGCATGCCGGAAGGGTGTCTGCAGATCTGTGCACCCAGGCCCTTGCAGAGCAGCAGAAAGGACAGGTGCGGAGGTGGGAAAGGGTCAGAGGAGGGTGGAGAGAAAAGGAACACGCTGAAACTGGGGCTGGCTCTCCACCCCTGCTGGGACCACCCGGTTGTGTGAGGATTATCAGTTCACACGTGGCCTTCTAGGTCTTTCTGGGAAGGTTTATGTCTCAGGGTAGGAGAAGGCGTTTTATTTAACAGCCTGATTTAGAACTGAAACATGCTGTGCAGGCCTCCCTTTGCACCCCTGCCCGGGCCAGGCATGCACCAGCCTCAGGCCGGGATGGGGCAGGGCCCTCTACCTTCGTGACTCCATCGTCCAGTTTTCAGTTTGCGCAACAGCACATTTTTAAAGGTTTTGGGCCTGTAGCCATAAGGGCAGCGATCAGGACACTGTGTCCTTCGTCCTATTTACTGTCCCGCCTCCAGTACTGCACTTCTGGGTGAGGGCTAAGGAGCAGCTCGACGGAGCCCACGCACCCCTTGGAGCCAGGTCTGGGGCCCAGAGCCCTCCTCTCCAGGCCTCTCCTAAGGCCCAGCGGCTGGACGCCCGGTTACCCCGCGAGCGGTCCTGAGGGCTTCGGGTTCCCGGGCAGTCCTGCAGACGGTCCTACAATCCCCCCGCTCGTCTCGCTGCCCGGCCCAGGGACCTAAACGGGGCTCCGACTCTCCGTGTTCTCCCGGGTCAATGGCGGGGCCCCGGCCCCGGCCCGGCCCCACCTCGAGAAGCCCCGCGCGGCCCGGGGCTGACCTGATCCCGTCCAGCTGCCGCGCGCTGGTGGGCCGCGGGTCTGACTCACGCCGCCCTGCTCCGGCCAGGTCCCCGCTGCAGAAGCGGGCTGGGAGCTGGGCCCAAGGGCCGCGTCGGAGCCACAAGGGCCCCTTCGCCCCGAAGGCCCGTAAGACGGCGACCATGGCATCCAGGAATGCCTGAGGGGGCCGGACGCCGCAGGATCGCGCTGCCCCCCCCGGGCCGGCCGCAGGCGCTAGGCGCTCCCGGGGCGCTGCTGTCAGCCGGGACTGAATTCGACGGTGGCCGACACACGGACACAGCAGCCTAACCGGCCCAGGCTTCGCGGGGACGCTCCGGGCCAGGCCCCGCCCGCACCACGCCCCGCCCTCACGACGCCCCGCCCCCACGACGCCCGGCCATCGTGGTGCCCCGCCCTCGCGGCGCCCCGCCCGCCCCCGCAACGCCCCGCCCCGGCACGCCACGCCCCTCAGGGTGAAAGGCGTGCGTTGAAAACCCGCGGCCGGCTCCTGGGGTTGTTTGGCAAGTCCTGTGGGAAAGTTGAAGCGAGGGGAAGAGCGGGATGGTTTCTTCTTCACCAACACCAGGAATATGGGGTTTGCCTGCATTGGGGAAACCAGCGTCAGGGGTGCGGGGCGCTGCACCGTTAGCAACCGCTTCCCCACCTGCCCGGGAAAAGCCGGGCTTTTTCATGCCTTGTGGCCTCTCCAGACGCGGGGTTTCTGCCCCCAGGAAGCTGGAAATGGGAAGTGGGTTCATACAGAGTCACATTTCTAGAACCCCTGGGCCCGGCCTCGCAGTCATGCCGAGTGCCACAGACGAGGCCGAGCACGGGGGTCGCAGAGGCCGACCAAAGTGACCGCCGCGGGGCCTAGGATCACTGCGGGTCTCCCGCTGGCTGGGAGGTGAGGCGGCCTCGCCCCTCAGGGGAGCTGCCGCGACAGGGAGCGATAGTCGGGATTTGGGGAAGAGGAAGGAGCGACGAGAGCACGCCGAGCCTGGACGGCGCAGACGAAACGGAAAGGCAGCCGGGCGCGGCGGCTCACACCTGTTGTCCCAGCACTTCGGGAGGCTGAGGCGGATCACATGAGGTCAGCAGTTCGAGACCCGCCCGGCCAAGATGTGAAACCCCATTTCTACTAAAAATATAAAAAATTATTCCCAGCACTTTGGGAGGCCGAGGCGGGTGGATCACGAGGTCAAGAGATCGAGACCATCCTGGTCAACATGGTGAAACCCCGTCTCTACTAAAAATACAAAAATTAGCAAGGTACGGTGGCGTGCGCCTGTAGTCCCAGCTACTCGGGAGGCTGAGGCAGGAGAATTGCCTGAACCCAGGAGGCGGAGGTTGCGGTGAGCCGAGATCGCGCCATTGCACTCCAGCCTGGGTAACAAGAGGGAAACTCTGTCTCAAAAAAAAAAAAAAAAAAAAAATTAGCCGGGCGTGGTGGCGCGTGCCTGTTGTCTCAGCGGCTCAAGGAGCTGAGAGACGAGAATCCTTGATCCCGGGAGGCTCAGGTTGCGGTGAGCCCAGATCACCCCACCGCACTCCAGCCTGGGCTACAGAGCGAGACCCTGTCTCAAAAAAAAAAAAAAAAAAAAAAAAAAAAGGCCCAGAGGCCATTTCCACCTGCGTCTACATTTGATTTAAAACTAGCAGGTCACTCTGCGGATCCCCAGTCTGCTAGTGCCTGTGCCTCTGCCGTCTCTCTCAACGTGTGGGGTGGTCCAGGCAGGTATCGTTATCCCGGTTCCCACTGGTGTCACCAACCCTGTTGGCACGAGGCGCGGCAGTTACAGAGTCAGGACGAGGCTGCAGCTTAGATGGAGGATGGCGCTGCGGAGGGAGGGTCCCCTCGCATCTGACGTCTGAGCCCCGCTTTCCCATTCCCTTCATGTCTGGCTCCTCCCTGGATTTCTTTCAGAGCCTGTGGCCGCAGATTGAGCGTAGTGAGCAGAGAGGGCCATGCAGGTGGACGGCCGCAGCGTCACCCAGACAGAAATCGACAGAACTTACTGAATCTTGAGTCTTCCTCAAGCAGTGCAGGGCTCTTCGAATTCAGGCTGCTTCTCCTGGGCTCCTTGCTTCTCGTTAACTTTTGCAGGGACTGCCTGTCCATCTTCTCTCCTGTTCAGTGCCCTTCTAATCTACTTTCCTCGCGGGCCTTCTCCCTGACACAATTCCATTTCCAGGTCGCCAGCAGGCTTCTCTCCGGCTTTGATTTCTGCACTTTCCTGTGCACATGTCTGCCACACGGAGGTGTCTTTGCTACCTTTTCACACCTCCTTTAAAGACCCCGCAGATGCTTGACAGAACGATGCAGAAGTAACTGCAGGATGAAAACACGGTTCTGGGGAGGCTGGTGTCTCAGGCTTGATGTAGGAATGAAGGAAGACTTAGACTTCCTCCCTCAGGGTGCAGGGAAAGTGAAGCACAGGTTTTCAGCTTCTTATGGACTGGTTTTTGCACTTTTTAAAATTTTTGATTTCAGGTCCTTCTAGGGTAGACATGTAATGACATGGTTCAGAGGTGCAATGGGGAAGATGGCACGGCTTACTTTCAGTGAGAGCCCTCGGGCATGTAACAGATGATCAAATTCCAGCTTCCCACCCTCATCCTCCACCCCACCTCTGTCCCCCTGGCCCTGCAAAGCCAAAGGAGGATCAAGCACCCGTAAACCTGAAAGGTTTCAGAATTTCATTGATCCACACAGCAGGAGATACTTGGCCATGTCCCGGTTTTATGATTCTGTATTTTATTAATAATCTACCAGTCATTACCCACGTGTCTTTTGCAAACTTAAATATCTTCACAAGAACCCATACCTCTAGTTGGGTGAAAATTAGTTTAGAAGCTAAGTGGAGGCCAGGCGCAGTGGCTCATGCCTGTAATCCCAGCACTTTGGGAGGCCAAGGCAGGCAGATCACTTGAGGTCAGGAGTTCGAGACCAGCCTGACCAACATGGTGAAACCCTGTCTCTATTAAAAATACAAAAATTAGCTGGGCATGGTGACACATACCTATAATCCCAGCTGTTTGAGAGGCTGAGGCAGGAGAATTGCTTGAACCCTGGAGGCAGAGGTTGCAGTCAGCCAATGTCATGCCACTGCACTCCAGCCTGGGTGACAGGGTGAGACTCCATCTCAAAAAAAAAAAAAAGCTAAATGGAGCTGCGGGGGTGAAATGAACTTCCTTTGCTCCCCACTTAGGATGGATATTTGAGTTTGCTTATATTTTACTTATATGCCTTAAACAAAGCAGATTCAGTAACTTCAGGTAAGGGATCTGGAAGAGCTCTATAAACTGATGAAGAAGTATGGATTTCATGGTGTCCTGGCTACAGATAATACTTTAAATGAGCTTGAAAAGTTAAAGGATTATGATCATGACAGTGATACAGACCATCTGGAGGGCAAGAAGTCGCCTGGCAGAGGAATGTTTGATGTTGGATTCCTCGGCTGCTGTGAAAGAAGGACAGCTGGGGAGCTCAGGCCGCTGATCACCAGTTAGCGTCCCTCAGTGAGGACAGTCCAGGAGACCAAGGATCAAGCCAAGTCCCAAAGCCGCTTACTTCTATCTTCTATACCTCCTGCCTCTCTCTGCATCTGATATGGTTTGCCTCCATGTCTCCACCCAAATATCATCTTGAATGGTAGCTCCCATAATTCCCATGTGTTGTGGGAGAGACCCAGTAGGAGATAATTGAATCATGGGGGGCAGTTCCCTCATACTGTTCTCGTGGTAGTGAGGAAGCCTCAGGAGATCTGACGGTTGTATAAGGGGGAAACCCCATTCACTTGGCTCTCATTCTCTCGTCTGCCACCATGTAAGACATGCCTTTCACCTGCCATGATTGGGAGGCCTCCCCAGCCGCATGGAACTATGAGTTCATTAAACTTCTTTTTATTTATAAATTACCCATTCTTGGGTATGTCTTCATTAGCAGCAAGAAAACGGACTAATACAGCATCTTGGATACATGCCCCACATCTCACAATAATTTTAATCCTGCAACTCAAAGAGAAGATTCGGTTACATTTTGATAATTCAGGAAGAGGTCACACATGGTGGCTCACACCTGTAATCCCACTGCTCTCCTCCCCGACTCAATCTTTCTTGCTCCTGCTTCCGCCACGTGACGTGCCTACTGTCCTTCACCTTCTGCCATGATTGGAAGCTTCCTGAGGCCTCCCGAGAAGTGAGCAGATGCCAGCACCATGCTTCCTGTACAGCCTGCAGAACTGTGAGCCAATCAAACCTCTTTTCTCAATAATTGCCTAGTCTTGGGTGTTTCTTTATTGCAGTGCAAGAGCAGCCTAGTACATACATGGACACATAATATGAGCTGGCACATCAAAGAAACTGAGGAAACGTTTAGCTGTTATTATGATGATTATATAACATAATACAATGTCGAAATAGGTGAAAATTATTTTAGGTAACCTCCATGTGCATTTCTGTGTGTGTTAGTTGGAGCTGCCTTGGGCTGTGAGTAACTGTTGCATTTCTCCTCCTCTTTCCCTCCCCACCCCCAGTGATACCTTCAGTCCTTCCTCTGCAACCCCACCCCAGCAAGGGTGTCTTCTCTTCCATTCCCCACTTGAAATGCAGCTTGGTCGGGAGTTGGAGAATCGCAGTCTAATGAACCCTTGCTTCTGGACGGAGTTCTTGCTCCTAGATCTCTCCATCTGAGTCATGTCCTTACTCCCCAAAGTTGAGAGGTCCCAGGGCAAACCCATCCTCTGCCCTCTCCTGGCCACACTTTGATCCTGTGACCAGCTCAAAGCCATGCAGGCTCAAAGCTTTCGTTTCCCCTTGAGGGCCTTTCCGACTCATGCCTTCCCCTCAACAGGGGCCTCACCACCCTAGGAGTCTACTGGGATGTTTCCCAAACAACATGCTGGGCTCTTGTTCCCATATCCCACTAAGACAATTGCAGTGGCCTCCTAATTTGGCCTCCCTGCCTCCAGCCTCTCTCCTCCAACCCCTGCCATGACCATGTTCACCTTCTGGGAGCATTTCTATCTATCCCATTGATGCCTGCCTTGCTGCAGTCACCACAGTCCCACTTGGCAGCTGCAGAAGCCTCTTAATGGATGTCCCAGAGCTGCCCATGTCCCCTCCAGGGCATCCTCCACGCTGTGCCCAGAGCATTGTTTCTAAATTGCAGATGAGATCAAGTTGCTCCCTAGCCCCCCACGGCACTGAACACCCAGGCTCCTTGCCGTGTGCGTCACAGGGGCCCGTTCGTCTCTGAGCAGCCCCTGCCATCCTCTTCCCTGCTCCTATCCTCCCCTCGAACCAGCCTGCTTCTAGTCTTTTTTTTTTTTTTGCTTTATTGAGATATAATTGACAAATAAAAATGGCACAGATTCAGGGAATACAATGTGATTTTGTTTTCAGGCAGGATGACCAGGGTGGAGTGCAGGGGTTGCAATCTCAGCTCACTGCAACTTCTACCTCCCAGGCTCCAACAATCCTCCCACCTCAGCCTCCAGAGTAGCTGGGACCACAGGCATGCACCACCATGCCTGGATAATTTTTTGTATTTTTAGTAGAGACAGGGTTTCACCACCTTGGCCAGGCTGGTCTGGAACTCCTGACCTCAGGCGATCCACCCATCTTGGCCTCCCAGAGTGCTGGGATTACATATGTGAGCCACTGCGCCTGGCCAGGTGTTGCTTTGTATGTGTGCATATTTCTTTATCGTCTCTCTCCTGACTCTGCTGTAAGTTCTGTGACAGCAGGACCCAAGTGTATTTTTCTCACCACTGCGTACCCAATGCCTTGCACCTGGCACAGATAGCCACACTCCTATGTGTTGAATACATGAAAGAATATAGGAGCTCACTGCTCTGCTCAAACACCCTCTCTGGCTCCTGCTACATCACCCGAAGAAGCACAAGTTGTTTAGTTTGATACACAAGGCCCTGACCTTCCTTTCACATCCAAATTCACGTTATCACCTTTCAAAAATCCATGCTTCAGAAACACAAACCTTGCTACTTTATCTATAGGTCCTGCACTTTTCTGCCTTGATGACATGATTTTACTGCTGTTTAAACTATTTTGTGAGTGAATAAATGGCCCTAAATCATGCCCAGTCTTTTTATTTGAGACAGAGTCTCACTCTGTCTCCAGCTGGAGTGCTGTGGCAGGATTTCAGCTCACTGCAACCTCTGCCTCTCAGGTTCAAGCGATTCTCCTGCCTCAGCCTCCTGAGTAGCTGGGACTACAGGTGCACGCCACCATGCCCAGCTAATTTTTGTATTTTTGGTAAAGACAGGGTTTCACCATGTCAGCCAGGATGGTCTCAATCTCTTGACCTCGTGATCAACCCACCTTGGCCTCCCAAAGTGCTAGAATTACAGGCATGAGCCATCGCACCCGGCCAAATCATGCCCAGTTTTCACCCCACATCAAACGCCACGTCCAGGGAGCCTCTTCAGATAGTGTCCCTGCTGGAATTAATTTTGCCTTCTTCCCACCTTCCTAGCATGTTTGCTGTAGCAAGGAAAGGCATTTGTTGCTTTCTGCCATCTTAAAGTTTCTTTCCACATGTCTCTTCTTCCCTGGTAAACCACAAGTTTCCTGAGGGCAGGACCAATGCTCTAATCACTTTTGTGTCTGTCACCATGGCGCTTCAGACACAGCAGGTCCTCTTTGCAAGCAGACAAAAATTGCTTATGCAGATGGATTCCAAGTGATGGTGCTGAAATGGTAGTTCCCTCTAGAGACACACGGGGGCGCCTAAACAAGCAAAGCTGCATTGGGCTCTACCAGCTTGGATTCAGGTCTAAGTTGCTTTAAAGACGATGAGGCCTCTTTTGAATTCTGTCTCACTGGTCATATTGACCAGCTATGGATGACACAGAAAAAAAATGTAAAGGACAACTTAATGGGTCACATAAGAGAGTAAGTACATCAAATGCGGAGACAGCCTCTGTTCAGAGAGAAAAGGCAACACGTGCTTTCTCTGAGCAAGGGAGGGCCCTGTGACCACAGCTGTGGACGTGATACTGCAATGCTGGACCTCCCAGGGAGGAAGGGCTGGGGGCTGGGGGCTGGGGAGACGCCTTTCCAGCTTTCCCCCACTGTTCATGGAGAAATCGTCCTTTAGATGAGAAAATGCTGAAATGTAGGATTTCAATTCCCCCATCACATCCTCTGATTTTTGTTTTCTTAAAGTGTGGTATTTTGAAGACCTGTCTCACGTGTGGTAAAAATTATAACCATTCTCTTCTTTCAATCACTGGTGTGTTGGTGACAAATCTCTTTCATTAGTTTGCTTGGATTAGAGTTTTATTTATATTTTTGAATGTAATCTTTCTTTTTTCCTTTTTTTTTTTGTTCAGTTTTGGAGACAGGTTCACCAAAATGTATAAATGTAATCAGGCTAATTATTCACCACACACAGTTGCTATGCTTCGTGTGTTATGAGAACGCTTAAGATCTCTTAGCAAATTTCAAGTATATCATTCAGTATTATTCACTATGGTCAGTAGGCTGCATGTTATACCCACGTTGGAGTGCAGTGGCATGATCATGGCTCACTGCAGCCTCTACCTCCTGGGCTCAGGTGATCCTCCCACCTCAGCCTCCTGAGTAGCTGGGACTATAGGTATTGACCACCATGCCTGGCTAATTTTTACATTATTTTTGCAGAGAGGAGGGTCTCACTATGCTGCCTAGGAAAGTCTTGAACTCCTGGGCTCAAGCAATCCTCTCACCTCAGCCTCTCAAAGTGCTGGGATACGAGCCTGAGCCACTGAGCCTGGCCATCTTTCTACTCTTAATGATGGGACATGATGTGGGAAATGGGTTGTGACAGCTTTGTCAGCTGGGCTCAATGGAGTTTTAAAAATTCTTGTTCTAAATGTGCAAAGCAGGAAATGTAATTAGCACAGGGTGTCTGTACAACTGTAGCTACCTATGCTGCTACCTGCGGCACGTTGACAGGCTGGATTTACATGTGTCAAACTGTGACTTTCCTGACACCTCTCTGCTTTCCTGCACTACTGTAAGACCTTTACATTTTAGAATTTACATGTTTATTGATTCGAACAAACTGAACTTCATGTTGAACAAACTGAAGAAACTGGCAAAATTCAAAGGCATGTAGTGAACAAGTGTAAGGTGCAATTTCAAGTGGTTTACAAGGTTGAAATATAAACTCCTTTCTTTTCTCTCCCTGTCCATCCACCCAAATATTTTGTGCCAGTGTGTGTGTCTGTGCATAACCGTATATTTGTATAAGTTAAAGACGGGGCTGAGTTTTATGACTCTGTCAACATGGTACAGCCATGATAACATGTCTTCTCTCCCAGCCACACATGCGGAATCATGGGCATCCCCAGAAAGTCTTTGAACTTGCGCAATCCGTGGAATTTGTCAGGAAGTTAGAGTTTTTAAATTTTATTTATTCATTTAGATACAGAGTCTCTCTCTGTTGCCCAGGCTGGAGTGCAGTGAAGTGATCTTGGCTCACTGCAACCTCTGCCTCCTGGGTTCAAGCAATTCTCCTGACTCAGCCTCCTGAGTAGCTGGGATTATAGGCATGTGCCACCACACCTGGCTAATTTTTGTATTTTTAGTAGAGATGGGCTTTCACCATGTTGGTTAGGCTGGTATCGAACTCCTGATCTGGTGATCTGCCCACCTCAGCCTCCCAAAGTGCTAGGGTTACAGGGGTGAACCATCATTCCCGGCCTTTTATTTTTATTTTTTAACTAAGTATAAATAGATTTGATAAAAAGAGAGGCCCCAGTTTATATCTAAGTTTCACATATTTTCTAAACATAGAAATTTTATAATGTTTAATATAAACTTGGAATAAGATAGCATAATGCTTTGTAACCTGCTTTTCCCCCAGTACATTATAAATCCTTCCATCACACTAAATGGTAACACTAGGCTGGGCACGGTGGCTCAAGCCTATAATCCCAGCACTTTGGTAGGCCAAGGCGGGTGGATCACGAGGTCAAGAGATCGAGACCATCCTGGTCAACATGGTGAAACCCCGTCTCTACTAAAAATACAAAAAATTAGCTGGGCACGGTGGTGCGTGCCTGTAATCCCAGCTAGTCAGGAGGCTGAGGCAGGAGAATTGCCTGAACCTAGGAGGCGGAGGTTGTGGTGAGCCGAGATCGCGCCATTGCACTCCAGCCTGGGTAACAAGAGCGAAACTCTGTCTCAAAAAAACAAAAAAAGGTAATATGATAAAGGAGCATGGTGCCATTCAGGTCATTTGTAGGAAAATATTTCCTACAAAATGCTTGTCTCTTTTGACAGGCATTTCAATTGTTCCTAATTTTTCACATTATAAATAATACCTCAATGAACAAACTTTAACATAAATTTCTCTGCATGTCTCTGCTCTTTCTCTCGGATGCATTTTTAGAAGTGGTGTTGCTAGGTAAAAGGATAGGAATGTAGCTGATAGTGTCCAGGTGTTAAGAGAAAGGGCGTGACCGGCTTAGAAATTACCTATTGGGTGTGGTGGCTCACACCTGTAATCCCAGCACTGTGGGAGGCTGAGGTAGGAGGATCATTTGACAATCCGGGCTCAAGAAAAATGTTTAAGAAAAGCCTAGGCAGCATGGCGAAACCCCAACTCTACAAAAAATACAAAAGTTAGCCTGTTATTATGCATGCACCTGTGGTTTCAGCTACCCAGAGGTTGAGGTGGGAGAATCACCTGAAACCAGGGAGGTGGCAGCTGCAGTGAGCTGTGATTGCACCACTGCACTTCAGCCTGGGTGACAGAGTGAGATCTTGTCTCCAAAAAAGAAAACTACCTACTGATGTGGTTGAATTTGCTCCACGAAGATGACAGCACCCACTGGATGCCCTGCAGTGTACAGGCACACACAGCCTTGTAGAAGGAACGGCTTCTCAGGTGTTTTCAAGATCTCCTCTGCATTTGCAATAATAAGTAAGGGAAACGTGGCTGCAGTAAGTCAGGGTTCTCCACAGAAACAGACCCAGTAGGAAATGTTTGTATAAAAATATTAAAATATGTTACAAATATATAGAAGAAGGTTTATTATGGGGAATGTGTTCATGTGATTATGGAAGCTGAGAAATCCCACGGCCGGCCATCTGTGCACTGGAGACCCAGGCAAGCTGGTGCCGTCATTTAGCCCAGGTCCGAAGGCCTGAGGGAGCCATGGCCTAAGTCCCAGTGGAGGAAATCCCCAGTGGAGGGCAGGAGGAGAGAAGACGGCCTGGTCCAAGGAGTGAGGCAGGAAAGAAAGGGTGCGTTTTTCTTCCTCTATTCTATTTAGGTCCTCAACAGATTGGACGAGGCCCGCCCACGTTGGGGAGACTGATCTAGTTTCTGAGTCCACTGACTCAAATGCTGGTTTTTTTCAAAAATATCCTCGCAGACACATCCAGAAATAGTGTTAAATCTGGGTACCCAGGCCCAGTCAAGCTGACACGTAAATCAACCATCACCGTGGCAGAGATGGGGATGGGCAGAGGAAAATGGAACAGGGAAATCTCAGAATCATGACAGCTTTTCTCGGCTGGTTAATCTTTCCAGGCATTCCGCAGATTGGTTAGCAAAGACTCCAGCAAAACACCCACATATTACAATACTTAAGGTCAGATCACCAATGGTTTGAGAAATATCATCTTACAAAATGCCTCTTTCGGTATTATCCAATCTCAGTTCATTTAAGTCCCAGAAATGTGGCCTGTAATCCCAGCATATTGGGAGGCCAAGGCGGGAAGACTGATTGAGCTGAGGAGTTCAAGACCAGCCTCGACAGTATAGTAAGACCTCATCTCTACAAAAAATAAAAAAAGATAGCCTGGTGTATTGGTGCACACCTGTGATCCCAGCTCCTTGGGAGGCTGAGGTGGAAGGATCACTTGAGCCCAGGAGGTTGAGGCTGCAGTGAGCTATGATCATGCCATTGTAATCCAGCCTGGGGGTCAGAGTGAGACCCTGTCACCACACACACAAAAAAGTTCCTCTTGCCCAAGGGACTCAAGAATAGCATAGTGTCACCTTCCCTCTCCCAGGTTAGAAGAAAGAGGTCTCCTTGCTTTGATTTGGGTCATTATCTTTGTCTATGAGGAAACTGCTTCTGACCTCCTTCAGTTAGAAACATTTGCCCTTTTTTTTTTTAAAGTGTTGCTCATATCCCTCTTTTGCACGGCATCTGTCTTCCTGCCTGCCCGCCTTGACGCCCTCATCCCCACCACCATCACTGGACCATACAGTGAGATCTCTTCTCTACCAATGGCTCTGCCATTCTTGGCATGGAGGAAGGGGAAATGAACTGAGCCCAGAATCGAGACATCTAGATCTGTCTAGATTTGTCTAGAATTGTCTCTAGATTTGTCTACTCACCTGTCAAATGAGAGAGTTAAGCTTCTTGAGATATTTTCACAGTTTGATAGGAAGCCCTAGGGCTTCTAAGGAGAAGGCTTCGGATTATGAATTGAAAGGGGGTGGTGCTAAGAGGCCTGAGGGGACAGGTGCCAACCTCATAGTTGCCTCAACGGCGTCCTCCCATACCTGTTTGATACATTGGGTTCTCTCCATTTTTTTTAGATGGCATTTTGCTCTTGTTACCCAGGTTGGAGTGCAATGGCGAAATCTCGGCTCAGCTCACCACAACCTCCACCTCCTGGGTTCAAGCGATTCTCCTGCCTCGGTCTCCCAAGTAGGTGGGACTACAGGCATGTGCCACCAGGCCCGGCTCATTTTTTGTATTTTTAGCAGAGACTGGGTTTCACCATGTTAGCCAGGATGGTCTCGATCTCCTGACCTCAAGATTGGCCCGCCTCGGGCTCCCAAAGTGCTGGGATCACCTGCGTGAGCCACTGCGCCACGCCTCTTTTTTTTTTTTTTTTTTTTTTTTTTTTTTTTGAGATGGGAGTCTTGCTATGTTGCTCAGGCTGGTCTCAAACTCCTGACCTGAAGCAATTCTCCTGACTGAGCCTCTCAAGTAGCTGGAATCACCGCACTGTCGAAAATTTGTTTGAAACCTGAGTTCTACTGATTAAATACAAACCAATTTTGAAGGCCATTAAACAAGACATGGCGGAGGTGGGGAAAGGGGCTTTCAGATGCCACATTTTACGATTTTGAATCAGTCTAAAGAAAGCGAAGAGCTTAATTTTTCTCCCACGGAACTTCGCATGAGGAGGAGGGAGAGATTTTATGAATGACAGCAACTTACTACGCTGAGTCACTTCTTTATTTTGTCAGAAATGCATCCTTCGAGGAGAGATTTAAGCGCATGCGCACAGCCAAGGCGGGAGCTTGGTGTCTGAACGCGTCTCTCGCGCTTCCCAGTCATCAGTATTCACCGCCTCTCCTGACTTTGCATTCTGGGGCATTCGTTCTCTGTGGGAGGCCCTGATTATTCATCCGTTTCCATGACACATGGTGTAGTATGATTAGAAGCGGAAAGTGGGGCGCGGAAAGGATGAGCCACTGACCTCGCATGGCCCACATTGTCCATGCAAGCCAGCGCACCGGGATCTGAGCTTCCTCAAAACAGTTCCCTTTCTGCTACGCGCTGCCCCGCCGCCGAGAGAGTTCGTTCTCCTTTCTGATCTCTTGGTGGCCCCCTTCTTTCTCTTTCTCTTTTCTTTTTCTGGGAAGTGCCTCATCGTTTGGCAGGTTGTGGGCTGAGAAAGGCGGGGCCTCCGAGTCCAAAGACCACCTTCTGGGTGCAGGTGAGAGGGTGGTGAGGACACCTGTCCTGGGTAGCTGGAGAAAATGGGGAGGTGGTTCACCCTTGTTGCCTGACCCCGTCTCATCGAGCCCTTTGTTGCCCTTGGGCATTCATATGTTGAAGCAAACGGCATAAAGAAGGTTACAGCATGATCCAGGAAGAACCAAGCAGGTAGTTGAGTTTCAAGATAATATTTAAATGTATAGCAGAGTTCATGATGTGACAGCTCAGGCCTATTTCATTTGCAAGAGTTGAGCTTTTAGGAAAGGAAAAGGATTTTCAAGTTCCAAAGTCTTAACTCTGAATGCTAATAGGGAAAGGCCAAGGAACTCAACACCCAAAGCTTACAGCATAAGGCCAAGCTTCCCAGCCAAGCTTTACCACTCTGTGGCAACAGAGGAGATGACGACATCGTGTCTGTGCAGCACACTGAGTCACGCCCTGCCACTGCCCAGGGTGAGCATCCACTGCAACCTACCTGGCCACCTGAGGCTGAAGGGGTCAACATCGTATCCCACCCATCCTTACTGCTAGTCCACATCATGTAGTTCTGCCAAGTAAACCACAAAATGCAAAGAATCCACGATGTGAGAGCTGTGTTTCCCATAAATAAGAGATAAAAATAACATCTAGGCTGGGCCCAGTGGCTCATGCTTGTAATCCCAGCACTTTGGGAGGCTGAGGTGGGCAGATCACAAGAGTTTGAGACCAGCCTGACCAACATGGTGAAACCCCATCTCTACTAAAAATACAGAAATTAGCCAGGCCTGGTGACACATGACCATAAAATCCCAGCTACTCAGGAGGTTGAGGTAGAAGAATCACTTGAACCTGGGAGGTGAAGTTACAGTGAGGTGAGGTCACAACACTGCTCTCCAGCCTGGCCAACAGAGCGAAACTCTGTCTCAAAAAATAAAAATTAAAAACCATCTAGACTGCAGAGAACAAAGCAAGACTCTGATGTGGATACCCTACAAAGGGCTTTTTCTCTGGTAGAGTCTTTAAAGGACTAGAAGTAAATTTTTAAAAAATTCAAGATAGAATCGTGATGAGAAGCCACTGCACACCCATGAGGATGGCTACTACCCAAAAGACAGAAAATAACAAGTGTTGGCGAGGAAGCAGAGAAACTGGAACTCTTGCACACTAGTGTTGGGAAAGAAAAATGGTGCAGCCACTGTGGAAAACAGTATGGCTCTTCCTCAAAAAATTACACATAGAATTACCATGTAATCCAGAAATTCCACTTCTGGGTATGGGCCCAAAAGAACTGAAAGCAGAGACTCAAAGAGATATTTGTGCCCTGATGTTCATAGCAGCATTATTTGCAATAGCCAAAAGGTGGAAGGAACCCAAATGTTCACTGATAGACGTATGAATAAATAAGCTGTGTTTTCTCCACACAATGCAGTATGATTCAACCTTAAATAAGGAGGAAATTCTGCGTGTGCTGCAACATAGATGAACCCTGAGGACATTATGCTAAGCGAAATAAGCCAACACAAAAGGTCAAATGCTATATGATTCCACTTACTGGTTTCTGTAAGGAACCATTCTTGTTGCTATACCTAGAGTGTTCACATTCATAGAAACAGAAAGTAGCATGCTGGTGGCCAGGGGCTGGGAGGGGGGAAATGGAGAGTTGTAGGTTTTTGTTTTGTTTTGTTTTGTTTTTGTTAATGGAGTGGCGCTCTTGTTGCCCAGGCTGGAGGGCAGTGGAGAGATCTTGGTTTACTGCAACCTCTGCCTCCTGGGTTCAAGTGATTCTCCTGCCTCAGTCTCCTAAGTAAGCTGGGATTACCAGCACCCCCCATCAGGCCCAGCTAATTTTTGTATTTTTAGTAGAGACAGGGTTTCATCATATTGGCCAGGTTGGTCTCAAACTCCTGATCTCAGGTGATTCACCTGCCTTGGCCTCCTAAAGTGCTGGGATTACAGGCATGAGCCACTGTACCTGGTCAAAAGTTGTAGTTTAATGGGTATAGAGTTTCAGTTTTGCAAGATAAAAAGGTTCTGGTGATGGATGATGGTGATGGTGGCACCACAGTGTGAATGTGCTTCACGCCACTGGACTGCTGACCTTAAGGTGGCTGAGATGGTCAGGAGGCTGAGGCAGGAGAATTGCCTGAACCCAGGAGGTGGAGGTTGCAGTAAGCTGAGATCTCACCATTGCACTCCAGCCTGGGTAACAAGTGCGAAACTCCGTCTCAAAAAAAAAAAAAAAAGATGCATGAGATGGTAAATTTTATGCAGTATGTGTATTTTACTACAATTTAAAAACAATTCAACACATGAGATTTTAAAAGTTGAAAATAGATTTGGGAGGATCTGGGAAAAGCTCAAGTCTTAGAGAAGTCACCTCTGCTAGAGCCAGTGGCATCTGTGCAGAGATGCCTGGAGGACAGAAGATGGACCCTCCTCACCCGCCCCCGCAGCAGTGGCTCAGCCTTCTGGGAGAGAAGTGGGAACAGGGAAACCCTGATCCAACTAATTTGAAATGACTGAGAAGTCAGTAATATGACTTGGGTTTTCCTGGAGGTGACAAGATTAATTTCTGCTGTCAAGACAGAAATGATATTATCATAGAAAAATACAGAAAGCCTACATCTGCATGCTTGAGGTTTGTGACCATAAAACACACTCCAGGAGAAAGCAGAATAATTGTGGAAACAGTATGTCTTTTCCCTAAACATTTAAACAGAATTACTGTATGATCCATCAATTTCAATGCTGGGTACAGACCCAAAAGAATTGAAAGCAGAGACTCAAAGAAATATTTGTACCCTGAGGTTCATAGCAGGATTATTCACAATAGCCAAAAGGCAGAAGCAACCCAAATGTTCATTGAGAGAAGAATGGATAAACAAAATGTGGTC
Organism: Saguinus oedipus; assembly: GCA_031835075.1. NCBI lineage: Eukaryota > Metazoa > Chordata > Mammalia > Primates > Cebidae > Saguinus > Saguinus oedipus. The sequence continues at coordinate 38,037,042 of CM063175.1, read as the reverse complement.
TATCCATACAATAGAATATTATTCATCCTTTAAAAAGGAGGAAATTCTGCCGCATGCTACAACATGGATGACCATGAAACTCATGCATGAGGAGAAAACAGAACATTCACCAAAAGACGGAGCCACTGCTGGATGACCATGAAACTCATGCATGAGGAGAAAACAGAACATGCACCAGAAGACCGAGCCACCGCTGGATTTGCCCCCAGCACTCAGGCTTCCTCCCAAGATGGCAGCAGCTCAGCCATCTGGCCACTAGTTTGAGAGTCACTTCCTTTGTTCAGCTGGTCTCACCCAGACTGACTTCCTCAGGAAAGCTGAGTGGTAAAAAGGAGCTCAATGCAAACAACATTCCGAGTCACCTGCCAGGACAGACCCTCCCCCATTGTACAGGGTCCAAGTGTTGTGACCCTGTGATGGATCCAGACATAAAGTTTGAATTTTTTGAAATTTGATCAGAGGGTAAGTTTTTAAAAAATTATTGTATTTGACTGTATTGCTCTTGCCCTCTCCTATTCCTTCTGAAACAAATTATCCCATTTGTTGCTGCAACTGTGTCCCACTCAGCCGAGTGAGATGGCGTGTGAGGTCATTCTGACACTGCTGCCTGTTACGTTTTTATCTTATTTTACTATAAACGTAAGTAAGTAAGTAAGCTCCTTTCCTGGGATCACCTCCGGAGCGTTTCTGGGACTATCTGAGGACGCCAGCATGTCGCACACACCCCTCCTGGCTGTTGCTCACCCTGCTGTTTGCTCCAGCACGCTAAGGTGTGCCTTGGTGACAGCTGGCCACGGCTCCCCCACCTTCCCGAGAGACTGCCTCCCACAGTTTCTGGAACAAGGAGTTCCAGGGCTTTCGCCCAAGTGTGGGCACAGTTCAAGTCAGTGGTAACTTTTGGAGAAACTTTATTTTTTAAGAGACTGTGCCACAGAGAATGACAGCTCAGTGACTGGCCTGGAGCAGCGCTGGATAAATATTTGCTGAATAAATGAACCACACTCTCAGCCCACAGGCCTAGGGTGAATGACTCTTTGTTTGTCAGGGTTCTGTTAGGCAGGAACCAACTCACCCTTGAACCGTCCTGACTTTGACCTTGCAGTCCAGCCCCACTTTCTCACCTTGTGGGGACCAGAGGCAGGAAGCCGTTTCGCTGTTTCTCTCTTTCTCCTGTCTCCCTCTCTGCCTTTGCTTCCTAACCCCAGCATGGGTCTCTTCTAGAATGATAGATGGGGAAGGGCCACCCCTTACTCATGCCTACCAAGCAGCCACTAAGAGGATTCAGTGGTCCAAACTTGGCCCATTCCAAGTAATTCAATTGTGCCTACACCGTGGCACGTGCCAGTCAGGCAGGGGCTTCTGCGGCCTCCGGGGTAGCAGGAGGGGAGGCTCCTTCCCCCAGGAAGAATCAACAGCTCACACAACAAAACTCAATAACAAACAGAAACGACCCCCTTCCCCATTCATCACCAAAACATTGTGCTCTGATTCCTGCCAAGTGTCCTCCAAACCCAGGCAGAGGAAAGAGGCATATGCTTTCCCCTTTCTGTCCATCCTTCCCAGTCCCTTTCTCTCTCTCTCTCTGAGATGCGACAGGTAGCTTCCAGCAGGCTGAATGCATCTTTTGCACTGAAATGGAAGGCGTGCATTACTGCTGTGAGTTTGGACCGCTGAAGTCCCAAGCTGCCTCTCCTTTGGCTCCTCATGGGCTCTGGCCCTTGGCCAGCCTGTCCTGGAAGGGAGGGAAGCAGGGTCCCCGGGGGAGGTGGCTGATACAAAGATGGCCCCTGTGTCCAGCCAGACATCCTGGGCCTGCTGGCCGGCAGAGATTGGAGCATAGAGGTCCCTCCTTGTCCCCAGCGCCAGCAGGACCTTTACCCTCCTTTCTCCCCTGGCTCCCTGCCATGCCAGCTCCGTTTATGAAAGGACAGTTCTTTATTCAGGGCCAAGTGTAGCTTCCACTCCACCCATCCTCAGAGGCACTTCGTAGTCTCAGGCATGTCTGTGGTGCAAAGGCATCACCCCCCATAGTTTTGGGTGAATTTTCACACCCTCTTGCAGAGGGGACCCGGACCAGAGCCCAGGCTTCTGCTTGGCTTTTGTCCTTGGATTGAGGTTTCCTCCTGGGGACTGGCGCTCAGTGCTGGGCTGAGGCCAGCATTACCAGCCCCTCTGTTTGGGATTCCTGAGGCTTTCCAGACTTTTCCGGCCATCATGTCAGAGGAGAGGATCTGCCCTATGCCATTCAGAGGCTGGGACCCCTGATGAATCGGCGTCTTTATTCTCTAAAACTCCCCCTCCTGAACCAGCCCCTGCAAGACGCAGCAGGGATTTTTCTCAACCGAGACCTTAAGTCTTTCAGTAATGTCCATACTTTCTTTCTCCACCACCTCTAAGAGTAGATGTCTGCTGTCTCCTGTGACTTTTATGAAAGTTCCTTATAAGGATAAAGGAATTTCAGAAGGCTGAGAATGGGCTTGAGGTGCCCACGCCTTATTCCAGGCAAACACCCCTGGCTATCTGGGCTCCCTTCTCCCCAGGTGTGGCTGGAGTCTGGCAGTTTCTTCGAAGCATGTGTGTGGATGCTGGCGCATGGGAGTGCGTGGGAGTGTGTGGGTGTCCTTTTATCTAGATTGCCATGGCCACCCAGGCTTCCTTTCACTTGTGCATGTACATTCAGTGGGGGAGAGTTCAAACATATCCCCTCCTGGCTGAGGCTTCATGCCAATTCCACTTCTGGCACATACTGGCTCTTTGTGTCTGGAGTTCTGGAAACACCCACACCTCCACAACAGTAGACTTCTCAAGGAGGTACAGCAGAGAGAAGGAATTGGAGCTGTCAGGTGCCAAATAAGAGATGTTTCTCAAAGGCAGCAAATGCAGCAAGGATTCTGTGAGTTTAAGGCGTCTTTTCAGGATGAAAGGAAACGTACATTGATGTTATGTTGATTCAATGATGTCTCCTTGCAAATGGAAAAAAGAATGCACAGGTGCAGCCTGGTCCCATGTGCTCTTGGAGTTACGCCAAAGCGGGTGAGAAAGTGACAAGCCTCCTGGGAGGGCCCAGAGGTCCTGGAAGGAGCGGACTGTCTCTGGTATGGGACAAACCCCACAGTGCTGGCCTCTCTGCTGGAGCAGCTTTGGGTGTGGGGTGCAGAAAAGCTGTTTAGGTTCAGAGATCTCCTAAGATGTTCCTGAGGGTCTCTGCAGACATAGGGGGATCCACCAGCTGCCTTTCTTTCTTGGGGTGTCAGAATCCGCTCCTCCCTCCCGCTTGTCACCCCTGCAGAAAATGTGGGGGCAGGGAGATGGTGACTGTGTAGGAATCACAGGACTCTACCAGGCTTCCAAGATGTGATGACACAGTGGACAACTTTCCTTCCAGCTGGTGCAGGTTGGGGGATCAGGAGTCCTCCTGGGGGGTCCCAGCAGTCCTGAGATTTTTCCTCTGATCCTCGGGCATCTTAGTCTGCTTTGCGTTGCCATAAAGGAATGTCTGAGACTGGATCCTTTATAAAAAAAAAGGAGAGGTGTATTTTTGCCTCACAGCTCTGCAGGCTGTATGAGAAGCATGGCGCCAGCATCTGCTTCTGGGAAGTCCTAGGAGGCTTTTACTCAGGGCAGAAGGAGAAGCGGGAATTTTGTGGTGATAGAGGGAGTGGCAGAGAGAGGGAGACAGAGAGAGAGAGAGCGTGCAAGAGGTGGGGGCAGGTCCAAGACTCTCTATAATAATCTGATCTCATTGTAACTCAATACCAGAGGGGATAAAAGGATGGGGGCACCAAGCCATCGTGAGAAGTCAGCCCCTATGACCCACACACCTTCCATCAGACCCTATCTTCAAAACTATGGATGGTATTTCAACATGAGACTGGGAGAAGACAGACATCCAAACCCTATCACCAGGGCAGGCTTTTGCCTCAGAGTGCCCCTCTCTCGTGTCCTCTTTTCTCCTGCCATCAATAATAAGAACAGAATAGAGGTTATTCCCTCACTCAGTGAACACTGAGTGAGTGCTTGCTAGGCACCAGGCACCGCCTGCCTGTGGGACGTGGCAGTCACCTTGCATGTGTAGCGTGCCTTCCAGTTCACAAAGCACTTGCAGTGCAATCACCCCATCTTTTTGTTGTTGTTGTTATTGGTTATGCAATTTTTTATTGTGGCTAAAATGCACACACACACACACACACACACACACACACACACACAAGATTAGCCGGCTTAGGCCAGGCATGATGGCTCACACCTGTAATCTCAGCACTTTGGGAGGTCGAGGCAGGAGGATTGCTTGAACTCAGGAGTTCTAGACCAGCCTCAGCAACATGGTGAAACCCCATCTCTATAAAAAAGATAAAAAATTAGCAGTGTGTGGTGGCAGGCGCCTGTAGCCCCAGCTACTTGGGAGGCTGAGGTAGGAGGATTCCTTGAGCCCAGGAGACAGGCTGCAGTGAGCCGTGACTGCACCACCATACTCCAGCCTGGGGACAGAGCAAGATTCTGCCTTCCAAAAAAAAAAAAAAATGCCAGCTTAATCTTTTTTTAAATTTTTTATGACGGAGTCTTGCTCTGTCAAAACGTATGTTTTGACTCAGCAATTTAGAAACACATTTCATGTAGAATCTAGAAAGTGACATTTCAGACTGAATGGAGCCTATGGTGAAAAGACAAATATCTCACAATCAAAACTAATGGGAAGCTATTTGTGAGACTGCTTTGCCATGTGTGCATTCGCCTTCCAGAGTTTAACTTATGTTTGGATTCAGCGGTTTAGAAATGCTCTTTGTGTAGAATCTAACAACAGGTATTTCCAACTCCACTCGGGCCTATGGGGGAAACCTGAATATCTGCTTTCAAAACTCGATATTTTGAAAGTGTGATCTCAGCTCACTGCAGCCTCTGCCTCTGGGGTTCCAGCGATTCTCCTGCCTCAGCCTCCCGAGCAGTTGGGATGACAGGCATGCACCACCATGCCTGGCTAATTTTGTATTTTTAGTAGAGACGGGGTTTCTCCATATTGGTTAGGCTGCTCTCAAACTCCCGACCTCAGGTGATCCACCCGCCTCAGCCTCCCAAAGTGCTGCGATTACAGGCATGAGCCGCTGTAGCCGGCAGATTCCAATGTTTTTAAACCTCCACAGCAACCCCTTCAAGTTAGATTTTGTATTTCACAGGTAAGAAAATGGAGACGAAAAAGGAGTAAGCAATTGTCCATAGCTAGTGTCACGGGTTGACACCAGCTTCGAAGGTCGGTCTCCACCTCCAAGATATGCCCAAGTCCCCAGTCCCATTACTGTGAATGTGGCCTTACTTAGAAATAGGTCTTTGCAGATGTAGTAAAGTTCTGGATCTCAAGATGAGATCATCCTGAATTTGGGGTGGACTCTACATTCTATGACTGATGTCCTCGTAAGAGAGGGAGGGGGAGATTCGAGATACATAGACAAAGTTTCAGGGAAGGAGGGCGTGTGGTTATAGAGGGAAGTTATGCTACTGTAAGCCAAGGAACAACCCGGTCCACCGGAAGCTGGAAGTGCCAGGAAACGCCCTCCCCTGCAGCCCTGAGAGGGAACGTGGCCCTGCCGATGCCTTGACTTCAGACTTCTGCCCTCTAGAACCATGAGACCATATGTTTCGGTTGTTTTAAGCCTCCCAGTGTGTGAGAATTTGCGATGGCAGCCCAAGCCAAAGAATCTAGTGAACAGATTAGGCACGGAGGCTCATGCCTGTAACCTCAGCATTCTGGGAGGCCAAGGTGGGAGGATCACTTGAGCCCAGGAGTTCGAGACCAGCCTGGGCAAGATAGCAAGATCCCGATTCAATCAATCAATAAATAAAAATTAAGAGTACAGTGCCTAGAATAGTTCCTAGAAAATATTTCAACAGGAAATATTTGTTGAATGAATGGGGCTGGCATGGTGGCTTACACCTGTAATCCCAACACTGGGAGGCTAAGGGTGGTGGATCACTTGAGATCAGGAGTTTGAGACCAGCCTGGCCAACATGGTTAAACCCTGTCTCTATTAAAAACAACAACGAAAAACAAAAAACAGAAATTAGCCAGGCAAGGTGGCATGCACCTGTAATCCCAGCTACTCAGGAGGCTGAAGCACGAGAATTGCTCAAACCTGGGAGGCGGAGGTTGTAATTAGCCGAGGTTGCACAACTGCACTCCAGCCTGGGCGACAGTGAGACTCCATCTAAAATAAAAGAAAAAAAGCAATATTTGTTGAATGAATGGAATGGAATACCCAGGTAGGCTCTAGGTCCGTCCGGATTATTAATTCCTAGCATTAATTTTTCTCCTCACTGAGGGAACACTTTTAGGCAATCACAAAAGTAAAATACCACTTAAGTATTGTTTTGCTACTTATCATGAATGATTACTCATAAACTGTAAGGGCATTGTATGAGACTCCTCCACCCCAGCCTACTCTGGGTCAGATAGCAGGACCTGCAAGAAACCTGGTGGGTCCATATCATTTGTCTGGAGAACATTGAGCTCCTCCCTAACATGGAAACAATCTGAACCTGAATCCGCTGCCCTTCTGGCTTCTGCCCTTTTCTCTTCTTCCTTTGTGGATGGAGCAGATGGCATCGGCCATGCTTGTCACCTCTCTGCCCTTTCCTCAATGTCCTTCCTGTTTCCACGCTCAACAGCAGCAAGTCTTCTCCTTCCAAAGGTCACAGATGGCGCCTTTGTTTGCAGAGTCAGCCAGCTGTCTTCCTCCACCCGCTCTCTTCTGAGCGGGGTGTTCACCCTTCATCCACTTTCCGCTTCTTGGACAGCTCTCTTCGCATGCGCTTCCTTCAGGCTCTGCTCCTGGTCCAGGTGCTGCAGCTGCAGCCAGCAAAGATATTGGACAGAGACAAACCACCTAATGGCCAGGAAGCAGCTGGTGCTTTCCTGGAATCCGCAGCCTTCCAGTGGGTTCTGATCTCCTGGCGATGCCAGAGACGTGTATTCCTTCTCACTCTTCTCTGCGCTCTGGCTTGTTCCTCCTGGTTTCGTGCTGCTGCAGTCTGGTTCCACCCTGAGCCCTACTCACTTGGCATTGTTTAATCTCCCATGCATAAGCAAACCATCCAGGCACTGTCTGGCACCGCAATACTGTCCCTTTGTGGGCACTTGGTTTCCTCAAACTCTCATGATCCCTTCGAATGTCTGCCTTCCTCCTCCATGCTGTTTGAGAGTCCGGCCTTGCTCTGGCCTTAAGGAACACACGATCAATGCTAATTTCACTGTCTGCCCTCTTTGGAAGAGCTGCAGGAACCCAGTGAGGCTAAGGCAGGAGGATCGCTTGAGCCCAGGAATTTGAGGCTGCAGTGAGTCTGATCACGCCACTGCACTTCAGCCTGGGTGATAGAGTGAAGTGAGACCCTGTCTGTAAAAAAATAAAACATAAAAATATATGAATAAATAAAATGAGATGTGATCATATGCACGCACCAGGAGGAGCACCTCCTACTGGCCGCACAGGGTCGGACCTGCCCGGGTATGTCTGCGTCTTGCAGCTGCCTCTGAAAGTAGAGATTCTGCATGTCTCTGCTTCTGCGACCACCTGACTGTGGAGTCCTGAATTCTGCAGATCTGTGTGATCTGAGAGTGTGGATCAGGCGAGGAGGGCCCTGCACTTTCTTTTCTTGGGTGACCACGGGAACTGTGGGTGAAACTTGTTTCCATCTCTAATGTAGAAGCCATGTGCGGTCCTCTCTGGGATGAGGGACGGGGAACGCCAGCCCTGTTTTTTGGTTTTGCTTTTGTTTATTTTTTGGCAGTCTGTGACTAGTCTAGCACAGTGTTTTCCAAAGCTTGTCCTTATTATACGACTAGATCTAGCTCCTCAGACTGTCATTGTTTCTCGAGAAGAGTGGCATGCTTTGGCTGTGTCCCCATCTGAATCTTGAATTGTAGCTCCCATAATTCTCACGTGTTGTGGGAGGGCCCTGGTAATTGTGGGAGGGACCTGGTAATTGTGGGAGGGAACTGGTGATCATGGGAGGGACCTTGTAATCGTGGGAGGGAGGTAATCGAATCATAGGAGCAGGATTTTCCCCCATGCCATTCTCATGATAGTAAGTCTCATGACATCTGATGATTTTTGTTTGCTTGTTTGTTTTGTTTTGTTTTGTTTTTGAGACAGAGTCTCACTCTGTCACCAGGCTGGAGTGTTGTGGTTCAGTCTCAGCTCACCGCAACCTCTGCCTCTCAGGTTCAAGCAATTCTCCTCCCTCAGCCTCCTGAGTAGCTGGGATTACAGGAGCGCACCACCGTGCCCAGCTAATTTTTGTATTTTTAGTAGAGACAGGGTTTCACCATGTTGGCCAGGATAGTCTTGATCTTTTTACCTCATGATCCACCTGCCTTGTCCTTTCAAAGTGCTGTGATTACAGGCATGAGCCACCTTGCCCAGCTGATCTGAGGTTTTATAAATGGGAGTTCCCCTGCATACACTCTCTTGCCTGCCACCATGTAAGATGTACCTTTGCTTCTTTGCCTTCCATTGTGATTGCGAGGTTTCCCCAGCCATGCGGAACTGTGAATCCATTAACTCTCTTTCCTTTATAAATTACCCAGTCTTGGGTATGTCTTTATTAGCAGCGTGAGAACAGACTATAGAAGAAATGGTTTGTGGTCTAGTAAGTCTGGGAAATGTGAAATCAAAGCAAAGTTACATAGGCGTCTTCATCGCAAATTTTGTTGTTGTTTTTTTTTTGAGATAGGGTCTAGCAGTGGTGCCATCATAGCTCACTGCAGTGTTGAACTCCTGTCTTAGCTTCCCAAGCCACCATACACGGCCCTCTTGCCAAACTTGTTTCAGTCCTTAATATGCAAGTTCAGCCATCAAATCAGCATTGATGAACTGCCTGCTGTATGCACGGTACTCTTGGGGTGCTGGGAACACAGGCATGGGAAAGACGTGGCCCCTGCCTGGAGTTTATGTTAGCGGCAGACGGACATTAACCGACTAAGTAGCCGCTAATGATGCAATTCTATGTGCTCCAAAAGAGAAAGCAGGGTTTTGAGAGAACATTCCTCATGAGGTCCTGCTCAAGTCTGGGGAATCAGAAATGGCTTTTCTGGGGAAATGAGGTTTAAGTTCAGATCCGAAGAAAACCATGTTTCCTAAGTGAAAGGAGCGTGGGTTTGAAGGATTTCAGGCAGCGGGGCGGTGTATACAAAGACCCTGAAAAGGAAAGTGCTTGGAGTCTCTGCTCCATTTTGAAAATTAATCTAACCAGGAAACCTTTCCTCATACCCCTTCCAAGTCTCCAGCCTGCTGGGGGGACTAGAATTTGGCTTTGGTATCATAGAAAAAACTCTGCAGGGACTTGAGACTGTCACTGACTGTCTGGGTGACAATGGAGCTGCCTTTTTTGAGCCTTGTTTTTCTTATCAATAAAATTAGGGGTAGACCACAGTAAGATGGCAGCTGCAGCAGGCTAGGATCTCATGGGAATGCTCTTCCATTTCTTAGGGCAGAGAGAGAAGGGAGGTAGAACTAAGTGTGAACAGGGGAATTTTTAGTCTGGATGGGAAATAATTCAGCTCACGGAGGGTGGGGTAGAAAAGTACAGTATGGCTGCCATCCTAAAGCCTTAGGTGACCCAGTTAGAAATCATTCATGGGGTCCGCACTTCAATATGCAGCGACTCACCAGCTGCTATTGATGAAGGGCTCTGTGCTAAGGGCAAGGGATTCGAGGCTCCTGCCCTGAGCCCACAGGGAAACCTGGAGACAGCACCCCACATTGCGGCTGCTCTCTCCTTTCAAAGTCAGGACTTCAAGAGCCTGGAATCTCAAGGCCTCTGCAGAGGGGACAAAGGGCTGTTGAGGTCACTAGAGGGAACAGAAGGCGGCTCCTAAAGTGGCTGGCATCATTTCCTGCAACCCCTACCCCATTCTAGGGGCACAGAGACCCTGGAGTGGGGACAGCAGCCTGAATCTTGGAGAACCCAGAGGACACTTGCTGGAATACAGGAACCCTTCAGAGGTGCATTGATCTTATAAAGTAACACACTCGCTCAGAATACCAACAAAGGGTCCTAGTTTTGAAACTCCTGCAAGCAGAGAAAAGAAGATCCTCTGTAGCCAGCCAGTAAGTTAGGAACAAATGATGAATGAAAACTATAATCTCCTGGGACCCTGGGTTCTCTCCCTGCTTTTTTTTTTTTGCCTTTTAATCTTTTCTCCTTTTTTCTGACTTTTAATCTTTCTCTGTCTCCCACTTTTTTCAGCTCCTTCAGCCAGACCCTTTTGTTCCGTTTGCTCCTCTCTGCCCCAGTGTCACCCTGGCTGGTTTTTCTGCTGTTCTCGGATTACTTCACTTGAAGAACTTTGTGTGAGCTGCTTCCTTCCATGTTTGGTGGGAAGTGGATCCTAAGTCCTATCTGGGCGTTGCAGCTCAGAAGATTCTGGGTGCCCCGCACTGCAGCCCAGCGGCCCGTCAGCCCAGCGGTCGGTCGTGAGACAGACTGCTGAGATCCTTCCCTCTGCAGAGGCAATATCTTAGCTATGGCTGCTGTAGCAAAATGCCACAAACTGAGTGGCTTCAACAGTGGAAATTTATTGTCTCTCAGCTCTGGAGGCCGGAAGTATAAGGTCAAGGGGTCAGCGGCACAGCCAGGTTGGGTGGGGGAGAAGGACCTGTTCCAGGCCTCTCTCCTTGGCTTGAAAATGGCCATCTTCTTCTTTTATCTCTTCTCATTGCCTTCCTTCTATCCATGTCTTTGTGTCCAAATGTTCTCTTTTTTTTTTTTTTTTTTTTTTTTTTTGAGATGGAGTCTCATTCTGTTGCCCAGGCTGGAATGCAATGGTGCGACCTTGGCTCACTGTAATCTCCGCCTCCCGGGTGCAAGTGATTCTCCTGCCTCAGCCTTCCGAGTAGCTGGGATTACAGGCACCCACCACCACGCCTGGCTAATTTTTGTATTTTGGGAAGGGACGGGGTTTCTCTAGGTTGGCCAGGCTGGTTTCAAACTCCGGACCTCAGACAATCCACCCACCTTGGCCTCCTAAAGTGCTGAGATTACAGGCGTGAGCCACCAGGCCTGGCCCAAATGTTCCCTTTTCGTAAGGTCACCAGTCGTGTTGGAGTAAGGCCACTCTAATGACCTCATTTTAACTTGATTACTTCTTTACAGACCCCAGCCCCAAATAGCCGCACATTCTGAGGGACTGAAAGTTAGGACTTCATCATACGAATTTAGGGGGAGAAGACACAATTCAATCTGTAACAGCCAGTAAGACTTAAAACTTCAGTGTTCCAATGGCTTACATGGAGGCTTGTCAAAAATAGAGGCTCACGCCACTTTCTCTAATCTCAGCACTTTGAAGACCACGGTGGGGAAATCACTTGAGCCCAGGAGTATGAGTTCAGCCTGGACAACATAGCAAGACCCCATCTCTACAAAAAGTACAAAAATCAGCCAGGTGTCATAGTGCACAGCTGTGGTCCCAGCTATTCGAGAGGCTGAGGGGTGGAGGATCGCTTGATCCCAGGAGGTTGAGGCTGCAGTGAGCCAAGGTGGTACCAATGGACTCCAGCCTGGGCAGTAGAGAGAGACCCTGTCTCAAAAACAAAACCAGGCAGGATGCGGTGGCTCACGCCTGTAATCCCAGCACTTTGGGAGACCAAGATGGGTGGATCACCTGAGGCCAGGAGTTTGAGACCAGCTTGGGCAACACGGTGAAACCTCATCTCTGCTGAAAATACAAAAATTAGCCGGGTATGGTGACACATGCCTGTAGTCCCAGCTACTCGGGAGGCTGAGGCACGAGAATCACTTGAAGCTGGGAGGTGGAGGCAGAGGCTGCGGTGAGCCGAGATGGCACCGGTGAGCTGAGATGGCACCGGTGAGCTGAGATGGCACCGGTGAGCTGAGATGGCACCGGTGAGCTGAGATGGCACCGGTGAGCTGAGATGGCACCATTGCACTCCAGCCTGAGCAACAGAGCAGAGCCTTGTCTCAGAAAAAAAACAAAACAAAACAAAAGCTAGAGGTACCAGTGGCCCTCCTGCAGATTCTGATTTAATAGGTCTGGGGTGGAGGCCGGGACCCTGATTTTAAAAGCACCCTGGGAGAAGGGTAATGGAGCAGCCCACCCTAACTGCTCAGCGCACTTCCCTGCCCCACAGCCCCCCGTTTGATGCTGCGAACCACCACGTGGCCTGCTGAAGGCCCATAATGCAAACGTTGTGTTTATACTCTAATTCGGCAAAAAAAAGAAGTCCTCCTGTGTCTAGCTTTTCTGTAGTCCCTGCAAAGATTTCCCTGCAGGGATCCTGGTGGCATCTGCAGGCCTCGGGGGACCTTCCTGGCCAGGCTGCTTTTTGATCACTGGCTCGATGGGTGGCAGGCAGACGGCAGGACTCGTCAGGTTTTGGAGCCTGAGGCCTGACTCTGCCATTTCATGGTTGATTAACTTTGGACGGATCACTTGGCTTCTCCCGGGGCTGAGCTTTTTCGTCTCTGCAATAGGGGACTTCCTTGTCTGTCTCAGAGGGCTGCTGTAAGGACTGAATGAAATGATGTTTGTCAAAGCTGCATGCCACAGTGCCAGGTACTAAGCAAGGAGGGGATACGGGGAGTGGTGGCCTTTAATCTCAGCACTTTGGGAGGCCGAGGTGGGTGGATCCTTTGAGGTCAGGAGTTTGAGACTAGCCTGGCCTACATGGTGAAACCATGTCCCTACTAAAAATACAAAAATTAGCTGGGCGTGGTGGCAAGCGCATGTTATCCCAGCTACTCGGGAGGCTGAGGCAGGAGAATCGCTCGAACCCAGGAGGTGGAGGTTGCAGTGAGCTGAGACTACGCCATTGCACTCCAGCCTGGGTAACAGAGTGAGACTGCCTCCAAAACAAGAAAAGGATGGGGATAGATATTAGTTACTATAATTATCCTCCACTCCGTCAGATGGTGAACCCCGGTTTAATGCACTTCTGCAACCTAAATGCGCCAAGGAGAAACAAGGAGAGACTCGATCCTAAAGGGACTGTTCTGAGGATGAAGAGACAGTCTTGCCTTTGAATTCTGCAGTCACTGTGTGGGCAAAGGGAGATCTGGCAGACATGCTGTGAAAAACCAGAGTTGCATTACCCTGATGTCTGCCTTTTTGCTTTAAAGAAACCTGCTCACTTCACCTGCAGATGTAGAAAATGGGGGTGTTGCTGAATCAAGGTTTTATTATTTTTTTTTAATCCCCCAGGATGGTGTAATCGTTCTCAGGGCAGGGTCTGCAGCCAGACTGCCCGGCTCCGAGACTTCAGCACCCTCACTTCCCAGCCGTGCTGCCTTCTGTAAGTCACTCAACTTCTCTATGCCTTAGTTCTCTTCTTTGTAAAACAGGAAAATAATAATACCTACTTCACCGTGAAAATGACATGACTTTTTTTTTTTTTTTTGAAACGGAGTCTCACTCTGTTGGCAGGATGGAATGCACTGGCTCGATCTTGGCTTACTGCAACCTCTACCTCCCAGGTTCAAGTGATTATCCTGCCTCAACCTCCCGAGTAGCTGGGACTACAGGCATGCACCACCATGCCCAGCTAATTTTTTGTATTTTTTTGTTTTTTGAGACAGAGTTTCGCTCTTGTGGCCCAGTCTGGAGTGCAATGGCACGATCTCTGCTCACGGCAACCTCTGCCTCTTGAGTTCAAGCAACTCTCCTGCCTCAGCCTCCCAAGTTGCTGGGATTACAGGCATGCGCCACCACACCTGGCTAACTTTTTTCTATCTTTAATAGAGATGGGGTTTCACCATGTTTGTCAAGCTGGTCTCGAACTCTTGACCTAAGGTGATCCACCTGCCTCAGCCTCCCAATGTGCTGATATTATAGGCTTGAGCCACAGTGCCTGGCCTAATTTTTTTGTATTTTTAGTAGAGATAGGGTTTTACCATGTTGACCATTCACCTGCCTCGGCATCCCACAGTACTGGAATTACAGGCATGAGCCGCCGTGCCCATCCATAACTTGACTTTTTGATGAACGCACTCCAGAGAAGTGCCCCACACAGAGTTAACTGTCTGTGTTAGCCTTTATCATTAGCTATAATTTTATTATATTTCATTTTCCCTTCAGGCCTCATCCCCAACTCCATTCCTTTCCTTCTCAAAATCACCCATCGTGCTTTGAATCCATGTCCATACTTTTTCTCTAATGTATGTAAGCATATAGTATTGATTGTTTTGTGAAAGCTTTCAAAATATTAAAAAAATATATTGTGCTAGCTGGGCATGATAGCATGCACCTGTGGTCCCAGCTACTTGAGCCCAGGAGGATGAGGCTTCAGTGAGCCATGATTGTGCCACTGCACTCCAGCCTGAGCAAGACAGCAAGACCTTGTCTCAAAAAAAAAAAAAAAAAGGCATAATGCTCTAACATGTCTTATTCATTGTTCTATATTCATTGTTATTAGGTGTTTGTTTGTTTGTTTGAGACAGAGTTTCACTTTTTCGCCCAGGCTGAGAGCAGTGGCATTATCTCAGTTAACTGCAACCTCTGCCTCCCTAGTTAAAGCAATTCTCCTGCCTCAGGCTCCTGAGTAGCTGGGATTACAGGTATGTGCCACCACACCTGGCTAATTTTGTCTTTTTAGTTGAGACGGAGTTTCACCATATTGGCCAGGCTGGTCTTGAACTCCTGACCTAATGTGATCTGCCACATTGGGCTCCCAAAGGGCTAGGATTACAGGCATGAGCCAGTGCACTCAGCTGCTCTTAGGTTTTTGCCTTCAAACATGTTACTACAGATCATTCTAGTTTATTCCTTTTGTCACCTACATGGTATTCCATTGCATGCCCAAAGTACATTTACTTACCCATTCCCCTGCCGATGGACACATAGGTTACGCTGAACTCTTTGCTACCGTAAATGACAGGGCAAGGATCATCCTTAGACAGTCCACTTGTGCCTGTGTGCAAAGCTTCTCTGGAGACAGAAAACCTTTGCACCATCCTCATGTTAGGTCATCAGCCTTTGCCTCTCCCTATATCTCTTCTAAAACCTTTAGTGAGCAAGTCAATGTTGTCCCAGAAAATCTACAAGGAAGTAACATCTGAAGCCAACACTCCCTGTTTTCTTCACACCATTTGATTTCATCTTGTGGCCAGTGAGTTTAATAAGTGGAAGAAGATAGTCACCTTCTCACTGCGTCCTCGCGTGGTCTCCCCTCTGTGTGTGCCCCTGGCGTCTCTGTGCGTCCTAATCTTCTCTTATAAGGACACCAATCAGACTGGATTAGGGCCACCCTAACTGCCCCATTTAACTTTCTCCCCTCTGTTAAGGCCCTGGCTCCAAATGGAGCCACATTCTGATGTACTGGGGGTTAGGACTCTAATGTTTGAATTTTTGAGAAACACAGTTCAATCAATAACAGCCTGTTGCTTTTTTTTTTTTTTTTTTGAGACAGTCTCACTCTGTTACCCAGGCGGGAGTTCAGTGGTGCAATTTCGGCTGACTGCAACCTCCAGCTCCCAGGTTCAAGTGATTCTCCTGCCTCAGCCTCCTGAGTAGCTGCGGTTATAGGCATCACCATCACACCTGGCTAATATTTGTATTGTTAGTAGAGACGGGGTTTCTTATTCGTATTGTTAGTAGAGACAGTGTTTCGCCATGTTGCCCAGGCTGGTCTGGAACTCCTGACCTCAGGTGATTGGCCCGCCTCAGCCTACCAAAGTGCTGGGTTACAGGTTCGAGCCACCACACCCGGGCATGCCTCTTGCTTTTGATCCTCTTCCTGTCTGATTTCTTTGGGTTAGAACTTGAACTTGTCTGCAAACAAAGGACTTCTAGAAGGTGAGGGATTAGGCTATGTGGTCCCCCAAGTTTTAGTGTGGGCTCCCAGGAACCCAACTCCACATGATCTGCTGCCCTGCGCCCCAGAGGCCAAGGGCACAGTAAACTAACAAGCTCTGGAGTGCAGCAATCTGAGTAGCATCTCCGATCCTGACACTTACTTGTGCGTAACCCTGGCGAGTTTGTCTCAATGAGCCTTTTTTCCCATCAGCAAGCTGAGACAATACGCCTACTTTGTAGAGTTGTTTTAAAAATTAAATTAAGGAACTAGAAGAACACTTCCCTGCTCTATGCCTCTTCTGGACAGAGGCCTGGAGGGAAGGTGACCCCTGACTCTTGCGTTGCTCTGACCCTTACAAAGAAGTACTTGTACATTTGAGCGGAATATCCTAGTCTGGCTGTATCTGATCCAGTAGTCACTAGGCCAGTGCTCGATTTGTAGCAGGTACAAGGAGCTTGATTGACACGGAATGGGGAGGAGACAGAATGTGTGGCCTGCTCCGCTGTGAAAGGCAATACTACAAATCATGGGTCCATAGGAAAATGGCACTTTTACTCACTGTGGGTTTAGACATACTACTTTTGAGAATTAGTATTTGTCTTTAGGGATGTGTGTGGGTAAGACCCTGATTTTTAACGCATGCTGCACATTAAGTAACCTAAGAAATGCAAAGACAAACATACTGGTGTCCAGGCCTCAGCACCAGAGAGTCTTTTGCTGCTGTTGTCCTGGAGGTCAGGGCTTTGCTTTGTTTTGTTTTGAGACAGTGTCGTAGTCAGTCACAGGCTGGAGTGCAGTGGTATGATCAATCACAGCTCACTACAGCTTTGACCTCCCTGCTCAAGCAGTCCTCCTGCCTTGGCCATCCAAAATGTTGGAATTACCGGCGTGAACCACCATGCCTGGCCTGCAGTCAGTTAAAAGAAATTTCCTGGCTGAGTGTGGTGGCTCATGCCTGTAATCCTGGCACTTTGGGAGGCCGAGGCTGGTGGATTACCTGAGGTCAGCAGTTTGAAAACGGCCTGCCCAATATGGCGAAACCGGTGTCTACTGAAAATAGAAAAAATTATTCGGGTGTGGTGGTGGGCACCTGTAATCCCAGTGACTCGAGACGCTGAAGGCAGGAGAATCTCTTGAACCCAGGAGGTGGGGGTTGCAGTGAGCTGAGATCACAGCACTGCACTCCAGCCTTGGTGACAAGAGGGAAACTCCATCTCAAAACAAAAACAAATTCCTTTGACTGGGCGTGGTGGCTCAGGTCTACAGTTCCAGCACTCTGGGAGGCTGAGATGGGAGCATCAATTGAGCCCAGGAGTTGGAGACCAACCTGGGCAACATAGCCAGACTCCATCTCTACATAAAAAAAATATTTCTAGGTGATTGCACTGTGCGTTAGGGCTGGAGAACTGTTCATCCCAGGGGGAATACCAACAGCTTCCCCTACGTTTAGTAACTCAGCCAATAAATACTTACTGTGTGCCAGCCACAGTTCTGGGCTCTGGGACAGAGCAGTGAATACATCAGGCAAAACCCCTGTCTTTAGGGAAGACTTATTAGAATCTTAGTAGAGACCCTCAATAAACAAAACAAGTACATGACATAGCATGTTTATATATATATATATATATATATATATTTTTTTTTTTTTTTTTTTTTTTTTTTTTTGAGACAGAGTTTCACTCTTCTTACCCAGGCTGGAGTGCAATGGCGCGATCTCGGCTCACCGCAACCTCCGCCTCCTGGGTTCAGGCAATTCTCCTGCCTCAGCCTCCTGAGTAGCTGGGATTACAGGCACGTGCCAATGTTACATATTTTTTAAGTGAAGAGTGCTTAGAAAAAAAATTAAGTAGGAAAAGGAGATAGGGAATGGGGTGGGGGAAGGTGTCACCCAGGTGCCAGCTGAGCAGAGGCTGGCAGGTGTGGTTAAGTCATGTCGCCATCTAGAGGAAGAAAGTCTCAGGCAGAGGACACTGCCGTTCAAAGGCCCTGAGGTGAGCATGCCTCCTGTGAGTTTCAGTGACACAGGGAGGCCATTGCGGATCAAACAAAGGAGCCGGGGCAGCAGAGCAGAAGATGAGTTTGTGATACTGTAGACTGCATTTTACAAAGCTAAGGGAGCTGAGAAGCTACTGGCAAATGTGGGCAGAGCAGTGAGCAGTGCAGACGTCCTGCATTTTCAAAGGATTGCTCTAGCAGTTTTCTTGAAAATGAACTTAGGAAGGAAAGGGTGGAGGAAGCAGGGAGACCAGTCAAGAGGCTGTAGCACATTTCGCTAAGGGAAATTAGCCAGACGCAAAAGGGCAACTATTACACGATTCCATTTACGTGAGGTGCGTTCCCAGAAGAGGCCAATCCACGGAGACAGAAAGCGGAAGCGTCGTTGCCAGGGCCTGGGTAGGGGAGGAGAGGAGGTTAATGTTTCATGGGTACAGAGTTTCTGTTGGGAAAGATGAGAAAGTTCTGGAAATAGCAGTGGTGTTTGCTCAACACTGTCAATGAACTTAATGCCACTGCACTGTATACTTCAACGTGGCTAAAATTGTAAATTTTGTGTTATTTCTTTTACTGCAGTAAAAAATCAAATTTAAAAAAGAGGACTGGGTGTGGTGACTCATACCTGTAATCACAACACTTTGGGAGGCTGAGGCAGGCAGATCACTTGAGGTCAGGAGTTTGAGACCAACCTGGTCAACGTGGCAAAACTCTGACTCTACTGAAAATACAAAACAATGAGCCGGGCGTGGGGGCAGGCACCTGTAATCTCAGCTACTTAAGAAGCTGAGGCAGGAGAATTGCTTGAACCTGGAAGGCAGAGGTTGCAGTGAGCAGATTGTGCCACTGCACTCCAGCCTGGGAGACAGAGTGAGACTCAAAAAAAAAAAAAAAAAAAAAGGCTAGTGTAACTATCCAAGTGAGAGATTATGGAGATTTGCTTGGAACAGGATGTTTGCAAGAAGCCAGAGGTGGTGACAGTGGTAGACGTGGTAAGGGTACAGCTGTGTTTTGTAAGCAGCACAGACAGAATTTGCTGATGCGTTGGAGACAGGGTGTGGGGGAGCAGTCGAGTTCAAGGCCAGGGTTTTGGACCTGAACCACCAGAAGGATGAAGAGCACATTCGCTGAGAAAAGTAAGGCTGGGAGCACAGCAGGTGTCATTGGTGGGGAGATGAGGAGTCTGATCTTGGACACGGTCAGCTTCCAATGTCAAGTTGACCATCCACATGGACAGGGCAGAGTGGCGACTGAGCTCTGGTTAGAGGCTGGCTGGAGGTGTTCTTTGGTGAGTGACCTGCGTGTGGATGGTGTTCTAGGCATAAGAGGAATCGCAAACATTAGGCTGTGGGAACAGTCCTAGGGTGCAGGGAGGAGAGAAATTAGCAAGGATGGAAGGATGGGGTAGAGAGAGAAAGGTGAAGGCAGAGAGCATAGTGGCCTAGGAATCAATTGTAGAAAGTGTTTCAAGGATCAGCTGGGTCAAACACTGTGGATAGGCCAAGTAAGATGAAGACTGAGGGCTTCTGTGACCAGGAGGTAGGTTGCAGTTTAAACAATGTGCAGAGCAGGTGAGAGCAGAGCGTGGCTGGAGACAGTTGTAAGAATAACGAAGTGTGTTGGGGCCCACGCTCATGGAAAGATCGCAGAGGGGACAGGACCAATGTGCCTATAGCCACTCTGGACTATTCTGGCTTGGGATGTGGAGCAACTCCTGTTTGAGCAAAGTATACTATATGGGGGATGCTGAGCCCAGGAGAAGACCATGGTGCATTGGTAGAGGGGAGGGTTTTACCAAGCGGGGGAGAAAGGTCATACCCTGGAATCTGTGAGAAGAGGGTCCTCTTGTGGAAAGGGCCCCCGCCAGTAGGGCAGCAAGCCCAGAACGGCAGCCCAGGGGGATATGTTCATTTCCTCTTGCTATGTAACACATTACCACAGTGTAGTGGGTTCAAACAACACTCATGTAGAATTCTGTAGGTCTGAAGTCCAGGCAGCGGGGCTGGATGGGTGGCTGTCTACCAGGCTGAAATCAAGGTGTTGGCTGTGCCGGCTTTGTATCTGAAGGCTCTGGGGAGGATCTACTTTCAAGCTCATTGTGATTCTTGGCAGAATTCTGTGCAACTGTGGAAGTGAAGCCCCCATCTTGGTTTGCTGTCAGCCTAGGGCCACTCTGCACGTAGAGGCCACCTGTGTTCCTTCTGCTTCGGACTCCTCCATCCTCAAGCTAGCAGTGGCGCATCCAAGCCTTCTTGTGCTTTGAATTTCTCTGATTTCCTCTTCTGCCTCTGCCTTATGTGGGTGGGCCAGTAAGGTAACTAACATATTGGGCCCACCCAGATAATCCAGGATAATCTCCCTATTTGAAGTTCAACTGATTACATCTGCAAAGTCCCTTTTGCCCCATTAAAGTAACATGTTCGGGGGCCCCACTGCATACTGACAGTCTCAGAAATTAGGGTGTGGAATTGCCTTGCTGGGGGTGCATACTTCTGGCTACAACAAGGGTATTCCTTAAATACCTTCCCCCTGGATCCCTGGATGAGGCATCTTTTACACAAATACAATTTTCCTTTCATGTTGTCGTTAGGCTTCATTTGCTCCACCCCACAGCAAAATCTAGTAACTCGTGTAGTGGATGACAAAGCTGAGCCCTCTCCATCTCTGTCAGGCTGCCTTTGTGGCCCAAGCCTTGCGAAGCAACCACGTGGTTCCGGGTGGGGAGGAGATTCTACCGCCACTCTCCACCTCCAGAAAGGGGTCCTTGTTTTTCTGAGCCATTCAGGGTGGTCTGTCCTATCCACAGCCACACTGATTGGGTCAGAAACGAACATGTGACCAAAGATGGTCCAATCAAAGGCATGCCAAGGACTTCCGACCCAGGTTGGAGAAGACTGTTCTTCCAGCGAAATCTACAAGGCGCCAGTGGCCATCTTGTAATCAGAGCTGAGAGAGAGAGCCTTTGGAGGAAACCAATACCAGGAAAACAGGGACAAGAGATGGAAAGAAAGGTGAGTTCCTGTCCCACTCTCCATGATGTGATTATTACACATTACACGCTTGTATCAAAAACACCTCCTGTTGGGTGGGTATGGTGGCTCACACCTGTAATCCCGGCACTTTGGGAGGACAAGGCAGGTGGATCACCTGAGGTCAGGAGTTCAAGACCAGCCTGGCCAACATGGTGAAACCCTGTCTCTACAAAAATACAAAAATTAGCCGGGCATGAAGGCAGGTGCCTGTAGCCCCAGCTACTCAGGAGGCCGAGGCAAGGGAATCGCTTGAACAAGGAAGGTGGAGGTTGCAAAGAGCCGAGATCGTGCCACTGCACCCCAGCCTAGCGACAGATCGAGGTTCTGTCTCAGAAACAAAAACAAAAATAAAAACAAAACCTTATGTACCCCAGAAATATATATACCTATAATATACCCACAAAAATTAAAATTTTTTTAAAAAGCAAAGGGAGCAAAGACTTATAGGTGATGAAAAAAGTTTTTCATCAGTAATACTTTTTAAAAAAATAGTTTTTCATCAATAAATAATACTTTTTTACATGTGAAATTTAAAAACGTTTTCATATTAGAAAAACAAAAAGAGGCTGGGCGCAGTGACTCATGCCTGTAAGCCCAGCACTTTGGGAGGCTGCGGCAGGCGGATCACAAGGTCAGGAGTTCTACACCAGCCTGGCCAACATGGTGAAATCCCGTCTCTACTAAAAATACAAAAATTAGCTGAGCATGGTGATGTATGCCTGTAATCCCAGCTACTCGGGAGGCTGAGGCAGGACAATTGCTTCACTTGGAAGTTAGAGGTTGTAGTGAGCCGAGATCATGCCACTGCACTCCAGCCTGGGTGACAGAATGAGACTCAAAAAAAAACAAAAAAAAAAAAGGAAAGAAAGAAGGATGAGTTTCTATTCCTAGTGGCTTTGTTGGACTGCTGGATCAAGCCTTGCTTAAAGCCCAGTCCATCTGCAGGCTTTTCACTTATGTCTGCCAATATATCCCTCTTATTATTGAAGCCACTTTGAGTTACATTAGCTCTTACTTGCCATCAAAAGCACTCCCCCACCCCGCTGCATCAACAGGCAGAACTTGTTTAACAAGGTGATGATTTCACAGAGCAGGGTCATGGATGGGGCCACAAAGGCAGGTGTGGTCTGCCCTGTGTCCACCTCCCCTTTGCAAAACCTTCTAA
This sequence comes from Saguinus oedipus, assembly GCA_031835075.1. Classification (NCBI taxonomy): domain Eukaryota; kingdom Metazoa; phylum Chordata; class Mammalia; order Primates; family Cebidae; genus Saguinus; species Saguinus oedipus. The sequence continues at coordinate 38,015,056 of CM063175.1, read as the reverse complement.
ATAAGTAGGTGTATGGAACTTTGCAAGGGTTGATTTTTAATAATACGCCAGGCTCCAGCAAGGGGACTTCAGCCCATGGGTTTCTGGGGCTCATGGTCAACAGTGAAACAAAGAGTGGTCCTGGCAGAGCAGGAGGAACAGCTGCTGTGCGGACGAGTGGTCAGACAGGGACCTGGGGAACGGCTGTGGGACAGCTTCTCACCCTTCCCCAAACACACTGAAGGGAGGTGACATGTAAGAACGGAGGAAAGACTAATGTCCGTGAATATATATATGTGATGTGCTGAACAGTGGCCAGCATGTGGTAGCCCCCTGTACAGAGTGCCACTGTGAGCCACGCCCTTCAAAGTGGGAAGGACCACAGGGTGGAAGATGAGTTATTAGAAGATAAATGTGTGTTTCTTCTCTTCTTCAGCAAAGACTACTTGAAAATCACCTTCACTCATTGTTATGGCCTGAACTGGGTCCCACCTAAATTCATAGGTTTAGGTCCTCACCCATTAGCACCTCAGAATGTGGCTTTCTTTTGAGGTAGTGTGTTTACAGAGGTAATCAAGTTATAGTGAGGTCATTAGGCTGGACCCTTGTCCAATATGACTGGTGCCCTTATTAGAAGAGGAAATGTTTGCTGGGCACAGTGGCTCACACCTGTAGTCCCAGCACTTTGGGAGGCTGAGGCAGGAGGATCACTTAAGCTCAGAAGTTCAAGACCAGCAGGAGCAACATAGCAAGATTCGATCTCTACAAATAATAAAAAAAATTAGCAGGGTTGGCCAGGCACGGTGGCTCACACCTGTAATCCCAGGGCTGTGGGAGGCCAAGGTGGGTGGATCACAAGGTCAGGAGTTTGAGACCAGCCTGGCCAATATGGTGAAACACCGTCTCTACTAAAAATACAAAAAAAAAAAAAAAAAAAAAAAAAATCAGCCAGGCATGGTGGCAGGTACCTGTAGTTCCAGCTACTCATGAGGCTGAGGTGGGAGGATCACTTGTGCTTGGGAGATATTGAATCTGCAGTGAGCTATGATCACACCACTGCACTCCAGTCTGGGTGACAGAGCAAGATCCCGTTTCCTAAAAAGAAAGAGAGAGAAAAAATTAGGGCAGACAGAGAGACAGCAGGGGTGCACATCCACAGAGCCCACAGAGGAAGGGCCACGTGAGGACACAGGGAGAGGGCAATAACCTGCTAGACGAAGAAGAAACCAAATCTGGTCTGGGTGTGGTGGCTCATGCCTGTAATCCCAGCACTTTGGGATGCGGAGGCCGGCACATCACCTGAGGTCAGGTCAGGAGTTCGAGACCGGCCTGACTAACATGGAGAAATGCCATCTCTACTAAAAATGCAAAAATTAACCAAGTGTGATGGCACATGCCTGTAATCCCAGCTACACAGGAGGCTGAGGCAGGAGAATCGCTTGAACCTGGGAGGGGGAGGTTGTGGTGAGCTGAGATCGCGCCACTGCTCTCCAGCCTGGGCAACAAAGCAGAACTTTGTCTTAAAAAAAAAAAAGAAGAAACTAAGTCTGCCAACACCTTGATCGTGGACTTTTAGCTTCCAGTACTGTGAAAAGATAAATGTCTGTTATTTAAGCCCCCCAGTCTATAGCATTTTGTCACAGCAGACTGAGCAGACTGGGACACCTGGGTTGAATGGTGCCCCCTCCTAAAAGATCTGTCCACCTGCACCTGTGAATGGTCCCTGATTTAGAACAAGTGTCTTTGCAAATGTAATTGCATTTAGGATCTCTAGATGAGAACATTCTGGGTGAACTGAGTGGGCCCTAAGCTCGGTGACAACTGTCCTTGTAAGACACAAAAGAGAAGAGGAGAAGCAGAGGAGGCCAGGTGGAGAGGAAGGCTGAAGCTGGAATGAGGAAAATCACCCGTGGCCACTAGAAGCCAGAATAGAGGCATGGGGTGGAATCTCCTCAGGGCCCCCAGAAGGGACAGGCCCTGCCCCCGTCTTGATTCCACACCTCTGGCCTTGAGAACTGGAAGAGAACATGAATTTCTGTTGTTTTGGCTGGACACGGTGGTTCACGCCTGTAATCCCAGCACTTTGGGAGACCAAGGCAGGCAGATCACCTGATGTCAGGAGTTTAAGACCAGCCTGGCCAACATGGTGAAATTCCATCTCTACTAAAAATTCAAAAATTAGCCGGGCATGGTGGCGGGGCCCTGTAGTCCCAGCTACTCCAGAGGCTGAGGCAGGAGAATTGCTTGAACCTAGGAGGCAGAGGTTGCAGTGAGCCAAGATCATGCCACCGCACTCCAGCCTGGGTGACAGTGAGACTCTGCCTCCAAAAAAAAAAAAATTCTCTTGATTTATGCTACCTGGTTTGTGGTAATTTATCCTGGCAGCCACAGGAAATCAGTACACCTGAGAAGCAACCTTGGGGCTCTCCTGCTGTTACTTTTCCTCCAGGAACCCAGGTGGCCTACAGGGACCTGGCTGAGCGGTAGGTAGGATTGTTGGCGGATGGAGCAGGGCCACTTTCCAGCAGCAATACTGAGTGGTGTCCGAAAGCAGAGGCTCTGCAGACGTCAGGGCTGGCTTTCTCTGCTTAGCCAGTGTGGACTTTTTGGAGGGGACAGGAGAGGCCCCTGAAGAAGTTGGATTTCCTGTTAATTCTAGTTAACAGGGTCTGGGGGATTAATGGTAAAATAAGAGATGTGTCCGGGCACTATGGCTCACTCCTGTAATCCCAGCATTTTGGGAGGCTGAGGTGGGAGGGTCACTTGAGGCCAGGAGTTTGAGGCCAGCCTGGGCAACATATCTGGGTGTGGTGGTGTGTGCTGGTAGTCCCAGCTACTTGGAGGGCTGAGATAGGAGGATTGCTTGAGCCCAGGAGTTTGAGGCTGCAGTGAGCGATGATCGCACACTGCACTCCAGCCTGGGTAGCGAGCCAGATCCTGTCTCTAAAAAAACAAAAAATAAAAATAAGTAAATAAAATGAGATGCAACCATATGCGCACACCAGGAGGAGCACCTCCTACTGGCCGCACAGGGCCAGACCTGCCCAGGTATGTCTGCGTCTGGGAGCTGCCTCTGAAAGTGGAGATTCTGTACATCTCTGTTTCTGTGACCATCTCTCAGACAAAGCCTTATTCCAATGCAGGAATTCTGCTGCTTAAAATCAAACAGTGATAATTTAAGCCAGAGATGGAGCGGTGGAATCCAGTGATGTCCCCTCCCCCACCCCCCACTGCACGTGCCCTCACTGAGAGACCTTAGCCCACATGCCACACCTGCAGAGCCAGGTGGCTCCCAGGGCAGCAGGTGGAGGAGCCATGGCATGTTACAGGAGCATCTGCAGCAGCGAGTCAGGTGAGGAATTCCTCCATCTCTGGCAGACGGGAGCAGGGTTGCCAGATAGCGGCTCTCCTTCTTTCTAGCCTTCCCTCCGACTCCCAGAGCGTGACAGCCCCTAGGTCTGTTCAGCAAATTCTTCCTTGGCTGTCTCTGCTCCAATTCCCAATTTGGGAATCCGCGATAAGCCTCCAGAAACGGAGGCCTGGTGCCCAGAAAGGCTGGCGCTACCCAGCTGCACACAGGAGCAGGCCGAGAGCCTTCCTTGGAAAGTGGAAAGTCCAAATCAGAACAGGGAGGCTGTGTTTTGCCACTGTACACCACACTCTAGAGAGGGCTGAATTCTGAAATAACGATTTTCAGAGATTGTGCAAAGTCGTCAGTTGACTCCCAAAGAAATACCCTACCATGCTTCTCCCCATCCCATCCCCACCTGAGGGGAGCTCTCTGGCTGGAGTGGCAAGGGAACCCTGTCCCTGAGTCAGCCACTTTGGATGTCAGGGTGCTTGAAAAGGGTTTTGCTCCTGCAGAGGCACACTCATGCCTCACCATGCTCTTCCGTGGACTTGAGGGCACTCTTTCACTCTTTGCTTTTTTTGAGACAGAGTCTCACTCTGTCGCCCAGGCTGGAGTGCAGTGGCAACAACTTGGCTCACTGCAACCTCTGCCTCCCGGGTTCAAATGATTCTTCTGCCTCACTCTCCCGAGTAGCTGGGATTACAGGTACCCACAACCGCACCTGGCTAATTTTTGTATTTTTAGTAGAGATAGGGTTTCATCATGTTGGCCAGGCTGGTCTCAAACTCCTGACCTCAGAAGTGATCTGCCTGCCTTGGCCTCCCAAAGTGCTGGGATTACAGGCGTGAGCCTCCACGCCCAGCCAGTCTTTATTTATGTTCAGACACAGGGTCTTGCTCTGTCACCTGGGCAGGAGTGCCGTGGCACGACCATGACTCACTGCAGCCTCAAACTCTCAGGCTGTCTTCCCATCTCAGTCTTCCAAATAGCTACAGGTGTAGCACAGGTGTATTACAGGTGTGTACCACCACACCCAGCTATCTCTCTAAATTTTTTGTACAGATAAGGGTTTTGCTGTGTGGCCCAGGCTGGACTTGAATTCCTGACCGCAAGCAACCATCTCACCTCAGCCTCCAAAAGCACTAAGACTACAGGTGTGAGCCACTGCACTTGGCCCCCAAAGGCACTCTTCATCTTCCCACCTCCAAACACCAAAGTTGGGAGTTATTACCTTGGGATATGATTCTCTCTCAGAGGAGACAGACTCCTGGGTGCCTGGAGAAGGTAATGGCAGAGAAATCAGGGAGTGTGGGTTCTTTCCAAGGTCACACTGAGGGGGCCTCCAGTGAAGTCATTCCTGTGGGTTGAATGTGCTCAGAGAGATTAGTGGTCAGGGTGGAGGTTTCTTTCTTTCTTTTTCTTTTTTTTTTTGAGATGGAGTCTCACTCTGTCGCCAGGCTGGAGTGCAATGGCAACCTCTGACTCCCTGGTTCAAGCGATTCTCCTGCCTTAGCCTCCAAAGTAGCTGCGATTACAGGCATCAACCACCATGTCCAGCTGATTTTTGTATTTTTAGAAGAGACGGGGTTTCACCATGTTGCCCAGGATGGTCTCAATCTCCTGACCTCATAATCCGCCTGCCTCAGCCTCCCAAAGTGCTGGCATTACAGGTGTGAGCCACCTCACCCAGTCAAGAGTGGAGGCTTCTAAAAGAAATGGAAGGACTTCTTATTCTCCAGTGTAAGTTCCACTGAAAGCTGGGCCTATATCTTCTGGCTCTGGCTAAGGGCTAAGTCCAGGGCCATCTCCAGGAGCGGGAGGAAAGGCTGGTGAAGGACTTGTGTAGATGGCTGAGCTGCTTGCTCCTCCAGAGCCATGAGGCAACCCCGCAGCCCGCTGCGGCCCACACCCTGCCAGGTGACACGGCTGCTGCATCCATGGACCTATATTTCTCAAGAGTAATTAACGCCAGACCACAGCTCTCTCCCTTCCCAAAGCTTAATACATTCAGCAATACATGGTCATGTACAGCACAGAAAATCACTGTCAACAGCCAAACATGGAAACAAGTACAAGCCCATGTTAAAAATGCTGAAAATTGATCGGGCGTGGTGGCTCAAGTCTGTAATCGCGGCACTTTGGAAAGCCAATGTGGGAGGATCACTTGAGACCAAGAGTTTGAGACCAGCCTGGGCAACATGGTGAAATTCTGTCTACAAAAATTACAAAATATTAGCTGGGTGTGGTGGCACACTCCTGTAGTTCCAGGTATTCATGGGGCTGAGGCAAGAGGATTGTTTGAGTCCAGGAGGTCGAGGCTGTGGTGAGCTATGTTTGTACCACTGCACTTCACCCTGAGATGAGACCCTGTCTCAAAAAAAGAGAAAGTTTAAAAGTGTTGTCGAGGAAAGAAACATGATTTTGTCACAACCCAAAGTAGCTCGAGACTCTGCTTTCATCGGCCCCCCTCCAATAAAGCAGGACCACAGATAGGAAGGTGAAATCCCCACTTTAATAAAGGGCGGTTAATTCATCGAACCCCGAGACTTCTCACGAACTCTCTGGAACAAATGAAGCAGCTTCATGAGGCAGGAAGTGTTATGAAGATAAAGCTCCTACATATCACAGGCTCTCAGGATCTCAGCCCCTTTCCAGAGTTTCACGAAATGGAAAGCAATGACTGGAAGACTTGAGGTCTCCATATGGCAGGAAGAATGCCCTAATGAAGTAGAGTGAAATCTGGAACAAGATGTTTCACAAAATCTCAGCTGAAAAGGCAGAACGCAGCTTATCCAGCAAAGGCAGTGCCAGCCTCTAGCCAAATCTCTCGCCGAGGTTTCTTCCTGCTAAGTTACTAAGTCCAGGAAAGTGGCTCTAACTTCAAAATCCCTGTCCCCAAAGTGTCGTTCAGAAGGGTAGGCACAGAAGCAACGAGACGAGGAGTGAAGTGCGTCAAGGAGAGTCCAACCTCCCTCTAAGACAGAAGCAGAACGCTGGGACCCCAGTGCAGACCTGCAGGCTAAGTAATGAGAAAAAGGGCCGGTGCGGTGGATCACGCCTGTAATCCCAGCACTTCGGGCAGCCAAGGTGGGTGGATCACTTGAGCCGAAGGGTTCGAAACCAGCCTGGCCAACATGGCAAAACCCCATCTCTACTAAAAATGCAAAAATTAGCCAGGTGTGGTGGTGGGTGCCTGTAATCCTAGCTCCTCAGAAGGCTGAGGCAGGAGAGTCTCTTGAGCCCAGGAGGCAGAGGCTGGAGTGAGCTGAGATTGTGCCATTGCACTTCAGCCTGGGCAACAGAGTAAGACTCTGTCTAAATAATAAATAAATAAATGGAAAAAGGAGGGAAGAAACACCTGTGCCAGTGACAGATGCAGAAACCTGCCTGGAGGAAATCCTGACCTGGAAGTCAGTTGCAGTGCCCTACAGCGCATCACACTGCAACAGAGGCTGCTGACCCCCAGCTCTTTTTGGACCTGCTGCATTGCTGCTGACAACTCGGCTGCCCACTTGCCTGGGAGGCTGGGAGGTGTCCCTGCCACAGGAGCATGCTGTAGCCAAGGATGGCTGATGGCAGATGCCTGGGCCCAGGCCCTAAGGTGGGTCTGACCCTATGGCGTGGTTCAGGCTCCTAAGTGCTAACTTGTGGGGTCTGCAACTTGGACAACCACTTTGTGAACCACACTAGAGGAGGAAATGGAAAGACTATTCCTCCAGCTCATCTATTTCTCATTCTTCTTCCACCCAAGAGAAAAGAGGCCTTGGTGTGGCTGTCAAGGGAGGTATTTCTGCCCAGGAATTGGGTCTCACTAAGGCTTTTCCTGGGCCTGCCCTCCAAGCAGCTGCAGGCAGTGGGCGGGTAGAACTGGTTTTCCAGGCACAGCTGGTGATGAGCCATCCTCCCATGTGTTTACATGGCATGAACCCAGAACACCTGCAGACAGGGCCACGCCGGATGCCTGCTGATGCCATTTCCTATCCCCAAATGCTCCCCTTGACCCTATGTCTAGACAGTTTTTGGGGGGGAGCCTTCTTTCTTCGAGTCAAAACCCTCCCCCCAGTCGAGAGTACTACTGAGGCCACATGGGAAGAGCTGGCAGCGGTTGGGGTCACTTTTGTCCACTAGATAAGTAGTCGACCAAAGGAATTTAAGGAGACGGGCCCATGGCATTGAACAGTGGTTTCTCCTGAGCGACTGGTCTACCCGCTGCGTCGTGCCTGGTCTCACCTGTGACTCACATTGGGCCTCATTGCGACTTCATTCTGTATGTTTCCTCCCCACCACAAAGTGAGGTTTTGCCCAGTGCCTCCCCTTCCTCCTGACATCTGAAATTCCAGTTAGAGCGCATTCCACATCCTGAAGGCTTTGTCAACCTGCAAGACGCAGCTGCTACTCAGAGAGGCACAGCCACATTCCTCCTCAGTGTCTGGTTTCTAGGAGGACCCAGGACTGGGAGGACCCTCTGGGAAGAAGAAAGAGTGAGACAGCGACTCGGGAGGGAAGGCTGAGGAAGCTAACCCTTCATCTGCTTTATAGTTTGTCCCTAGGCTTTCATCCTGCTTTGGGCCAGGTGTGGGAAAGGGGGTGACAAGAAACAGGAGTCCACAAGGACCCTCTGCTCTTCTTATCCTGTCCATGCCAAGCCTAAACCTCACTTAAAATATTGAATCGAAATAAGACCTCACTTCTCTGCAGAGTCTAAAATAGTTACATGAATAGAAGCAGAGTGTCAAATGGTGGTCACTGGGCGTGGGGCAATGGTTCAATGGTTCAGTGGTACAAAGCTTCAGTTACGCAACATACGCGAGGTCTAGGGATTTCCAAGACAGTATAGGTCCTGGTGCTAAGCCTGTATCGTATACGGAAATGTGCAGAGGGCAGGTCTTGTGCTGTGTTCCTGCTTTATTTTTAATCTAATTTAATTTAATTTTCTTTGTCTGACATTATCTTAGGCTTGTCAGTCAAGTGTTCTTTCTTTTTTAGAGACAGGGTCTTGCTTGGTTGCCCAGGCTGGTATGTAGTGGTGCAATCATAGCTCACTGCAGTATTGAACTCTTGGGCTCAAGCGATCCTCCCACCTCAGCCCCCTGAGTAGTTGGGACTACATGTGCACACCACCATGCCTGGCTAATTTACATATATATATAGTAGAGATAGGATGTTGCCCAGGCGGGTTTCGAACTCCTGAGCTTGTCAAGTGATCCTCCCTCCTCGGCCTCCCAAAGCACTGAGATTACAGGCGTGACCCAGTGCACCCAGCCTTTGCTGTGTTCTTAACATGGACACAGATGTGTGCACATACAAATAAATAATGATAAACAGGGCAGGAGGAATCTTTGGGAGGTGATGGATGTGTTTATAGATTTGAGGTGGTAATGGTTTCGCCATTGTGTACTTTATCCCAAACTCATTGAAATGTAGACATTAAATATGTACAGCTTTCGTTTACAGGCCAACCTTACTTCAGTAAAGTGGTTTAAAAAAATAAGATCAACCCGGTGGTAAACGTGGTGAACCCAACCCCCGCCTCTCTCACTTGTTCAGCTACGAAAGAGGAAGAACCCAGAGCGCAGCCACGGTTGGCTCCGCGCCTAATGACGGGAGCTTTCTGTGAGCTGGGTTTGTTATCATGTTTGCCTCCTGGTCTGGGTTGTTTTCTTTCCTTTAAGACGTTTGAAGTCCTTTGATGAGCTGGTGTTTACAGTTCATGTTCTTTCAGCCAAACAAGCGCTTATTATTGCCTAGAATTACAAAAGCATTTGGTGTTTTCCAAGCTTAGGTGGCCAGCTTCAGAATCCAAGAAGGGATTACTTTATACCATGGGGGAGTGGGGTTGGGAAAAGTCAGATATAAATCAGATTTCTGTGAGTTTAGTAATGTTTAAAATTCATTAGGGAAGAGACCAAAAGGAAACTTCTGATGATTTTTTTTTTTTTTGGTAAAACAAAATCATTCACATTCTGCCATGAGTGTAATTGTCTCTATTCTAGGCAATCTCTGTATTGTAAGTTGAGATGATTTTGTGTTGGTGTATTTAGAGTAAGGCCTGCCTGTTCCATAAATGAGTACTTGCTTTGGATCCTCTGCGTCGTTTTCCTGTCTTTTCCTTCAATTCCTTTTCCTTGGCCACTTTTATTTTAATTGGACGGTGACTCATAAAGCAAGTGCATTCGAAGCCAGACCAGGATATTCAGGGACTGTCCCAAGAAACCTGGGGCTGGCAGCCTCCCCAGCTGCAGGGAAGGCATCCATTTCCTCAACCAGTCCAACTGGCAAAAGGTAAGGATAGTCTGCAGTGCTGCTCACTGCTCTGGCGCGGTGAGAACAGGTTGTGAATCCCTTGGTTGCCAGCCCTGAGCAAGGGAAACAATCTCCATTCACAGCCTCATCTTACAGAGTGTTCGGAAACCACTTTCCCTAGGCATCTTTAAAAATAGACCAGAAAACAGGCCTCTACTGCCTTGAGGGCTTTGGGGTAGGTTCTGCCCTGAAGCTGAGGAGGCCCTGACCCAGCTGGGGGCTTCTCTGCCCTGGACTGGGCCTTCAAGTCTCAGAACTGAGCCTTCAAGATTCCTTCAGGACCGGAGGGCAGCTGGAGTCGCTGAATCCTGAATGACTTGGCAGGGAAGAAGCGATGACTCCTAAGATTAGGCGGGACTTGAAGGTGTGAGGCTGTTGGCTCACTGAGATGAAAGGTAGACTCCTTTCACCTCCGAGAGGTTTCACGTGGGCCTCGGGTGCCCAGAAGAACAAGGTACACCGGCTGCAGATCCAACTTGCAAGCTGCTGGTGCAAATGGCCAGGCAGGGCCACTTGGGGCTCAGGGCCCAGCCCTTCCACAGCCTTGTCCCACCGGTCACCAAGGATGTGCTTCTCCAGTGATCAGGCAGACCTGGAATATCAAAGGCAGATTCCTTTAAAAATATAGATATTAATATCAAAAATAAATAAATATATTATATACATTAAAATATATATTATATTAAATATATATATTTTTTAAAGTACCATGTGCAGGATATGCAGGTTTGTTGCATAGGTAAACGTGTGCCATGGTGGTTCACTGCACCTATCAACCCATCACCTAGGTATTAAGCCCAGCATCCATTAGCTCTTTTCCCTCAGGCTCTCCCTCCCCCTATCCTCTCCCAACAGGCCCCAGTGTGTGTTGTTCCCCTCCCTGTGTTCATGCGATCTCATTGTTCAGCTCCCACTTATAAGTGAGAACATGCGATGTTTGGTTTCTTGTTCCTGCGTTGATTTGCTGAGGATAATGGCTTCCAGCTTCATGCATGTCCCTGCAAAGGACATGATCTCGTTCCTTTTTCTGGCTGCATAGTATTCCATATGTATATGCACTATAGTTTCTCTTTGATTGATGGGCATTTGGGTTGATTCCATGTCTTTGCTATTGTGACTAGTGCTGCAGTGAACCTATGCATGCATGTATCTTTGGCAATTTCTCAAAGACAGAACTGGAAATACCATTAGACCCAGCAATCCCATTACTGGGTTCATACCCCAGGAGGGGGACGGGGAAGAGGAGAGGTGGAGAAGGAGGTGGAGGTGAAGGGGGATTCTTTTCCTTGGGTGATTCTGGGAGGCGCCAAGCAGAGGGGCTCTGATGGGAGGATTCTAGAAGTAAGGCAGCTTCTGGATTTCCAACGCAGGAGATGAACATGAAGGAAAGCTTACCAGGGACCACATTCTAGAGCCAGGGGACATTTGGGGCCCTGGGATCCAACCTTCCCTTCCTTCCCAGCCCACCACAGCTCAGTTTCATCTCCTACCGTTCAGGTTCTTGTCTCCACGTTTCCAGGGCCCCACTGAGAAAGGCAGGGGCCACTCCAACAGCGAATTCACAATTAAAAGGGGAACCAAAGCTCACATTCCTGTTCGGAGGCAGATGTCATTTCTGCTTCTCTGTGCATTGTCATTCACAGATGCATTTACTCAAGAAACACCTATTAAGTGCCTACTGTGTGTACAGCCCAGACTCTGCCTAGGAGGGCAGCTGGGAGTCCACACCCCTGCCATTGGATGTGTGCGCGTATGTGTGTGTCTGTCTGTATGTATGAGAGAGAGAGAGAGAGAGAGAGAGAGAGAGAGAGAGGAGCGGTGTGCGATAAATGCACCATTTTAATCTAGTTTTAGAGGCAGTGAGTGCTGCCTACAAATAGTGTGGGATCAGGCAAGTCCCCCTGGGCCCCATCGCTTCCTTGGTTGACAGCTGAAGTTGAAGGTCACCACAGACACCACGGCCTTTTGAAGGGAAGAAGCCCCTGAGGACACAGTATATTTAGATGTTGCACATGGAACACGGTGTGGGGGGATCTTTAAGGATTTATTGTACACATTTACCCACCTAGGTCTATGTACATGTTTCTGTATGTACACCTAGCTCTAAAGGAGTCTTTCTTGGTAGGAATAAATAGCACCACCTCCCTGCTCAGTCCCCGGCCTCCAGGATCCCCTGTTTCTGTATGTACACCTAGCTCTAAAGGAGTCTCTCTTGGTAGGAATAAATAGCACCACCTCCCTGCTCAGTCCCCGGGCCTCCAGGATCCCCTGTTTCTGTATGTACACCTAGCTCTAAAGGAGTCTCTCTTGGTAGGAATAAATAGCACCACCTTCCTGCTCAGTCCCCGGGCCTCCAGGATCCCCTGTTTCTGTATGTACACCTAGCTCTAAAGGAGTCTTTCTTGGTAGGAATAAATAGCACCACCTCCCTCTCAGTCCCCGGCCTCCAGGATCCCCTGTTTCTGTATGTACACCTAGCTCTAAAGGAGTCTCTCTTGGTAGGAATAAATAGCACCACCTCCCTGCTCAGTCCCCGGGCCTCCAGGATCCCCTAGTAGCGGGTGCAGAGCAGGGCTGACGGAACAGAGCATGTTCCATCTGGCTGTGATTAGGTTTTAATAACTCTGTTTCCTACTGTCCTCAATCTGGTAGGTTAGGCTTCCCCCATGGGCTGCCTGTCCTACATGTAAGTTCATTCTACCTCATTCTAGGCAGTATTTCAGGCTTAAATATCACCCTTCGCAAAGAACATAAATGCTAGCGTGAGAGGGCGCAGAGTGAGACAGATTGTGGATTTAAGTAGTGATTATGCCACTTCTCAGAAATGCCTGCACAATGATTAGTACCACATATATATTGTATGGGGGTGGCTTAAATCTCTTTGGAAGAGAGAGACTTCAAATGCAGTGGCACTGGTTTTAAAATGATTAATTTAATGTCTGAGGGCCCATTTTATCACCAGGAAGTCAAAGCTATTGTGACATGGATTGAACCATTTAACCCTGAAGTCATGGGCAGCCACTTTTTCTGTTTCTAGAATGATTGAAGAAGAGGAGGAGGAGGAGGAGGAGGAGGAGGAGAAGGAGAAGAAGGATGGGGAGGAGGAGAGGGAGGAGAGGGAGCAGGAGGAGGAGAGGGGGAGGAGGAAGAGGAGGGGAAGGAAGAGGGGCAGGAAGAGGAGGGGAAGGAGGAGAGGGGAGAAGGAGGTGGGGGAGCAGGAGAGGGAGAGGAGAAGAAGGGGGACAAAGAGAGGGAGGAAGAGGGAGAGGAGAGGAAGGAGGAGGGGGAGAAGGAGGTGAAGAGGAGGAGAGAAGGGGAGGGGGAGAGGGAGGAGAGGAGGAGAAGGAGGAGGAGGAAGAAGAAACATCACACAAGGGCCTGGGACTTTTTTGTGAGGAGGAAAGAGCTTCCCTTGGCCTCCTTATACCCTCTAGCTGAGCCCAGAAGAGACAGAGCTCTCCAGAACTGGGGTTTTCGTGGCTGGGCCAGCCCTGCTAGGGTTCTCTGCTGGCTCACATTTTGTTTAAAGTCCCAACGTTTCCTTTTTTTTTTTTTTTTTTAAGAGATGGGGTCTTGCTCTGTCACCCAGGCTGGAGTGCAGTGATGTGATCACAGCTCACTGCAGCTTCTGCATGCCAGGCTCAAGCCATCCTCCCACCTCAGCCTCCTGAGTAGCTGGGACTCCAGGTGCACATCACCATACCCAGCTATTTATTTGTATTTTTGCTAGAGACAGGTTCTTGCTACATTGCCCAGGCTGGTCTCAAACTCCTGAGCTCAAGCAACCCACCTGCCTTGGCCTCCCAAAGTGCTGGGATTACAGGCATGAGCCACCATGCCCGGCCTTTCCCTCCGTTCTTTATTCTGCCTGATGGAATTTCCCTCTGTCCCTTAGGAAGTTCATGGACTGATGGAACACACAGGCACAATAATACAGGGAAGCTGGGGTGCCAGGAGGGCTGCACCAAGGCCCTGAGACCACCCCCCACCTCGGGGATCTGCCCAGACCCTGCATAGCCTCCATCTGGGTGGGTAAATCCAATCTGGGTATTAGGAAGCCACTTGTTTGCAGGTATCATATGCCACATTCTTCAATATCAGTTTTCTCAGAAATAGAGCTGATGCATTTGGTCTCCATCTGCCTAGATTCTTTGTTTCATTTCTCAATGGGCTCAGAACTTAGAGCAGCAGGGTGCTCTCTTGGGGGCCATGTTGAACTCCAGTAGTGACAGTTAGGTCAGCCCCAAAGTGTCATAGTTTAAAGAGGCCAATGCTGTGTATCCAAAATGGTAATCTCTGAAATTGGGGAGCAGAGGGTGGACTTTCCTGACACAGGGAACTGAACACACAGAGGCTTGGAAGTGGGAGGAACAAGAGTGTTGGAGGCTGTGAAAGCCTGAAGCTGCTGGAATGCCGGGTGAGGACAGAGGTGCTGAGAAGCTGGACAGCCAGCCAGACCAAGTCACACAGGGTTGCAAGGCTACAGAAAAGAGTTTGAATTGTATTCTAACTGTTACTGGAAGTCGGGAAGTCGCTGAGGGATCTTAAGCAGGGCAATGAGACGGTTTTATTCACTCCTTTAGAAGTCATTCTTTTAAACTCTGTAGAGATGGTCTGGCCATGGTCTTGGGAACAGACGAAGAGAGAACACTTAGGAGACTTTTGCAGTAGTCCAGGGGAAGTCTAGATGGTCACCCAGACTAGGTCAGCAGCAATCAACCATTGGAAGGAAATCACCAGATGGGAGAGATCGCTGGGAGAGCGAAGCCCCAGAATCTGCTGAAGAATTGGATGTCTGGGGAGAGGGAAGAACTGGGGATGGATCCTCGGTTCTGGCTTGATGAGTGGATAGATGTTGATGCCATTTAGGGGATGGTGAAGACTGGGAGGAGCCTGGGGAAGACTATTACATTTCAGGTGTTCTAAGGCTTCTTGGAGGCAATGTCAGGTAAGAAGTTGGATAGAGGAGTGGACACTCAGTGGGTCTTGAGGAATGCTGACATTGAGAGGCATGTGTGTGAGGACATCCACACAGAGGGGACAAGTGACAACATCCTTGTCATCCTGCCTGGACAGTCATTTGGCGAGAGGATGAGAATGACACAGCTATTGTGTATTATTCAGCACTGCTTGGGCTGAATGATATAGACAGCTTCCTCTGGAAAATTCTGTCTAGCAAGCCTAGCATTATAAAGTATTACTGCATGATTTCATTTTGGGGAAATTTTCATAACTTCTAGAACATTTTTTCTTCTCTATACAGTAAGTAATTGTCAATCATTTTCTCATTGAGGGCAAAAGTTGCAGAAGGTTTTTTATTCATTATAATTAATATCCTTTGAAAAAAAGACCCTTTAATTAATGTTCCTGTTTGGCACAGAGCTTTTTGAAGACACCATTCCCTCCCTACACACACAGCTGTGGGTTATAGTCTAATTGACACCTGGCTGCAGGACCCCACAGGGATCTACAGTTTGTCCCACTTCTGCCCTGCCACACTTCCCTGAAATACTCCTAAGTACTAAATCCCATTCAGCCCCATGAAAGCAGTGACCAATATTTAAAGTTCATTTCAGGAAGGTTTCATCATAAGAGCTGGGGAAAATAACATAATCTCATTTTAAAACATTTCCTTCCTCTGTTCTGCTGATAAAGTCAAACAATCCAGAGCTCCATCTGTGCTGTCACAGGGCCAGGTTTTAGGAGGCGGTTTTGAAGTTATTTGTTTCCTTTGTTTCAGGGCACCTCTGGTGGGATTCCCTCCCCTCTTGTATGGGTGCAGGCTGTCCCACTTGACTCTTGGATTTACAATTCCAGGAGGAAAATAATGAGCAAGCATTGTCGGAAAATGTGCCTCTGTCCCAACGATCAGTCCCTAAGACTGGGGAGGGAAGCCAAGCTTGAGACAGCAGGGTGGATTTTCTCTTCAAGGAGCACTTTTAAAGGCAACAGAGGCAGGCATGGTGGCTCACGCCTGTAATCCCAGCACTTCGGGAGGCCCAGGCAGGCGAATCGCTTGAGGTCAGGAGTTTGAGACCAGCCTGACCAACATGGTGAAACCCCATCTCTACTGAAAATACAAAAATTAGCCGGGGTTGGTGGTGCACGCCTGTAATCCCAGCTACTCAGGATGCTGAGGCAGGAAAATCGCTTGAACCTGGGAGACAGAGGTTGCAGTGAACCAAGATCACACCACTGCACTCTAGCCTGGGCAACAGAGCAAGACTTCATCAATCAATCAATAAATGAATGTAATAGGGAAACACACAAACATTCAATAAAGCAACAACCAGATGCAAATATGCATCTGTAGGTCACGTGCCAACATGCACCGCAGTTTCCAGTCTCACCCTCTGCGCCTCTGAACAACGCAGGGCTTTTGTATGACTTGATCTTAGTCCTGGGTGAAGGTGGGAAGGGACTGCCCCCTGCAGCTCTCCCAACTGCTCCTTTCCTGGTTTCCAACAAGCCCATCTCCTTCTCTCCTGCTTCCAGTGCAAGGGTAGGCAATCTTTTTCTGTAAGAGCCAGATCGTAAATATTTTATTTTATTTTAAGACAGGGTCTCGCTCTGTCATCTAGGCTGGAGTGCAGTGGCACAATCATAGGTCACTGCAGCCTTGACCTTTGGGGCCATCCTTCTGCCTCAGCCCTCTGTTTAGCTGGGACTGCAGGCATGCACCACTATGCCCAGCTAATTGAAAATTTTTTTTGTCTAGCCTGACCAACATGGTGAAACTCCATCTCTACTAAAAATATAAGAATTAGCTGGGCGTGGTGGCATGTACCTATAATCCCAGCTACTTGGGAGGCTGAGGCTGGAGAATCACTGGAACCCGGGAGGTGGAGGCTGCGGTGAGCCGAGATCGCATCACTGCACTCCAGCCTGAGCAACAGAGTGAGACTGTCTCAAAAAAAAAAAATTGTTTTTTTGTAGAGACGAGATCTTGCTGTGTCATCCAGGCTGGTCTCGAACTCCTGGGCTCAAGCGATCATCTGTCCTCAGTCTCCCCAAGTGCTGAGATTACAGATGTGAGCCATGGCGCCCAGCCAGGATACATTTTAGACTGTCTGGACCACACGTTCTCTTTCACGCTGACTCAACTCTGTCCTGCAGCCTGAAAGCAGCCACACAATGTGTGAAGAGCTGAGGGTGACTGCGCTCATGTGAAACTATTTCTGGGTGTTGAAATTTGAATTTCAAATAATTTCCACATGTCATGAAATAGAGTTCTTCTTTTGGTTTTTTTAAACCATTTTAAAATGTAAAAACATTCTTAGCTCATGTATTGCACAAAAGCAGGCAGCAGACAGGATGGATCTGGCTCAGGGCCTGCAGTTTGCCATCTCTTCTTTTTTCGTTTTTTTTTTTTTTGAGACAGAGTCTCGCTCTGTCACCCAGGCTGGACTGCAGTGGTGCAATCTCGGCTCCCTGCAATCCCGCCTCCTGGGTTCAAGCGATTCTCCTGCCTCAGCCTCCCAAGTAGCTGGGATTACAGGCATGCGCCACCACACCTTGCTAATTTTTGTATTTTTAGTAGAGACAGGATTTCACCATGTTGGTCAGGCTGGTCTCAAACTTCTGGTCTCAAGTGATCCTCCTGTCTTGGCCTCCCAAAGTGTTGGGATTACCGGTGTGAGCCACTGCACCTGGCCCTGACTCTTCTTAATTTGTGGCTTTCGCATGAATCTCCTCCTGGCGATTGGGGTCTTGTGGCTTTATCTTTGCCACCCTGATCAAAATCCCCTCTTCTACCAATGCAGGGATATGAGTGCCAGTTTCTATCAGAGTGTGATTACAAGGGAGAAGGATCCTTCTCATGCCGGTTTTTTGCTCTTCACTGATTTCACCCCACTGCTTCTGCCTCTGTGCCCATCTCCTCTGCTAGGTGTTGACTTCCTAAGGTTCCATTTTCTTCCATGTTCCCATCTCCCCTGTGAACTCTAAATGCCCTTACAAGGTGTCTCATCAGACCTCATGGTTGGCAGGGCTTTGTGGCTCATGCCTGTAATCCAGCACTTTGGGAGGCCAAGGCAAGAGGATTGCTTGAGGCCACGAGATCGAGACCAGCCTGGGTAACATAGTAAGCCCTCGTCTCTGCAAAAAATAAAAAAAAATAGCCAGGTGTGTGGCGCACACCTCTGGTCCCAGCTACTCAGGAAGCTGAGGCAGAAGGATCCCTTGAGCCCAGGTGTTTGAGGCTGCAGTGAGCCATGATTGTGCCGCTGCACTCTAGCTTGGGCAACAGAGTGAGATTCTGTCTCTAAACAAACAACAAAAAACAAACAAAAGAACTCTGGTCAGGCGTGGTGGCTCACACCTGTAATCCCAGCAATTTGGGAGGCCAAGGTGGCCGGATTATGAGGTCAAGAGATTAAGACCATCTTGGCCAACATGGTGAAACCCCATGTCTACTAAAAATATAAAAAATAGCTGGGCATGGTGGCACACACCTATAATCCCAGCTATTTGGGAAGCTGAGGCAGGAGTATCCCTTGAACCTGGGAGGTGGAGGTTGCAGTGAGCTGAGATCACACCACTGCACTCCAGCCTGGTGATAGAGTGAGACTTCTTCCTCTCTCCACAAGAAAAAAAAAAAAAAGAACTCACAGTTTTTTTCCCCCATGTCTCAAACTCATGGTGGCCAAATGCAACCCAAACTGTCTGTGGGACACAAATTTCACAGGTTTGCAGCAAAATGAAAAAAATGGGGATGATGGAGAAAGTTTTCTATAAGGCTGAATTTGTTCTCTTTAAAGGAGGACCTTTTATTCCAAGATGACGCCTTTTATAACTTTTTGGAATCACAATGTCCAGTTCCTTGTGAAAGTAGATGGTGGTAATTCACAAACCAAAAGGTCATTCATGCAAATTGCCTTTTTTTCCTTTGAGAATTTTACTAAATTTTGAAATCCAAAAGACTGAGAACAGCATTATAATTATGACTCACAAGCCTGCATTTCTAGCCCCAACGTCTCTCCTGGGTTCCAGACCCCACCACTCTTAACTAACTGGAGGACGCCTTACCTGGATGCACAACAGCACCTCCAGCAGCAAGTCTAACTCGAAATAGCTTATCTTCCCGTCCTGCTTCGTGTCATCTCTCCTTCCCACCCCTCCTTGAAGTGAACCCAGATTTCCCACTTCTTCCTGAATTCCCCAGCAAGGTCCAGAACATGGCTCTGCCCTGTTCTAATCACTCAGGCTAGAACTGTGGAGTATTATTTCCCTCCTTCTGCTTTCTCAATCTCCACGTCTGATCGGTTGCTGAGTTCTGTTGATTTGACCTCAGATAAGCCTATGGTATCTCTTTTCTCCACTGTATCTCCACCACTGCTTCCCCTTTCAGTGTTTAATGGTTTCTTCCCAAGTGCTCCCTGCTGTATCAGCATTCTCTCCAGTGGCCAACCCACTGCCATCAGCAGTCACTGTATCAGTCTGTTCTCACACTGCTGTAAAGAAATACCCGAGACTGGCTAATTTATAAGAAGAGAGGTTTAATTGGCTCACGGTTCGGCAGGCTGTACATGAAGCATGGCAGCATCTGCTTCTGGTGAGGCCTCAGGAAGCTTCCAGTCATGGTGGGAGGAAAAGGGAGAGCTGGCACTTCACATGGCCAGAACAGGAGGAGAAGAGTGAGGCAGGAGGTGCTACACACTTTTAAACAACCATATCTCATGAAAACTCACTATCACCAAGACAGTCCCCAAGGGGATGGCACTAGATTTCATGAGAAATCCACCCCCATGATTCAGTTACCTCCCATCAGGCCCCACCTCCAGCACTGGGGATTACATTTCAGTAAGAGATTTGAGTGGGGACACAGATCCAAACCATTTCAGTCATCTTCCTGAAAGAGACTTGATATGTCAATTACCTGCTCAAAGAAACCAGCAACTTCAATTGAATGAAGTCATGGGTTCCTTATCCTCCTACTCAAGGCCCTCTGTGATTCTCCCCCAGCCACCTTGCTACGCTCATTGTCCATTTCTTCTCCCAGACATTCCCTATTCAAGACGATTCAATCACTGAATATCCTTGACTTCCACCTTTCTTCTTTTGCTAATGGCATTTCTCTTATTTAGAATTCCCTTACTCTCTCCAAGTAACTGAATTATTCTCCGTCTTTAAGACCTAACCTAAATGTCACTTCTTCTATACAGTGTTCCTGGAATTTGTTCATACCTGCCTCTTCCTGACCAATAATCAAAACAATCTTTTCCCAACACTAAGTGGAGCATTTCTTGCCGTGTCTCAAAGCACTGTGCTGGCTACCTATTGCTCTGATAAAAACATAAACACAGCATTGCCTGCAAGGCCCTGGTGTATCTGCCCACATTGCACTTTCCAACCTCACTCCTCACCACCTGTGTGATGGTTAATTTTTCGGGTCAACTTGACTGGGCCTGGATATTTGATTGAACATGATTTCTGGTCTGTCTGCAAGGGTGTTTTTGCATGAGATTACTTTTTTTTTTTTTGAGACAGAATCTTGCTCTGTCACCCAGGCTGGAGTGCAGTAGTGCGATCTCAGCTCACTGCAACCTCTCTACCTCCTGGGTTCAGGTGGTTCTCCTGCCTCAGCCTCCCAAGTAGCTGAAATTATAGGCACCTGCCACCATGCCTGGCTGACTTTTGTGTTTTTAGTAGAGACAGGGTTTCGCCATGTTGGCCAGACTGGTCTTTAACTCTTGGCCTCAGGTGATCCTGTCTCAGCCTCCCAAAATGCTGGGATTACAGGTGTGAGCTACCATGCCTGGACTGAAATTACTTTTTTAATGCCTGTGTCCCTTCCCAGACTCTGAGCTTCTTGAAGGCGGAAGCCTTGACGGTCTTGCTCCTCCCTGTATTCTCAGCACACGGCCCAGTGGCATGAATGTGATGCAAGGATTTTTGCTCCTTAGTTCAGCTAAACCTCGGTTATTGTCTCCTAACCAGGAAAAAACCAGCACGCGGACACATTGAATGGTGAGGGGGTGGAATTTATTAAGGAAAAGGAAAGCTCTCAATTAAAGGAGGGGTCCTGCTTGCCGGCTTCCACATCACAAACTGAATGCCAGGCTGCCACCCACAAGTCGAAAAGGCCGGGCTCCTCCCCTGCCCTTTTTTTTTTTTTTTTTTTGAGACACAGTCTTGCTCTGTCACCCAGGCTGGAGTACAGTGGTATGATCTCGGCTCACTGCAACCTCTGCCTCCTGGATTCAAGCAATTCTCCTGCCTCAACCTCCCAAGAAGCTGGGATTATAGGCACCCGCCACTGCACCCGCCTAATTTTTGTATTTTTAGTAGAGATAGGGTTTCACCATTTTGGTCAGGCTGCTCTTGAACTCCTGACCTCGTGATCCACCCGCCTTGGACTCCCAAAGTCCTGGGATTACAGGTGTGAGCCACTGCACCTGGCCTCCTCCCCTGCTTAAGGGGAATTCCTAGTGGGCTCATTCTTTCCAGTGGGCAGGTGGGCCCTTAGTCTGAGCCACTCCACACTGGTTTATTCTCTTACCGTGCAGGTGTGAAGGGATGGAATTTTTCACTGTGGGCATGTTTAGATAAGCCCCCGTGTACATGACCTGGCAGAACTGGGGACCCTTCACTATTTGCCTGGGCATTTGGCTGTCTTCTGCCTCTATTAAATGGGGAAACGAATAAGTGACTAGATCCCCTGTGCTTGTGGCTGAAATGACACTGAAGTGATTATGTTCTGCAGAAGAGAAAATCGTCAGGGTAAGAAACGAAGTCAACTGCCTGCCTGCCGTAATCTATGTTAAGAAATGTCAACCCTGAAGAGAAAGATGTTTCTCATCTTTTCCTCCCAGTTAAGAAAATCACTATTGTGCTATCACAGCTCAGATCAAATTCAATCTAATTAAGGCAACAAGGTGTTTCCAGTTTGGTAATCTTGCTTGTGGTGGTTTTTAAAGTGTGTGCCCAGCTGGACGGTAATAAATGACTAGAATCAGGGCAGATGAAATCCTAATTTTCGTTTCTTCATGTCTATCTGTCTCCCACTTTCCATAATGACTTCCATATGGAGATAAACATGATTTGTAGCTGGGTTTTTAGGTTAAAATGTGTGAATTGTGGTTCTCTGATACGCCTCTCTGTTTTCCCTTTGCAGAGACTTTCATAGGAAGCAGGTTGTTCTCCAGCTCTGAGCAACCCCCGAACTCGGGGCAAAATGAAGCTGAATTCACGGCGGCTGAGTTTCCCACAGGCTGACCACATCATTGCTCTAAAAGACCTTGAAGTTGCCTCCGCCTACCTCCGTCAGGTCTTACCTTCCTTCTTCCTCCCATACGCTGACTTGGCTGGTCTCCAACAGAGATTTGGAATGGGATATTTCTTTCATTCACCTATCATGTAGGAAGTTCTATTTACAGTATTACAAAAGACAACAGATGAACTTAACTGCAGAAAAGGGCCCCAAAATAGGAGGCTTCATTCCTCCCTGTAGCCTCAGCACACACACATAGGGCCTCAGTGCAGGGCCACATAAGAGGCCATCAATTTGTTGACAAATGTGTCTTGTGGATCTTGAGATCTGAGGTGTGGTAGATGCTGGAGAGCTGCAGAAGCACTCTATTGTCTGTCTGTTCCCTAATAAATGAAGGTTTAGTGGATACTTGCCATGTGCAATGCAGAAGATAGCCGTGGGTACTGGAAAACTCATCCATTGAAGCGGGGAGTGTTGGAAGGAAAGAAGGAAGGAAGGAAGGAAGAGAGGAACGGAGGGAGGGGAAGAAGGAAGCCAGGGAGGGAGGGAAAAGTGTTCACATTGACAAATTGTAAAGAAAACATGAAACACTCACAGGACCCTTTTCTGCTTAGGGTCCCTGTGCCTGGCTGCCCAGATGTCTGGGGGAGCACTGTTTCCAGATATCTTCAGTGCCTAGTCCTTACCTTCTTCAAGCCTTTCCTCAAATGTTACCTCCTCCATGAAGCCTCCCTGATTATGCTATTTAAAATTGCAGTCCGCCCAGGTGCGGTGGCTCACGCCTGTGATCCTAGCACTTTGGGAGGCTGAGGCGGGTGGATCACTTGAGGCCAGTCTGACCAACGTGGTGAAACCCTGTCTCTACTAAAAATACAACAATTGGCCAGGGGTGGTGGCTCCCAGCTACTCGGGAGATGGAGACAGGAGAATTGCTTGAACCTGGGAGGCAGAGGCTGCAGTGAGCCGACATTGCACCACTGCACTCCAGAGTGGGTGACAGCGTGAGACTCTTGTCTCAAAGAAAAAAAATTGCAATCCCCGCCCCAAAACGTTTTCTGCTCTGCATTTGCAAATCCTCTTTGACCTTCCCAACTGTTTCTTCTTTTACAGACTTATCATCTTCCCACATACTACAGGCACACAGGCACACCTTGTATTTTGTATGTGTATGTGGTTTTTTTTGAGACAGAGTCTTGCTCTGTTGCCCAGGCTGGAGTGCAATGGTGCAATCTTGGCTCACTGCAATCTCTGCCTCCTGGATTCCAGCAACTCTCCTGCCTCAGACTACTGAGTAGCTGGGATAACAGGTGCATGCCACCACACCCAGCTAACTTTTGTATTTTTAGTAGAGATGGGGTTTCACCATGTTGGTCGGGCTGCTCTTGAACTCCTGACCTCGTAATCTACCTGCCTTGGCCTCCCAAAGTGCTGGGATTACAGGCGTGAGCCACGGCTCCAGGCCAGGCACACCTCGTTTTATTGTGCTTTGCAGATGTTGTACTTTTTACAAATTGAAGGTGGCAGTCCTGCATGGAGCAAGCTTATTGGTGCCATTTTTCCAAGAGATTTGTGCTCACTTTGTGTCCCTGTGTCCCATTTTGAGAATTGTCACAGTATTTTAAGCTTTTTCATTATTTTTCTATCTGTAATGGTGATCTGTGGTCTTAGCTGTTACTATCGTAATTGTTTTGGGGCACCAAGAATTGTGCCCACAAAACGGGGAACTTAACTGATGAATGTCGTGTGTGTTCTGACTATTCCACTGACAGCTGCTCCCTGTGTGTCTCCCTCTCCTTACACCTCCGTATTAAGATAGAGCAATATTGAATCAGGCCACTTAGTACCATAGGATGGCCTCTCCGTATTCATGTGAAAGGAAGAGCACTGCACATCTCTCACTTTAAATCGCAAGCTAGACATGATGAAGTATAGTGAGGAGGGCGTGTCCAAAGCCAAGCCTAGGCCTCTTGAACCACTTAGCCAAGTTATGAACGAAAAAAAGTTCTTGCGGTGGGGTACGATGACTCGTGCCTGTAAACCCAGCACTTTGGGAGGCTGACGTGGGCAGAACACTTGAGGCCAGGAGTTTGAGACCAGCCTGGTCAACACAGTGAAAGCCCATCTCTACTAAAAATACAAAAACTAGCTGGGCATGGTGGCGCGTGCCTATAGTCCCAGCTACTCAGGAGGCTGAGGCAGGAGAATCACTGGAATCCAGGAGACAGAGGCTGCAGTGAACTGAGGTTGAACAACCACACTCTGGCCTAGACGACAGAGTGAGACTCCATCTCCAAAAAAAGAGAAAGTTCTTGGAGGAAATTAAAAGCACTACTCCAGTGAACCCATGAATGATTAGAAAACAAAGCAACCTTACTGCCGATTACGGAGAAATCAGTGATCAGTGAGTAGCCGTCAACCTCGGGGCACAGCCCTCCACCAGCAGAAAGAGTTGCTGAAGGCTTAGGTGATGGTTAGCATTTTTTTAGCAATAAGATATTTAAAAAATTAAGATAGGATGTGCATTGTTCTTTAGACATAATACTATTGCACACTTAATAGACTATAGTAAAGCATCAACGTAATTCTTACATGCACTGGTAAACCAAAACAATTGAGTGGCTTGCTTGATCGTGATATTTGCTTTATCGCAGTGGCCTAGAACTGCAGTACCTCTGAGGTCTGCTTGTATATAATACGCTTACTTATTTTGGATATGAGTTATGTGTGCTGTCATCCACACTAGAGTGTAAGTTCTGCAAAGGTTTATCTGTCTTATTCGCTGATGTATCTTAAGTGCCTAGAACAGTGCCTGGCGCGTGACACACGCCATTTGCATCCAAGTGGCAGGAGTTTGGATGATTGCGGTCTGGACTTCAGGTGCTGAAATCAGGGAATGAATGGAGGAAGTGAGACTCTGGATGAAACATGAGCAGGTCATATTTAGACAACTGAAGGCCACAGGATGAATAGCCCTGGTAGGGTACTCCAGAGGCAGGGGTGCATATCAAACTTCGGTGAGAAGCCCAACCCATGGGTCCTGGAGGAGGATGAAGTGGGAGGGAGGGGCGGGAGACTGAGAACTGGGAAGGCTGGGCAGAGGCGAGCGGGCTCTTTGTGGTGAGCCTCGAGGAGACTTGACAGGGAGTGGCAAGATAAAAGCTTTGTGTTCAAAGAGCTGCGGAGCTAAATATAGGCTGGACTGCAAAGTGGAGCCAGAAAGTCAAGGATGGCTGCTGGCAAGTTGTAGCCAGAGGCCAGCGAAGGTCTGAACAAGGTACTCATAAAAGATCATCTGAAACAGATTTTGGAAGAAGCAACACATTTTTTTCTCATTTTTTATCATGAAAAGTTTCAAGCATACAAAAATATGTACTAGTTATCACCATACATATACATATGTGTGTATATACATACATGTATGTGATTCAGCAACTCCAACAACTGAATTTTAATTGGTTTTTAATTTCATTTACCAAGAACCTACAAACGGTGGGTCACAGGAGGTACATTCAGTATACAGAAAGCATTTTTCCAATTGTTACAGGTCCTTGGATTCAACATCAGATCATATTTTCTCATTATAATTTCAATAGAGTCAAAACTATAATAGTATTTTAAGCATTCTAGGTCCTTGAATATGAGCCTTTGTACAAAGTCACTCTTCATTAAATTATTGCCAAAGGGAATGGGATGCTCTCTGGCCTAGGGCGCCAGTCATTGTAACTTTTGCCAGCAAAATAGGTTTCATTGGTTGTCGTTTTTTGAGATAGGGTCTCTCCTTGTCACCCAGGCTAGAGTGCAATGGCACAATCTCAGCTCACTGTAGCCTCGACCTCCTGGGCTCAAGGGATCCTCCTACCTCAGCCTCCTGAGTAGCTCAGAACACAGTCATGCGCCACTGTGCTGGCTGATTTTGTTTATTTTTTGCAGAGATGAGGTCTCACTATATTGCCTAGGCTGGCCTTGAGTGCCTGAGCTCAAGCAATCCTCCCACCTTGGCCTCCCAAAATGCTGGGATTACGGACAGGAGCCAATGCACCTGGCCATAGCCACTGAGCTTGGGCAAGGAAAATAGTTTTTTTGTTTGGTTGGTTGGTTTTGTTTATTTTTTTCTGGAGATGGAGTCTCACTCTGAGCCTAGGCTGGAGTGCAACAACCTCCGCCTCCTGGGTCCCAGTTCAAGCGATTCTCCTGCTTCAGCCTCCCGAGTAGCTGGGATTACAGGTGTGCACCACCATGCCCAGTTAATTTTTGTATTTTTAGTAGAAACAGGGTTTTACCATGTTGGCCAGGCTGGTCTTGAACTCCTGACCTTATGATCCACCTGCCTTGGCCTCCCAAAGTGCTGGGATTACCGGCATAAGCCACCACGCCTGGCTGCAAAATAGTTTTTAAACATTCATGTTAGCTGGATAGAGACGGAAAACATATTGTTTTGTTCCTCTCTACAGAAAACAAAAGCTTCTGTGATCAGTGTTTTATGCCAAACCTCCTCTGAGGGTGAAGGGCTTCACCGTTTTAACCTCTCATTTGGAAAAGAAAAAAGGTAAAGAGTGAAATGTGAAGGTGAAGCTACTGAGGAAAATGATTCTTAGCCTGACATGTTGTTACTGCTTACTTACAGCTTTCTTCCTTTCCCTAGTCTTCTGGGTTTTTGTTTGTTTGCCTGTTTTTTCAGCCTGACCCAGTGTTACTTTCTACGTGTGTCAATTCTAGGTCCGGGAGAGGTTGTATTCACAAAATCTCTCCTGGACGACTTGTTGAGAAGCCAATTCAATACATTCAAACAGTTCCAGAGTCCCTCTTTTAAACCCACAGACACCATGGACCCACTAAGGCAAACAGTTCCAGAGTCCCTCTTTTAAACCCACAGACACCATGGACCCACTAAGGTTGAGCTACAGTAAAGTGCTTGGTGTTCTTTGCATAATGAAACTCCCCAGATAACGGATCTGGCCTTGAGCTTTTGAAATATAGATGGTCATGTTCCAGTGAGGTTCCTGGCCACGTTGTTCCCAGAATCCTTGACCCTGGGCTTGTGAATTCCTCATTCTGAGAAGGTCTGGATAGTGTTAGTGGATATTACGCTGTTTCCAGGTAGACGGCTGGACCCTCCAGCTAATAGACCCAAGGGTCAAACGGTCTGGAAGTGGAGTCGGGAGAGGACTGGCCTATTCTTTTGGAAGAAGTTCCATCCTTTCCACTTACAATCCTTCAGTTCGTGCTGTCTGTTTATTTCTCTGGATCAGGAGGACAGATGTTCTTGTTCCTTTTCCCCATTCTTTTAAAATTCATTTTTAATTGAATGTTTAACATGTGAATATACTCTCATTGTAAAAAAAATTCAATGCAGGTAAAGACAGAAATCTCCCTTGATTCTTGTTGTGGTCTGAAACTGTCCTCTGAGGTTCTTATGTAGTGGCTCAGTCATGGCTCACTACAGCCTTGAACTCCTGGGCTCAAGCAGTCCTCCCACCTTAGCCTCCCAAGTAGCTGGGACCACAGGCATGCACCACATGGTGCCTAAGTTTTAAAATTTTTTTGTAGAGGCAGGGTCTCCCTGTGTTGCCCAGGCTGGTCTCAAACTCCTGGGCTCAGCAGTCCTCCTGCCTCAGCCTCCCAAAGTGCTGAGATTACAGGTTTGAGCCACTGTGCTCATGTCTTATGTAGAAAGTTACTAGCCAATGTGATAATATTAAAAGATGGGGCCTAAGAGGTTGCAGAGACTCTTTTTTTTTTTTTTTTTGAGACAGAGTCTTGCTCTGTTGCCCAAGCATAAGCCACTGCACCTGGTTATGGGAGGGGATTTTTGTTTTTAACTCAGAGCTTCCAATTTGGACATGATGGCCAGGTGTGGTGGCTCATGCCTACAATCCCAGCACTTTGGGAGGCCGAGGCAGGTGGATCATAAGGTCAAGAGATTGAGAGCATCCTGGTCAATGTGGTGAAGCCCCATCTCTACTAAGAATACAAAAATTAGCTGGGCATAGTGGCAGGCGCCTGTAGTCTCAGCTACTCAGGAGGCTGAGGCAGGAGAATCACTTGAACCCAGGAGGTAGAGGCTGCAGTGAGCCAAGATTGTGCCATTACACTCCAGCCTGGGTGACAGAGAAAGACTCTGTCTCAAAAAAAAAAAAAAGATAGGGCCTTCAGGAGGTGATTTGTTCATTCACGGCCCTTATCAAAGGGTGTGAAGGACTGGATTCATTCCCTTTTCCATCCCTTCTTCCAGGTGAGGACACAGTGTTTGTCCCCTCCAGGAGACACAGTGTTCAAGGCGCCATCTTGGAAGCAGAGCCCAAGCCCTCGTCATACTAAACCTGCCAGCACCATGACTTTGGACTTGCCAGCCTCCACAATGGTGAGAAATAAATTTCTATTGTTTATAAATTACCCAGTCTGTGGTATTTTGCTGTAGCAGCATGAATGGACTTGGACACGTCCCCAGTTACCAGCCCACTTCCTCCTAATTGCTATTTTCAGTTTGGTATAATCTGTCCAGATTTTCTTGTCTGCATTTGCATGGCCATATTTATATAGAGATGTATATAGTTTTCTGTATTTACATAATGTCATGCTTTCTGTGGTGTTCCACAACTTACAGCTTTCAGTTAACAATATGCCTTTCCCGGCCGGGTGCGGCAGCTCACACCTGTAATCTCAGCACTTTGGGAGGACGAGGCAGGTGGATCATGAGGTCAGGAGATCGAGACTATCGTGTCCAACATGGTGAAGCCCGGTCTCTACTAAAAATACAAAGAGTAGCTGGGTGTCGTGGCACAGGCCTGTAATCCCAGCTACTTGGGGGGCCGAGGCAGGAGAATTGATTAAACCAGGGAGTCAAAGGTTGTAGTGAGCCGAGATCGTGCCACTGCACTCCAGCCTGGCAACAGATTGAGGTTCCGTCTCAAAAAAAAAAAAAAAAGTCTTTCCCTAATGGTCTTTTCCATATAAATCTCCATTCTTTATTTTACTGCTGTCTCCCTAACGATGGCTAAGTAAATTGTTTCTATTTTTGTTTCTTTTTTAAACATTGTTGTAATGAACATTTTTTGCTGGTTTGTGCACACACCTGAGTACTTCTCTAGGCAGATGGAAACCAGGACAGATACCTGGCAGTGAATTGCTGCTTGAAAGGCATGGACTTTTAATAAAGATGGAGAGTGCATAGATCAACAGTCCAGAGGAGAGAACATCTTTCTCTACCTTGGATATGAAATTTTTACCACTCTGTTTTGCACAAAGATACGATCCCACTATCTACTATGATTTGAATTTCCACAGGAATGAGTGGGATTGAACAACTTTATTCCCCATTTGTATTTTCTCTTGTGTGAATTGCCATGATATTCTGAAATCTATGTTGACTTGCAAAAAATCCCCTCTATCTTTTATTTCTCACTAAGATTGCCTGCTTTTTATTTTAGTCAATATGTGCATGTATAATTACAGAAATATGTGTGTTGTGTGAGGAGGTTGGAACGGAAATGCTTCTAGGACCAGCCCCCTCCTAAAAGGTGCTTTTTCCCTGGGTGTCTCACCGGGGGTAAATTCTCATGGGGCCAAGAAACACGAAACCAGTGTCCTGCTCCCCAGGCCGAGGGCATGTTTCATTTAGACCTGGTGCCTCTTTTGGGGGATCTAGACTGCAGTGGAACTGGGGGGCCTGCCCCTGATCTAAAATGGTTTGGAAAGCTTATAGTTGTTAAGAAAGAAAACTGGTCATTAACCAGGTATGGTGGCTCATACCTATAATCCTTTCATTTTGAGTGCCCAGGCAGGAGGATCACTTGAGGCCTGGAGTTTGAGACCAGCTAGGACAACATAATCAGACCTCATCTCTTTAAAAAAGTTAAAAAATTAGCCAGGCTTGGAAGTGCATGCCTGTGGTCCCAGCTACTTGGGAGGCTGAGGTGGGAGGACTGCTTGAGCCCAGGATGTCAAGGCTGCAGTGAGCTATGATGATGCCACTGCATTCTAGCCTGGGCAACAGAGCAAGACCTTGTGAAGGAGAGGAAGAGGAGGAGGAAAAAAAAGAGGAGAAGAATGAGGAGGAGAGGAGGAGGGAAGAGAAGAAAAGGAGAAGAAGAAGAGAAAAGAAAAGGGAGAAGGAGAAGGAGCAAAGAGAATAGAAAAGAAAAAGAAGAGAGAAGAGACCAGAAGAAGAGAAAAGAGAGAAGAGAGAAGAAGAAGAGGAGGAGGAGGAGGAGGAAGAAGAAAGAAGAAGGAAATGCTCTGGTGTGTTTCAGAATGATTCTTTTCCCCGCTCCCTGCTGGAAGCATGAGGAAATGTTCTCTAATGTTCACCGTGAGAACCTGGCCAAGCTCTAGGAATTGAACTCACAGAAGCGTGGGGATTCCCCTAGCACAGGGTCCCCAGCGCTTGAACCCTTAGGCTTGTCCCTGCGGAAGCTCCAGCAGTCCACAGTCACAGTTGGGTTTTCCTGCTTCTGTTCCTGGGCTTCTGCAATGGTCAGTTGCAATTCTCTCCAGTTTCAGGGCAGCGGTTTGCCCTGTGACCTGACTTTTCTTACAGACCTAAGAAGAACTGTTGCTTTTCTGATGGCTTGTTCATGACAGAATTCCGTTTTGCTTTTGAGGCGGGATGATGGTAAATCAGGTTTCACCACTCGGCCCAATCCTTTTTACAAGGCCTGATTCTAAAGGATCATCAGCGTGTGGCTCAGCAGCAATCTAGAACACTCGGGTCCCCTTCTGTGAGGTTTTCGTTCATCTGCAGAAATACCAAGGGCTCCCGAGGCCTTCTCCTTCCCAGAGCAGATCTAAGGACACGTTCTCCTGTGCCTTTGATGCTGTCATTTGCCAGCCCTCCCTCTGAGCAGGACAGGCCGCCGTGCCCTGCCTTCTTGCTTTCCGTTCGGAATGTTTTCACCCTTCCTAGACCCTCTGCTCACCCACTCACACCAACCACACATCTTCTAGAACCTACTTAGTCTCTGAGCACCGGGAGATGGCTTGAGAAAGCCCTTGGGCTGCTGGCGTGGGTGGGACCACCCACAGCAGCTGCTCTCCACGCTGTCCAGTTTCTGTCTCCTGGGGAAGAGCCATCTCTGTTTGCTGTTCTCTCCTGGCCACACCCTTGCCACCTGCCCTCTGCCTCCTCCCACTCCAGTCCAGCTGTCTACCCCTAAACCTCCTCCCTCCTGTCTGCCGCCTAGCCCTATGTAGTCTCCACCTTGGGATCTTCTCACAGGTGTGGGGAGTAGCGCAGTTGAGGCCAAGCACCCTAGGAAACCCAACAGCTACCCCTGCCTGAGTGTTCTTCCCTGGGTCCCCACTCCTGAAATGCTCTGACATTGATCAGGTAAATGCTTCCGTGTCTGCTCACGGGGATGTTTGAAGTTCCCATACGCTCTCGGTATGTCCTGAACCTGTTTGTCCAGGTGACTGTTGTCTACCTTACAAGGCAAGGTCTTGAGAGCCAGAGAGAGACCGAGACCAGTTCTATGAAGTTCTACTTATACAGTGATGAGCACAGAACCAAGAGCAATTAGGTGCCTGATAAATGCTTCCTGGTGGTATAATACTACAGGAAATCCTTCCTCCATGCATTTCTTTTACTTATCCCTTGACGGTGAAAGACCAGTGGAGTAGGGGTGAGATTCAATTGAAAGTATTTTTTAAAAATCTTTTCAGAGGTTGAATTTTTCATTTTTCATGGGCATGATTCGTTAGGGGATCTGAGTTGATGAATAGTTCTGGAAATACAAATCATACTTACAAAGCCAGGTCAGTCACTGTGAGTCCTTGATGAGCCGCCGTTGCACTTATTTGAGTGAACAGGAGTGAAGTCACCCTTTAGTGGGGTTGAGTCATCAGTTCTGCTTGGGAGACTTGTCACTCCAAACCAAATAAAACATTAAGAGTGAAGCATCTTTTCCCATCCCTGGGCCCTCCTGGACTCTCAGAAGTCTTTATATGGCCAGTACACCTTGCTTCATGTTAGAGTTTTCTTTTAAAAGAGTGAATTCATGGCTGGGCATGGTGACTTACGCCTGTAATCCTACCACTTTGGGAGGCCAAGGCAGGCAGATTGCCTGAGCTCAGGAGTTCGAGACCATACTAGGCAACTCAGTGAAACCCCATCTCTACTAAAATACAAAAAAAAATTAGCTGGGCATGGCAGTGTGCCCTTGTAGTCCCAGCTACTTGGGAGGCTGAGGCAGGAGAATTGCTTGAACCCAGGAGGTGGAGGTTGCAGTGAGCTGAAATTGCACCCCGGCACTCCAGCCTGTGTGACATAGTGAGACTCTGTCTCCAAAAAAAAAAAAAATTTAAAAATCATGTATTTACACCATTTAGGGTTCCTTTATAAGAATAAAAGTCTGGGCCGGGCATAGTGGCTTACATGCATAATCCCAGCACTTTGGGAGGCCGAGGTGGGAGATCACTTGAGGTAAGGAGTTTGAGACCAGCCTGGCCAACATGAGGAAACTCCCATCTCTACTAAAAATACAAAAACAAATTAGCCAGGCATGGTGGTGCTGGCACACACCTGTGATCCCAGCTACTTGGGAGGCT
The DNA here is from genome assembly GCA_031835075.1 of Saguinus oedipus. NCBI lineage: Eukaryota > Metazoa > Chordata > Mammalia > Primates > Cebidae > Saguinus > Saguinus oedipus. The sequence continues at coordinate 37,982,669 of CM063175.1, read as the reverse complement.
GAGTCAGGATAATTGCTTGAACCCGGGAGGCGGAGGTTGCAGTGAGCCAGGATAGAGCCATAGCACTGCAGCCTGGGCGACAGCAAGACTCCATCTCAAAATAAAAAAAGGAAAAAAGTCTGAGTAGACAATTATGTTACTGCTGTAGCCTGTTCTCCCTCCAAGCCCGTCCTAAGGCATTGTGAGTGTCACCCTGACAATTCCCCTGTGTCTCTTTGATAAGGCCTGGGTCAGGGGACTGACTGAGACATAGGCTCTCCACCCAATCTGACCCCAGGACTCATTTGTGACTGGGAGATTCTGGAGACAAGGACACATAGGTTTCCCCATTCAAGTTTCAGCATCCTAAGATGGAATCAGCACCTGAGAGCATGACGTCTGCCAGGCTGAGCAACCCAGAAGAAAAAGTTGCTGCATGAATACAAACGGGAAGTGGGTGCTGGGTTTATAGGATCTGCCCAGACCACATGTCAGAGCTGAAAAATGGAGCTCAGACTTCCTGCCTCAGGGTCTCGGGCCCTGGCTAGCTGTGTGTTGGTGGGCAGGAGGGAGGAAGTAGAAGGAGCAGGCTTCAAGACACTACCTATCCTTGCAAGTCACCAAGTGGCCTGTGCCAAGGAGCTTTTCCCAGTAGCACTGTGAAGGTGCTCTCCCCTCCCCTCCCCTTCCCTCCCCTCCTCTCCCTTTCCTTCCCCTCCCCTTCCCTGTCTTACCCTGCCTCCCCACTCCCTCCCTCCCTTCCTTCTTTCTTCTTTTTTTTTTTTTTGGAGTCTCTCTCTGTCACCCAGGCTGGAGTACAGTGTGCAATCTCTTTGTATTTTTTAGTAGACATGGGGTTTCGCCATGTTGGCCAGGCTGGTCTTGGTCTCCTGACCTCAGGTGATCCACCCGCCTCAGCCTCTCAAAGTGCTGGGATTACAGGTTGGAACCATCGCACTCAGCATTTTATTTTTTGAGACCTAGTCTTGTTCTGTTGCCCAGAGTGTGGTGGAGTGATCTCAGCTCACTGGAACCTGCACCTCCCAGGTTCAAGCGATTCTCCTGCCTCAACCTCCCAAATAGCTGGAACCACAGGTTCACACCACCATACCTGGCTGATTTTTTTTTTTTTTTTTTTTTTTTGGTATTTTTAGTAGAGACAGGCTTTTGCCCTGGAAGGTGCTTTCTTGCTGGCTGCATATATGAGTCACCCTGTCTTCAGGCTGCCTGGCCTTCTGTTGTGGTGTTTGGACAGGCTCTGGGTGTTGGTGGTGGTGGAACATCACAGCCTCAGGAACTCACTGCTGACCCACTGTGTGGGTTCCTGAGGCTGTGATGTTCTGAGCTTGTCAATCAGAACGAGGGAGGCGGGCTCTCCAGGAAGATCTCTTGGGTGGTCCCTGGTAGACAGGAAGGGTCAGGGCCCAGAATAGGGACTCTAATAAGGTGAGAGTCAGCAGAGAGAGGATGGAGGAGAAGAGAGGGGTGAAGAAGCTTGTGTGTACTGGGGAGGAAAAAAAGAGAAGAGACCAGGAGAAAGAGAGTAGGCTTCCTTGTCCTGTTTCATTTTTATTTCAAAATGATTTTCCTGCCACTCTGTCCCTGGCCACTGCTGCCTCTGCTCTGCTTCCTGGTGTCTGACGGCTCACTCTGGTGTGTTTGATTTCATTGCTGGCTCTGCCCTTTGTCCATTTTCTACTTTTGCAGCATTGAGCATTGATCTAGGCTTTCCTTTATTCCCCCTGCTCATGCCGGTTCCTGCAATTTCCAGAACACACTTTAGACACAGCTCTCTTCTTAGGAATTAGGTGAGAAGCCTTATTTTTATAAGAACATTTTTTTCCCTTTTTCTTTTTCTTTTTTTTTGAGACAGAGTTTTGCTCTTGTTACCCAGGCTGGAGTGCAATGGCGCGATCTCGGCTCACCGCAACCTCCACCTCCTGGGTTCAGGCAATTCTCCTGCCTCAGCCTCCTGAGTAGCTGGGATTACAGGCACGCACCACCGTGCCCAGCTAATTTTTTGTGTTTTTAGTAGAGACGGGGTTTCACCATGTTGACCAGGATGGGCTCGATCTCTTGACCTCGTGATCCACCCGCCTCAGCCTCCCAAAGTGCTGGGATTACAGGTGTGAGCCACCGTGCCGAGCCCTCCTTTTTCTTAAAAAAGTCTCTTTCTCTGCTTTCTCCAAGTCTCACGGTTCATTTCCTCTTCCCACCAACTTCTTGTTTTCCCTCTTTCCCCTCAGTCAGAGGTATTTGCATGTAACACCTTTTTTGAGATAAAAGTCACATACCTTATATTTACCCATTTGAAGTGCACAATTTCACTGGTGTGGTGGTTCACGCCTGTAATCCCAGCACTTTGGGAGGCCAATGTGGGCAGATAACTTGAGGTCAGGAGTTTGAGACCAGCCTGGCCAACATGGTGAAACCCCATCTCTACTAAAAATACAGAAAATTAGCTGGGCGTGGTGGCAGGTGCCTATAATCCTGGTTACTTGGGAGGCTGAGGCATGAGAATCACTTGGACCTGGGAGGCAGAGGTTGCAGTGAGCCAAGATGGTACCACTGCACTCCAGCCTGGGAGACAGAGTGAGACTCCATCTCAAAAAAATAAAATAAAATGAGTTAAAGTACACAACTCAGTGGGTTTTTTTGTGTATTCACAAGATTGTGCAACTATCATCACAATCAATTTAGAACATTTTTATCACCCCCCAAAAACATGCTGTCCACATTAGCACTTTCCCATTCCTCCCCTCCCTCAGCCCCTGGCAACCACCAATCTGCTTTTTGTTTCTACAGATTTGTCCATTCTGGACATTTCGTATCAGTGGAATCATATAATATTTAGTCTTTTGTGTCTGCTTCCTTTCACATAGTCTAACGTTTGCAGGAGTCACCATGTTGTAGCATCTACCAGTACACCAGTCCTTTTAATTAATGAAACCTGGAGATTTTGTGTGTTTGGAAGCACAGATCCAGGTTGGGCAAGGGTCAGATGGGATGAACAGGAACATGTGGCACTAGAGAAGAATGCAAAGTGATACGTTATTGAAGCACGATGTGGTGTTTTTGCCAAAATAGCACTGCAATCGTATTAAAGATCATCAGCGACACCTTGGAGGAGACATGGCAAATCCAGAACTCAGGAGGATCCCTGTCTGGAAACTTCCTCCCATGCAAATCTCAATGGCCCCAAACACCCTCCACTTGCCCAGCTTCCCTCCATCCCTCTAGTCTAACTTGGAAGGAGCAGCTCCGCCCTGGGTGAAGCGCTGTGCTTGGACACCATGCCCATCAGGCTGGGCCCACGCATGAGTATTTCCGTGTCAGTCTTGGTCAAGAAGGAGGGAAATAATTTCATTATCTGAAGTTTGAAAAAGCCCAAATGAGAAAGTAAGAGGCAAGAGTAGACTGAGTTGGCTTTTTAAAATTTAAAAAAAAAAAGGTTATTATCAAGTCAGCAGGAGATGGAAAGAGGCCCAAGTCTTTGAGATCTTTGAGACTAATGGACATTGAAGCCTGATGCTGTAACAAAGTCAAAGGAGAGCCCACAAGCACAGACACTGGGAGCGCATTTGGGTATGGTGTGTGAAGTGAGGGACTCATAATTAAGGTCTCTAGGAGTGCCGTCATTACCCCAACAGAGGTTGGTGTGTGAAGTGAGGGACTCATACTTAAGGTCTCTAGGAGTGCCGTCATTACCCCGACAGAGGTCAGAAACCTTCCCCAGTGCCTGCCGAATACACACCACTCATTTTGCAAACCAGGTAATAACACCACAACAGAAACAGCTGACAGAGTTTGAAGTCAAGAATTAAACGCCACTGGCCTGAATATGAACCACGAGCTAAGAAAGGAATACGTGAGTGGAACAGCAAAGTTCTCCTCTTGCAAAGATATCTCAAGAACAGACTAATAGTTACAAATCCATTAAAGGGAAACATGGTGAATTTGATGAATGCAGCTCTGAAGTACGACTACAGGAAAACGGAGGAAAGCCGTTGCGAAGCTTGGAAATGGCTGGCATTAGGCTAGGTGAGGTGGTGGAAGGACAAGAAAAGCCAGGAAATGTTTTGCCATGACCTGCAACCAAGGGGATTTGCTGCTGTGAATTCTGAAGTTCTGAGACTCAAAAGCGAAACCCGAATAGCTGTCATCTCCCTGGTATGTTCTCTAAAGGTTATAAAGTTGTAAAGTGGTGTTGCCTACACCCTAGAGTTTCACAGAATTCACAGCAGCAGTTATTTTATTTACAGTCTTTTATAACCCTGAGATCCAGACATGGTTCCGCGGGGCTGGATAGAAACACACCACGCTGTACTCAGAATTCATTCATTCATTCAAATACTGGATGAGCAGGTATTACTGCCCGGGTGGTGACAAAGCCATGAATCAAACAGTCACTACCCTGCTCATGGAGTTTTCCGTCTGTGGGTGAACAGGGTCACATGTATTTATTTGTGATTGCGGAAGTGCTGTGAAGACTTTAAAGGTGTTGAGGGTGTGTCCCAGGAGACCCTATGTGAACTGAAAAATTGCTCTCATCCTCTGAGCAAGACTTTGTTCCTTGATCAGGCTTATGGTACCCGAATCTTTATTCCTTTAAAATGAGTTCTCCGCCCTTTTGCAGATAAACCTCTTTCTGGCCACCACACTGTTTTCTAGACCTGCCCAAATATGCCCTGTCACAGGACAGTCATAGTCTGAACTCAAGGTGAGATCCCTTCATTGTGTGACAGGAATTTCAAAATTGTTTTTCTTTTTCTTTATCTTGAGACAGAGCCCTGCTCTGTCACCCAGGCTGGACTGCAGTGGCAGGTCTCAGCTCACTGCAACCTCCACCTCTCAGGCTCAAGTGATCCCCCACTGCAGCCTCCCAGGTAACTGGGATTACAGGCATGTGCCATAGGCCCAGCTAATTTTCATATATTTTGTAGAGATGGGGTTGCGCCATGTTGCCCGGGCTGCTCTTGAGCTCTGGGCTCACTCTACCTTCCTTGGTCCCCCAAAGTGCTGGAATTACAGATGTGAGGCACCATGCCTAGCCTTTTGTTCTTTTTATTGTGGTAAAATATACATAAACATATTATGCATATGTGTACTATATAAATATATTATGTAAAATATAAATATACTAAAATTCACCATCTTAGTCTCTTTTTTTGAGACAGAGTCTTGCTCTGTCACCCAGGCTAGAGTGCAGTGGCATGATCTCAGCTTACTGTACCTTCCATCTCCTGGGTTCAAACAATTCTCCTGCCTCAGCCTCCCGAGTAGCTGAGACTACAGGTGTACATCACTAACACCTGGCTAATTTTTGAATTTTTAGTAGAGATGAGAGTTTGCCATTTTGGCTAGGCTGGTCTTGAACTCCTGACCTCAGGTGATCCACTTGCCTAGGCCTCCCAACGTGCTGGGATTACAGGCATGAGCCACCACGCTGAGCCTTCACCAGACAAAGGTTCTGCTTTTCTTTGTGCCTGGCCTCTTTTTTGCTGGCATGGATTCTCATTCATTCTTATTGGACACACACACACGAGCAAACTCATGGTGGGAAGGGTTAAAAGACCAGCTCTCTGAAAATAGACAATACCTGCAGACACAAACCCTCCAATCTTGGACACTCTTAACAGGTGTTTCTCTGTGTGAATGTTTTCACAGCTGAAAGAACACTTTCAGGCATTTCCGACGAGTGCAAAATGCTGCAGCTTCTGTGGCAGAGAATTTGGCAGTATTTAACAAAACAAGTGCAAAGGTGTCAGTAGGGCTGTATTCCTTTTGATTCTGCAATCCAGTTTCAATGATCATCACTATTATTTTTTGACATGGAGTTTTGTTCTTGTCACCCAGGCTGGAGTGCAATGGTGCTATGTCAGCTCACTGCAACCTCTACCTCCTGGATTCAAGCAAATCTCCTGCTTCAGCCTCCAGAGTATCTGAATTACAGGTGTGTGCCACCACACCTGGCTAATTTTTATATTTTTAGTAGAGACAGGGTTTTATCATGTATGGCAGGCTGGTCTTGAACTCCTAACCTCAGGTGATCCACCTGCCTCGGCCTCCCAAAGTGCTGGAATTACAGGTATGAGCCATTGTGCCCAACCTCAGTGAATTTATCATAAGGAAATGTCCTCAAAAATGCAAAACAACATCTCAAAAAGGTGATTGATATGGGATATTTTTCTTTTTTTCTTTCTTTTTTTGAGACAGGAGAGCATGAAGCCAAGCAGAAAGTTTTCCTAAGTGCAGGCTGTTGTGCCTTTGCACCGGTCACAAGCCCATGAGGCTAGCCAGGAAGATAGGAGATGTGTTAAAAGATCAGAGGAGCCAGGTTGGGTGTGGTGGCTCACGCCTGTGAACCTAGCACTTTGGGAGACTGAGACAGGCAGATCACTTGAGGCCATGAGTTCAAAACCAGCCTGGCCAACACAGCGAAACCCTGTCGCTACTAAAATTATCTGGGTGTGGTAGCACATGCCTATAATTTCGGCTACTCAGGAGGCTGAGGCCCGAGAATCGCTTGAACACAGGAGGCAGAGGTTGCAGGGAGCCGAGATTCCACCATGCACTCCAGCCCAGGTGACAGAGCGAGACTGTCTCAATGACAACACCACAAAAGTTCAGAGGAGCCTGCTTATGGGGACTTCTGCTGGCTAATTTCAGGACAGTTTGATCACCAAAAAATAATACATGACAGTGGTTTATAACACACTGAATAGAACAGGGATCTATGAGTTTCTAGGGATCCTTTATATAGTGATACTACACCACTATAGATACTATGTAGTAATACTTTAAAAAAATTGTTCATTAGGCCAGGCGTGGTGGCTTACGCCTGTAATCCCAGCACTTTGGGAGGCCGAGCTGGGCGGATCACCTGAGTTAGGAGTTTGAGACCAGGCAATTCAGCCTAGGCAACAGAGTGAGAGTCTGTCTCAAAAAAACAAAAAGTTAATTAAGAAAAAGAAATCTTCTTTTACTTTTTTTTTTTTTAAGACAGTCTCACTTTGTCATCCAGGCTGGAGTGCAAATGGCACTATCTCGGCTCACTGCAACCTCCGCCTCCCAGGTTCAAGTGATTCTCTGCCTCCGTTTCCCCAGTAGCTGGGATTACAGGTGACCACTACCACACCCGGCTAATTTTTTAATTTTTAGTAGAGATGGGTTTCACCATATTGGAATGGCTGGTGTTGAACTCCTGACCTCTTGATCCACCTGCCTTGGCCTCCCAAAGTGCTGAGATTACCATGCCCAGCCTGTTTTTACATATTTAAAAAAAATTATTTTTCCCCTTTTCCCGCAGAAAGTACTTAATAGTGATACTTCATAAAGGTAGGTATGCAAGAGAGGGGAAACTTCTTTATGAAGAGTGCTAGCTAATGCATGATAGATTTAGAAAAATTGCCATTTTGCAGCCATTTAGTAATAATGATGATAAAACCACCAGGCTAAAGATTGCTGGGAAGTAGGACAGTCACATGATTTATAAAGTCTAACTTTATCACTCAAGTGATCTTGGCATGACCGAGAGTGAGACGGTCTGTTATCCTGTGCTGCTTGCTGTTCTGGAGTGGGAGGTACACTGTGTTGTATTTTGCCAAAAATGTTTAACTGAAATCTAGGCATGAGGAAACAATCAAACAAACATGGATTCCAGGGCATTCTACAAGGCACCTGGCCTAAACTCTTCAAAAATGTCATTTAGAAAAAGAAAGAGGGAGAATGTTCCAGATAAAAGAAAGCTAAAGAAACATGAGAACCGAGTGAGTTGTAAGACCCTTGATTGGTCTTACATTGAAAAAGACCATGAGAAACATTTACTGGACCAATAAGAAAGCTGGAATTTGGACTGCACGTTAGGTAGTGTTACTATACGTGTTAAATGTCTTGATATGATGATGTTGGTGATGGTTTTGGCCAGGGCTTTGTAGGAGAATATCTTTGTTTCCAGAAGATACAGGCAGGAGGTTACAGGGTAAAATATGCTGATGTCTTGCAACTTAGTTTCAAATGTGGGGGTGGAGAGAGAGGGAGGGGGAAAGGGAGAGAACAAGTGATCCACAATGGCATCACTTATCTGAACTGGATGAGGGGTGTACAGCTATCCTTGTACTAGTCCTCCTCTTCCTTCCTCCTTTCTCCTTCCTCCTTCTTTTCTTCTTCTTATTCTTTGAGATGGAGTTTCACTCTTTTTGCCCAGGCTGTAGTATGGTGGCGTGATCTCGGCTCACTTGCAACCTCTGCCTCCTAGGTTCAAGTGATTTTCATTTCTCAGCCTCCCAAGTTCAAGCAATTCTCTTGCCTCAGCCTCCTGAATACCTGGGATTACAGGCATGCCCCATCACGCCCAGCTAAGTTTTGTATTTTCAGAGATGGGGTTTCACCATGTTGGCCAGGCTGGTCTCGAACTCCTGTCCTCAGGTGATCCATCCACCTTGGCCTCCTAAAGTGCTGGGATTACAGGTGTCACCCACCATGCGCGGCCCCTTGTCCTATTCTTTAGCTTCTCTCTAGGAGAGCCGTTTTTTATAAATAAAAAGGGGGGGAAAGTTTTCCTAGCTAAAGTCACATGTCAAGGAGGCATGCAGCAGCACATGAAAGCAGACAGCCTCTCGGGCTGATTGGCAGTCCCCCTGGAGCGGCAGAGATGCCACCTGGCACTTCAACATCATTAGCTCTGTGTCCCGGTCTGTGTGTACTGCACAATCCATCATGGTGAGTGCAGCAGCCAGCAGGCACCGCAGTGTGAGACTGGCGCCTGTCCTGGTGCGGCATAATGAAAAGAGCTGAGACCAGGATTTATGGACCAGCTAGCCAGGGGCTGAGGCTTCCTCTGTGCTGAAAGAAGACAGGGAGTTTGGTGTCAGTTCAAACACCAAACTGACAACTTCTGTGGTCTTATTTGAAAAAGGGGGAAAATAACCTGGCTTTATTTATGCAATAGAGGTCAAATATTATATGAGACAATATCATTACTTTGTAGAAATGTCTTATTTTGTAGATGATCTCATTATATTTTATGGAGTAATAGTTGAAAATAGAGACAGGGTTTTTCCTATATGAGCTGTCACAGATGTACTTGCTATTTGTACTTCTGCTAGCTTGTGTCCTATAAACCCAGAATTTAGAATGATTCTGTTTCTCGTGATTCCTGTCAAAAGAGAGAGAGAGAGAAAAGCAGTGCATCTGAAATGGACTCTGCTGTGTTACTGAGTACTCCTGAAACCAGAGGACTTCTTTTCTTCCTTCCTTCTTTCCTTCCTTCCTTCCTTCCTTCTTTTCTTCCCTCCCTCCCTCCCTCCCTCCTTCCTTCCTTCCTTCCTTTCTTCCTTTCTTCCCTCCCTCCCTCCTTCCTTCCCTCTTTCCCTCCTTCCCCCTTTCCCCTTCCTCCTTTACCCTTTCCTCCTTCCTCCCTTCGTCCCTCCTCCTCCTCCTGTTTCTTCTTCTTGTTAGAGATGAGATCTCACTGTTACCCAGGCTGGTCTCCAACTCTTGGCTTCAAGCAACCCTTCCCGCCAAGCCTCCCAAAGTACTGGATTACCACCACTTTGGGAGCTACCGCACCTGACATAATCGCACATTTCAAACTTACTTTTCTTCCACTTCCTGTATCTCTTTGGTCCTGGATGCAATAGGTCACGTCATGTCACAGCATGCCTTCTGGTCCTGCGCCCTTGTGTCACGAAGCAGGGTGCACCAGCCTAATGCACAGTAGGGATGTTTCTGGAAGACATTCCTACACCAGGATAGCCGGCAATGACCATTGACAGAGGGATTGCGAACCACGTGGGTACACGTGGCCAAACACAGTAAGATGCATCCCTAACTTAACTTCCCCTTAGCTGGAATCCAAATTGACACAGCCATTCCAACGGTACCTGTCCCAGGGGAAGTATGATGGAGAGAAAATCCAAGAGGAAAGAGATAGCAGTCTGTAGTTAAAATATCCACTTCTGCAAAACAAGAGGGAAGAAAGGAAGGAAACAAGGGAGGGAGGAGGGAAAGAAGGAAGGGATTTTAGGGCTTTTTAGGAGAAAGTTCAAGGGCGGAGGGGTGGGGGCTGAAGCCTGGGCTCCGTTAGCCTCATGAGAAATCTGCCTCTGGATGTGTTATACAGGAGGTAGAGATGACCATCGGGCAATCAGAAGTGTGGGTTTTGAAGAAATGGTGGATGCTGGCATAGAGACTGGGGAGTCATTTCACAATAATTACAGCTGTGTGGGCAGGTACATTCCCCCAAAGGAAAGTGCCCAAGGAGGAACAAAAGAGGGCCAGGCGCGTGGCTCACTCCTGCAATTCCAGCACCTGGGGATGCTGGGGTGGGCAGATCACCTGAGCCCAGGAGTTTGAGACCAGCCTGGGCAACATGGTGAAACCCTATCTCTACAAAACATTTAGCTGGGTATGGTGGTGTGTACCTGCAGTCCCAGCTACTTGGGAGGCTGAGGTGGAACGATCACCTGAGCCAAGGAGATTGAGGCTTCAGTGAGCCACGATTGCACTGCTGCACTCCAGCTTGAGTCTCAAGAAAAAAAAAAGCAGGAAAGGAAAAGAAAGAAAAGAGGACTGAGGACAGAGTCTTGGATAATATTTAGCTACGAGGATTAGGTAAAGAGGTGACTACAGAGTTTTGGGTCAAGAAACTGATTAGAGCCAGGATGTAAAGGTGGAATGTGAGGCTTGACCACAACCAGGTTGGTCTGAGATTTCTGTCACTTAAAACTGATTTCAAAGATAATAACTGTATTTACATATTTGAAACCAGATAATATAAGCGTAGGCTTGTAGCTCTTGTACAGTTGTAAAATCAAAACATATTAAGTACCAGCAAAATTGCAAAACTGGTAACACAGAAATTAGATTTAGTATGCCAGATGGTATTTTTTTCCTGAATAAGACGGCTTCTGTTGGCATTATCGTAGAAAAACTGATCTCTGTGGTTGAGACTTCACTTGCTGGTTTGGTGATTTAGATTCGGAGCTTCACATCCGTCCTAACGCTGGTTGGTATCTCTGTTGATACTTTTCCTTTTTAGCGAAGATGGTTTTATATCAGCCATCCATTATTTACAAGAGACCACCTAACGGTACATTCAAATTTGATGCCAAAAAGTTTTTAAAATATCATTTCGCTGGGTACAGTGGCTCATGCTTGTAATCCCAGCACTTTGGGGAGGCCGAGGTAAGCAGATCACTTGAGGTCAGGAGTTTGAGACCACCTTGGCCGACACAGTGAAACTTCGTCTCTACTAAAAATACAAAAATTAACCAGGCATGGTGGTACGTGCCTGTAGTCCCAGCTACTTGGGAGGCTGAGGCAGGAGAATCACTTGAACCTGAGAGGCTAGAGGTGAAGGTTGCAGTGAGCCGAGATCACACCATTGCACTCTAGCCTGGACAGAGCGAGACTCTGTCTCGAAAAAGAAAGAAAGCTGTAACAATGGCATGATTCACTCAAACTCTTGGCAGTAGATTCCCGTGGGAGAAGGGATCTGTGTTCTTTCAGCTTTGAACTAAAGTGGGGCCTTAACGTTTCATTCTCCATACCACTGTATTGTTTGAATTTTTATGCAATAAGCATATTCTGAACTATCACACCTGGTGACGTTGGTAACATCCTGTGTCCTTTTGGTGCCACTGTTGCTGTGTCTTATTTAACACTCAAGGTGGGGATAAATGACCCATGGTTATGTCTCTGGTGTGATAAGACGGAGTTTGATAAGGAGCCAGGACAGGGTGTAGAAGGGAGGAAATCAGTGGGAAATGTGGTTCTCATCTGGACCCAGCCCCAGCAGCCCTGTGAGCTCACACTTCAAGTAAGGGCCCACACCTGCTGACGGGGAACTAGAGAAGCAATTCTCAGTGGAGAGATGGAGTCGGGGACACTTGGACCTAGGAGGTCCTGGAGACCCTCAGCTTCCTCTTCCCTTTCCCTTTAAAATAGAAGCTGCTTTTTTGCACCCCACCCTGTCATCATTTTCAAATGAAAGTGGAGTCAAAGGCTTCAAGTATGAAATACAATTTTTTTTTTTTGAGACAGAGTTTCACTCTTGTCGCCCAGGCTGGAGTGCAATGGTGTGATCTTGGTTCACTACAACCTCCGCCTCCTGGGTTCAAGGGATCCTCCTGCCTCAGCCTCCTGAGTAACTGGGATTACAGGCATGCACCACCATGCCCGGCTAATTTTTGTGTTTTTGGTAGAGATGGGGTTTCACCATGTGGCCAGCCTGTTCTCGAACTCTGGACCTCAAGAGATCCTCCCACCTTGGCCTCCCAAAGTGCTGGGATTACAGGTGTGAGTCACCGTTCCCCGCCAGAAATCTGACAAATTGACTCAACTGGAAAGTGTCCATTCCCTTACTCAAAGCCTATCTCCCGTCATTCATTGACTGGTACTGTTACCTTTGTAGGTCTTTGTCAGATAAAGCATGTAACAGAGTAGGCTTCATTCATGATCAACCAGCACAGCCTTCTGTATCCACATCTCAAAAATGTACAAACAATGTAGATGAGAATGAGAGAAACGCACATGATGAAGGAAACGGAAAGTTTGGATGTATGCATGAAACAATAAACTGTACAGATATATAATAAATTGTAAAGAAGTAACAAACAGTGGCTCACGCCTGTCATCCCAGCACTTTGGGAGGCCAAGACGGGTGGATCACGAGGTCAAGACATCGAGACCATCTGGTCAACATGGTGAAATCCCGTCTCTACTAAAAAAAATACAAAAAATTAGCTGGGCGTGGTGGTGCGTGCCTATAATCCCAGCACTTTGGGAGGCCGAGGCGGGTGGATCACGAGGTCAAGAGATCGAGACCATCCTGGTCAACATGGTGAAACCCCGTCTCTACTAAAAATACAAAAAATTAGCTAGGCATGGTGGCGCATGCCTGTAATCCCAGCTACTCAGGAGGCTGAGGCGGGAGAATTGCCTGGACCCAGGAGGCGGAGGTTGCGGTGAGCCGAGATCGCGCCATTGCACTCCAGCCTGGGTGACAAGAGTGAAACTCTGTCTCAAAAAAAAAAAAAAGAAGAAGAAGAAGTAATAAACAAGATCCAAACACTAGAAATAGAAAAGCAACTAAAGTGAAAAGAAAAAAAGAGAAAGAGGGAGAGGAAAGCAGCAGATTTATAAAGACTTGGTTATCACTTGCCCACCATGTTTGTAAATATCACATCTTACATTTGTGTAGTTTGGAAACTCATACTGCTCCCAACATGCTCTTTTATTTGGGGTTCGCTACAAGCAAGATTTAGCCCTATTGCTTTTTCCTCACACCCACAAACATGTTGCTTAGAGCAGGAAATGTACATTCAATGAATGGCTATGTTGAAAGTACAATGCATAGATGAGTAGGCACACTTTCCTTGGTTTTGCTTTTGTATAGAATTAAATCTCTGGAAGGAAGCCAAGGAAGTTACACATCTGACCTCCTGTTTCTGGCTGAACAGCCCTTAATTGCTTGATATTTGTTAATCACATTGTTTTGGATCTTAGATGTTATGGATTAATTTCTTTATTTTTCAGCCAACCAATTTTAATTTTTTCATATTTCCATAAGGAAATGAGATGAAGTGCTTTATATAGATTGTAACTGTATTCTACTTTTTACTAAAATTATCTACCTGAACCTCAGTGTAACTCCTGCTGCTATACATAGGCTTATGTAGATTTTTATTTAAGTAATTTCCGTCCAACCAAGTCACGGCACAGAATGAATCTTTTGTTTCCTTCGTGTTTTTTGGAATGTAGTAGAATTTTCATTTTACCGAGTCTTACTTTCTTCCTCTGTGAGATACAAGCCTTTGCTCTAAGAGTCACATATATACATTATATACATTATCCTATATACACATATGTAGAGAGATGAAAGCACTTTGTCTATAAAGTGACAGAGAAATGTTAGCTGCTTGGTTCCCAATTAAATATAAGGGGCTGAATTTTGTTTTTCAAAATATAGGTTAGGATAAGTGACATCTAAGAAAGCATATGCAGCCAGGCACGGTGGCTCATGTCTGTAATCCCAGCCCTTTGGGAGGTTGACATGGGTGGATCACCAGAGGTCAGGCCAACATGCTGAAACCCCATCTCTACTAAAAATACAAAATTTATCCAGGCGTGGTGGCACACACCTGTAATCCCAGCTACTTGGGAGGCTGAGGCAGCAGAATCTCTTGAACCTGGGAGGCAGATGTTGCCATGAGCTGAGATCGTGCCACCGCACTCCAGCCTGGGTGACAGAGCAAGACTCTGTCAAGAAAAAGAAGGAACAAAAACAAATGAATAAAAGCAAGAAAGAGAGAGGGAAAGAGAGAGGAAGAAAGAAGGAAAGAAAGAAAGAGAAACAAAGGCCATTCTAATTCAGAAAAGTGGAAAGTAAAGATGTTGAATGGCCAGTTGGAGGTGTGGTTGTTAGACTCAGGATAGAGGCCTGAGCTGGAGAAAAGAGATTTGGGAGGTCCCAGCCTATCTGTGGATTTGAAGCCAGAGGTGTGGATTGTGTCACGTAAGGAGAGTGTGGAGAAGCAGAAGTGTTGGAGATGACCTGGAGCTGAATTCGAACAAACACTAGTCATTTAAGGCAGAGGTCTTGAAAGGACTTTTGGCACGTGTGAAGACTTTGCAAGGCATATGTGAGCATGCAGGTTTTAAGAATCCATTTCTAGGCCAGACGCGGTGGCTCAAGCCTGTAATCCTAGCACTTCGGGAAGCCGAGGTGGGTGGATCACGAGGTCAAGAGATCGAGACCATCCTGGTCAACATGGTGAAACCCCGTCTCTACTAAAAATACAAACAATTAGCTGGGCATAGTGGCATGTGCCTGTAATCCCAGGAGGCTGAGGCAGGAGAATTGCCTGAACCCAGGAGGCGGAGGTTGTGGTGAGCCGAGATCGCACCATTGCACTCCAGCCTGGGTAAGAAGAGGGAAACTCCGTCTCAAAAAAAAAAAAAGAATCCGCTTCTAGATTCTCATTTCCATTTGTAACTTCCCTCCCCTTGCTCTGCCTTAGGGCATGCCTGTGCTGGGGAGGTGGGGGGTGGGGGTGCTGTGGCCATTCTTACGTGTTCACTATTGCATTTCCTCCACTTTCCAAGAGAAAAGCAATACTCTTCCTAGTGCCACACTGCATTATGCTGGACTGTGGAAAACCTCTGGGGCCCCAAACAAAGCAGTAATTGGGAATGTTGATATTGGTTCTGAGGCAGCAAATGACTCCAGCGCCAGGTGACAGACCCTCTGCCAGCCGAGTGGCCTCCAGCTCTGCATTCAGCAAAGGTGAACAGGGCTTATTGAATTGTCAGCTGTTAAATCCCTATAGATTGTGTTCATAGATCACTCTGATTTTTGGCCTAAACTCAAAAGGAGTTCAAAGAATTGAAAGACATTGCTATATATATATAAAAAAAAAGCTTCCTTTCCCTTCCACTATTTATGTGACAAAGTATCTCAGAGCTTACATCTATAAAAATGAAAAATAGGAATGAAATGGATGCTGAATCCTGCTTCACTCTAGCAAAAGGTCATATTTAACAGCAGATAACTAAACTCGAAGGGAAAAGACATATGTATCTCCAGCTTTATCTATTAAGTGATACGTTTTCAATAAAAATTTTTTATGGCAAAAGTATAGTGTCAGAAAGCAGATCAGTGATTGCTGGGGACTAGGGATTAAGGGGTTGTTTGCAAAGAGGCAAGAGGAAAATTTGGGGTTGAGAAAATGTTTTATATCTTGTTTGTTTGGTTTTTTTTTTTTTTGAGACAGAGTCTCACTCTGTTGCCCAGGCTGGAGTGCAGTGGCACGATCTCAGCTCACTGCAACCTCCAACTCCTGGGTTCAAGTGATTCTCCTGCCTCAGCCTCCCAAGTGGCTGGGACTACAAGTGTGTGCCAACATGCTTGGCTAATTTTTGTATTTTTTGTAGAGACAGGGTTTCACCATGTTGGCCAGTGTGGTCTCAAACTCCTGGCCTCAAGTGATCTGCCTGCCTCGGCTTCCTAGTGCTGGGAGTACAGGCATGAGCCACTGTGTCCAGCAAATAAATATCTTGATCTTGATTGTGGTTTTGGTTACAAAACTGAGCACAGTTGCCCAAAATCATCAAAATGCACACTTAAAATGGGTGAATTTGGGGGTGATGTAAATTATAACTCAATAAAGCTGAGGGGAAGACTTGTTTAAAATTATGTATCAAGGCCGGGCACGGTGGCTCATGCCTGTAATCCCAGCACTTTGGGAGGCCGAGGCGGGCAGATCACAAGGTCAAGAGATCGAGACCATCCTGGCCAACACGGTGAAACCCCGTCTCTACTAAAAATACAAAAATTAACTGGGCATGGTGGCACGTGCCTGTAATCCCAGTTACTCGGGAGGCTGAGGCAGGAGAATTGCTTGAACCCGGGAGGCAGAGGTTGCAGTGAGTCAAGATTGTGCCACTGCACTCCAGCTTGGCGCCTGGTGACAGAGTGAGACTCTGTCTCAAAAAAAAAAAAATTATGTATCAAATGTGTACCAATGATCATTATAATAACAACACAATCCAGAGGAAATCTTTTATACTTAGAGGCCTGTAGCTATGGGAAGCACAGACAATTTTAATTTATACCTATTTTCAGAGAAGTAAAAATAGTGATTAATAAAAGACTATAAAGTGTAAAACATATTACATAAAGATTCAACTTTGTGGGAAAATAAATAGGATATCAAAGAGAAAAATAAACTATATATTAATAAAATGCCAACTATTAAAAATGTTTTTAAACGATGCAGTGGGATATAACAAACCACTGTGTATTTTAAATTTCATTAGATCTATTTTGAAGAATGATATGATAGTTTTATTTTAAATATTGGTACTGACCAGGTACAGTGGCTCATGCTTGTCACTCTAACACTTGGGGAGGCTGAGGCAGGAGGATTGCTTGAGCCCAGGAGTTCAAGGCCAGCCTAGGCAACATACTCAACAACAAAAACTGGGCATGGTGGTGCATGCCTGTAGTCCCATCTATCTGGGAGGCTGAGGCAGGAGGATCACTTGAGCCCAGGAGTTCAAGGCCAGCCTAGGCAACATACTCAACAACAAAAACTGGGCATGGTGGTGCATGCCTGTAGTCCCATCTGTCTGGGAGGCTGAGGCAGGAGGATCACTTGAGCCCAGGAGTTCAAGGCCAGCCTAGGCAACATACTCAACAACAAAAACTGGGCATGGTGGTGCATGCCTGTAGTCCCATCTGTCTGGGAGGCTGAGGCAGGAGGATCGCTTGAGCCCAGGAGTTCAAGGCCAGCCTAGGCAACATACTCAACAACAAAAACTGGGCATGGTGATGCATGCCTGTAGTCCCATCTGTCTAGGAGGCTGAGGCAGGAGGCTCACTTGAGCTCAAGAGTTGGAGGCTGTAGTGAGCTACGATCATAACACTGCACACCAGCCTGGGCAACACAGTAAGACTCTGTCTCTAAAATGAAATAAAATAAAATATTGATACTTACTATAAAATTTAGTATTTGCAGCTATTTAGATTTAGGTTACCTTTTTATGTCAACTTAAAAAATGTACAAGAATACAAATTTGTTCAAAAAATTTTTAGGAACAACAAAAAAAAGAAGTCTAAGAAAGAGTAACCAGAAGGAAAGAAAGAAAACAAACTCAGAGATGACGTGCAAAGGACTGAAGAGGAACCATGCAAGGCGGGCAGACTGTTTCAGGCCTCAGAGGGATCAAGGTGAGAGCCCTGAGATAACCTGCTGAGACTTTCATTTATAAGTGAATGTGCTGGGAGAGGTATTTTCACCTTTCCCCGGCCCAAGAAGCGATTTTGAGTTTGGAGATGAAAGATTCCCTTGGCCCCCAGGACCTCGGAAAAAAAAAAAACCGAATTGCTTGAAGGCAAAAAAGATGTCCAAGGAGATTGCAAAATTGGGAGATAGTGAGAGAAGAGTGTTTTAAACAAGGGGGAGACAGCCGGCTGCGGTGGCTCACCTCTCTAATCCCAGCACTTTGATAGGCTGAGGCAGGTGGCTCACCTCTCTAATCCCAGCACTTTGATAGGCTGAGGCAGCTGGATCACTTCTAATCCCAGCACTTTGATAGGCTGAGGCAGCTGGATCACTTCTAATCCCAGCACTTTGATAGGCTGAGGCAGGTGGCTCACCTCCCTAATCCCAGCACTTTGATAGGCTGAGGCAGGTGGATCACTTCTAATCCCAGCACTTTGATAGGCTGAGGCAGGTGGCTCACCTCTCTAATCCCAGCACTTTGATAGGCTGAGGCAGGTGGCTCATCTCTCTAATCCCAGCACTTTGATAGGCTGAGGCAGGTGGCTCACCTCTCTAATCCCAGCACTTTGATAGGCTGAGGCAGCTGGATCACCTGAGGTCAGGATTTCGAGGCCAGCCTGGCCAACATGGGGTAACCCCATCTCTACTAAAATACAAAAATTAGCTGGGTGTGGTGATGGGTGCCTGTAATCCTAGCTACCGGGGAGACTGAGGCAGAAGAATCGCTTGAACCCGGGAGGCAGAGGTTGCAGTGAGCTGAGATGGCGCCATTGCACTCCAGCCTGGGTGACAGGGCATGACTCCGTCTAAAAAAAAAAAAAAATCTGGCTGTATTGACTAGTTTGCCCAACAACAACGACAACAAAAAAGAATGTGGAAATGAATGGAGTCCTGAGGATTCTCCTGATAGCCTCCTGGGGAGGTGGCAGTGCTGTGTCTATCCAGGCAGGCACCAGGCTTTCTAGCCTACGTAGTGCCTGGCTTAGAACAGATGAAGGAGAGCCACTCACTTCCAAGGGCAGCAAATGGCTGGACAAGAAGCATATTGCAGCCGGGTGCGGTAGCTCACGCCTGTAATCCCAGCACTTTGGGAGGCCGAGGCGGGTGGATCACGAGGTCAAGAGATCGAGACCATCCTGGCCAACATGGCGAAACCTCGTCTCTACTAAAAATACAAAAAATTAGCTGGGCACGGTGGCGCGTGCCTGTAATCCCAGCTACTCAGGAGGCTGAGGCAGGAGAATTGCCTGAACCCAGGAGGCGGAGGTTGCCGTGAGCCGAGATCGCGCCATTGCACTCCAGCCTGGGTAACAAGAGAAACTCCGTCTCAAAAAAAAAGAAGCATATTGCTCCAGCCTTTCATGCACCAAGGACCCAGCAGCCTCGGTGTTCTGTGCTGTCTAAAACCTTCCTGAACCTTGCATGGCCCTGGGCCTGGGACGGAAGCCCCGTAATGGCTGAGATTGGAATTCCTCCTTATCCAGGGGACAGGGAGCTCGGAAACAGATGAATGTTTTAGGAAACATACAAATGTAATATTTTTCGAACTCTGTTGTTGCGTATTAAAAGCCACTTCATAAGGGCTGAAAAGTGTTAGGCTGGGTTAGCCGGGAGGTCATAGGTGCAGTTGCAGCAGGGTGTGGGGCATGATCTAGATTCTATGAAATGACTAATGACGAGGAGAAGAGGAAATGGAGAAACACACAGACTGCTATTTCAAGAAGCTTGGCTATGAATAGAAGGTGAGATAAGGGTGGGTACAGAGAGGAAGATTCAGCTGGAGGCTGCTGGCAGCAACCTTGCAATGTGCAAGGCTGGACCAGAGACCAGCCTCTCTGGGCACCTTTTGGCTGTTTTCTTGGTATTTATAAAGGTAACTGTAAAGTAAGGCAAGCCATTGCAGTAGGTGAACCCCGAAATCTCAGTGGCTTCATGCCACACAAGGGAGTTATTTCTCATGAAGGTCAAATCCAAGTGTGGGATCCCATTCAGTGATCACGTTCACCAGCAGAGATACAGAGACCTGAGCTCATCCCAGCCATGGTCTTTGACACATGGCTCCCAGAGTTGCTCTGGAAAGGGGAAAGAGCATCGGGATTGGCCTCTGGGAGGTTTACCTGGGTGTGGACTGGAAGTGGTGCACATCACTTCCACCCACTTTGAGTAGAACTCAGTTCCGTGACTGCACCTGCCTGCAAAGGAGCTGGAAGTGGAACGTAGCTGTGTGCCCAGTCAGGACAGGAGGTAGATCAGATGGATTCCTAGCTAGTCTCTGCCACGTCAGTCTACCCACTCGTTACTATGACCCAATTAGCTTGTGTCTTAGCCTTGAGATCCCACCCTCAGTTTAGACGGTATCTTGACTATGTTACTGCTCAAATACCCATCCTAAGCTATTTCCTGCCTGATAGATTCAAGTCTGGACTTCTTGTAGAGACTGTAAGGGAACCATCCCTGTTTATGACACAAGTCACAAAACCCCTTAATTCTTAGCTTGGGAAGGATCAGAGGGGAGGGTTTAGGGGGTTGGCGCATGGCAGGCAAACAGGACCAGTTGCCCCTAAAACAGTTCTATTTTTGGATTTTCCTTTAGGGTTCTCCACTGGGATGACATTGGCCCCAGGGACTTTCTCCAATAACAATATACTCCCAATGTAAACAAAATGCCCCTTCACACATCTGTGAAGGATGGCATTTTCACAAAGTCTAAGTTCTAGGCCAGGAGTGGTGGTTACTCCTATAATCCCAACACTTTGGAAGGCAGGCAGATCATCTGAGGTCGGGAGTTCGAAACCAGCCTGACCAACATGAAGAAACCCTGTCTCTACTAAAAATACAAAATTATCTGGGCTTGGTAGTGCATGCCTGTAGTCCCAGCTACTCTGGAGGCTGAGGCAGGAGAATTGCCTGAACCCAGGAGGCGGAGGTTGTGGTGAGCCGAGATCTTGCCATTGCACTCCAGCCTGGGTAACAAGAGCAAAACTGTCTCAAAAAAAAAAAAAAAACTTACTAAGTTCTAAGGGAGGACAAATGAAAAATTAAGAGGTATTATATATAAGCCAGAGGCCTCTAGTCACACATAGCCATAGAATTTCTCACTGTTGGCCAGGCACGGTGGCTCACACCTGTAATCCCAGCACTTTGGAGGGTTGGGCAGATCACCTGAGGTCAGGAGTTTTAGACTAGCCTGGCCAATGTGGTGAAACCCCATCTCTACTAAAAATACAAAAAGAAAAACAAATGAGTCGGGTGTGGTGGTGCATGCCTGTAACCCCAGCTGGTCGGGAGGCTGAGGCAAAAGAGTCACTTGAACCGGGGAGAGGTAGTCTGAGTGAGCCGAGATCATGTCACTGCACTCCAGCCTGGGCAGCAGAGTAAGACTCCATCTCAAAAAAAAAAAGGCTCACTGTCTACTGTCTCTCTTTTTTTTTTTTTGACACTGTCTCACTCTGGCACCCAGGCTGGAGTGCAGTGACATGATCTTGGCTCACTGCAGCCTTTGCCTGCTGGGTTCAAGCGATTCTCCTGCGTCAGCCTCCTAGGCAGCTGGGATTACAGTCTCGTATCACCATACCTGGCTATTTTTTTTGTAGTTTTAGCAGACAGAGCTTCACCATGTTGGCCAGGCTGCTCTGAACTCCTGACCTCAGATGATCCTCCCACCTTGGCCTCCCAAAGTGCCGGGATTACAGGTGTGAGCCACTGTGTCCAGCTTGTCTGTTTTAAGTGCTGCCCCTAGTGACTTGCAGGACTTCTCACGTGGACAGTTGGATTTGTCCCTGACTTGAGACGCTCTTCTAGACTTGGATATCTGACTCTTCGTCTGAGTGTTGCATCAGCTTGGCTTACTGATGTGCCATCTTGCGTAGTCAGTTTGGGCTGCCTTTGATGCCCTGGGTTGTGGAATGTACTTGTTGGCCCTGGGCCTTGGTGTGTGTTTGTATGTGTATGTGTATTGGTGATAGTTCCAATCTGGACTATGTTTTTAGCTTTGGCCACTGAGCCTGTCCTATGGCTAGACTAACCCGCTGCTTCAAGCCTCCTTGTGCCCCTCTGGGTTACTCTTTTGACGGGCTGTCTACAGACACCACAGCAGGATCCAACCCCTCGTTCCCTCTCCTGGACTTTTAGTTACTGAGTGACCCAGTTCTATCTTGAGTAATTAGCAGACCAGGGACTGACCTCAACCTTCAAATGAGCTTAATCTCTCTATAACGAGGGTGTAGAATTATGCAACCTTTGAACAACACACAAAAATCGTGTTTTCCCTGGTATTTAGCAAGCCCGCAAGAGAGCCAGAAATCCACAAGGAAAGATATTTTAATGGAAGGGAGAATTAAAAGGCACGTGGTGGTCAAAGCCAGTGGGCGCTGGGATTGAATGTTTAGGTCCCTGACAAATCCATGTGTTGAAGTCCTTACCCCTAATTGGTGGTCTTAGGAGGTGGGACCTTTGGGAGATGGAGCTCTCATGAATAGGAGCAATGCCCTTATAAAAGGGACCCCAGAGAGCTCTCTCTGCTCTTTTTGCCACACGAAGACAGAGCAAGAAGGCGGCCATGTGCAACCTGGAAGAGAGCCCTCACTAGAACCCAATGATGCTGCTGCCCTGATCTGGGATTTCCAGACTCCAGAACTGTGAGAAAGAAGTTTCCATTGTTCATAAGCCGCCCAATCTATGATACTCTGTTAGGGCAGCCCAAACTGACTAAGACAACGGGCTCGTGGGGTGATTCCCGTGATCAGTCCATCAAACTGCCTCTGGCTTGGCTCTCAGAGATTCATCCTTGGGCCCTAAGGAGAAGGGACTCGAATAAAAAAGCAACAATAAAAGGAGTGTTTTACAAAATTCCCTTGGGACATTGGGGGTCCAGGTGACATTTCAGGGGAGGGATATTTCAGGGGAGTTGGACCCTCGGAGGAATGTGACTGGTACGAGACTGTAGATGAAAGAGAGTAAGACGTGGGGAACTGGTGCTGTGTGGGGAAGGCTGGAGTGTCCATAATTCTGAGTGATGTGGCTTGTGGAGATACGGAATGCACATATCCTGGTATGCACATCTGCACACACATGTGTACACATAGGACTTTAAAAAGTGAGGCAGCAGAAGGCTATTATAGAAGCTTTTCTCCTCTGTATTACCCAAGCCAGAACAGAATTCTGGAATGTCATCAGAAGATTTGTCTCAGATTAAGGAAGATTACAATACTAAGAGTAAACAGATAAACAGAAACTTGAATTAGAGTAAGAATATGATCAAGGTGTGAGGTTTTCTTGCAGGAAATACTTTCCTATTTTGTGAAAAATATTAATAAGTGATCTAAATGTATTAGGTCTTAACCTATGAACATGAGAGTGAGAGACAGAGAGAGAGAGAGAATGTTTCCGTTGAAGAATCTACCAAGCTACATGAGAAAAATCAAGATAATGCCTGATTAAAAAAAAATCAATTTGTACAAAAGAACTTGAAATGAAAAGCAAGTTCTGGAATCTATTTCTCCACACCTTACTGGCCCCCATCTTCTACTACTTCTGATATTTTTCCCCATAGCTCTAAATAATATGCATATACAGTGATTTCTTGATTTATAAACGTTAGGCAAACTGTATACTAACTTCCTTGTGTCATAGTGAAGTATGTAACTTCAGATTAGCATCCTCTCCCATTTTCTTTCCAGTACAGTTAAAAAAACCTTTCATTTCACTTTCTTAGCTTCTATTTCCAAGCTAAAACATGATACCCAACCCTCAATTTTATTTATTTATTTGTTTGTTTTGAGCCACAGTTTCACTCTTGTTGCCCAAGCTGGAGTGCTGTGGTGTGACCTCAGCTCACTGCAACCTCTGCCTCCCGGGTTTAAGTGATTCTCCTGCTTCAGCCTCCTGAGTAGCTGGGATTACAGGTGCACGCCAGCATGCCCAGTTAATTTTTTGTATTTTTAGCAGAAACAGGGTTTTACCATGTTAGCCAGGCTGGTCTCGAACTCCTGACCTCAGGTGATTCCCCCACCTTGGCCTCCCAAAGTTCTGGGATTACAGGTGTAAACCACCACGCCCAGCTGCATTTTTTTTTTCCCAGAGTTTTGCTCTGTCACCCAGGCTGGAGTGCAGTGGTGTGGTCTTGGCTCACTGCAACCTCCACCTCGTGGATTCAAGTGATCTAGCTGGGACTACAGGCGCCCACCACCACCCCTGGCTAATTTTTGGTATTTTAAGTAGAGATGGGGTTTCACCACGTTAGCCTGGATGGTCTCAATTTCCTGACCTTGTGATCCTCCCACTTCAGCCTCCCAAAGTGCTGGGCGTGTTTTTAATTTTATAGACGGTATCTTTCAATTCCTCCCTTAGGCCGATGAAAATCTAGCCTCTGATTCTCTTTTCTTCACTACTCATCATCATCCCTGTCTTCTTCCCATCTCTGTCAGCTGCATCTTTATTCTTCTATTGTGAATGCTAATATTTAAATTCGGATCAAATTAACTGTAGTTAACTTTCCTATGATTTGTCGATAGATTGATTGTAAAAGTTGATAATCAATATGCAGTCAATATTTCTTTTTTGCTATCTAGAATTTGAAATTTT
This sequence comes from Saguinus oedipus, assembly GCA_031835075.1. NCBI lineage: Eukaryota > Metazoa > Chordata > Mammalia > Primates > Cebidae > Saguinus > Saguinus oedipus. The sequence continues at coordinate 37,958,319 of CM063175.1, read as the reverse complement.
TCATATGTTTGAGGCATTTTCCACCTAATCGGTCCTGGGGGAGGCAGAGCTCTTCTCCTATTACAGAAAATAGAAAATGCGAATCTTTAGCCTCCCTGCTTCCCTTGCCGGTATTGGGTAGCCGTTTAACCCAGGCAGAGCCAGGCTTATGCGTCATTATGTTTTACATTGGGAGCAGCTCATGAAAAGAGTCATGGGTGCTGAGAAGTTCGGGGCAGTGTTGGTGATGGTGTTAATGACATCCAGGTTAAGGGGTAGGAGAAGGGTGGGGAAGGGACTTGGTGCAGTACAACACCCACCGATGCGATTGGTTGGACAGCATCAACTCTGTCATCTGTTGGTGGCAATAGTGGGGTTCTCCCTGGACAGCCTCATTATGGCTATGGGCCCCACTGGGTAACTTCTGAGGCCTCGGAAGTTCTCAGAGTCACCAGTACCTTTCAGGAAATTTCATAGTTTCCAGCTAAGAGTCTTGATTAATGTACAGTTAACGAACTGTCTTCTTATGGTTGTGAAAGTGTTGTTCACCGCCATACATGTTTATTTCTTTGTCTATGATTTAATGTTACATATCGAAGTGGTTCTGTAGAGAAAGTTCCAGTCATGAAGTTCAAATGCGTTTTCTGGCTGGGCACAGTGGCTCACACCCGTAGTCCCAGCACTTTGGGAGGCTGAGGCAGGAGAATCACTTGAGCCCAGGAATTCGAGACCAGTCTGGACAACATAGTGAGATCGCAGCTTTACTAAAAATAAAAAAGTTAGGTGTGGTGGTGTGCACCTGTGACGCCAGCTATGTGGAGGCTGAGGTGGGAAGATCACTTGAGCCTGGGAAGTCGAGGCTGCAGTGAGCTATGATCATGCCACTGCACTCCAACCTGGGTGACAAAGCGAGACCCTGTTTCAAACAACAACAACACAAATGCATACCCTCAAGTATATCCAAACTTGAGGCCTCCTGTCTATTCCATCCTCCCCTTCTACTGTCAAGGTCATCCCCTGTGGTTCGGAACTTGCCCTGTTCCTGCTCCGCGGTCTGTCTGCTCCCCAGGCCTGTGGAACAGCTCTGAGCCTGCAGCCCCCATTCACTGTCCCCTGATTTGGATTCACCATTTCTAGATCCTGCATTTCTTTCTTTCTTGGTTTCCTTCTTCACTTTATTGAATTTCATCTTCAATTATCTTCCTAAGAGAGAGTACGTGGAAGTAAAAAGTCTTTATTCTGAATGTATATTTGGCTGATAGTTTGACTGTAGGTAGAATTCTAGAATGTGGCAGCTATTCATGAAACCCATTTTCACAGTTAGACTACATTTCCTAGCCTCCTGATGAGTTAGATATGGCTGTGTGACTGAATTCCTGCCAATGAAATGTGTTGAGAACCACTTCCAGGCCTGGCCCACAAAAACCTCTCATAGACAATTCTTCATTCTCTTTCCTTTTCCGTCAGGCATGACAGAAAGGAGCATGACAACTTTGGAAGCCCTGTGAAGAAGGTAGAGAAGCCACAAGCTGAGGAGCCTAGAGATTCTTCCAGCAATCTTTTCGATTCTAGCACTGGATTTTGTTCAAACAAGAGACAAATCCCAACATTTCCAAAGCAAGTAATATTGTACAATCATAGGTCATTCCAAATTCACAGAGAAAAGCAGGAATCTTCCCAAAGAATTAAGAAAGTCTGCTAGGCCACAAAACAAGTGTTAATAAAATTGAAGAGATTGAAATTATACTTCATATATTTTCTGATTACACTGGACTGGAACTAGAAATTAATAACAGAAGGAGACTTGGAAAATCCACAAATATGTGGAAATTAAACAACACACTCTTAACCAATAGGTTAAAGAAGAAATCAAGATAAATTAGAAAATACCTTGGTAAATGAAAAAGAGAACACAACATAACAAAACTTACGGGATTCTGTGAAAGCAGTGCTAAGAGGGCAATGCAGAGCTGTAAATGCTTACATAGAAAAGGGAGAAAGACCTCAAATCAACAAGTTCACTTTACACCTTATGGATCAATGCAGAGCTGTAAATGCTTACATAGAAAAGGGAGAAAGACCTCAAATCAACAAGTTCACTTTACACCTTATGGATCAATGCAGAGCTGTAAATGCTTACATAGAAAAGGGAGAAAGACCTCAAATCAACAAGTTCACTTTACACCTTATGGATCAATGCAGAGCTGTAAATGCTTACATAGAAAAGGGAGAAAGACCTCAAATCAACAAGTTCACTTTACACCTTATGGATCTAGAAATAGAAGAACAAACTAACCTCACAGCTAGCAGAAGGAAGGAAATAATGAGGATAGCACAGAGATAAACAAAGTAGAGACTAGAAAAACAATAGAGAAAATGAATGAAACCAAGAGTCAGTTATTGGAAACATTCAACAAAATTGACCCACCTTTATTTAGCTTAACTTAGGGGAGGAAAAATAAAAGAAAGAGGAGACTCAAATAACTAAATCAGAAATGAAAGAGGGACATTACAACCAATCTCACAGAAATAAGTCTTTTAAGAGAATACCGTGATCAGCTGTATGCCAAAAACGTCAATAACCTAAATGAAATGGATACATTCTAGAAACACAGAACCTATCAAGAATGAATAATGAATAGATAGAAAATCTGAGCAGTTCTTAATAAAGAGATTGAATCAATGTCAAAAAACCTCCCAACAACAACAAAAAGCAGCCCAGGACCAAATGCTTTCACTGGTGAATTCAACCAAACAGTTAAAAAAAAAATTAACACCAGTTCTTCTCAAACTCTGCAAAAAGTGGAACAGGAAGGAAACCTTCCAAACTTAGTGCTACCCTGATACCAAGGACAAACAGACACTACAAGATAAGAAAACTACAAACTAAGATCATGGATTAATATTGATGCAAACATCCTAAACAAAATACTAGCAAATAGAATTTAATAACATATTAAAATAATTATACCCTATGACCAAACAAAGTTTATTCCTGGAATGCAAGGAGGTTTCAACATACGAAAATTCATCAATGTAATAAACCACATCAACAGATTAAAAGAAAAGACATATAATTATCTCAATTGATATAGAAAAAGTATTAATATTTGAGAAAATTAACACTCTTTCATGATGAAAACACTCAACAAACTAGGAATAGAAGAAAATGTCCTCTGTGTAATAAAGGCCATATCTGAAAAGCCCACAGTCAATATCATACTCAATGGTGAAAGACTGAAAGTTTTTCTTCTAGAATCAGGAACATGAATAGGATGATCACTGTTATGAACTAAACTGTGTCCTCTTAAATTCACAGGTTGAAGCTCTAGCCCTTTGGAGACAGGGCCTTTAAGGAGGTAAGTAAGGTTAAATGAGATCATGAGAGTGAGGTCCTAATCTGATAAAACTGATGTCCCTTTTTTTTTTTTTAGACAGAGGTCTCTCTCTATTGCCCAGTGGCATGACCTTGGTTCACTGCAACCTCCATCTCCTGATCTCAAGTGATCCTCCTACCTCAGCCTCCCAAGTAACTGGGACTATGGGCATGTACCACCACACATGGCAAATTTTTGTATCTTTAGTAGAGGTGGGGTTTCACCATGTTGTCCAGGCTGGTCTCAAACTCCTGGGCTCAAGCAATTCACCCACCTTGGCCTCCCAAAGTGCTGGGATTATAGGAATGAGCCCCTGTGCCCAGCCTAGGACTGATGTCCTTATAAGAAGAAGAAGGGGCCAGGCATGGTGGCTCACACCTGTAATCCCAGCACTTTGGAAGGCTGAGGTGGGAGGATCACATGGTCAAGAGATTGAGACCATCCTGGGCAACAGGGTGAAATCCTGTCTCTACTAAAAATATAAGAATTAGCCGGGTGTGGTGGTGGGCGCCTGTAGTCCTAGCTACTCGGGAGGCTGAGGCAGGAGAATCGCTTGAACCTGGGAGACGGAGACGGCAGTGAGCCGAGATCACACCACTGCACTCCAGCCTGGGCGAAAGCGAGACTGTCTCAAAAAAAAAAAAAAAGGAAGAGATACCAAAGAGCTCTACTTTTACCACTTCTGTCCAACATACTGAAAGTTTTAGCCAGAACAGTGAGACAAGGGAAAGAAACAAAAGGCATCCCTATTGGAAAGGAAGAAGTAAAATCGCTGTTCACAGATGACAGAAGGTGATATGTATTATACCCTAAAGATTCCTTAAAAAATCCCCAAACTGCTAGAACTAATAAACAAATTTTTAAAAGTAACAAGATACAAAATCAACACATACAATTCCATTGTTTTTCTTTCTTCTTTTTTTTTTTGAGACAGAGTTTCGCTCTTGTTACCCAGGCTGGAGTGCAATGGCGCGATCTCGGCTCACCACAACCTCCGCCTCCTGGGTTCAGGCAATTCTCCTGCCTCAGCCTCCTGAGTAGCTGGGATTACAGGCACACACCACCGTGCCCAGCTAATTTTTGTATTTTTAGTAGAAACGGGGTTTCACCATGTTGACCAGGATGGTCTCGATCTCTTGACCTTGTGATCCACCCGCCTCGGCCTCCCAAAGTGCCTGGATTACAGGCTTGAGCCACCGCACCCGGCCAATTCCATTGTATTTCTATGCAGGAACAATGAACAATCTGAAAATTAAGAAAGTGGTTCTACAAACAGTGATATGAAAAATAATAGAATACACAGGAATAAACCTCTCCAGAGAGGTGAATGACTTGCACACTCAAAACTACAAAATGTTGTTGAAAGGAAGAAAACGCAAATAACAGGAAAGATGTCTCATGTTCTGGACTGGAAGACTTAATAGCTTAGAGGTCAACACTGCTCAAAGCGATGTACGGATTTAATGTAATTCCTATCAAAATCCCAAATATGTTTTTTTCAGAAATGGAAAAGTCAATTTTCAAAAATAGAAGTTATTTTACAATAAATATTGAATGTCAAGGGGTCTTAAATAGCCAAAACAATCGAGAAAAGAACAGTTGTAGGCATCACAATTCTCGAATGCAAATTTTATTACGAAACGACAGTAATTAAAACTAGGAGGTACTGGCATAAAGAAAGGCATCTCGACCAATAGAATAGAGAGACCAGAAATAAATCCTTGTATATGGAGCCACGTGACTTTTGAGAAGAGTGCCAAGACCGTTCAACAGGGAAGGACAACTTTTTCAACAAATAGTGAATGGAAACTGGATATCTATATGCAAAATAATGAAGTTGGACTCTTACCTTACACCATACTCAAAAATTAGCTCAAAATGGATGAAAGACCTTTATATAAAAGCTGAAATTATAAAACTCTTAGGAGAAAGCATAGGGAAAACCATCCATGACATCAGATTTGACAGTGATTTCTTGACTGTGACACCAACATCACAGGCAACAAAAGAAAAAAATATGAATTAGATCCATCAAAATAAAAAACTTCTGTATATCAAAGGACACATCAACAGATTGAAAAGGCAACCTACAGAATGGGAGAAAACATTTGCAAATTATCTATCTGATAAGGGTTTAATATCCAGAATATGTAAAGAATTCCTACAACTCAACAATGAAAAACTCATGATTAAAAACCAGGGAAAGTATTTGTATATCTCCAAAGAAGATATACAAGTGGTCACCAGGTGAATGAAAAGATACTCAACACCACCAGTCATTAGGGAAATACAAATGAAAACCACAGTGAGATACCACCTCATACCTATGAGGAAGGGCACTGTCAAAAAATCAGAAAATAAATGTTGGCAAGGATGAGGCGAGACTGGAATACTCAACACCACCAGTCATTAGGGAAATACAAATGAAAACCACAGTGAGATACCACCTCATACCTATGAGGAAGGGCACTGTCAAAAAATCAGAAAATAAATGTTGGCAAGGATGAGGCGAGACTGGAATACTGTGCATTGTAGGTGGGAATGGAAAATGGAAAACACTATGGCAGATTCTCACAAAATTAAAAATAAAATTACCATACGATCTGGCAATATCATGTCACCATATATAGTCAAAAGATTTCAAAGCAAAATGTCGAACAGATATTTGTACAGCCAGCTTCATAGCATTATTATTATTTTTTTGAGACAGAGTGTCAAAAATTATTTTATTTTATTTTTTTGAGACAGAGTCTCACTCTGTCACTCAGGGTGGAGTGCAGTGGTACGATCTCAGCTCACTGCAACCTCTGCCTCCCGAGTTCAAGTGACCCTCCTGCCTCAGCCTTCCAAGTAGCTGAGACTACAGGCATGTGCCACCACACTTGGCCAATTTTTATGTTTTTAGTAGAGACAAGGTTTTACCATGTTGGTCAGGCTGGTCTCAAACTCCTGACCTCAGGTGATCTGCCTGTCTTGGCCTCCCAAAGTGTTGGGATTACAGGCATGAGCCACTGTGCCCGGCCCATAGCAGCATTATTCACAATAGCCAAAAGGTGGATAAAACCCAAGTGGCCACTGACAGATGAACAGATAAAATAAAATATAGTCTATCCAGGCAATGAAATGTTATTTGATTTCAAAAAGAAGGAAAATTCTGATACATTCTGTAATATGGGTGAACTTCGAGAACATTTAAGTAAAGTGTCAGCCACAAAAGGACACATCCTGTGACTTTACTTATATGAAGCTGTTAAGAGTAGCCGAACTCATAGAAACAGAAAGTAGAATGGTGGTTGCCAGGTGCTGGCTGAGAGGACCAGGGAATTGTTGTTTAATTGGTACAAAGTTTCATTTTTACTCTAATGAAAAAGTCTGGGCAATTGGTGGCACAAGGACTTAACACTATTGAATTGTACACTTAAACATAGTTTGATGGTAAATTTCAAATTATGTATCTTTTTATTAGAATTAGGAATTTTATTTATTATTATTTTTAATTTTTAATTTTTTAGAGACTGGGTCTTGCTCTGTCTTCCAGGCTGCAGTGCAGTGGTGCAGTCAGAGCTTACTGCAGCCTCAGATTCCTGGGCTCAAGCAATCCTCCTGCCTGCATTCCGAGTAGCTGGGACTACAGGTGTGCCACCACACCTACCTAATTTTTAGAAGAATTTTCTGTAGAGATGTGGTGCTGCTTTGTTGCACAGGCTGGTAGGAATTTGAAAAAAGAAAACAGACACATGATTTCATTAAAATATATGATTAATCTATGTTAATATCTAAATTCAAGCCTCTATCACTTCAAAAGCAGAAATCTTACAGCTTTAAAATGGTTGTTTTCCAGTTTTGGAAAGTCAAAGAGCCCATCCTCAGCTAGCATGTGCTATCACAAAGGCATTTGACAAAGTTACTAAATAACGTATATCTCAGGAACCTTCACTAATAGATCTTAAATGGTACTAAAACGCTAATAAATATGGTACAGTTTAAAAGTCTGTCGAAACACTGAACTCAAGTTTAAATAATTTATGTCTGAACAGAGGAAATGTGCTCTGGAGATATTTTGAGCAGAAAGACTGCACAGACGTAGTCATGGAATTGCAAGCCACTTAAACCACTAGCAGCCACCACCTACCCTGGACTGATCTAAGAAAACCATGCTCTTACTATTTGTCACCGTTGAGAGAGTCAAAAGTTTTAGGAAAGTCAAAAGCTTTCGTGACTGATACAGAGCCAGTGCACCTAATCGAATCCCCTTTGGGTATTAGGGTTGAGCCACCCTGGCTATTGTGCTCCCATATTCACATTTTCCTCAGTTCACGCAGGAGTGACTGAGGTCCTATGAGTAGAAAAACGATGAATAACTGACACCTTTGTATCCATGAGCCTGTATTTTTATTAACTTAAAATGCAAATAGAAAGTCTTTAATGATTTAAAATGCTTTGTCTTCCATTCGAAGTACTTCTTTTGGTGAGACCGTCCCGAAGAAGCCTAATTAATAGCAACCAGGATATTGGAGAATGTGGAGTCAGAGTAGGGGAATTTAAGCGTTTCTGGTGATGGTTCATGAGGCCATGACACAACTTGGAAATTCGTCTTTCTAGGACAATGACGCATACATTTTGCTTGCAAAAATTTTCACGTTTACTCCTTTTGATGGAAAAGGTTGGATGATGACAAATTTTTGTCATTTGACTCTTCTTCAAGACTTCATGGAGACTGCTTCCGGTGTATTTTGGCACTCCTTGTCTATTAAATGGTAACTCAGTTTGCATTGGTTACATTTAGTCAACTTGAGATTTAGAACGTACGTCCACAGTACTGCTTTGGGTAAGTTAATATTTCCAGGAAGCTACTTTCTTTTATATCTTTCCTTTGAATGTTTTTGAGATATGAATCACAAAATATAAAATCCATTCTTCTGAAGTGAACAATTCAGTGGTTTATAGTATATTCACAAGTTGGTGTGACCATCACCACTGTCTAATTCTGGAACACTTTTATCACCTTTACGGGAAACCCCATACAACTAGCAGTCACCGTCCCTCCCTCCTCCCCCAGCCCCTGGAATCACTCACGTTCTATCTCTATGAATTTGCCTGTTCTGGATATATCACATAAATGGGACCACACAATATGTGGTCTTTAGCATTTGGCGTTTTTCAGTTAGCATCATCTTTAGCCCTCTTTACGGTTGAATAATATTCCATTGTGTGAACAGATCACATTTTGCTTATTGACTCATCAGCTGACGGACATTTGCGTTGTTTCCACCTTCTGGCTGTTATGAACAGTGCTGCTGTGAACATTCACAGACAAGTTGTCATGTGGACCTTTGTTTTTATTTCTTTGGGGCATATACCTAAGAGGTGAAATTGCTGGGTCATGTGGTAACTCTACGCTTAACTTTTTTAGAAACTTCCAGGCTGTTTGCCAAAGTGGCTACACCTACCAGCAATGCACAAAGATTCCAATTTTTCCATATCTTTGCTAACACTATTTTCTGTTTTTTTTTTTTTTATTTTGTTTAGGTTGTGTTTTTTAATTTGTATTTTCACTCTAAATCTTGTGGTTCTAAGGAAGTTTCAAATCACAGAATCCAAATTCTGACCACTGATGTGAGAATATTAACTAAATAGAGCCCATCAGAATCTTTCCTGAGATTTTTTTTCAAAATTGGAACTATAGAAAAAGGAGGTCTTCTTAGGTTGTGAATCTATGAAGAGAAGAATCTGGACTTAAAGGTATAGTTTACTGGAGAAAGCCGGCATAAAAAAATGAAGTCAACATATCAGGAAAAGCAAAAAGAAGATGAAACAGGAGAAAGAGATAAAGGAAGAGAAAGGGAAGAGAAATGAGGAGAAGGAGGAAAAGAAGAATAATGAGGCTGAGTGCTATGGCTCCCACTTGTAAGCCCAGCACTTTGGAAGGCTAAGGAAGGTGGATCTCCTGAGGTCAGGAGTTCTAGACCAGCACGGTCAACATGAAGAAACTCCATCTCTACTAAAAATACAGAAAAAATTAGCCAGATATGGTGGCACATGCTTGTAGTTCCAGCTACTCAGAAGGCTGAGGTGGGAGGATTGCTTGAACTCAGGAGGTGGAGGCTGCAGTGGGCAGAGATCACTCTACTGCACTCCAGCTTGGGTGACAGAGGGAGACTCCGTCTTAAAATAATAATAATAATAATAATGAGATAAGTGGAGGGGGCAGGGGAGAGGAGTGGGAAGACAAGCGGGGAATTGCTTTCTTCCCTTAAGTGTGAAGTTCGACGGACAGGATCTCCTGGGGGGTGGGAAGCTTCACCGGAGCTAGATGAGGAGTTGGGAAGGAAAGATCCTGGGTGCTGCCGGGCATATGCCAATCCCTTGGGGTGGAGTTGAGGTGACAGAAGGGGTGGACTGAGACTGGCTACTTATGACCAGGGTCCAAGCTCTGTACTTAGAAAACGACCGTGTTTGATAATAACAATTGTTCATATTTTCTTTACCATCTGAATCTAACTGTGACAGAACCTCAAGCAAATCTAAATTAAGGGAACTTTCTACAAAAATAACAAGCCTGTACTCTTCAAAAATGTCAATGTCATAAAAGATAAAGAAAGACTCAGGAACGATTCCAGATGGAAAAGACCAAAGGGACAGAACCGCTGAATGCATTGTGTGATTATGGGCTGAATCATGGGTTAGGGAAAATTCTGCATAAAAGGCATTACTGGGACAACTGACAAAATTTGAATTTGTTTCTTGATTTTTATAATCATCTCATGGTTATGTTCAAGCATGTGCTTATGTTCGTGTATCAGAGAGAAAAAGAACATGATATTTACAGATTACTGTCAAACGGTTGAGAGAGAGAGGGAGAGTTATAAAGGTAATGTGCTAAAATCTTAACGGTCGTGAATTTGGATACAATGTATGTAGGAATTTTTCTGCAGATTTTCTGTAAGTTTGAAATTATATCAAAATAAAGAGGTTAAAAAAAATGTTGGTGGGGCGCCGTGGCTCATCCCTGTAATCTGAGCACTTTGGGAGACTGAGGCAGGTGGATCACTTGAGACCAGTCTGGCCAACATGGTGAAACCCTATCTCTACTAAAAATGTAAAGATTAGCCAGGCATGGTGGAACATGCTTGTCATCCCAGCCATTTGGGAGGCTGAGGCAGAAGTATCACTTGAACCTGGGAGCTGGAAGTTGCAGTGAGCCATGATTACACCATTGCACTCCAGCCTGGGCGACATAGCAAGACACTGTCTCAAAAATAAAAATAGTAATAATAATATTTAGGGAGGACCTCCTATGCACCAGACATTGCTCTAAGCACTTGAGCACTGAATATCTGCTCATTTAAAAAAGTGTAACCCAAGTGTTTTGCTTAAAATGCCTTTTCAGACTTTTAATTTTTTTTTTTTTGAGACAGAGTCTCACTCTGTTACTCTGTGTAACAAACACACTTTGATGTTAAAATTCTTTGCCTTCAGTGGGTTTACATTCTAGTAGGGGAAGACAGAATGCAGGAAGTAAGGAAAATATAATGTAGATTGCATGGTGAGGCAGGAAATGCAGGAAAATAAGCAGGATAGGAGGATGAGAAATTCCAGAGTGAGGTGTGTGCAATTTTTTTTCTTTCTTGCTTTTTTTTTTTTTTTTTGAGACAGTCTTGCTTTCTTGCCCTGGCTGGAGTACAGTGGCGTGATCTCAGCTCACTGCAACCTCTGCCTCCCAGGTTCAAGCAGTTCTCCTGCCTCAGCCTCTCAAGTAGCTGGGATTACAGATGCCTGCCACCAGGCCCAGCTGATTCTTTGTATTTTTAGTAGACCCAGGGTTTTGCCCTATTGGCCAAGCTAGTCACGAACTCCTGACCTCAGGTGATCCGCCTGCCTCGGCTTCCCAAAGTGCTAGGATTACAGGTGTGAGCCACTGCACCTGGCCGATGCTTGTAGTTTTAAACAGGTGGTGGGTTGGACACCTTTTTGTATGCTTCAGACGTCAGCCTCACGTGTCACTCATTGCGGACACAAGTAAGGCAAACAGTTGACTGACCAGCTGGACGTAGGAGCAAACTGAGAGCACCCCATGCCTTTTGGCTCCCATCTCGGGGCTTTTCTGGAGATGACAAGGTGTGGGCCACACCTCTCAGTACTGTCACGTGTGCAACCCAGGAGTGCTGGTCACCTAACACCTCTCTCAGACTAACCTGTGGCCAGTGTGGGACCGGAGCTGACGGATACATGCCTCCTCCTCCCTCCTCCCATCTCCCTATACATGGAGGGTATTTTGAAAGATTTCTCCATGGGTCCTGTGGGACCAGTCGCCCCCTTCCTAATGCTGCCTCGCACCCTTGGTGGCCTCTCCCGTCTGCCCTGCACTGCGCTCCTTCTCCCTCCTTCATGAACTCACACAGAAGCACTTGTCTCAGATTCTGTTTTCTGGGGCACCTAAGCTTAAGACAGTGGGCAGCTAAGAGCTCATGAAGAAGAATACCTTTATTGAGATTTACTGAGCATTTAAAACAACTCAGTGGGACGGGTTCCATTATTATCATCTCTCTCTTCATGGTTAAGGAAGTGAGTTTTGGGGAGATGGTGGAACTTGCCCAGTACACAGTGTAGAAGGGGCAGAACCCGGTGAGTCTGATTCCTACTCATTCTCTGACTCCCCCTCTCCTGGTATTTACGAACGCCATTTGGAAAGTTCCAGTGTCCATCAGCGATGGCAACGGAAACTTAAAGGGATTTTGTTGTCAGTGTTGGGGTCTTGGTGTTAAGAGAAGACTAATAACTAGGGACAGGGTGCTGGTGACACTATCCTTACTGTATCAGTCAGGCTACAGTTTGCTGCTGTAACAAACAGCCACAATGCTTCAGTGGCGAAAATTCAGACTTAGTTCTTGCCATTGCTACATTTCCACTGCCAGACAATGGGGGTTTCTGCCTCACATTGTTTTGCAATCCAGGTTGATGGAGCGGCCACCGCCAGGAGCATGGCTGGTTGTCGTGGCAGAGGAAAGAAAGGGTGCTTCTCTACGCGGTCGTACGCCAGCAGCTCAGTGCCCCGCCTGCACGGAAGTTACAGATCCACGCTCTGCTCCTGACTTGTTAGCCTGGATTACCCACCCAACCTGAGGGGGTACGGAAGCAATCCCACTATCTGTCTGGAAGGCAGAAACCCAGAAATATCTGTCGAGCAGCACAGATGACTGTCACACCCCCTGGGAAAGCCCCAAGGGGAAATGAAACTCAGGTGACAGAGGCAAGTTCTCATGGTCAACATCTTGTCCTTGTACAAAAAATCTCAGATTTGGGGGGGACAGAGCATCTCTTAGATTACTGTGTGTTTGTGTACTTATTTTGGGGGGGTGGACAGGGTCTCACTCTGTCATCCAGACTGGAGTGTAGTGGCACTATGTCAACTGGCCTCTGCCTTCTAGGCTTAAATGATTCTCCTGGCTCAGTCTCCCAAGTAGCTGGGATTACAGGCTCCCATCACCACACCCGGCTAATTTGTATATTTTTAGTGGAGATGGAGTTTCACCATGTTGGGCAGGCTGGTCTTGAACTTCTTACCTCAAATGATCTGTCTGCCTTGGCCTCCCAAAGTGCTGGGATTATAGGTTTGAGCCACCAAGTACAGCCATAAGTGTACTTTTTTTTTTTTTAATGGGGTCTCCTCTGTCACCAGACTAGAGTGTAGTGAGTGATGCAATCTCAGCTCACTGCAACTTCTGCCTCCCAGATTCAAGTGATTCTCCTGGCTCAGCTTCCCAAGTAGCTGGGACTACAGGCGCGTGCCACCATGCCAAGCTAATTTTTGTATTTTTTTTTTTTTAGTAGAGATGGGGTTTCACCATGTTGGCCAGGATGATCTTGACCTCTTGACCTCATAATCTACCTGCCTCAGCTTCCCAAAGTGCTGGGATGACAGGCATGAGCCACTGCACCCAGCCTAAAAATACTTTTTATTTATTAAAATAAGCAAATTAACAAAATTTGCTTATGTTAAAAATTGTAGTCCAAGTGTTTAGATTAAAATGCTTTTTCAGACTTTATTTTTTTTTTTTGAGATGGAGTTTTGCTCTTATTGCCGAGGCTGGAGTGCAACAGTGCAAATCTTGGCTCACTGCAACCTCCACCTCTTGGGTTCAAGTAATTCTCCTACCTCAGCCTCTCAAGTAGCTGAGATTACAGGCATGTGCCACCATACCCCGCTAATTTTATATTTTTAGTAGAGATGGGGTTTCTCCATGTTGGTCAGGCTGGTCTTGAATTCCCGACCTCAGGTAATCCACCTGCCTCAGCCTCCCAAAGTACTGGGATTATAGGCGTGAGCCACCGCGCCAGGCCCAGACTTTTTAAAAAAACTTTTTTGAGACGGGGTCTCACTCTGTTGCCCAGACTGGAATGCAGTGGCACAATCTCAGCTCACCACAACCTCCATCTCTTGAGCTCATGGGATTCTCGTGCCTCAGCTTCCCGAGTAGCTGGGATTACAGGCTTGCACCACCACACCCAGCAATATTTGTATTTTTGGTAGAGACTGGGTTTCGCCATGTTGGCCAGGCTGGTCTCAAACTCCTGGCCTCAAGTAATCCACCTGCCTTGGCCTCCCAGAGTGCTGAGATTACAGGTGTGAGCCACTGTGCCCAGCCTAGACTTCTAACTTTTTTTTAAGGAAGTGTGGCAATAATTCCAAGATTGAAAACGCAGGCTTGAACACCACCTAAATAAATGTTGACATTCTTTTTAGCGTCAACATAGTTATGTCTTAATAGTTTTACTGGTGTACCCCCTGATTACTATAAGACACTCACAGTTTACACATTACCTAAATTAGAACACGATGTCAAAGACTCGCCACTAGCCATTACCCGTACTATCAAATGCTGGTTTAAGTCTGTCCACCAGTGCAAATTTTCTTACATTTTAGTCCACTGATACCAGGAAAATGAAAAGAGGGTTCTTCTTTGCTCTAGATTTTGCAGCATCAGAAAAGGTGAACCCTAAAATTTTATTTGTCAAAAAGTAGTATATTTGCTATTCTCTGAGGAATGCCTTGATACTGGCATGGCATGTATGTCTGAAATTGGCCGTTCTGCAACTGGACCTCATCATCCCAGGTTATTGATGACATCACATTGGGATCTTTACTGAAGAGAATAGAGTATAGCTGTTGCCTTCTCGCTAGCATTGCCCGATACTTCGTTATACAAGGAAATTAACTTGCTCCTGCAGAGTTTGCTCCTTTCAAAGCTCTGGTAGTTGAACCTCAGTTCTTTAAATTTTGTTCCTCTTGTTACTTGGAAGGGAATTATTTCATAGTTTATCTTAGTATCTCCCAGGTAGCAAAGTTAAATGGATGATATGTTATCACCACAGCTGTCTTTTGTTTTTCCACTTTAAAAGTGCCCCCTTCCCAGTCTTCGGCACTGTGGGTCCTCCAGAAACACCACAAAATTCCACTGTGCATATAATGTATACCAGTGCTATAAATTACTTTGGGCAGTACGCCCATTTTCACAGTGTTGATTCTTCCTATCCATGAGCATGGAATGTCTTTCCATCTGTTTGTGTCCTCTCTTCTTTCCTTGAGCAGTGGTTTGTAGTTCTTGAAGCGGTCCTAGAAAAAACTACTTTAATCTCACTCTAAATTCAGTCATTCATTTGTTGTCCTTCAATTTGTTGAGTACTTACCATGGACTGTATTTTGAAGTTCTGAATGGGCAGGTAAATGACACAGGCAGATTTAAATTTTAGGAAAATCGTGCTGTTAATAGTGGGAGCACAGCTGTGTATGACCCAGAGGAGCAGATTGGAAAATAGAAAACATCTATAGCAATCCAAATGTGAAGCGATAAAAGATTAAATTAAAATAGTGGTAGTGAGGCTCATGGGGAGGAAACACATTCAAGAGCGATCTGGGGATGGAATTGACACGTGCTTACTTGTCGGATGTGGGCAGAGATGAGAAGGAGGCACTAGAGGGTGTCCAGGTAGTTATTCATTGCTGCCATTCATTGAGAGAGTGAATACCTTCCTTGAAGAAGGGTGGTGTGTGGTGCTGAGTTAGTAGTGAAGCTATTGCTGAGAGGGATATGATGAATTAATTATGTGATCCCAGAGGTCAGAGAAAATTTTGTTTATTTGTTTCTTTATTTTTGAGACAGAATCTCACTCTGTCACCCAGGCTGGAGTGCAGTGGCATGATCTCGGCTCACTGCAACCTTCACCTCCTGCCAGGTTCAAGGAATTCTCCTGCCTCAGCCTCCCAAGTAGCTGGGACTTCAGGCATGCATCACCACATCCCTAATTTTGTGTTTTTAGTAGAGAGGGGGTTTCACCATGCTGGCCAGGCTGGTCTCGAACTCCTGACCTCAAGTGATCTGCCTGCCTTGACCTCCCAAAGTGCTGGGATTACAGGTGTGAGCCACTGTGCCCGTCCATACAAAATTTTTAATGGACTTTTTTTTCTTTTTTTGAGGTGGGGTCTTGCTCTGTTGCGCAGACTGTAGTGTCATAATGTGATCGTGGCTCACTAGAGCTTCTGCCTCCTGGGTTCAGCTGATCCTTTCACCTCAGCCTCCTGAGTAGCTGGGACTATGGGTATGTGCCACCATGCCTGGCTAATTTTTTATTTTTATTTTTTGTAGAGACCAGGTTTCACTACGTTCCCCAGGCTGGTCTCAAAGCCCTGGACTCAAGTGATCCTCCAGCCTCGACCTCCCAAAGTGCTTACAGACATGAGCCACTGTGCCTGGCCTTTAATTCCATTAAATGGGCTACTCCAATTTAACTTTTACTTTATTGACAGGTAGGTGGCTTCCAATTTTTTATACTGTAAACAAGAATGTGGTATACGGAGTTACAGATCTTTGGGCTTTTTTGGTATTATTTGCTTAGAAAATAATCCTAGAAATTAAATTGCCAAATCAAAATATTTACATTATAAAGTCTGATACATATTTCCAAAATTCTAAATTCTCTTTAGTGAAATTCCACCAATTTACACTCCTGCTAGTAATGTACACCTGTCTCACCACATTCTAGGTGTTAACTGACCTTTCAAAAAATAACTAATGCACTTTATTTACTTTCTTATTAAACTGTTATTGTGGTAAGAACTCTTAACATGCTACCTACCTTCTTGGCAGATGTTTATATGTATGATACAGGCACATGGCTAACCAATTTTTAAAATCTTTAACAATATGACAGGTGAATAATTATATTCCACTGGCCTCCACTGAGATTCATTTGATTATTTATGAAGCGGAACGGATGTTTATTACTTGTATTTCTATTTTTCGTGAACTTCCTTGTCATGAAGTTTGGTGGTTGCTTAGTTTTCTTTTGGAGTTTTTAAAGCAAGACAATACATTAAGACAGGACAATAACAATTATTACTGTTATTATTATTATCATTTTCAAGATGGAGTCTCGCTCTGTTGCCCAGGCTGGAGTGCAGTGGCGAGATCTCAGCTCACTGCAACCTTCGCCTTCTGGGTTCAAGTGAGTCTTCTGCCTCAGCCTCCTTAGTAGCTGAGATTACAGGCACCTGCCACCATGCTAAATTCTGTATTTTTAGTAGAGACAGGGTTTCACTATATTGGCCAGGCTGGTCTCGAACTCCTGACCTTGTGATCTGCCCCGCCTTGGACTCCCAAAGTGCTAGGATTACAGGCATGAGCCACTGTGCCTGGCCCACTGTTGTTATTTGGAGTGAAACTGACTACCCAATGACTGGCAATCAAACCTCCTACATAAGAACCACCTTGGTGCTTGACGAATGTGGGATTAGAGGTGGCTCCTTAGTTAGACCTGTCCAATCAGAGGCTGTATTAATGTAAGCCCAGTGAGGACAGAAACCACATTACATCTGGCTCATCCCTGATACCATAATGTATAGCACAGTATTGGCACATCTAGGGGCTTAATCAACTAATAAGCTCTCCTTCATTCATTGCTTTTTAGAAGTTCTGCCTCAAGTGTAAACCTACCTTCTTACTACCAGCTTAGGTTAGGCAGTTTCACTTCTCAGACCAATGCAAAGCAGGGTTTGAAGAGAGGATTGTTTTTAAAAGGCATCCTTCTGAGCTCAGGTCATATACGGAAGAAAGGAGTGACATGCACAAAAGCAAGGAGGAGAGCAGTTTAAGGACCTTCCTAGCTGTTCTGCTCAAGTCCTGCCTCTTGTATGTACTCAACAGAGGTTTGTTGAAAGATGGAGGAAGGGAGAGAGGAAAGAAGGGGAAAGTACATTATCACTATGAGTAATTTAACTTAATTATCCAATCTCTGCTTTGATTTTAACATGACATTATTGAGGTCTAGAATTGAGTCAAGTCACTTTTTTTTTTTTTTTTGAGACAGGGTCTCACTCTGTCACCCAGGCTGGGGTGCAGTGGTATGATCATAGCTCACTGCAGCCTCAGGCTCCTGAGCTCAAGTGATCCTTCTGCTTCAGCCTCCCAAGTAGCCAGGACTACAAATGTGTGCCACCATGCATGGCTAATTTTTTAAAAGATTGTGTAGAGATGAGGTCTTACTATGTTGTCCAGGCTGGTCTTGAACTCGTGGACTCTAGTGATCCTTTGTCTTGGCCTCCCAAAGTACTGGGATTACAAGTGTGAGCCACGGCACCCAGCCTAGTCACCCATTTTTAAAATGGGTATGTTGAGCTCCAGGTAAATAAAACCTTTAGGTGACCTCTTTATATCCCTTCATCCAATTAGGAATAAAGAATGACATCTTTGCAGTCAAGTGTCTGCTGGATTCAGAAAACTCAGAACAAGAATGGTTTCTTTTGTCAAGAAACTCAGGGATTGTGAAGTTCTCGAGTCCCTGAACTGCCAGTGGTCAGGTTTGCTTGTAGACAATGATTTGAATGCTTTCGACCTTTGCCTTCCATTTGCGACTGAGCAATTCAGTTCATTTACTGTCTTCTGGCCCGGAATTTAACTAATGCTTTCCAAATGCAGATAAGACGTCAGAATCAGATAACAGATACTATAGCTCTCCTTTGGACTACAGCCCTCATGAGGGCAACAACCTCAATGTTTCATTCACCATCAAATCATCAACGGCTGCCAGTACAGTGCCTGGCGGCACACATTAGCTACTCAACAAATATTTGTTGATTGAATGAGTGAATTTCTATAAGAGAATATAGGTGATCAAATACCAAGACCCACCATTAAATAATTTTCTAAACAATTCTTCCTTCTCCATAAAGTTTTAATTAGTGATTTTCTTTCTTTTTTTTTTGTAGACGGAGTCTGTCTCTGTTGCCCAGGCTGGAGTGCAGTGGCACGATCTTGGCTCACTGCAGTCTCCACCTCTCAGGTTCAAGTGATTCTCCAGCCTCAACCTCCCAACTGGTTGGGATTACAGGCATGCACCACCACGCCCAGCTAATTTTTGTATCTTTATAGTAGAGACGGGGTTTCACCTTATTTGTCAGGCTGGTCTTGAACTCCTAGCCTCAAGTGATCCACCCGACTCGGCCTCTCAAAGTGCTGGGATTGCAGGTGTAAGCCACCATGCCAGGTCAAGTTTTTTTTCTGTGAGTAAAGTCATTTCCCTTTTCTTTTTGCTACCTAGTGAGCTGTCTGAATTCCTTAGTCAGGCATTTGAAGTCCTCTGTGATAAGCACTCAAGTTACTCTCTTAGGATTACTAACTTTCACCTGACTCCAGTGGTCCAGGTAAAAGAGGTGATTAGTCCCTTTTTTTTTTTTTGAGACTGAGTCTTGCTCTGTGGCCCAGGCTGGAGTGCAGTGGTGCGATTTCGGCTCACTGCAACCTTTGCTTCCTGGGCTCATGCGATTCTCCTGCCTTAGCCTCCGGAGTAGCTGGGACTACAGGTGTGCACCACCATGCCCAGCTAATTTTTTGCATTTTTAGTAGAGACAGTCACTGTGTTAGCCAGGTTGGTCTCAAGCTCCTGACTTTGTGAACTGTCCACCTCAGCCTCCCAAAATCCTGGGATTACAGGCGTGAGCCACCATGGCCGGCCTACTCTCTATTTATATAAAATAGGCCTCACATTTCTGCTATTTGATTTCCTCTGACCCAGGTCAAATCCTGTCTTCTCTGTCAGGACTTCTCTGAGATTGCCTTGGTGCACATAGTGATGGCTTCCCCAGTAGCCTGGTCTCTTTTTCACTTGTCCAATTTTCCATTTGAGAATGAAAAGAAGCCCAACTCCATTACTGGGATTCAAGGAGGAAGAGAGGGATGAACACAAGCTTACATGCTGACCGTGGATGTTGGTTTCGGGATGGGCATGAGGTTCAGTTGAAACAGAGCCTGAGTCAGACAGAGAAACACCTTTGCTGCAAGGTGCTCACCTTCTCTGGATAAGATGGAGGCTTGTAGGCCTGGAAATTGTTGGCAGCCGTCTTGGGTGGATGGAGCTGACACGATGGAGGCAGAGAAAGAAGCTGGACTTGTACAGCATCACTGAGTCCCACAAAGCCCATCTTCTACTAGGCATCCTTCTACTGGCCAATAAATCCTTATTATTTACACCAGTTTGAGGTTTCTTGTTGTTGTTATTTGCAACTGTTTTGACCCTTTTTTTTTGAGACAGAGTCTCACTCTTGTTGCCCAGGCTGGAGTGCAGTGGTGTGGTCTCGGCTCATTGCAACCTCCATCTCCTGGGTTCAAGCGAGTCTCCTGTCTCAGCCTCCTTACGAATTGGCAAATGTTGTCTCCTTAACATTTTTTTTTTTTGGAGACGGAGTTTCACTCTTGTTGCCCAGGCTGGAGTGCAGTGGTGTGATCTCGGCTCATTGCAACCTCCATCTCCTGGGTTCAAGCGAGTCTCCTGTCTCAGCCTCCTTACGAATTGGCAAATGTTGTCTCCTTAACATTTTTTTTTTTTGGAGACGGAGTTTCACTCTTGTTGCCCAGGCTGGAGTGCAGTGGTGTGATCTCGGCTCATTGCAACCTCCATCTCCTGGGTTCAAGCGAGTCTCCTGTCTCAGCCTCCTTACGAATTGGCAAATGTTGTCTCCTTAACATTTTTTTTTTTTTTTTTGGAGATGGAGTTTCACTCTTGTTGCCCAGGCTGGAGTGCAATGGTGTGATCTGGGCTCACTGCAACCTGTGCCTCCCTGGCACAAGCAATTCTCCAGCCTCAGCCTCTCAAGTAGCTGGGATTACAGGTGCACACCACCCTGCCTGGCTAATTTTTTATATTTTTCATAGAAACAGGGTTTGACCATGTTAGCCAGGCTGGTCTCGAACTCCTGACTTGAGGAGTGATCCGCCCGCCTTGGCATCCCAAAGTGCTGGGATTACAGGTCTGAGCCATTGCGCCTGGCCAACATTTTTTTCATAGAACTTACTCTTGACTTCCCATTGGTATATAGGAATAATATCCTAATAATTCATTTATTAAAGGAAATGAGTCTTTCAAGGATAGGTAGATTTCAGTGATTAGAGTTAACCTGGGTCAATAATCTACCTCATTTCTATGAAAATTTTATAGTATGGTTTAAGAATCTTTATATAAATCTTAGAGCTAAAATCATAAAACTCTTAGAAGAAAACAGAGGTAAATATTCATGACCTTGGATTTTACAATAGATCTTTAGATACGATGCTAAAAGCACACAACAAAAGAAAAAAAAGAAATTGGACTTCATCAAAATGGAAACTTTCGTACATCAAAGGACATGATCAATAGAGTGAAAAGACAACCTAGAGAATGGGAGAAAATGTTTGCATATCACATATTTGATAAGGGTCAGAATATAGAAAGAACTTTTACAACTCATCAAAGGAGACAGACAACCCACTTCAAAAACGGGTGAAAGACTTGAATAGACATTTCTCCAAAGAAGAGACTCAAATGGCCAATAAGCACATGAAAAATGCCCAACATTACTAGTCATTAGATGCAAGGTGGCCAGGTACAGTGGCTCATGCTGGTAATCCCAGCCCTTTGGGAGCCCAAGGTGAGCGGATCATGAGGTCAGGAGGTCAAGAGTAGCCTGACCGATATGGTGAAATCCCATCTCTACTAAAAATACAAAAATTAGCTGGGCATGGTAGCACGTGCCTATAATCCCAGCTACTCGGGAGGCTGAGGCAGGAGAATCGCTTGTACCTAGGAGGCACAGAGGTTGCAGTGAGCTGAGATTGCACCACTGCATTCCAACCTGGGGGACAGAGTGAGACTCCATCTCAAAAAATAAGAACCCACAAGGTACCACTTCACACTCACAAGGATGGATATAATCACAAAAACAGAAAATAACAAGTGGTGGAGGGGAGGTGGAGAAATTGGAACGCTTTTATGCACTGCTGGTGGGAATGTAAAGTGGCAGAGCCACTGTGGAAACAGTTTGGCAGTTCCCCAACAAGTTAGATATAGAATTACCATATGGTTCTGCATTTCCACTCTTTAGCATATACCCAAAATGACTAGAAAACAGGTCCTCAAAAAAAAAAAAAAAATACATGTAAACTCATGTTCACAGCAGCACTAACAGTAACCAAAGGGTGGAACCTCAAATGCCCATCGACAGAACAACAAACAACTGTGCTGTATAGAAACGATGGAATGCTGTTCGGTCATGAGAAGAAATGAAGTATGGATACAAGCTGTCACATGCGTGAGCCTCGGAAATGTTACGCTCAGTGAAAGAGGACAGACACGAAAGGTCACATATTGTATGATTCCATTTATATGAAGTATTCAGGGTAAATCCAAAGAGACAGAGAGCAGTTTGAAGGTTGCCAGGAACTGGAAGATGAAAAATGGAGAATAACTGCAGTTTCCTTTTGGGGCTATGAAAATATTCTGGAACTAGATAGAGGTGGTGGTTGTACAACATTATGAATATACTAAATGCTGCTGAGTGATTCACCTGAAAAATAGTTGATTTTATTTTATGTGAATATCACCTTAATAACAGCAACAAAATCTTATATGACTGAGTCATCGGGGCAAGACATACTGACATGCTTTCAATGCTCAGCTATCAAATAGTTTCAACAACAAAAACGAATAAATACTCTGATTCTCAATTAAACCGTCAAAATTAAGATGGCAGAAAGCAATGTTACCCAAAGCATATGATGTGTTCTACTGATGGTAGATAAGATGGCAAAGGCTTTAAATAACCTTGCCTCACATAGTGAGAAATTTAATTTTTCAGAGATTTTATTCACCCTTTTGTTCTTGTGAATGTATCAATGAGTCTCAATTTGCCGTTAGGATGTTTGCTGTTAGTACAAGTAACGTCTCTAACGCTCATCGCACCTTTGAAGAAGGAGGAGCAGGCTTCAGGCTCAGAGCCCTTTGCTAACTGGTTTTAATATCACTGTTTGGTTTTCTGTGTGTTCATTTTTACTTTTATCTTCCATCTATGTAGCAAAACAGTTTTGAGATCTGCATTATGCTTTATGATGCAAAATTGCCTCTTAACATTTATTTACATAGAAATGTGAGTCCACTTAAAGAAAAACAGTAGGCTGTACGCAGTGGCTCATGCCTATAACCCCAGCACTTTGGGAGGCCGAGGTAGGTGGATCGTGAGGTCAGGAGTTCAAGACCAGCCCGGCCAACATGGTGAAACCCCATTTCTATTAAAGATAGAAAAAATTAGTTGGGTGTGATGGCACGTGCCTGTAATCCCAGCTACTCGGGAGGCTGAGGCAGGAGGATTGCTTGGACCTGGGAGGCAGAGGTTGCAGTGAGCCAAGATTGTGTCATTGTACTCCAGGCTGGGCGAGACTCCATCTCAAAAAAAAAAAAGAAAAATAACAAACAATATCAAAAAATGGTTATGAATATTGGGGGGAAGTGGAACTTGGATGATTAAATAGGACACACCGACATAAAAAAATACCCTAGATTTGAGATATGAGGTTCTAAGTCTCTTGCCAGCCTTGCAACTTTGAGCTACAGGTCCTGCCTACCTCACAGAGCTTGTATGGAAAGTGCTGTACAGGTGTAAATTTCTATTGTTAGTGAATGACTATTTGTTTAGGGTGTTACGTGTTTCACAGAGTCTGGGAGCCCTGGAGCTGCATTTCCCAGAGTCCCACAGTTCTGATAAGGTTTAGGTTGAGCCAGTGAGGAGCACTCAAGGATTTGGAAGACACAGGAGCATTTCATTCTTCGGCAACAGTGGCATCTGACACAAGGGGTTTGACAAATATAAACCTTTTTTTTGTTGTTGTTGGAATCTCCCTCTGTTGCTGGAGTGCAGTGGCGCGATCTTCACTCACTGAAACCTTCGCCTCCCAGGTTCAAGCGATTCTCCTGCCGCAGCCTCCCAAGTAGCTGGGACTACAGGCGCACGCTGCCACACCTGGCTAAGTTTTTGTATTTTAGTAGAAATGGGGTTTCACTGTATTGCTCAGGCTGCTCTTGAACTCCTGAGCTCAGGTAATCCGCCCACCTCGGCCTCCCGAAGTGCTGGGATTACAGGCGTAAGCCACCACACTCAGCTGACAAATTTAAACTTTTGCAGGGAAGCTGGATCTCAAAGACCATCCCTGGCAGTCCCCAGCTTCTCAGCTGTAAGGACAGCAGCTGTGACATGGACAGTGATTATCTGTCATTTATTGCAATTTCTGATCTCTGGGTGCAGCACCTTCCTGACAGGTGGGTCCACAGGTGATGTGGAATAACTTGAAATTAGTGATGCTACCTTCTCAACTTTTACCCATTCACTCCTTCCAAAGACTTTGTATGCCTCTGATTCCCTATACTGAATATCTTCCTGATGGTGATACTTTGAGTAGTTTCTTTTTTCCTGTCTGAACTCTCTGAGATATTATTTGTTTCACTGAATTTATTAAAAAACTAAAATTTCTCCTAGGTGCACTGGCACATTCTGGTAATCCTAGCACTTTGGGAGGCTAAAGTGGGAGGACAGCTTGAGGCCAGGAGTTTGAATCCAGCCTGAGCAACAAAGTAAGACCTAATTTCTACAAAAAATAATTTTAAAGAATAGCCAGGCAAGGTGGCACACACCTGTACCCCTAGCTACTTGGGAGGCTGAGCCAGGAGGATTGTTTGAGCCCAGGAGTTTGAAGTGACAGTGAACTATGATTTTTCAGCGCACTCCAGTTGGGGCAACAAAGTGAGACGTGTCTCTAAAAGCAAAAACAAAAACATAAATACCTGACATTTTAATAATAATAATAATAATAAAATAATAGTTAATGTTTGTTGAGTGTTTACTAGCTACTAGTCATTGGGCTAATCATTTTACATGCATGATCTCATTTGATTCTCATAAGAACCCTATGAGGTCGTGTCTTTTACTCTCTGTATTTTGCTGAAGAATAAACTGATGCAGAGGGTTTTGCAAGTGATCCAAGTGTCAGAGCTGGCAAATAGCGGATCCAGGATTTGGACTCAGGTGGTCTAACTCCAGAGAGTGTTCAATTACACTCTATTGTAGAGTAATAAAAGTTCTCTGTGCAATAAAGTTCACTTTAGGTCTTCTTCAGAAGATAGAGTCTTCTTTAGGTTTGAAATTAAAAGTATCTCAGATATCAGAAGTTTTGATTTTTAGAAGAGTGATAAAGCTTATGTACTGTGTACTATTTATGGGTGTCATAAGTTGGGCTGTGCCAGCACCTTGTCATGAAACAAAGACTTCTGCAACAAAAATGAGTGTTCATATTAAATGAGATAAAGACCCTAAAGAGCCAAAGGAAAGTTCAATTGGTTTTCAGAGCTTTGTAGATGAGGAATTGTGGACCTGTAATTTTCATGAGGTATAAACAAGCAGAAAAGAGAAGGTAAGCATATACATATAAATATGCATATGCACACACACACACACACACACACACACTCTCTCTCTCTCTCTCTCTCTCTCTCTCTCTCTCTCTCTCTCTCTCTTTCATCTGTTGTCTCATTTTCATTGATTCTTTAGCCTTGCTACTTGTGACCACCACTTCTTTCTCCTTTTTAGTCAAAGTATGTGGGCAAGGACTTATTTCATATCTAAGTCAAATGCAATTGCAATTATATTTACAGATTCCAAGAGATGGAAGTCATTACATTGTTTCACAAAGTATTGACCCCCGCTCTCAAAGAAAAGGCTCAGGCAAAAGTAGCAATTTAGTGAAAAAAAAAAAAGCCCTTGAATACCTTAGGATCTGCTACAATTCACTCTATTTTTCTATAACTTGACATTTTTATACAGCACTTCTGTTAATTTTGATGAAATTATTTATTAAATTTTAGCTAAAACATGCTAAAGGCCCTAGCACTGCATTTTTAATCAATGCATTCCAGTTGTCTGCAGGTGTGTAACAAACCACCCTAGGCTCGAAAGTATAACACAGCAATTTGTTATGACTTTCATGGTTCCATGGGGTTGAATGAGCTCACCTGAGATATCCTCACTCGGGATTTCTTGTGGGGTCACACAGCTGGGGCTTGAGGCATCTGAAGACTTAACTGTGCTGGACATTCGGGATGCCCAATAGCAGTGAATGCTGGCTGTTGGCTGAGGACTCAGCTGAGGTTGTCATCCAGACCAGCTACCTGTGGCCATGTGACTTGGGCTTCTTTCAAGATGGCACCTGAGTTCCTGGAGGGAGTGTGCTAAGTATTTCAGAGGCCCAGGTGGAAGCTGCAAAACTTATAATCTAGCCTTAGAGATCACTCAGCATCACCTCCTCCAGAGTCTTGTGAAAAGTGAGTCACAGAGCCGGCCCAGACTCAGGAGGAGGGCGACGTAAAAGGGTGTGAATATTGGAAGGCACAGTTCACTGGGAGGCCATCTGTGAAAACGGTTGCCACACAATTTATAAAGACTTGTGAAAACGGGTTTAAAGGTTAATTCGAAGGTCATACATACAGAGGCAAGAGTTTTATTCTTCTAAAACAGAGACGAAAATGCCACAAAATTATACTTCATTTTTTCCAATATCTTAAAATACTTCTTAGTATAACTCTGCTTGGTGAGACTTAACAAAAAATAAGTGAATGTCACGGCGTCTCAGAGGTGGCCAAATGGATGCCTGCAGAATGGCAACCGTAAGTTGAGCAGGCAGAAGAGATTCTCTAAAGCTGTAAAAACATATTGAGACACTTTTCAAATGATATAACATCATTATACATTTCTGGCAAACCATGATGACTATTTCGATATGTAATCAGGAACAGGGTGTCTTGTGAGCAAAGGAGCAGAGGAGATCACGAAAGGCAGCTTTTATAGTTGAAAAGCAGTCATTCCTAATTTTTTTTTTTTTTGAGATGGAGTCTCTCTCTGTTGCTCAGGCTGGAGTGCAGTGGCATGATCTAGGCTCACTGCAACCTCCACCTCCCTGGTTCAAGCAATTCCCCTGCCTCAGTCTCCCGAGTAGCTGGGATTACAGGTGCATGCCACCATGCCCGGCTAATTTTTTTGTATTTTTAGCAGAGACGGGTTTTCACCATGTTGGCCAGACTGGTCTCGATTTCCTGATCTCAGGCGATCTGCCCACCTCGGCCTCCCAAAGTGCTGGGATTACAGGTGTGCACTGCCTTGCCCAGTCCTAATTTTTTTTTTTTTTTGAGTCACAGACCCCTTTGAGCATACAAAAAAAAGTTAGAAACTTTCTGCCCAGAAAACATACATGTTTTGCATATTTTTGTTCTTTTTTTCTTTCAGTTATGCTTTTCTCCCTCCTTCCTTCCTTCTCTCCCTTCTCTCACCTTCCTTCCTTTCATTCTTTTGACAAATATTTATAGGGAGCTAATTCTGTGTTAGGTACTGATCTGGAGCAAGGAATAGAGAAGGGCAGAAGACAGATAAGTTCCCCAGTCTCCTGGCATGTACATTCTGAAGACAGGGAGTCAGAAAGAAACGCAGTACACCAACAAGTAAGACAGCCTCAGGGCTACAGGTAACAAACTGTGTTACTTTCCATGTTATGGGGTTCACAGCCCTTCCATGGGCTCCTCTTCCTCACACTGCAATCAATAACTTCTCTTTTAAACTACAGGCTTTGGGCCAGGTGTGCTGGTTCACGCCTGTCATCCCAGCACTTTGGGAGGCCGAGGTGGATGGATTACCTGAGGTTAGGAGTTCCAGACCAGCCTGGCCAACGTGGTGAAATCCTGTCTCTACTAAAAACACAAAATATTAGTCAGGCATGATGGCACATGCCTGTAGTCTCAGCTTTGGGAGGCTGTGGCAGGAGAATCACTTGAACCCAGGAGGTGGAGGTTGCAGTGAGCCCAGATTGTGCCACTGCACTCCAGCCTGGAGTGAGACTCCATCTAAAAAACAAAAAACAAAACAAAACAAAAAAGTGTTGTGTATGAGCAGTGTGAATGTGGCTGTTGGTTACCCATTGCTTTTTCATTTATACACAGATGTTGACTGATCTTTTTTTATCCATAAAGAATAATTATATGCAGTGTCATTGGAGGTGACTTTTCTAATCAATAGAAGAGCACTGGCTTCTCATGAGATTTCAGAAATTACCATGGCTGGTGAGCATGAATATGAGCATTGCAGTGCTTTCCACAGCCTTATTTTTTAAAAAAATTCTTCCCTTGGAGAACTATCTGCTTACCTCTCTTAAAAAAATTAAATGGATCAAATGGCCATGGATTCACATTTCAAAGTCTCAATTTACAGGAGACCCTTTCATCCATATTTTGCAGATGATAGTGAAGGATAATTTGCTTTGGAGAATTTTTTCCTCCATGTTCTATGTTCTTATGTCCTCACCACAAATTATACTTCTGGCCGTAGTTATTATAGGCTCCTGTGGGGGATTTAAACCTGTACTTTTACCACTGGCAACATTTTAAATATTGTCATTAGCATAACACATAACTTTTGCAAAGATGAAATGCAAATATTCATCTCTCTTATTCCATGATGAAGTATGAGAGGTGGTCCTAAACTTTGGTATTTGTGAAATGTTTTAAATGGTAACACAAATCGTTAGACCATACTTCTTTTTACTTTTTGGTATGTTCCTGCTATAGAACTTCCACCCTCTCTTCATTGGAAGGGTATTTTAATATGTGGCATGTCATGTTAGAGTGAATACAATCACAGAGTGAATGTAATCTATCTGTGATTGTTTAGAGCAGGGATTGACAAAGTACAGGTGAGGTGACATGGTTGACATTTTGACTTGGGGAAGAAAATTGGGGGATTTCTGAAGTGTAATAATGCTGTAGAGTCTGGGTGCTATTATGAAAGGATACAGTTGAGACAAGGATCGTCATAATCAAGTCCAAAACAGTGTTTAAAATTAGCCAGATAATTTATGGAAAAAACATATCTGAAATTTCCAGTTTATCTTGCCAAGCAAGCCTGGGGACAGGGTTGTCCATCCAAAAATCTCATTAACTCATTAACTAGTGACTTGGGGTTCTTATCCATGATGTTTGCAGTTGTGCCCCTTGACTGATGTCTTTTTATTTTTATTTTTTACTTTTGAGACAGGGTCTCTGTCACCCAGGCTGGAGTGCAGGGGTGCAATCTAAGCTCACTGCAGCCTCCACCTCCTGGGTTCAAGTGATTCTCCCATCTCAGCCTCCTGAGTAGCTAGGACAATAGGCATGCACCACCATGCCCAGCTAATTTTTGTACTTCTTGGTAGGGATGGGATTTTGCCATGTTGGCCAGGCTGGTCTCGAACTCCTGATCTCAAGTGATCTGTCCACCCTGGCCTCCCAAGACTGATATCTCTTGAGCATCTCTGTGTTTCCAAGGTCTCCTTAAGTGTTGGGAGACCACAATCATAGCAATTTAATTCAGTAAGCATTTACTGAGGAATTTTTACATGCAAAGCAGTCTGCTGGGTCCAGCAGGGGCTACAAAGAGATTTGAGTGAGGGCTCTTGCTTGTCAGGAATTGAGAATAGCCCAAACTGGGTGATTTCTAACCTGGAAATCCTGTAACTTTTGGAGAAGTATTTGGTTGTTGAAAAGATTTCCTATTTCTTTCTAACTCTGGTGTGCTTTTAGCCCCTCAATTCATATATTAAATGAGTTATGCCATTTTTGTATCAGGATCATAAAAACTAATACTAGCCTTTACAAAGCCGGTTTAAACGAATGAAAGAAGCCCCAAAGGGAAGTAGACACTTGTATCTTCTTATACAGTGTATACACAGTCATGTGCCACATAACATTGTTTTGGTCAACGATGGACAGCATATACATTGGTGGTCCTTAAGGTTATAATGGAGCTGAGAAATTCCTGTGGTCTAGCGATGTCTCAGCCACAGTAACATTATAGCCCAATGTGTTAGGTTATGTTGAAATACACCAATTCTTCCCATTGTGTTGCACTTGCCTACAGTGTTCAGTATAGTCACATGCCGAACAGGTGTAGCCTAGGAGCAGTAAGTCATACCTTATATGTGTATGACTTACTGCTCACTGTGTAGGAGGCTCTACCATCTAGGTTTGTGTTCCCACAATGACGAAACTGCCTAAGGATGAATTTCCCAGACTGTATTGCTGGGTATCCCTGTCGTTAAGATTACAATACTTGAGAGCTAGAAAGAGGCTTGGAGACCAACTGAAACGTAATTGGAGTCCCAGTTCTTAAAGCTTGGGTACTAAGAAAGAGCCTGTGACCCTTCTCCTTCCCCCATTCCTTCCACCCCTCCTGTGAGATATTGGGCACAGCATTCAGTTTCTTCGTGTCAGTTTTCACAGCTGGAAAAGAGATATAAAAGCCACGGTGCAGGATCGCCAGCTTCAGTAATTCTAGTTCCTGTACTCAAGGACAGGAAGCTTTTAGTTACTTGCACACCCTAACTTTTCTAGCTTCGATTGAATAAATCCTTTAACTGTCAGCTAATTACGGTTTTGTGAAGTTGACATCATTCATCTTTTTATGGCACCCCTTAATGGGAGGCTTTGGAGATTAAAACTCTTGACAATTTCCACGATGTAAAAAAGGAAAGCTGACCTACAGAAAGATGGGACAGTGATGAACATTTGAGAAGCCTGAAGCAGCAATGGGATCTACACAGTAGCCTACTTAAAGTAGTGCTGATGTGAACACAGCCTAAGTCCCTGAAAAAATGACAGCAATGTGAC
The DNA here is from genome assembly GCA_031835075.1 of Saguinus oedipus. NCBI lineage: Eukaryota > Metazoa > Chordata > Mammalia > Primates > Cebidae > Saguinus > Saguinus oedipus. The sequence continues at coordinate 37,927,927 of CM063175.1, read as the reverse complement.
CTGTGTCAGTAGCAATGGCATTTTATTGAGCAGATGCTTGCTTTGCACTTACCACCAAGCACTCGTTTGTTCCAGGACAGCCCCATGAGGCAGGTCCTATTGTCATCCCAGTTTACAGATGAAGAAACTGAGGCACAGAGAAAAGCGTCCAAGGTCTGACACCTGGTAAGCAGTTGAGTCAGAAAGGAAGAAAGCCAGGCTGGCTCCGGAGACCATGCTCTCGCCCCGAACTCTGCTGACCTCCCCACGTCTCTGCCATGCTCTGATATGCCGGCTGGACACGCCAGTGCCGCTCGTTTGCGTGCCTCGAAGCCCTGCTCTGGGTCCTGGCCTCCTGCGCCTGCTTCCCGCCGAGGGGCTCCAAGCACCTGCAGTCCTGGACGCGCGTGTCCGAGGCGGGCGGGAGCGCGCACGGCGGGAGCGCGGGAGCGCGGGAGCGGCGCGCACGTGCCGCCGGGAAGGGGCCGCCAGGGGCCGCGCCAAGATGGCGGCGGCTGCGGCCGCTGCGGCGTCGTTTGGCGGCGGCCGGTGAGGCGGGCGGGGCCGGCGGCGCGGAGGCGGGGTCCCGGGCGAGCCGCCCTGGGAGGCGGGGGCCGTTTCCATAGCGCCGGCAGGAGGTGTCGCGCCGGGGAACTTCCTGGTTCCCGGGCTCGGCTTCGCCGGGATCCTCTTGGAAGGGAAACAATGGGGCGGAGGGCACTGCGGTAGCCGCGCCGCCGCCGCGCCGGACCTGCTCGGCCGCCCGGGACCGCCCGCTCTGCGCGCCGCCCCCAGCTTCGCAGACGGGACCGTCCTGAGGTAACTTCCATCTCTCAGCTCCCGCCGCGAGGGACCGGTGGCGGCGGGCTCCCCGGGCGTCCTCCCCGGGTTGGGACTCGGAGTTGGCCCTAGGGAGCCGGACGCCGCCATTCCCGGCCCCGGGAGGAGGGCACGCGGCTGCGGCTCGCGGCCCGGCCCTGGGGGGCGGCTCGAGCACCGTGCGGGGCCCGCCCCTGCGTCCCCGCGCCCGGAGCTTGGGGTCCGCGGGGCGATGGGCGGGCGGGGGGCGCCGCGCGGGGTGCGGGGAGGTCGCGGGGTGGAACCCGGTGCCGGCCTCCCGGAGCGAGCCGCGGTCCCGGCCAGGCGCGTCTCCCGAGCCCAGCGGGCAGGACCCGGGCAAACTTCGTGCCTTTAAATGACTGCGTTGATGCCGCGGAACTTTGTTTCCACCAGGCGAGGGGAGGATGGGGCGAATGAGGGATTTGCAAGTCTTGGAAATCCGTGCGCCGTTGCAAAGTTTGCAAAATAGTTTGGCGCTCACAGCCCTAAGCTGGTGCGGCGTTTGTACTGCGTGAGAACCGTTCCTCGCAGGTGTTTTACTGCCGGAAAGTGCGGGAAGTGTATGAATCCATGGCAGCTCGTTTCTGTAATTTGAAAATGCCTCTCCCCACCCCCCACCCAAATCTCTTTCTTGCCCAACGTTTAATCGGCGGATAGATGCTTTTTAGACAGTAGACTTAAGCATGCTTCCTTTGGACCGGGAAGGCTTGTTGAATTGGGGCCATACCCAGTCTGGAAATAATGTGAGACAAATGGGTGGGGGGGGGAAGTGAGGAAGGACGCCGTCTTCAGCATGTTACTTGTTGGAGGAAAATGGTTTCAGTCCTATATTAATCCTTTTATAAAAATAATGACCTCTTTGAGATAGGTATTTAATATTTCACAGCTCAGAAAAGTTACGCAGGACTTTACAGCTCACCCTGGCCAACTCCCTCCTGTGTGGCGTCTCTGGGAAGTTCCTTCAGGGGGAAGTCAGTGTTCTTTTTTCTTTCCTGAAGTCATCTTAATAAGAATAAATTAGCAGCAAGTGAACAGTGGTTTATTTGCTTTTATTTCTGATTCAGTCAGACCCTAAAGTTAACAAAAATATTTCCTGGTTTGCATTCTTTTACAACATTTGTAAACATGGTATAGTTTGTTACTTAAAATGGATGTTGATGCCATGTTGTATTCTACATAGGCAATTAAAATATGTCCAAAGAGAAAAAAAAATTATATTAATGAAAGTATGAGTTAACTTTTAAAGGAAGAAATTCTAATTGCAAGTACAGGCATCCTTAGTTAACAGAAATTCTTTTGCTTATTATATATTTAAAGAATTAATGAGTTGTTACAAAGGCAATTAAAGAAACATCATTTGCCAAACATTAAGAATATGGGCACTGAGCCTCAGTTTTGGTGCCTACTTAGTTTTAGCTATGCAGTCAGACTCTCTGTTGTACGTGTTTCTGGTAAGACTAGTCCACTACCAGTTTTAATAATGTTTTGACATCCGAATAGCCCCTCTTGGGGACTGACTTTGGTTAAACAAGACAGTAAGTAGAAAAGTAGAAGTGTCAGATTTGGCACTATCTGGTGTGTGTGGTTTTTTTTTTTTCCTTTTTGAGACAGAGTTTCTCTCTTGTTGTCCAGCCTGGAGTGCAGTGGCATAATCTTGGCTCACGGCAACCTCCGCCTCCCAAGTTCAAGCAATTGTCCTGCCTCAGCCTCCTGAGTATCTAGGATTACAGGCACATGCCACCATCCCTGGTTAATTTTATATTTTTAGTAGAGGCCTGGTTTCTCCATGTTGATCAGGCTGGTTTTGGTCTCCCAACCTCAGGTGATCCGCCCACCTCGGCCTCCCAGTGTTGGATTTACTCACGTGACATCGCGGCCGCTGGTGCTGTTAATTGACTGATCGATCATTCTCTAGTATTACAGGGAACGAAGAGAACTGCCCATCCCAGCAGATCCAACCTGAGTCTTCCGTACCAAGCAAGGGTTGTCTTGGTCCATCTTTGCCACCATGTGCACATCTGTGCCAAGTTCCTATTACATTTTGTAGCCAGCGAAGACGGATGAAAAAGAGGCCAATGAGTTAAAGCTAGTAGGAAATTGAAAACAAACAAAATTACTCTGATTAGAAAGTGTGTAGTCGAATAGGAGAGCTGTATAAGGATTGCTACTTCAGGTAGAGAGAGAGACAAGTGATTGCAATTCTGGTTTATGTTCACAGTTGCACTGTAACCATTCTTATTTTGTAACTAGTGCAATGCAGACCTCTAATTACCAGAAGGTTGTAGTTTGTCCCTTTGCTGTGATTTTTAAAAAGCATAGTCCATGGGTTGCAGTGGCTCATTCCTGTAGTCTCAGCAATTTGGGAGGCTGAAGTGGGTGGATCATTTGAGGTCAGGAGTTCAAGACCAGCCTGGCCAATGTGCTGAAACCCTTGTCTCTCCTAAAAATACAAAAATTAGTCGAGTGGTAGTGGCGCACTGGGAGACTGAGGCAGGAGAATTGCTTGAGCCTGGGAGGTGAAGGTTGCAATGAGCGGAAATTGCCCACTGCACTCCAGCCTGGGCAACAGAGTGAGACTGTCTCAAGGAAAAGGTGGGGTGGGTGGGAAGAAAGAAAAGCATAGTCCATTGTCAGATATGATTTTATTATATCGAGAGACCAATTTTTTTCCCTTGAAAAGGTGAATTCTGTGTTTACCATGAAGTCACTATAAGAATAATAATTGGAAAGGAGTCCGACTTATAGCACATGTCCATATGGTACATGAGATGATCGCATGGGAATTGGAACCACAGAGGCTTGGATTCTCTGCTGGTCTATGCCAGTTTCAGGTTGTTTCGCCTCATGCAAATGACTCAACTTTTAAAAGCTAATTTCTTTGTAAAATTGGGGAGGATTGTAAATTCACATGTGTTTATTCAACCATTATTTCTTGAGTGCCTTCTGCGTACCCCAGAATTTAGTTTTCAACAACCTGCGGTATGAGTCCTTTGATGTGAAGTACAGGGAGCTGTGAAAGCCATACCAAGGGAACCTAACTTATTTTGGGGGAGTTGGAGCAAGTTCTGTGAGGAAGCGACCTGTAAGATCTGAAGGATGAGGAGATAACTGTTTGAAAACAAGAGGCGGGTGGGTGGGAAACTTTCAGGGTGCGAGAAGAGCTTGTTCACAGTTGCTGAAGAGATTATTGGGAAGATTAAATAAGATGCTTCTGCATGAGTTCTCCCCTTGGCCCATGAACGGTCACTGTTGGTTATGTAGAGAAGTTTCCTGGCACTGTTCTGGGATCATCTATCTGAATGAAGCAGTTCAGCTTTGTTCCATAGCCATTAGAGAAGGGGAGTCATTCTGCTTGTCTGTATCCACACCAGACCTGGAAGTGACACTTGATACACTTTGATGTCCAGTTTTATAACTCTGTATTGGATTACTTGTTAGTTTCAATAGCTGTAAGACTGGGATTAAAAGTTAAATGAAATATTCTTTGATTTACTTAGAGATGCTTTGTGATGTTGTGATAGTCTCAGTTTCATTTGATTACATTTTCTCTTTGAAGAGCTTGGACCGCCTCTCACAAAACTAGTAGCAATCCACGGTAAAATAAAAATCTGCCGTAAGGGGCAGGTAGTTTTCATTGCCTGCAGAAGGATCAAGAGTTACTCTGGAGTTTCATGTCTTGTTTTCTTAAGTGTTCTTAGCTCTGAAGAGATTGTTTAGTTATTCTGTGATGGAGGTACACATTGCACTTGTGTCTTGCTGACATTGCTATGAGTGTAGAAAAAGTTACCGTTTTATCCTAGAATTTTCCTTTTGTTGAGTCAGCTAGTGAATTAAGAATTTAACATTTTAAATGAAATAAATGAAAGAATATCATTTTTAGCCTTCTTAATGTATTAGTTTTGCTGTTAGTAATGTTTCGTAGTTCGGTGATGGGAAATTATTATTATTTCCTTTTCCTGAGACAGGGTTTCGCTCTGTCACCCAGGTTGGAGTGCAGCAGATCAGCAGTCTCAGCTCACTGCAGCTTCTGCCGTCCAGGCTGAAGTGATTCTCCCACTTCAGCCTCCCAAATAACTGGGACTGCAGCATGTGCCACCATGCCCAGCTAGTTTTTATGTTTTTTTGGTAGAGATGAGGTTTTGCCATGTTGCCCAGGCTGAACTTGAACTCCAAGGCTGAAGCAGTCTTCCTGCCTCAGCCTCCCAAAGTGCTGGGATTGCAGTTGTGAGCCACTCTCCTGGCTAATATTTTATTATGGAATTAATGCAATATTTCTAAGTCATTTGGTTCTCTGGGTTTTTTGTTTTTGTTTTTTTATTTTTGTTTGGTTTTTGGACATTTAATGTCCATTGGTGTGTCTGTGGTAAGATAAGCTAAGGTAAAATAAGATTTTGAAGTCAGTCACAATGGAAAAAGAATTGAATCATGTGCAGGCTAAAATTTATGAAGATTAGGTATATATGTATGAGTTAGATGTTTTTTGTGTATTTCCCTGTTGCCCATATTATGAAAATTAGCTGAGCGTGGTGGTGTGTGCCTGTGGTCCCAGCTACTCAGGAGGCTGAGGCACAAGGGAGGTGGAGGTTGCAGTGAGCCAGGATTATGCTACTACACTCTAGTCTGGGCGACAGATCAAGGCTCTGTTTAAATAATAATAATAATAATTTCAAAATCGATTTGTCTTCACCTTTTCTATGTTCATTTTTAATTTTTTAGCTTTATTTTGAATTGATTTAAAACAATTTTTTTCTGTTTTTAGCTTGATATTATATATTATTGTACTATTCCTTTAGTGTTTACTTAAATTTTAATATATATTCTTGATTTATTGCAGTGTGGTATGGAGACTTTCACGCTTTTTCTAGATAATGCAGTAAATAATGTAAGGCCTTTAAAAACATTTACATTCAGTTTCCTTTCTTACTTAATTACAGCCATGTTTTAAGATGCGTGCGTATTTTAAAACCCACAGATGTATTTCTCTTGTTTTATGCTGTTATAATTTAATTAGACTTACTGCATTTCATTTTCCTCATTCTTTCTTACATTGTCTGACTTTCCATCTGGAATAATTATCCTTCTGCCTAAAGGTACCCTTTAGTATTTCTTCAGAGTGGATCTAGTATTGACGAGTTTTCTAACTTTTTGTTTGTTTGAGAATATCTTTATTTCACCTAGGTTATTGAGAGATGTATTTTGCTGGATGTAGAATTCTAGATAAGTTTTCTGGAGAAATTCTTTAATATTTTGACTTGTTTCTATTCAGAAGTCAGCTGCAGTTTATTCCCCCTTTGTTGATAATTTCTCTCTCAGGCTGTTTTTACGGTTTTCATTTTGTCTTTAGCTTTTCGATGATTTTCTGTCTCTCTATTTCCCTCCTCCTCTCCTTATTCTACCTTTTCTTGTTTGGGGTATATAGGGCATTTTGATACTGTGACTCGATGTTTTTGGTCAGTTTTGCAAGTTCTCAGCCGCTATCTCCTCAGATACTGCTTTTTCCCGTTCTCTTGCTTAATCTTTTTGGGAGCTCTGTTACATAATGTTAGATTTTCTCCCTGAATCCTCTTGTGTATTTTGCCTCTCTGGGTTTTTTTTTTTTTCCCCAAATTTTTGTATCTTATTTGTTCTGAATATTTTCTTTAGGCTATCTTCTAGGACTAAGTCTTCATCTCTAATCTGCTCTCAAATGTATTCCCTGGGTTTTAGATTTTGGTTATTAGATTTTTCATTTTTAGACTTTCAGTATAGTTATTTTTCAGATATGCTTTGCCACTTTTCTAGTTTCTGGTTCCATATCAAAAGTTTTAGATTATGCATATGTTTCTTTGGATACAGTAAGCATAGTAGGTACACCCCAGAGTGCTACATCATTTCATCTCCTTGTGTGCCTGCTTATCTTTGATTGTGTGGTGGTCATTGTGTTTGAAAAAGTGTTTCTAAAAGTCATTATAGATTAGGTAAGGATTTTTTTCATTGCTTTTGCCAGATACTTGGGATCACTTTTATTCAGATAAAAAGTTGAGAGTCTATGTAAGAATTGGTTTAATTTACTTCTAATCTTTCTTTCTCATGGGATTCAGTTTTTTGAGGTCTTATTTTAAAGCAGAAAGGGCTCCCTTGGTGTATCTTGTACTCTGACATTTTGTCCTCCTAGCCTTCAAGGCTTCCAAAGTGCAGTTTAGACTCGTAGGCCCCTCCTTGATTAGGCAAACATTTACCTAAAGAAGCCCCAGGTACTTTGCTTTCTATTTCAGATTCCCATCTTCTCTTTAGACAGTGGCTGGTAATTTCTCATTGTCTTTGTTAGCTGTATGATATCATCCCTCCTTCATAAAAATTAAGGTATATACATACAATAATGTACACTAATCTTAAATGTATACTCTAAAGAATGTTTATAAATGTAATTAACTGTGTAATCACTCACATAATATACAGTAGTCCTCCTTATCTGCAGTTTCACTTTCTTCCTTGGTTTCAGTTACTGCAATATAATATGAGAAGATGCTTTGAGAGACAGAGAGACCACCTTTTATTACAGTGTATTATAATTGTTTTATTTTGTTATTATTGTTTATCTTAGTTAGAAGGGTCTGATTTTGAAGCAGTACACTAATTTTTTAAAGCAGAATTTTAGAATACATTTTCAAAGTAGTGCTAAGACTCTGTTGCTGTAATTGCTGAACATAAATTTCTGAAATTTTTTTAGAAATTGTTTTTTGGAAATACCAAGTTACAGTCCTTATCAATTTATATAATGTTTTGATCCAGTGTTTTCTTATCAGTTTTAATTCTGAGCTCATTGACCAGACTTGCTTGGGAAACATTTCTTCTGACTATTACAAAAATTTTTTTCCTCCATAGTTGATGTTTTGCTTTCATTGAGGCTTGCGAAAAAAATGCCATCCTAATTTTCCTCTGAAACTGAGGGTTACCTCTGACAACTTCACTGTTGGCAGTCACTTTGACTTTCTTTTAAGTGACAGTTGAATCTGCTTATTACAAAAATACATATAACCAACATTTTAGACCAGCTTGTTTAGCTGGTTTACTGTATGATTTAGGTTGATCTTACTTATACCTCTAAGGAAATTAGAATCTGAGTTACCCATTGAATTAAAAATAGTTTTAAGATAATAAATCATACAGTGCTAGAAAGAGAACTTAAAACTTGTGTTTCAGTTTTCTTATTTTATGAGACCAAAAATGGATCAGTACTAACATGTGTGAACCAAATAAGATTTTTAGTTTACCAGCGCACTCTTTTATGCATCATGCCACAACCACTCTGAGTGGTAAGTAGGCTGAAAATTTTAACTCTCATTTTATACACAAAGAAACTGAGGGTCAGGGAAGTCAAGTGACTTGGTCTGAATTCCTTGAGCTGGTTAATGAGAGTTTTAACACATTTGCACTGAGGACTTCCTTTGTGTGGAGTGATTTCCCTGCAAGGCTTACAGTCCACCATCTTCTTGCTGAATTCCAATTTTATTGATGTCCTACAGGAATTTTCCTTTCTTCCCCTGTGTGTGTTGATACCTCTTGGTCCATAAGTTTTCCCATTTTCACTCAGCACAGGGCCTTTGAATGCGCTGTAACCTTGACTCTCACTCTAGTTGCCCTTCGCGCTTTTATTCTGAATATGTTCTGTTAGCCGCAGGTGGCTGGAACCAAGCTTGGCTTGATTGATTTATCCCAAGGCCCTTGAGCGGTTTTTGCATATTGAGGAGATGAATTAGTATCTGTTAAATGATTAGATGAACACATTCTTATATTTACAGTCCAGTTAGATACAGAATTTTTGAAGATAGGGCCTGGGATTATTTACTCTCTATATTCTTCATGGTGTCTGCTGCAGTGCTTATTGTTACAGTTGGCAGTCTGGAATTTTTAACTGACTTTTAAAATGATGTCAGACTGCTGACAAACAGATAACATTGTATCCTTCATTTAACTTTTATCTGTAGAGCACAGGCATTTTGTGCAGTTCTGATATGATGTGTCAAGCGCATTATGCACATATACCATGTAAGCAAATTATAGTTCACTTTTGAAAGGCCCTGACTCTATCTGGTACAAGTAAGGAACACTTGGAATGGATGTTTGTTTTCCTAAATACCTGAAAGTTTTCATGTTGACCAGTAGTATTAAGCTACTAGAATTTGCTAAGTCTGTCTGGAAACCTACCTGTGGAAGGGGAAACTTGACCTCATTCTTATCTCATGCCTCATTAACATACAAGTGTAAAGAAGCCGATGAAACCAAATGATTGCTCATTTTGTTCTTAGGCCCATCTCATTATTTGATCTTATTAGCAGGAAGTACTTTGTTGATTTAGTGAATAGGATAAACAAACCTCCTTTCTCTCCAGCAATGACAGAAAATTTGCTTTACTTTACAGCTGTAGGAATTTGACATTGTGTTTCACGGGTTGCAGCAAGAGCATTCTTTAGGGAAAGCGTAAGAACTGTGAAAGTACAGTGTTGAGACTTTGTCTGTTAGTGAATAATGACTTTAATATTAACTGAAGCAGTTTCTAATGGGAAGGTATTACAGTTTGAGTATCTCTTACCTGACATTCTTGGGACTCGAAGTGTTTCAGATCATAGATCTTTTTCACATTTTGGATTGTTTGCATTATGCCAGTTGAGCATCCCAAAAATGAAATCCAGAATGCTCTCGTGCATTTCTTTTGAGTGTCATGTCAGTGCTCAAAACGTTTCTGATTTCAGAATGTTTAGATTTGGGTTACTCAACGAGCACCTGGGAATCTGCCCTGACTTATATTTGAACAAATGAACCGTGAATCTGAATGAAGAAAGGAGGGTACTAGAATTACTGTACTGTAAATTCCATGATGGTAGAGACTTCGTTTTGTTCTTGGTGTTGTCTGCAGTGCCTAGTACACTGGCTGGCTCATAATAGCTGCTCAGTAAATATTTATTGACTGAATAGTATGATTTATTATATATTATATATTTATTGTAATATATATTATATATTATACATTTATTGTAATATATATTATATTATACATAATAAATCCTTACTATTATCTATGTTGTGTGTTTTAAATTTAAAAAAGGATGTGAATCATTTAAGTATTGGGTTATAGGTCTTTGAGGAAATAAATGTGGCTTGGCTGAGGAGGCATCATTTCTGATGTACTTTTCAGTCTGACTTGGTGAGGAAGTTGCATAAAGTACATTGCAAGGTATTCGTTCATTCATTGTCATTAAATGTCTTTGAGACATTTTAAATGAATACATGAGTCTGTTACATGTGAATTATTTAGTCAATCCCTTGTTATTTGGGCACGTAAGTTGTCTATACATATGTGTGTGTGTGTGTGTGTGTGTGTGTGTGTGTGTGTGTGTGTGTGTGTGTGTAGCTATTACAAATAATACATCAAGAAGGACATTTTCTTGTTTTTTTTTTTCTTTTTTTTTTAGGGGGTAGTACAGCTTACTAAATAGCAACTTAGAGAAACAGAATCTAGGAATTTCTGTGAAAAAGGAGCTGGGATTATACAATTGTGAATGTGAGATCAGAAGCTTCAGTGGTCAGACAGCTGAGATAAGATAGCACAAATGATACAAGTCTTTGGTTAGCCAGCTGCTTCTCCATGTAATAATGTATAATCATCAGTCTTCACATAAAAGCTATCTTGTAATCTGTGTTGGAACGGCTGTCACCTGTATTTGTCTTTTAATAAACAAATGAACCACTACAACTGCTTCTGCCTCTCAAGTAAGGCTTAAAAATTGTAAATGCATTTAGCTCCTTTATACATGTGGTTACCTATGTTAATGTTACTTTTATAATTTCTTTTCTGAATTTCATTGGAAAAGTTTTAGTTTTTCATATTAAAATACTGTAAAATATTATATTCATACAAAGACTATGTGTAATATGTTCCATAAAGACTGACGTAATGATGTCCATCCTGTCCTCTCCTCAGCTGAAGGGGTAGAACCTTCCCAGTACCCTCCTAGATCACCTGTCTCTACCCTCATCCTACCACTGGCTTTTGGAAGTCGTCGGCATCACTGTGGGCTCTGGCATTCCTTTGCTTTTCTTTATAGTACATTACATATGTGTATATTCCTTAACAACATATTTTTAATTTGACATATTTTGGACCATTATATAAATGGTATCTTAACGTGTGTGTGTATACATGTGTACAGTATATATAATAAATATAAGTATACATCAATACTTGTGATATTTGTTGGTGTGCATACCCATAGTTCATTCATTTTGCTACTTCATAATACTTGATTGTATAAGCATGATATCGTTACTTACCCTTTTGTTGATGGAAATTTCAGGTTTTTTGCTATTATGATTAGCATTGCTATGAACTTTTTTCAGGCACACATGAAAGACTTTCTATAGCCACATGTCTCTCTTTTGGTTAGTATTTGCCTGATAAACTTTTATTTTTTGAGGTAGAGTCTTGCTCTGTCTCCCAGGCTGGAGTGCAGTGGTGCAATCTTGGCTCACTGCAACCTCGACCTCCTAGGTTCAAGAGATTCTCCTGCTTCAGCCTCCTCAGTAGCTGGGATTACAGGTGTGTGCCACCATGCCCAGCTAATTTTTATATTTTTGATAGGGATGGGGTTTCACCATGTTGGCCATGCTGGTCTCAAACTCCTGACCTCATGGTCTGCCTGCCTCAGCCTCCCAAATTGCTGGGATTACAGGCATGAGCTACCATGCCTGGCCTGATAAACATTTTTAGTGCTTTTATTCCAGCCTTTCTGTGTTCTGGTGATTTAGGTATGTTTCTTACAAAATATAGCTAGACTTTTAAAATAGTCTTTTTAACTTGAACAATTTTAAATTTATATTTAAAATTACTATCTTGACTATATTAGTCATCTTTGGCTGTGATAATGCTATGTAACGACTGTAGCCTTTCAGTGCACACAACAACAGACATTTCTTTCTAGCTCACAGGTCTTCTCCCTTTGCCGAGTTTGGCTGGTTTTGACTGTAAGCTGCAGGTTGGCTTCAGTTACATGCCAGGTATTTATTCATCATGGGCCAGCACTACCTGGGGCATACGTTTCTCATGCTGCATGTAGAAGTGCAAGGAAAGGCAGGCTGCCTCGGTGCTCCTCAAACTTCTGGTTAGAAACTTTCCAGCAAGTCATCTTGCCATGCCCCTAAACTCAGAGTACCTGGAAAATAAGATAAAGGGCCAATTTTTTTGCAGAAATATCCCAGTATAATTTGATGTGAAATTGTGGGTTTAAGACAGATTATTTTTTCCCTATTGGATGGTGTGGAAAACAGAAAGTAAGTTCTTTCACCTCTGTATATTTAGTACAAAGGTAGCATTTAGGGGAGGAGAAAGGGAGTCTGAATATTTTATCCTGTGTGCTGCTGAACTGCCTTGTTGCACATAAGAATTGATAGACTCCTTACTTTGAAAGTAGGTAGGAGGATCTACATTTTAAAACTGTGATTAGTGTAAATAAAGAATCTTGAACATGTGACTTCAGTTATGTCATTTATGAATGTTTCTAAGAACTCCCTGACATTAATTTCAAAACATACATTAAACTGTACAGTTTTGTAAACTATAAAACTTGAGTACATTTATTACCTCAGATGGTAAGATTACAGGTCTAGTGTTTATCAGTTTTATTATACTGGTGTGTTTGAGGTTACTGTTTTTGGTGCTGAGAAAACTCTTGATGTCTTAAGAACTGAAATCTTGAACATATATATATATATATATATATATATATTTTTTTTTTTTTTTGGCTCCATTTGGTTATAGGCAGAAGCCAGGGTGCTACTTAGCACAGGGTGCTTTAATGTTACAATTTAGGAGTCTTTAATTTAAGATTAAAACATTTTAGGTAAACATAAGGAGAAAAGTCCCAGGTCAAAGAGACTAGACTCTACAATTATAAATTTACGTGGACTCCTGGGTCATCTGTGAACGTTTAATCCTGCTTCATTTGTAACAAGGGACTGTCTTTCCTTGTCACTGGTCAGCATGTTCCAGGTCCACATGTCCTACCTCAGAGTTTCCTAGGTGGGAAAACAAATCTAAATAGAGTCAATTGAGCACCATCAGGAAAGTATATTTCTTGTGAGAAACTTTAATCTGTATTCTGAAACTAACGTGTGGGTTATATGCTTTAGATTTTCCATACAACTTCTCGTTTCCTTTGGGATAACTGGGTTATTTGGAAATGGAAATCATTTTAGAAGAAAGCATGTGGGATTGGGGTCAGGGTATGACATGGCAGCACTATGATTCTATGGCTCTGTTAATTACAGTGTGCAGACCATGCTGTTGCATAGAAATGCTGATACAGTCTGTTTTCATTCTGCAAATGAAATACTTCTCATGTATATTACATGACCTGAGTACAGTGTATAGATGTGACAAGCAGTATTTTTTCAAAAAGTATTTTCCTAACTGATTCTAAAGCAGAGGTCTCTAGTATTACTATACTGTTTTCTTAATTGATTAAGAAAATCACGGTCACCTACTGTGATTGGAAGAAGCATCTTATTTGTTTATGAAGGAAGCTACATGTGAGAGGTAGCACAAATGCACATTTTGTATTGAGTCTGATCTTATCTGTGGAGTTTTATGTGTTATATTTAGGTAGGTGTTTGTGCATCCATGGCTGTGTTTAAATATAGCATTAATATTTATGCCTACATTAATATTTTAGAAATATAGTAATTAAGAGGAATATTTATAATGTAAATCTTAGCAAAGATTTAAGTTTGTATTAATACTAACACAAGTTGATGTTTTATGGTATACTCTTAAGTGGAAAGGAACAAGTATGAAATTTTATATGTAGTATTAAGCATATTTTAAAAATACTTAGAGAAAGTGGCTTGAAAGGAAATATGTCTTAAATGATTGGGTAGATGGAGGGGTAGGGGTAATGTGTTATGAGAGAAGTTTGCTTTCTTGTTAGTCTTTTTTTTTTTTCTAAACAATGAACCCATATTACTTTTATAATGAAGAAAATATTCATGACTAGAGAAAGCCTATAACAATAACTTTTCTGATCTTTACTTGATGACTTACATTAATCATTTATGTCCAGTCAAAATATACTTAGCAAGTGTGATGTGGGCTATGTTTATCCTAGATGAAGTGCTTTCTTCCTGTGAGTTACTTAGCAGGGAATGGAGAAGAAGTTTTCAGTGTTGAAGACAAAGGACACCTATTAATAAGTTTCTTTGTGGTGATTACTTAATACATATCATTTACATTTGAAGTAACTTATTTCAAAAAAGGAAAATATGAATTAAAGAGGTTGTTCTAAAGATTGATTCATCTTCTATGTTTAGTAGATGATGACAGTTCTTTTGCAAATGGTAGAACATTTTTGAAACAAAATGATTTTATTTTCTTTTCAAAAATTTTATTTTAAATACTGACCTATAGAAAATACTATTTCTTTCTCTTTGTTTCCTGACTAGGACATGTATTCCTCTGAGAAACCTTGGACAGCAGATTTTGAATTAATATCTGATTGGGACAACGTTCAGAGCCATTTCCAGTCATGAGTAAGTGTGCTGCATCCTTTCCTTCAGCCATCTCAGGAGCATTTACAGTATTGTACTTAGAAAAAGGAAAACATGTTACAGGATAAATTGGTATTATGTCTCCTAGTCATAGATTGAATAATCTGGTTCCACCGAATACTCTGCACTTGTCTATATTAAGACAAAGAGATACTTTCTGATGTTTGATTTATTCTAAGAAGTTTCATGTGTTGAGGAAATCTGGGTCATTAGCTCCTTGGCTAATTTAGTTCTGTTATATAAGATTTTCTTTTGACTTGCCATTGGAAAATGGTTCTTTAGAAATATGAATAGGGAACATTGCAGTTGATCATAATTAGTAGAGGTTTTATTGTGTGAAATTTAATCATTGAGTAGCATGGGTTATATTTTATTTAAGGGGGAAAAAACCCCTAATAATTTGTTAATGTCTCTGATAGAACAAAGAACCAAGGCTGTCTTGAACTTAACCACATTTGATCATTTTATCTTCTTAGTTGTAAGGGAATAGTATATATAACATTTTTTTGTGTATTCCTATACACTTCTGCTTGTGAACAAGAGCACTGGGTTTTACTTTTTTGTGTTAAGTGTTTCCTTTTAAAGGGTAAGAAAAGAATTGAGATTTTACTCTCATTGGGATTGTATGGAGGTTTGATGTACAAATTTTCTCATTATGGACTCTGGGATGGAACGAGCATTTCCTTATTTGAAGATAATGTTAGAGTTTAAATGTTTGTATTGATTATATTTGCCTTAATGTGAAATAGGGCAGCTTTTCCCATCATTAGTTCAAATAATTAGGCAGTTGATAGTGAACATGAGGCTGCTATTGTAAGTGCTTTCTATCAGAACAGCATTGTAAGGGATGGTCTTTGATTTTTGACCTTTCTGTGGAATACTTTTTTGGTAGTATGCATAGTGGCTAGATGAGTTCAAATATAGATTAAGAAAGAAAGGGCTTTTGTTGTGTCATTTCCAATCATGACATTTTGCGAGGATGTTTATCTGATGTAAAGTGCTAACTCCAGTGAAGATGGTAATTAGTTAACAAAAATTAAAAGAAATGGCAAGCATTTTAACTTAAAAATGCTTACATTTTTGGGAAGTAAAGTGAATCTTATTCTACTTTGCAATTTTTGGGTTCTGTTAGCATCACTGTTACAGATGCAAGTTTGAAGACAGGTAGCCTGCGCCTTTCATGTGATTGACAGTGTCTTGTATCCTCCTTACCCCACACAAAAATATCGCAGTCCTTCCAGGGTGAAGGCAGAGGGGAGGAATGGCTTGTCAAGCAACTAGTAGTATTTGAACATAACATTTTCATCTTAAAATTACAATGTTTATGCAAATTTTTTAACTGGTTCTTCTTTATATCCACTAATTCTTTTTTATTTCTTCTTGAAGCACTTGGTTTGTTCTGTTATCCTGTTATCTCTTTGTGGATCTTTTACATGCTTATTTTAAAGTCTTTTTCAGATTATTCGATAATTTTAAAATTTTGTCTTCAGTGAATGTATGTTGTGATTGTTGATGTTTTCATCATGTTGTGTAATTTGCAGGCACATTCTTATGGAAGTTTTTTTGCTCCTGTGTCTCTTCCTGTCTTTTTGTGTTTTTTTTTCCCCTGCTGGTCTAGCAGATTCGCAGTTGTCTCTGCCTGACTTTGGAGTTCTCAGATGAGAATCAGGTCTGTGTTAGTGGGTCAGAGCCCTGGTGACATTGGGGACATCACAGATTCAGTCACCGAGTCAGCTGGCATTAGGTCAGCAACTTCCTATAAGCTGTAGCCTCAGCATAATTAGAAGAAGCCTTTTCAATCTAGTTTCACAGTTAAGGAAGAGTGCCACCCCAGTCTCTGGCTTTAGGCACAGGGCCTGCCTCTTGACCCTGATTCCTAGTGAAAACTTGTTTTTACAATTACCCCACAGGACAGAACTTCTGGCTGCTTTGTCCTGCTCTGGGCCCCGAGTCCAGCTGACCTTGTGCCTTCAGTGTGCTTCACACTCTAAGTTCCTCTAGATTTCTGAGAGATATTAGGGGCATAGCTATGCCATTTTAGTGACTTGTGAGTCTGTTTCATCTGTTATTTCTCTGTGTTTGTGTGAAGAAGGGAAAGCTACAGAGAAAGGACCATGCCATTGGGGATTTAACGTCTTTTCACTTCAGATTCTTTTTAAAAAATCAGCTTCTGAGTAGTCTGCTAGTTCCTAGAGCCACTATCTGTCACCCACACAGCACTCCACTTGGGAGGTGAGCCCTGTGCACTGCTTGTCCATAGCACTCTGCCTGCCTCGTTCTGGGACCCATCAAGCTGTATTCACATCATCTGCTTATTTGCTTGTATCTTCTCTAATCTGTGTGCTCCTTGAGGAGCAAAGATGATTTCATTCCTAGAGCCCAGCACTGTTCGTGGCACTTAATAGGTCTTAAATAAACATCGTACTACCTCGAGTGTTTGTAGGTAGTGTCCTTAGTCTGTGGGAATTATTCTGTGTTTTATTATTGTTATTTTTAGGTGAAATTGGAGCTGTTCCCGTGAGAAGAGTGTATGTGTAGAGTGTGGACTGAGACAAAGCATTCCAGGCTGGTGGAGCAGTGTGAGCAAGGCAAGGTATTTTGACTCCACATAGGTGTCACTAGGGCATTGAACATTCTGGAGTCTACAGAGATGGGAAGGGGGATTGTAAAGGTGAGGAGACGAAATCGGGGTCCAGGTCGTTTACGTTCTAGGAAGTGTGGACTTGATCCTGTAGGGCCTAAGGAGCTATTAAAGGATTTCAGTTAGGGAAGCAACTTGAGATTTCATTCTGGAAAAAATTACTCTGACAAGCAGATACTTTGTTAGATGGCAAGTAGAAAGATTGGTTACACAGACAGTGTTCACCCTTTTCTGCCTTGTTCTTAGTTTTCATTTCTTTCCAAGCTCCCTTTGAATCAGCCTGTGAGTTACCTTTCTTTTTCTTGCCAATTTGATGATTTTCTCTAGCAAAAGAAATTGTTCTTGAGTAGCCCACCATACCAAAGGTTAGGGAGTGTCAGAGAAATCTGTCTTGTCCTGCAGTTTCTAGGGGGTTGTAAGTCTTCCAAAAAGTTGTGACCAAGTGTGTCAGAGTTCTTTTTCTTCTTATTATTTTTTAATTATGGATGCATGGTACAGGCTAAAAAATAGCAATACATGTCATTGAAGTTTAGGTAGAATTTCCTTACTTAGATTTGGGTGGGAATGATGGGTTAACTTTTTTCACCCAATATTTTTCTAGAGATGAAAAGAAAGATGAGATATTTGTATGTCTGGGTGGATTCATCTATGCAGTATTTCCTGGTCCTTTCCTTGTTACCAAACGCTAGAACACGGTCATAGTTGCACAGATGTGGGATAAACTGGTGAAGCTGTTTAGGGCTTAGAGGCACCTGGCTCTAACATCTCAGTGCCTAGCTGCTGTGGCATGCTCTTGGTACAGTAGTTGGAATGCCCCATCTGGAAGCTTTATATGTTGTTCAGCTTTTATTCCGGTGGATATGTAGGCTATCAAATTCTGAGGCTGAACATCTATTTTGTGGAAAATGTACTCTATGATGCTATCATGATGTGCATTTCATTTTGGATTGTTAACTTTATTACAATCCGCAAAAAGCCTTTTGATTTTTAGTACATAAATTTTTCTTGCTTTTCTATATTTGCATATTTAACATTTATCAGATTTTCCCATTTTGCCTTTCTCAGATGGTACCAAAGATGAAACTAGGTTGTAATATTCAAACCATAACTATAATTTAAAAAGGAGCTCCGTAATAGAAATGATAACAAGAGAAGTTTGTACACAAGGCACAAAATAGTGATGATTTTGGTAGAATATGCTAAATGAAAACTAAGTGAAAAAAGCACCAAAATACAAAAGTAATTAGAGTATTACTTAATTTTCTTTTCCAAAGCTTTAAGTAAACAAACAAACAAACCACTTATTCGCTGATTTGCTCTGTTTAAAAAATTTTAATGTTCTATATTTTATTTCATTTTCTTGAGGAAAGTTTTACTTTGTAAGAGTTTTTCTCTTCTGGCTGGATGATCCTGGAGTTATAATCTACTACATTAGAGTGTTTGATTCTGCCCTTTTTTCTAAATAAGGAAATGAGTTTTTTGAGACAATTTTTCGATATGAAATGTTTCTCGTTCACCTGAGGAGGAGTAACGGCAGTGAGTAATTGGGGCTGCAGTGTACTTGTGGTTTCCAATAGAATAGGAATAAAAAATCTTCATTCACTGGAGCAGGGGACTAGGAGTTCATGCTGAAGTGAAGAACAATTTGTTTTAACATTTGTTAGAGCAGATAATGTTACAAATAATTGTGAATCAATTACTAAATCTCTCAGTGGTAGTAGAAGGATTCTTCTGAGTCTTGTAACAGAAGACTTCCCGTAAGTACTGGCTAAAACCTCTCTCTAGGACAGTAGCTTATATAGATCGATACACTGTTCTGTGGAATAGCTGCGTGCTTCAGAAGTTGGGTAGAAGTTAAAAGAAAATTTAAGTTGAATTGTATTTGAAATACCAGCATGTCTGTTATTTAATGGAATCTTAAAATAAATCCCCTTACAAAGTCTAACAGGTATCCTTTTGTTATATTAAGACTTATTTAGTTTGATAAATTCAGATTTGGGAGTATAAAGTTGCAAATGTTAATTATTCTTAAAATGAACATATAATCAGCGATTCTTAATGGAGGAGAGGAATTTGGAAACGTATGGAGACTTTGTGGCTGACAGTTACTGGGGGACCTGGTGGCATTTACTATGCAGGGACCACCATCAGACCTGTGGCAGCCTTCAACTGTAGTTAGGTGGTGAAGAATGCCAGCACAAATTGATTCTCAGAAAATTTATGTGATTAATTTCTTAGTTTAGTGTACTTCATTCTTATTAATACCGACTATTTAAAGTGGAATATACTGTGCTTTTAGCTAATATATCTTCTTTTGACCACCTGCTGTAGAAAAGTGAGTAATTCTGAGGCCAAGCTTGGTGGCGCATAACTGTCATCCCAGCACTTTGGGAGGTGGGTGGATCACCTGAGGTCAGGAGTTTGAGACCAGCCTGGCCAACATGGTGAAACCCTGTCTCTACTAAAAATACTAAAAAATTAGCTGGGCCTGGTGGCGGGCACCTGTAATTTCAGCTACTCAGGAGGCTGAGGCAGGATAATTGCTTGAACCAGGGAGGTGGAGTCACCTGAGATTGAGCCATTGCACTCTAGCCTGGGTGACAGAGTGAGACTGTCTCAAAAAAATAAAAAAATAAAAAGAGTAATTCTTTGTTTGATACTATGGGAAATTAAATACAAATTTAATGTAGTCTCTCTTATGGAGTATATTTAGTATTTTCAGTTAAAAAAATTTTTTTGGGAGATGGTTTACATTTCTTTCTTGTATATTTTCTTTTGATATTTTTTCAAACTTACAACAAGAAAATTTGTAAAAATAGTACCCCAAATTCCCATATATCTTTTGGTCAGATTTATCAATTATTTACATTTTGTCCATTTGATTCTCCCTTTCCCTTTCCCTCTCTCACATATCTCTATCTATAAAAGAAATCAAAATGTTTAAACAAAACATTATCTGGGAAAGTCTGTTTTCCTTTTATTAAGTGATTTAATTTTTAGCATAAATGTAAATTACTATAGTATAAGCTTAGGAAAGCTCCTAAATTATTTTTGCTAGTTAAATCTCAATATTTCAAATTATATATTTACTATTATATTTTTATTCTTCAAAAGCTATATTTATTTAGTTATCTAGTTTTTATAGACCTGTCATTAAATGTTTTTAGATCTGTAGCGTATTACATAACATAAATTTTATATGTAAATCGACTTTAATTAAATGTTTTTAGTACAGCACAAACCAGAGTGCTCCAAATGACTTCTTTTAATAATTCAAAGGTGTTCTGTGCTTTAGAGAACTATTTGGAATTCCATTCTGAAAGCAGTAAGTTTTCCAGTGGCTGGTGTCTATGTTCCCAGAGTCCCCGAGACTCGAGTTGGAACCCTGGCTTTGCTGCTCGTAGCCATGTTATGTATGGCAAGTGGCTTGCTTCTTTAACCCTCTCCCACACCTCCTTTACTCATTTGGAAATGTAGGTACCAGCGAGATCATCTGGAAGCCTTCTGAGATTTAATGTTAAGTCACTGAGAAATTTTTATTTCCAATTTTGCTTTATAGGAGCATTGGATAAAACAAGGAATGCCTGTATTATTAGTTGCAAAACATGCTAAAGTAAGAGAAATGCAGTTTTCAGGGTTTGGGGTCCTACTGTGTTGCTTTGAGTTAGATTTTCTGAGGTACCATCATTCCAAATGCAGATGTGTGTTCTCTGCTTCCTTCTGCTTGTTCTCCTGGCAACCAGAGTTCAGAGGGCAACATATGTTTCAAGTTAATGCTCTTATTCATCTTATCTCTTTCATTAATTTTAGAAAATAGAGTTTGATTTTTACAGTTTTCTTCTGGAATCTGTAGTATTAGAACTGATGTACTTACTGGTTGGGAAAAAAATCTATATCTCTTTTACACTAAATTCTCCAAAACTGAATTTCTTCTTTTTCTTCTTCTTCTTTTTTTTTACTTTTTATTATTTCTTTTTTTTAAAAAATAGATCATGATAGACCAGAACAAAACTCAATTTCTATATGAAAATATATGTATGATTTTTAATATATTTATGAAAAGACATAGTGGAAAACACAGCTTAGTGATTTTTTGTTATATTGTCTGGATAAAATTACACATAATTAACATCCAGCTTTTACAATAGTAGCTGGACAGCTGCATATTCACATGTTTGGATTAATCACAAATAGACATCTTCTACTAAGGGAGTTTGAGGCTATCATTGTATGTGATGGGTGGCATTGTATAGAAATCTCATTTCCTGGAGTGTGAAATTGATATTAGAAACTTTCAAGCCTCTGTCTCTCTTGCCCAAAATTGACCTAAAATAGTATTTTGGCTTTTTTTTTTTTTTTTTGAGATAGACGAGGTGACTGTCAAAGTAATTCTTTTCAGCTTCTTTTTAAAGCTGTAGGTTAGAAAGGTCAGAAATAGAGTGAAAATGTCTTCCCAGTTCCTCCCGAGTCTCCCACTCCTACTTTTAAGCACTGAGCCATAAATTAATTCTTTTTTAAAACTGAAATGCTGTGTATGTTTGTATCATGAATGTGGCCCGGAAGTTAGGCGGTCAAGTGAAAATGAAAACTTCTCCTCGGCTTCTTCTTATTCATGTTCAGGGACAGTAGCCATTGTGCAGGCGGTTGGTAGTAGAGTGCTGTGTTTTCCTCTGAATTCAGAAACTGACTTCCCTGGCATTGCTTTCTTACCCTGAAGAGGCACGGGCTTAATTTCTCTCTCACACGTTGGTAGCATTCCGGTGTTAAACTTTAAACAATAAAATACAAAAAGATTATAGTCAGGCTAATAGATATTCATTAACATTTATATTGTGGGACATTTGGAGTCACCATTTCTTTTTAAAAATACAGTTGTCTGTTTTGGGTGTTAGAAGAATGGGGTAGAAGTGGAATTTAGAGGATGCGTTAGTAAAGGTCTGGACACTGTACAGTAAAGCACTGTGTTTGACCTTGTACCTCGTTATGTTCCAGTAGTTGCAAGGTAAGGGAAAGTATATTTGCTTGATTATAACTTAAGAGAAATTTGTAAAAGGTAACATGTTTGTATGTATTAAGTTTGTATGTTAATCGTAATAGTCTTATGTGTTTTCCTTCGGTAACAATTTTATATTATGTAGGTGATGTGTGAAGTGTTCTGGAGTAGAAGAGGAGGAAGCAGCTATTGCCAGTGTCAGAAGAGCATTGTCACTCTTTTCACAGACAATTATGTTATAACAGAGTTTGAATTTAATTTTCAAAGCTGCTTAAATATGTTGTTTTCACTAACGGAAATTTGCATGCTCAGTGGTTAATTCAGTCCACTTTAATATGACTACTAGGATGTATTTTGGCATGCTTTATTATGAAAAATGTTTCTGGTGATAGAAGTGACCTAGAAGCAGTATAAAGCAGGCTTGCCTTACTGTTAAGGGGAAATCTTGACTGCTGTTAGAGTCTCACCTCTGGATAAGGAAATGTGCTTCTCCATTGCCATTATCTTATCCAGGTTTCCATACAGGGGGGCAATAGGGCCATTTTGATTTTTAAAAAATCAATCTTAGTGAGACCTTATATGGAAACTGTGTACTTAAAGGTATATTATATTATGTCTGTACATGGGGGACTTTGCACGGAACAGGAGGAAAGCTCTAACTCTACTATCTGAGTATCCAAACGGACTTTAAAAGGAATTTGACTCACATGATTCCTTGGTAGTATCTCTGTGCTTAAAAACAAAAGCTACTTAAAAACGTTTGATTTGTATTATAAAAATGGAGTAATTACTCTTTTCCCCTAGAATGTGATGTAAAAATTGTTAGGCACTAGACATTTTATTCTAACTGAAAAGATACGCTTTTCTAGCTCAGTGCTGAGCTACATTCTGATGGAAAATAATGATGTCTGGATCTATGAATTCTTCCTTCATTATTTTTTTCTTTCATTAGTGTGTATCTCTTCTCAGCAGATGAAATTCTTACATCTACTCCTTGCCAGCCAGTCCAACTTTATTGTTTCAGTAGGATCAATTCTTTATTTTAAGATATTATTTCTGAAAGTGTATTTAAAAAATAAGTATCACTGATTTAGTTTTGAACAAGTTGAGAATAGTTTACATGTGTCATGCTCCTTTTCCCATGTGTACCTCAGTATGTAGTTCTGAAAAGCAATGCCATTCTCTTGCATAACCACAGTAAAATGACCACATAGATAAATTAGACTTATCTCATATATGATCCTTAGTCCATTGTTGATGGTTTCCCCAAGGATGTGCTTTACAGTGTTATGCTCCTCCATTGCAGGATTCAGCTGAGTGTTACTCCCACATTGCCTTTAGTCATCCAGTCTCTTTAATGTCCTCTAATCTGGAATAGTTCCTTAACTTTTCTTTATCTTTTGTGATATTGATGTTTTTGAAGAGAACAGACCAGTTGTTTTATAGACTCTTTCTCACACGATGGATGATGGTGGTTCCTGTAATGGGATCTGACCTAACAGGTGTGACTGGTTAGGGGACATTCTGTGGAAGCCTGCCTTGAAGAGAAAGGAAGACTGCTTTGGTGATCTCTAGACTTCCTTCATGCTTAGCTGTTGAGTAGAAAAATTCCCCGTTTCTGTTTGAACTGAAACAGTATTCAAATGTCTTGCCTGAGTACAGGATTTATTGTTCTGCTTTACTGGTTTCTATTTTACTTTTATTACAAAGGCTTGAGAAAAAAATGATAATGAAATCTTTTCCAGAAGATGAGATGGCCTTGAAATGAGAAAACCTTTGGCTTTTATCAAGAGATCCTTTTTAGCAGAATTCCTGTTTTGAATTATCTTGATAAAATCTCAAGATGCTACTAAACAAATGCTATGAAGGTATAAAGTATAGCAGTATTGAATTTAATTGTTTTAGAACAATAAAACAGCTATAGCTATTCATATATAAATTGAGATTGCTTCACTAAAGATTAGCTGTTCTCATAACCTGGTGCCTCTTTGTCTGGATAAATTTTCGTTAGCCAAAAATAGAATAAATGAACATTTCAAGACTGATTCTCATTAGGCTGTAGAGATTTATGGGTCGTATTAGATTTTAATATGAAATGTCAGGATACTTACCATCTTATAGTTATGACTGTTAAAAGTTTAATAATTGCAACGTATAGTGAAGGCTGGAAGATTAACTTGGAATATTACAAAGGATAGGAAACTAAAATTCAAAGTTAAACAACTTGGAGACATATGATACTAAAAACTAATTTCTTACAATATTTTAAGGGTCATGGTGTTTGAATTTTTGATTTTAAAACTAGTTTTAAGGAAGAGAATTATTTTGAATAAATAATAATAATGTTTTAATTTTAGCATAATCAGATACTTACTGAGCCTCTACGTATGTGCTGCTTCTTTGGTGGTCTTTGATGATACAGCCAAGAACAAGACAGACATGGCCCTTGGCCTGTAGAGCATAGAACTGGTGGGAAAGACAGACATTCCACAAGAGTACAGTCTCACTAATACAAAATGACACATTTAGAGAGTCCTTGCCCTTGCAGGAGCAAGGGAATCTGTCTTCACAGAGAGGTTGGGAGGACCCCTTAAGGAAATCTTCCAGCTGAGACCTGGTGAAGAGTAAGAGGAGAGTGTTCTAAACAGAGAGCTATGTTTGTGAAGACCCAACATGGAGAGATTGAGACTGAGATTAAGAAATTAGGGAAAGTTTGGTATTAGGAGAATAGGTGGGTTAGAGGAGATTGTAAATTTGGTTTGGGTAAGCACTCCTCTCTTGCCTGTATTTATACTTTTATCTAATTTCATTTAAACTAATCTATTTTTTTTTTCATTTTCCACAACCCCCTTTTCTTGTTGTTAACCACCACAACATTAAAATAAATATATTTTTTAAATGAGGGAAAAAGATTACTCACAGAAGCCATTTACATTTCTGCCTATGAACTTCTAGTATTGTTTAGATATTATATATTTTTATGTAATTATATTCATAGTATATGTGCAATTTTGTATTTTGATTTCTAACATTGAATTGTATTTAAAACAGATTTTTGTAATTGTTTTCCTGGTTAGAATTCACAATTATATTCCTTAAAGATAATGATGCCTTGTAACTTGTTTAACTATTTTCTTTCTTTCCTTTTTTTTTTTTTTTTTTTTTCCTTGAGACAGAGTCTCGCTCTGTTGCCCAGGCTGGAGTGCAGTGGTGTTATCTTGGCTCATGCAGCCTCCACCTCTTAGGTTTAAGTGATTGTCCTGTCTCAGCCTCCTGAGTAGCTGGGATTACAGGCATGTGCCACTATGCCCGGCTAATTTTTATATTTTTAGTAGAGACAGGGTTTCAACTTGTTGACCAGGCTGGTCTTGAACTCCTGACCTTGTGATCCACCCACCTCAGCCTCCCAGAGTGCTGGGATTACAGGCATGAGCCACCGCGCCTGGCCCCACTATTTCCTTTTTTTTTGGTCATTTAAGATGGTTCAGTTTAAAAAAAAAATTTATAGAATGAGTATCACTGATGAATTTGCCCTTTTTTTCATTAAACGAGTTAATTTCATAGGTTAGATATATAATGTTGAACTTTTTATGCCTAATTCATTTGCCTTTCTGAAAAGGATTGCACCTATTTACAATTACTCTGGTAATTGTATATAAGGATATTAGCTTCACCATGATTAGCCTGGTAGGCTCTAAATGACATTACATAGTTGCTATCTATTATATCATTTGATTTCTAGACAAGGTAACTTAAAAAATTATGGTAAAGGGCTGGGTGTGGTGGCTCATGCCTCTCATCCCAGCACTTTGGGAGGCCGAGGTGGACTGATCAGGTCAGCAGTTTGAGACCAGCCTGGCCAACATGGTAAAACCCTGTCTCTACTAAAAGTACAAAAATTAGCCTGGCCTGGTGACGGGTGCCTGTAGTCCTAGCTACTTGGGAAGCTGAGGCAGGAGAATTGCTTGAAACCAGAAGGCAGAGGTTGCAGTGAACTGAGATCACGTCACCGCATTCCAGCCTGGGCGAAAGAGCAAAACCCCATCTCAGAAACAAAAATTGTGGTAAAATACACGTCACATACCATTTACTATCTTAGCCATTTTTAAGTATGTAGTTCAGTAGTGTTAAGCACATTCATATTATTGTGCAACCTTAATCTCCTCACCTCTTCATTTTGAAAAACTGGGGGCTCTGTATCCATGAAACGTTTACTCTCTCTTTCTTCCTCTTCCCGGCCTCTGACTGCTCTAGGTACCTCATGTTAGTGGAATCATTTGGTATGTTATTTTTGTCACTGGCTTATTTAACTTAGCTTAATGTCTTAGGTCCAACATGTTGTAGCATATGTCAGAATCTCCTTACTTTAAAAAAAAAAAAAATTTTTTTTGAGGCAAATCTTGCTCTGTCACCAGGGTGGAGTGCAGTAGTGCGATCTTGGCTCACTGCAACCTCCCTCTCCGAGGTTCAAGAGATTCCCCTGCCTCAGTTTCCCAAGTAGCTGGGATTACAGGCGTGTGCCACCATACCTGGCTAACTTTTTGTATTTTTAGTAGAGACGGGGTTTCACCATGTTGGCCCGGATGGTCTCTGTCTCCTGACCTTGTGATCTACCTGCCTCAGCCTCTCAAAGTGCTGGGATTACAGGTGTGAGGCTCGGTGCCGGGCCCCAGAATCTCCTTCCTTTTTAAGGCTGAACATTCCCTTGTATGTATAGACCACATTTTGTTTATCCATTCTTCTGTCAGTGGTCACTTGGGTTGTTGCCGACTTTTGGCTATTGTGAATTATGCTGCTATGAACATGGGTGTAAACTACGTCTTCAGAACCCTGCTTTCAGTTCTTCTGTGTCTAAACCAAGAAGCGGAATTGCTGGATCATATCAATTCTTTTTTTTAATTTTGGAAGGAAATGCCATACTGTTTTCCTTAGCGGTTGCACCAGGTTACACTGCACAAGGGTTCCATTTTCTCCGCATCCTCCTAGCCCTTAGTATTTTCTGTTTTCTTGGTAGTAGCCATCCTACTGAGGTGACGTTTTCTGGTTAGACAAGATAGTGTTTTCATGGACTCACTGTTTACATTTTCTCTCTTTCATCATATCATTCCGAAAACAATCTTTTCTTCCAAAATGATTTTGAAAAATCACAGATTTTAACTTTGGATGCTCCTTTTGCACTTTCCAAAAATGTATTAGGAAGCAGTATGGCTTTTATGTATTTATTGGAGTTTCATAGGGTTTTCTGTTTGTTTCTTTGTTTTTTGAGACAGGGTCTTTTCTCTGTCATCCAGGCTAGAGTGCAGTGGCATGATAGCTTGCTACATTGCCTGCCTCCCTGGCTCAAGTGATTCTCCCACCTCAGCCTTTCATCTAGCTGGGACCACAGGTGTGCTCCACCATGCCTGGCCAATTTTTGTATTTTTTTGTAGAGACAGAGTTTTGCTATGTTGACCAGGCTGGTCTCGAACTCCTGCGCTCAAGCGATCCGCTGGCCTCCGCCTCCCAGAGTGCTCGGATTACAGTTTGTGAGCTGCTGTGCCCGGCCTCGTATGGTTTTATTTTGAGACATGGATTATTTTTTGATGGTCAGAGGAGAGATAATGCATAGTATACTGAAAAGGCAGAAGTAGTAAAAGGTTTCAGAAAGGGAGGAAGAGTGAAGAATAGTCAGTACCAAAGGTGAGTTTTGTCTAAGGTACTATTCTGTCAAGGACACTGTTGGCAGTCTTCCATCACTGTTGTAATTAACGTGTTATGGGGATTACAGACTTCGTACTGGGGGAAACGCTGCAAAAATCTCTTTGAATGTTAGAGGGACATCTGTGTTTATATACCCAAGTGCTTTTGTGAATTTTATGGTAACACGTTTGTCTTTGTATTTACATGTTATGTGTGTACATGCACTTGTGAACCTTTTATCTTAAATGTGATGTTAAATTGAATTAAAATTTATTCCAAGGCTATACACACAGAGCTAAATGCTTTTTTTTTTTTGGGAGACAGAACCTTGCTCTTACCCAGGCTGGAGTGCAGTGGCGTGGTTTTGGCTCACTGTGGCTCCTTCTGGGTTCAAGCGGTGATCCTCCCACCTCAGCCTCCTGAGTATCTGGGGCTACAGGTACATGCCACCACATCCAGCTAGTTTTGTGCTAAACGCCTTTTTTTTTTTTTTAAGACAGAGTCTCATTGTGTCACCCAGGCTGGAGTGCAGTGGCGCAATCTCAGCTTACTGCAACCTCTTGACTTCTGGGTTCAAGTGATTCTCTTGCCTCAGCCTCCCAAGAAGCCGGGACTACAGGAGCCTGCCACCACACCTGGCTAATTTTTGTATTTTTAGTAGAGACAGGGTTTTCCTGTGTTATCCAGGCTGAACTCCTGACCTTGTGATTTGCCTGCCTCAGCCTCCTAAACTGTTGGGGTTACAGGCGTGAGCCACTGTGCCCAGCCGATAAATGCCTTTTACTATGTGTTTTTTTTAATGAGAATGTTTTTTTTTCTTTTTGTGATAGTGTCTTGCTCTGTCACCCAGGCTGGGGTGCAGTGGTGCGATCTCTGCTCACTGCAACCTCTGCCTCTTGGGTTCTCCCTGCCTCAGCCTCCCAAGTAGCTGGGATTACAGGCACCTGCCACCACAGTGGCTAATTTTTGTATTTTTAGTAGAGACAGGGTTTGGCTGTGTTGGACAGGCTGGTCTTGAACTCCTGACCTCAGGTGATCTGTCCATCTTAGCCATCCAAAGCACTGGGATTACAGGCGTGAGCCACTGTGCCCATCCGATAATGAATTTTTTAAAACTAATAATGTTATTTGATAGTTTTGTTGGAATCTAGAGTAGGTCAAGATTGGTTGAATGCTCTGTTTTCTTGAATTTTTGATTTTCAAAATGAAGTCACATTTAAATTTCATTATTATAATTAAAAAATCTCTTTTCTTCCATATTTGTGTGTCCATTTGCATGTGGTTTTACATGTTCTACACAAAGATAGGCTTCCTTAAAAAATTCAAAATGTAATGTGGAAATTAAGGCGTGTTCAGTTATAGTGTATTGTGTATTGCCTTTAATTCACACTGTTTTTCCACTTAAGGGCACAACTCTCCATCATCTTCTACTTGCAAGAGCCATCTCAGTTATAATTTAATAATTAATTTTGTAATTATTTAATGCCAGATTCTCTTTGTAGAATGGAAGGAGGTTGATTACTCCTGTAAAACAGAAATTGTCATGGTACCTCTTACATACTAGGTATATACAAAATCTTGTATGAATGAACCGGATTTTATTGCCTTTAAAATACTTTTTCTCATTGTGAAGATAAAGTAGAGTAATACATTTTTATTTCCCATGTTTGTGAAGCTTTATACATGTTTATGATAGTGTCAACTGAGTTATGGAGTTGATGAGAAGTTTTTTATTTTATTTTTTTATTTTTTTATTGCATTTTAGGTTTTGGGGTACATGTGCAGAACATGCAAGATAGTTGCATAGGTACACACGTGGCAGTGTGATTTGCTGCCTTCCTCCCCTTCACCCACATCTGGCATTTCTCCCCATGCTATCCCTCCCCAATTCCCCCCTCTGCTGTCCCTTCCCTATTCCCCCCAATAGACCCCAGTGTGTAGTGCTCCCCTCCCTGTGTCCATGTGTTCTCATTGTTCATCATCCGCCTATGAGTGAGAACATGCGGTATTTCATTTTCTGTTTGTGTCAGTTTGCTGAGATGATGTTCTCCAGATTCATCCATGTCCCTACAAAGGACACGAACTCATCATTTTTGATTGCTGCATAATATTCCATGGTGTATATGTGCCACATTTTCCCAGTCCAGTCTATCATCAATGGACATTTGGGTTGGTTCCAGGTCTTTGCTATTGTAAACAGTGCCGCAGTAAACATTCGTGTGCATGTGTCCTTATAGTAGAACGATTTATAGTCCTTTGGATATATACCCAGTAAAGGGATTGCTGGGTCAAATGGAATTTCTATTTCTAGGTCCTTGAGGAATCGCCACACTGTCTTCCACAATGGTTGAACTAATTTACCCTCCCACCAGCAGTATAAAAGTGTTCCTATTTCTCCATGATGAGAAATTTCTTGACTGCTCTATATGAGCACAATAAATTGTCATCTGATAAAATATTTTTAAAGACTGCTTTTCAAAGAATTGCTAACTTAATTCTATTAATGCAAACACTTCTGTTCATAAATAGCTACTATCATATAATCTGCTTTGAGATTCTGTGAGAGAAGGGTAATGTTGTCATCCACAAACACATATTCTGTGGCTCTTTCCACATGTGACAATTTCAAGTTGTCAACGAATTTTTTTTTTTTGGTAATAATGTGCTTTATTTTATATTGTAGAAGTTTGTAGAGGTTGATTTCTACATTCTAGAATAAAGTGACTATATTTTCTGCCTTTAAAACTTAAGTAGAGGCCGGGAAAGGTGGCCTACACCTGTAATCCCAGCACTTTGGGAGGCCAAGATGGGTGGATCACCTGAGGACTGGAGTTTAAGACCAGCCTGCCCAGCATGGCAAAACCCCGTCTCTACTAAAAATACGAAAAATTTTCCAGGCGTGGTAGTGGGCACCTGTAATCCCAGCTACGTGGGAGGCTGAGACAGGAGAATCACTTGAACCCAGGAGGTGGAGGTTGCAGTGAGCTGAGATGGCGTTACTGCACTCCAGCCTGGGTGACAAGAAGGAAACTCCATTGAAAAAAGAAAGGGGGCGGGTGCAGTGGCTCATGCCTGTAATCCCAGCATTTTGGGAGGCCGAGGTTGGTGGATCACAAGGTCAGGAGTTCGAGGCTAGCCTGACCAAAATGGTGAAACCCCATTTCTGCTAAAAATAGAAAAGGAGCTGGGTGTGGTGGCATGTGCCTATAATCCCAGCTACTCAGGAGGCTGAGACAGGAGAATCACTTGAACCTGGGAGATGGAGCTTGCAGTGCGCTGAGATCCAGCTGCTGTACTCCAGCGTGGGTGACAGAGCAAGAGTCTATCTCAAAAAAAAAAAAAATTAGGCATGATAGCAGGTGCCTGTAATCCCAGCTACTGGGGAGGCTGAGGCAGGTTGAATCGCTTGAACCTGGGAAGCAGAGGTTGCAGTGAGCCGAGATTGATTGAGCCACTGCATTTCAGCCTGGGTGACAGAGCGAGACTCCGTCTAAAAAAAAAAAAAAAAAAAAAAAAAAACAACCAAAACCAAAAGAAAAACCCAAAAAGACTTGAGTAGAATGACAAATAAATGAAGTGTATTAACTGATTTCCTAACCCAAAAAAGAGAGAAGGGTTAGAAATGGTTTATAGTTTAATATCATACAGTCTTTTTATATTTTCAGGCCAGTGGACATCTTGAATATTTACAGATTATGTTTGTCACAACAAAATCATTTCTCACTTTTTTTTCATCTCATTTATCTACATGTTCTGAAAAGGGTGACAGTAGTCAGTTCTGAGATGTATTTCCAGGAAAGCCAAAAAAGTTTTCTGAAAAGTGGGTTAAAAAAAGCCGAATCATTGCCAAGAATGAAAAGATGCTGGGTTGTTATTCATATGATCAAAAGAATTTGTAGGCTTAGAGTGCAGTGCAAATATTCTTGTCTGTGTTTATTGCATAAAAATGATGTTGATGACACATACGAAAGTGTGAAAACATTAGTTCCAAAAGAATATGCATAATAGTACCTTATTTCTTTGAAATCAGTAACCAAAAAGTTCACAGTAAGTCTAAAAGATTGTCGGTAGTGCTTATCTTTGTATGTGGGACCTAAGAGACATTTTTATTTTCTTTTGGCTTAGTTTTAGATTCTTACTTTCTATACTGAACACAAATTATTATTATAAAAACTATTAAAGATGTGTATTAACAAAAAGAAGAAAATAGAGACCTATTAGTTTGTATTGTAATTCCTTAAGATTCTAGGGTGTTGGTTTGAATTACTTATAACATTTCCTGTGAATAGTATAATTTTACTTTATAATTATACCAGTTCTCTTGTTCTTTTATATTTGGGGCCAAACAAGATTTTGATACTTTTCGTTTGTGTGCCTCCTCCACCCAGCCACCCACCCATCCACCACCCATCCACCATCCATCCATCCATCCATCTATCATCTATTGATTCGTCATTCATCCGTTCATCCTTCCATTGATCCATTCATGTGACAAGAGTGAAATTATAATATTTCATACCTTTCATGTTTACATATTCATTTATAGTTAGTTTTTCTATGTCATTCTTCTAGAATGGTGGTTCTTAACCGTGGTTGAAGGTTAGGATCATTTAGGGGAGCTTTTAAACTTTGTGATGCCCAGGCTGCTCCCTCAGACAATGAAGTCAAAGTCCCTGTGGGTGGGTTCAGGCATCAGGACTCCTTGAAACTCTCCGGGTGATTTCACTGTAGATTGAGAACCAGTTGTCTACAGTATAATTTTTTTAAAAATACGTCTAGTATTCCATGGTGTACACTCACTGAGACTTTATTAAGTTCTTGTTGTCGGACATTTCAATTATTTCTTTTTTTTTTCGCAATTATAAACAATACACATTGCAAATATCCTTGTAACTAAATTTGTGTGCATGACTATATTTGTTAATATAAAGTTACTGTCATAATTTTACTGTTTGGATAGTATGCAAAACATTAAGGCTTTTGATTCTTTTTGCAAAAATGGAGATCATGATTTTGATTTGTTTGATAAGAAATTTTTCGAAATTCTGTTGTTTATTGATATACCCAAACCTTTATTAAATAACAGTGAGCCTAAAGCTATAATAAAGCTTCAAATGTTACTCAGGACAGGGTTACTATTCATGAGGGACATGGTCTGGGGCAGGGTTTGTCAACTCAGCCCTGCTGACTTTTGGGTCTAGGTAATTGTTGTGGAGGCCATTCTGTAAATTGTAGGATGTTAAGTAGCATCTTTGGCTTCTGTGCACTAGATGCCATAGTACCCCCACCTCCTGTTGTGACAGTCAAAAATGTCTCTAGACATTGCCTCCCCCCACCCCCCACTGGTGGTTTGTGGTCTGCAAACTACAGCCTGTGGGTCATATTTGGACACAAACTCATATGTGTATTGTCTATGTGTGTTATACAGTAGCAGGGTCGAGTAGTTACGGCAATGACCATATGGCTCACAGAGTAGAAAACATTTACTGTCTAGCTTTTATGTAAAATATTTGCAGACTGTACATCTAGTCTATGTCCACCATGAGAGACATCGTCTGGGTTAGGAAAGTAACTTGTAAATAGCTGAAATTCATTGGGATAATGTTGTGATAGATTTAGGTATGTATAGGGTGTTGTAGCTATGAGGAGAGAGGGAATAGCTAATTAATGCCCTGAGAAGATTGGGAATATTTCTCTAAGGAGATGACAGAAATTAGATGTTGAAAGTCTGAGTAGACAAAACGGGGAGGTTTCCGCAGGCAGAGGGCATGGTATATACGAAGGCAATGCTGTATTCAGGGAATGGAGGAAAGTGTCAGGTGCCTCCGGCATGTCATTGAGCAGTACTGGCCGGAAACTTCAGGAACCATGCCTGCAGTGGTAGATGCAGACCAAATTATAAATGAGGCCACATTCTATGCTGAGGAATTTAGACTGAGCTGTGTGCAAATGGAAAGCCATTAGTTTTTAGACGGGGAGCGATTATCAATGTGTGGTTTGAAAGATTTTCCGTGTGGTATTCTTACTTTACATCCCTCAGTCTCTGTTGAAACCGGCCCGGCCAACTCAAAATTGATTTTAGCGCTGCTTTGTCACTCAGCACATTCTTCTTGGTTATGAGCATCTAAAGTCTCTAATTCCCAGTGCCTACCTAGCACGTGGTAAATACTCAATTAATGCTTGTTGAATGAATGCAAATATTACTTACAGCATCTTCAGTTTTTTTCCACCTGCCCCCATTGTTGTGTTGGTAAATGTTTCACAACCAGCCACTGGGTAGTGTGGGAGGGAGAAAACCGTGATTGTAGTGTTTGCTAATTTCTGTGGTATAAAAACACCCACCACAGCCAATTTTAAAACTTCAGGCTACCAGCAAGCTGGTACAAATGAGATGTAGCACATCACTGCATGTACCTAGCAAGTACCTAATAAAATGAGATAAACTGATACCTCGTGTTTTTAAGTCGAAATAGAAAGGTTTTTATTGTAAGTCTTAAATACTGTAGTTACAAAAGATGATATTTTCATATATTGTAAGTATTGACATTTAAAAATAACATTTTCAAATCACTCTTCTAAGTTAGGAATGGAAGGGAATTTCCCTAACCCGATAAAGAGTATCTATATCTGAATTCTTTAAAAATTTTTAAAAATAGTTTTAATGTTTTCTAGATATGGGGGTTCAGTCTGTTGCCCAGGCTAGAGCTGGAGTGCAGTGGCATGGTCATAGCTCATTGCAGCCTCAGAGTCATGGGCTCAAGGGATCCTTCCGCCTCAGCCTCTTGAGTAGCCTGATAAAGAGTATCTATAAAAGGCTGAAAGCAAGCATCATCTTAAATTGGAAAATGTTGAAAGCATCCCTTTAAAATGAAAAAAGTAGAAAAGTGTGCTGCTTAGAACCTCTTGTATTAAAGATTGTATTGACGGTCTTAGCCGGTGAAGTAAAACAAGAGCAACAAATTAGAGGTATAAGGATTGGAAGGAGGAAATGAATTCTTCATAAATTACAGATGAGGTTGGGTGTGGGGGCTCAGGCTCATAATCCCAGCACTTTGGAAGGCTGAGCTGGGCGGATTGCTTGAGCTCAGGAGCTTGAGACCAGCTTCGGGGCAACACAGTGAAACCCTGTCTCTATGAAAAATATAAAAATGTGAGACTGTCTCAGAAAAAGAAAAAAAATACAGATGATATTATTATTTAGGTAGACAAAACCAGAAGAATTTAGATAGATCGTTAAAAATAAGGAAAATGTTAACAGTGTAGCTTCATATGAAACTAAGGTATGAGGCCAGGAGCTGTGGCTCACGCCTGTAATCCCAGCACTTTGGGGGACCGAGGCAGGTGGATCTCTTAGGTCAGGAATTTGAGACCAGCCTGGCCAACATGGTGAAACCCTGTCACTACTAAAAATACCAGAATTAGTCAAGCGTGGTGGTGGGCGCCTGTAATCTCAGCTACTCAAGAGGCTGAGGCAGGAGAATTGCTTGAACGCAGAAGGTGGAGATTGCAGTGAGCCGAGATCGTGCCATTGCACTCCAGCTTGAGTGACAGAGGGAGACTGTGTCTCAAAAATAATAATAATAATTAAACGTATGTACAGAAGTTAGTTGCATGCTTAAATATCAGCAGTGAAAAACTAATTAGAGACTCTGTTTTCAATCGTATAAGAAAAAACAAATAGAAATAAATCTAATGAAAGACATAGAAGAATTCTAAGGAAATTATATATTTTTCAAAAAGGATGTTAGGAGGACCTAGAAATACAGAAATATACCATACTTTTGTACAGAAAAACTCTGTATCAGAAAAATATCATTTCTCCCTAGTTGACATATAGACCAATGAAATTCAAATCTCATCAGGTTTACCTGGGAACTTATTAGATAATTTTACATTTTATATGGAAAGGATGGAAAGGTAAAGGGCCAAAAATAGCTAGGACATTTCTAAATACTATCAGAGAGGGAGGATTTTCTCTGTCAGATATCAGGACTTATTATGAAGTTACAGTCAAATTAACCAATGGGTTGTAGCACTGTGTGGGCTGCTATAACAAAATATCATAAGCTGGATAGCTTACAAAAAATATAAATTTATTTCGTACAGTTCTGGAGGATGGGAAGTCTAAGATCAAGGAACTGGCAGATTTAATGTCTGTGGGGGCCTCCTTTCTGGTTCATTGATGGCGCCTTCTAGCTTCTCCTCACATGATGGAAAGGCAAGATAGCTCTCTGGGGTATCTCTTGTAAGGGCACTAAGCTCTTTAATGAAAGCTTTGCCCCCATGATTTCATCACCCCTCAAAGGCCCTGCTTCATGGTACCATCACCTTGGGGTTGGGTGTAATACAAGAATTTTGGGGGAACTTAGACATTCAGACCATGACATGGAGGGAATAACCAGTGGGACATAATATTGAAGCGAGAAGACTCCACCTATGTTGTCCCACTGCTCCATCATGCCTCTTCTGGATACATTCCAGACAGTGAGTGAGTCAGGATCTAATTTTTTGTTTTGAAATAATTTCCGACTTAGGAAAGTGTTGCAAGAATAGCATAGACTATTCTCCTATTCTTTTACCCGAATTTCCCATGTTAACATTTTATGACATTCGTTTTCTCATCCTGTGTTAATATTATTGCCTTTTTTTTTTCTGAAGTATGAGAGTGTGAGTTGAAGTATTTATCCTTCAATACTTCCGAGTATGTATCCTAAAATCCAAGATGTTCTGTTACATAGCTCCAGTGCATTGGTCATAGCCTTGAAATTAACTGATACATGTATAGACTGTATTCAGATTTCACCACTTCTAATCCGGGATCCTCTGTTGCGTTTTGTCATACCGACCTGATTCTCCTCTAATCTGTAACACTTCCTCAGTCTGTCTTTGTCGTGTATGACTTTGACATTTTAAAGAGTTCAGCTCAGTTACATATATCAGAGAATGTTGTCAGATATTTTTACTGATGCAATGTGTGATGAAAAATGAGGAGAGAAACAAGGAAAAGCTATTGATTGCTTAGAAGCTAAGCATTGACAGCAGCGAACCAATGTGTTTAAAGGGATTGCTGTGCGATTTTCATTTTCAAAACTAGTGCTAATACCAGTGATATAAGGGTGATGATGATTTAAATTTATGGAGACATGAATTTAGATATTCCTCTCTTTTTCCTGACTAGATATGGAGGAAATAGTTGAATGAAGGATTAATGTCCGGCATATCTCCTTCCTTGTATGGAAAGAGAAAGACTGCGAGAGAGGAAAGCTAACAGAAAATTATCTATCAAAAACAGTACCTTCCAAAAATCTCCAGAAGAGAGGAAGTAATTTCTCAGGAGCTGGAAACATGATTGGAAAACAAAAGCAGTAGATACTTAACACTTATTACACGCCCAAACTGCCCTAGGAAATGGGATGAGGGACAGAAAGAACTGGGGAAACTTGAATTGAGGAGTTAGAGTTCCACCTTTATTTGTTTAAATCCATGTCTGCAGAGGGATTCATTCAAGATCACAGTTTTGACTTGAGGTTAAAACTTGGTCTTTGACCCACCTGAACTCTTACTTCAATTTACTTTGTGAGTACAAACATGTTCTTTAGTTGATAATAGGGAGTTAGGAGGGTGGTCCTGCTTCATCCTCTATTTCCGAGTATTTTCTCACTATCACGGCTTGGAGCACTGATATCTGAACCTAACACCCATGTGGAGCATACGTTATGGGTGATATATATGTACATGTTGTAGCACGTCATGTCTGAAGAGCTGAAAACTTCACCTTGAATTTTAAAACTATACGTTTTTACGGAGGGCACTTGTTGGAGAGAAAGCAGAAGACTGAGTTTTGGATTCATTTACTTCTATCCTTGGTTGATTCACTGTGCTCAATTGTCCAGCTGAAAAATGAGAAAATAACAAACTTTTAACTCTCTGAAGGCCAAAGAACCTGCCTCTGATTTGCTCTGGGATCTAATATTTTATGATATGTTAAAAATGGCAAAATAATTCCTGGGAAGGAAAGAAAAATAGGATAGGAAAATTGGCAGTACAGTAAGAAGAACAAATTGCTGATGGAGAATCACTTTAATAAACATAACATTTAGCCACGTTCACCTGAATGTCATTTTTCTCTTTTAGTTAACTCTGTAGGTCTGAGAAGGGCTGCTATGTGATTAATAGAACATATAACAAAGGTGTTAAATATTAACTCAGTATTTGTTGCAACTTGGCTGTTAAAAATCATATGATAGGAGCAGTGGTTATACTTGCTTTGAAATTACCTGGTTCATGGCTCTGGATGTTGAGACCATTGACTTTATAGACTCTTAAGGGAATTTCTAGTGTGCATGTGAATTTAGACTTCTATTCATGGACTGGGATGTCAGAGGTGTATATGTGAGGAGGAGGACAAGGAATATATAGGATATTTTTGAGGCACCATATCTTTTATGCAAATCTGGGAGCTTAGAGTTAGCAAGATAGATTTTATTTTTATCTACATTTTATTTTCTGTTTCAAATATAAGGTTTTTGAGAAATTGGAAAAAAGTATTAAGGCTTTCGACAGTGCGGGGTATTTTGGTTGACTACTTACTTGCACATAGCATCTGTGATGCACTGTGTGAGAATTTATAGCAGAAAAAGCACTTTATTTTTCCTGTCATGGCTTTTGTGAGGAAAGGTTTTCACTTAGTGATTTACAGAAGATTACCCACATTTTGTTTTGTTTCGTTTTGTTATAACTAGTTAAGGCTGTGCAAAGTAATACATTTTGGACTTTGATGATGGGGCTTTCACATGTGCTGAAATCACTTTGAATCCATCATTTCTAGAAGATACAGCCTATCCTTTCGTTATTTCTTATTAACTGCTTCAGAGCCTTCATGGATAGCTAGGCAAAGCATTCATTTATCTGAAGTTGAACTGTGTTCGTGCTTGAGCTTTCGAAAAGCAGAAATGAGCTTCTGGTGATGAAACCTGTTGGATTTCTAGAGGAAGCAGCTGGAGTCTTTGGCTTGTGAAGTAGCAATGATTCAGGTCTTGCAGATTGTAAAGGAGCTGGTGACACCATCAAGGCAAAAAGCAGCCCCAGTGAAGGAAGGTAGGATCATTAGCAGAATGAACAATCAAACACTTCAGAGGCATTCAGATTTTGCTAAGTATTGACCTAAGGGTGTGCTCTAAAAAGGGGTTTTGGGTTTCCATATATGCTTTTGCGTTTCTGATACATTGTGATATCTGAAAAGGATCAGGTAATGGCATGATTGTTAACATGCCTGATTGTTACTGTTTTTGAACAAAAATTAGGCGTATATATTAAGAGGTAGAGAGAGTAAGGGGAGGTTATTGCATTGCTGCAGTCATGGACTTTTCACATTGTAAAGATCCGATCCTCTTGCATTACGTATTTTTGAGGCAGAAGAATAGTTTTTATAATCCTCATTTCTTTTAATTTTAAAATATAAGTATTCATAGCAGATAGAAGAGAACAAGCTAGGATTCTGCCTATGGCACAACATAAGAACTAGATGATTTTTATTTGTGTGAATAGCTGATAAAATAATAGCTGTAAATATGAATTTAGCCAATGAATAGTAGATTTTACTGCCTTTTTAGTGAATAATTGCTTCTGTTTATGATTATATGCTTAATGCTGTTTATATTAAGAACAGTCCTGTGTTTATAGCTTGTGTCTAGACTGCTGAAATACATTTTTGAAAACATTTTAAAATTGCGTGTCTTATTTATAGATCTTAAATGGCTAATGTAGATACATCTTTGAAGATATACTTTTATATTTTCCTTTTTAAGAATTTAAAATAGTAAATTTCTAAAATGATAATTAGGAATTGATTTTCAAAAAACACAGGCCATCAACTCAGTTGATTATATTGACAATTCACTAATCTATGATTTAAAATCAGTTGATAAATTTCTGTATCAGCCTTTTCACGTGTAAGATGTATTAAGCATTCTATCTTTTTATGATTTGAAGAATGTACATTTAACGCAGATGACATAAAATGTAGATTAGTTTAGATTTTTTTCTTTAATGTGATATAATGTTTTAAAGTAAAGCTGATGAGATTCCATGTCTCATGTAAAATGATTTAGCATGATAGTATGAATTGTGATACACAAAATAGTCAACCAAATAAAGAGCTGAAAGAAATCTTAGGCATCTTCTTGTCTTTTTTTTTTTTTTTTTTCCATTTTATGGAAGAATGTGCTATTTAAGTGACTGAACAGACATGCATCTCAAAAAGCAGGGAGTCTTGTCATTTACCTTTGACAATGTGGCAGTATTATTTAGGATACTTCACAGTCATTTACCTCCTGCTTTCTACTTTATTTCTGCTCCCCTTCTGAAATAGAAAACTGCGTTCCCATCTCAGAATAAATAGCAGGATTCTAACAGTTAGGTATTTAAAGAAAATACTGCTTTTACTATTTCAGGAGAACATAAATTAGCGAATTTAATCCCAGTCTGTTTGAAAATGTCAGATTTATGTAGTTTGACCTTTGCAGTCAGAATTTTTGTTGGAATTTTTTAAAGTTTTTGTTTTCATTCACAATAATAGTTACTTGGAATATACCCAGGGAAAATAATAATAATTTTTGTGACTTTCATAATGCAGATATATAGATATATCTCATAAATTACAGGAAATATGTGAATGTATAAAAAATACTGCCAAAAAATGCTATACATTAAAGTAGTAGAATGGCTTTTGTTCTCAAACTTTTGTTTAAAAATTTTCAGACAGAATTTTTTTGTGAAAACCAGGAAGTATATGCATAGATTTGTTTTCTTAGAAGCTTGCTTTTTTAAACTTCTTCTGATAGTGTTTTAATCATTAATCTATTTATTAATTTTATCCTTTTACGGAATACTGTTAGTTTACCTTTTTTTAAATATTGGCAGACTCCTTGAAAAAAAGCAATGTCATGCAGATGAATATAAAACACTGACCCTTAAGAGAGTTTTTTTTTTTTTAATTGAGTTCTTTAAAATATGATACGAATTTGGATGGATGTAGAGGGAATGCAGCATTTCTAAGTATTGTGTTCACATTAATATTATAAAAAGTATGAAAACTTTATTTGTGAAGAGAAAATTATCCTAGAAGTATCAAAGTTGGGGTAAAATAATTATGATAAATAGTTTGAGAGAAGTTTTTTATCAAATAGTTTTTCTTGGTATGAGGTAGAAACAAACTTATGCTAAGTTAAGACTCAAGGGTATGGTAAAGAATTATTTTGGAGGCCGGGCATGGTGGCTCATGCCTGTAATTCTAGCACTTTGGGAGGCTGAGGTGGGCGGATCACTTGAGGTTGGGAGTTTGAGACCAGCCTGACCAACATGGTGAAACTCTGTCTCTAGTAAAAAAATACAAAATTAGCAGGTCATGGTGGTGCATGCTTGTAATCCCAGCTACTTGGGAGGTTGAGGCAGGAGAATTGCTTGAACCCGGGAGTTGGAGGTTATGGGAAGTTGAGAGCACGTCTTTGTATTCCAGCCTGTGCAGCAAGAACGAAACTTTGTCTCAGGGTAAAAAAAAAAAAAGAATTATTTTACGGAGGGAGGGAAATTATAAAATGAATGAAAGAATAGATGGATGGTGTAACAGGCATTTGTTAAGACAGTCTTGTCTAGGAAGTGTTTGTGCAGTTAGGCAACATAGTCTAGTGGGATAGTATGTTTTGATATTAGGCTGTCATGGGCAGAGTTGTGATAATATAGCCTGATGGACCAGGGAAAAGGATGGGATGAGTGATAGCTGTGCCGATTGAAAAAACAAACGTTCACAGGTTTCCCTTCACATGTCTTCATTAGCCTGCATCTCTAGGGCCAAGCTCCGCTAGATTGGCGAGGTGAGACACCATTAAGCCTACTGAAGAGTGAAGCCCCCATCTTTTCAGATGTGTGTAAGGCGTAAATGTAAACCTAGGAGCTGTGTGTTTCTGAGGATCCTGGTTTTCTCCTTTAGAAGCCTCATGTTTATTTGAAT
The DNA here is from genome assembly GCA_031835075.1 of Saguinus oedipus. Taxonomy (NCBI): domain Eukaryota; kingdom Metazoa; phylum Chordata; class Mammalia; order Primates; family Cebidae; genus Saguinus; species Saguinus oedipus. The sequence continues at coordinate 37,886,209 of CM063175.1, read as the reverse complement.
TAAAAAGAAACTTGAAAAACAGTGCATGTTTCTCTCTCATTAAACAGAAGTATGCTAAATATGATTGAATTTTTTTTAGTAATTCAGATTCTTCATTTTGCATTTTTTGTAGGTTAGAGAACCTGATGACCAAGGTAATTAAAACTAATTCTAAGATAAGAGTAGATTTTGAGTGAGGGCCTTGAAGGTCTCTCTTGTTAGTAAGACATACTAGCTTTGGTGTCTGTCCTGACCTTTTCATTCCCACATTCATTCCTTCATACTTTTCTTCTAGATTATGACAGTAGCCTCCTCATTCATTTTATTCACTAAACGTATATTGAATACTCACTGCATCTTAGATGCAAGGGTGCAGAGATATATCCTGAAGGAGCTCAGATGCAAGTGGTCAGAGACAAAAGTCAGTGATTACAGTGGTTTGATAGGCATCGTATAGACAAGGTCATGGAACCCCAGGCCGGGAGGTACATAGCTGACCCTCTTAACTTGCCATCATTTGGTGATGAGAGGACTGAAGGAATGAAATTATTTGATGAGGTGACCGATTGCTCTCAATTGAGCCAAGTCTGAAAGCATGCATAAAGGCTAGCTAGTTTAGGGAAAAAGAGAGTTTGTGTGAGCATCCCACAGGAAGAGTCATGAAGGTAAGAGAGGGCATAATGTGTTTTAAGTATGGCAAGAAAATAGGTGAAGGAGGGGCGCTCAGGTGCCCAAACATGAAGAATCCACGTAAAGATTGGAAATTCTCTTAGGGTGATATTGGGAGGATGTGAGCAGAAGCCTGAGCATTTAACTCAGTGTGCCACCCTTCCATTGCTGTCTGAAATAGCTTTCTGAAACAATTTGCCATAAAACCTAAAATTCAGGCTTAACCTATGCAGTATTTCTGGCTGTATCGATAAATCTCTCCACGTACCCTCTGTGCCAGCTACATCAGAATATTTGCTGCTTCCCAAATGTGCTTCTCCATCTGGCTGGCGAGTCCTTCCCTTCTTCTCCAGCAGTCACAGTCCTTTTCAGATCGTCTTTAGGTTCCAGTGCCATGCCTGCCATAAGCGTGTTTCCTGACTCCTCCCTCACCTTTCTAGATTAGATTGAATCATTTCTTTCTTAATATTCTCTTAGCATTTTGCTTTTGCTTCTGTTACTACACCTTAAAAATTCTATACATGATGGTTAATTTGTTAAATTGACCAGTGAATGTTAATTGCAATACATTTGTTGATTTGACTTACTGAACATTTCTACTTCCATTCTGTTTTTTTTAGCGGTATTTTAGATCGTTAAGATATATGGTCTTAGATAAGTGAAATATTATAGCTAATAACTTAAGCAATGGACAGAGAAATATATAAAGGAACCCTTTCAGAAACTGTGCAGATACTTCAGATGTTTTGTAGATGGATAATCGTTTTCAGGTTATCTTTAAAATGTACTCATTTTGCTCTGTATGTTGACAATTTAAGCTTGCAAGACTAAAGTGTTAGCATCTAATCTATTTTATTTAGTTGTAGGTGTGTAGTTCTTTATGATTTACAAAGGATTCATACCTTTGACCAAAAAGAAGATACCATGTGAAGAATTATTTATTGAGAACTTGGAGAACTGGCTGCTTGTGGCAGTGTTCGCTGTCTACCCAGTCTTCATTCTCTCGTTTGGAGTGTTAGTGTCCTCAGTTACAAAGCAAACCAGCAAATGAACTCTCTTTCTTTAGATACAAACAGAAGCCTGCTGAGGATTTCTGTAAAGGTTTTACCTTCTGAGACAGTTGTCATGTCTGCCCTTTTGTTACATCCTTCTTTCTACCTGGAATGTGAGTGCAGTTCCTGGAGTTATAGCAGCCATACTGTGACGGTAAGGACAAGAGCAATATGGTGGAGGAGAAATAGAGAAGACTCTTCTTTTGTGACAGCAGTGACACTAAGGAACATTTGTACCCACCCCTAGTTACCTCTAGACTTTTTTGGCTTATTACTGGCAGTTAGTGATCCTCACTAGTATAGTACCTAATGTGATAATAACAGTAGGAATAAAAGCATGCCATTTAAATATATAACTTAAACTCAGTTACAGAGGACTTTGTTCTGCACTGGGATTGAGTAGTCTTGATTAGAAGTAGCATGTATCCTAAGGTGAAACACAGATATGGCCATTAGAATGTGGTATGAGGGATATTGATTTGGGAGTCGGAAGACCTGTGATCTACTTTTACCACCATATGACTTTAGGTAAGTCAGTGAATATCCTTGTCTCATGGTGTTTTCCATCTATTATGTGATTGGATGTTCTCTAAGATCTTACAGAGCATTGACATTCATATTCTACTTAGTTTCTTGAAGCCATTTTTGTTTTTTATGGTAACCTTTCGAATTACAATGTCAATTCATAATGCCTACCTGTGTTGACACTGCACCTGCGCACACACGCACACATACATACACACACACTCTCTCTCTGATAAATCAGGTAACCATAGTCTTAGAAAGTTGTGCATTTGGCTTAGTTGTGACTACCTTTTAGAGATTTTCACATGTTACCCCTACGCTGATAGAGGTTTATGTGAGTAATTTAATGAAGAGGAAAGGAAGCACAGAGGTGGTTATAGACAGAGGTCTGGAACCTGGATTTTCTCAGTCATTTGCTGTGTAACCTTGAGCAAGTTCCCTGTGCACTAGATTCTAAGGTAGAGATAGTGAGTGTGTACTTCCTCAGCTGTTAGAAGGGCTGTGTGAGATCGTGTCTCTGAGGGACTCGCACAGTGTCTGCTTACCTATGAGGAATACAGGTAAGCTACTCTTTGTATTTTTGTTATTTTTATTATTGTTATTCTGTTGTTGATACTGTTCTTCCGATCTCTTAGATGGCTAATAATTTGTAGGTGTTTGTGTCTGCCGCAGAATACAGGACTCTATGGACAGTGGTCTGATTCAATATAGTGACGATTGTTAATCTTCATAACAGTGTAAACTCATTTGTACTTGGAAAACTATCAACAGTACGTTTATTCCTTAAATTTAGATATGTAATACTTGAAGTCAAAATTCTGTAAGTGTTGTGGGTAGAGTTGGTTTTACCAAGACTTTGTTTTAGGGGATATATTTAGTACAGATTGTTCATAGCATTTTAAAGAACAATGAGTCCATTTTATTTAGCTCACCGGCCCAGTACACCATTGTCTTGACTGTGGAGAGGAGTCTTTGAAGTAAGCTGGTAAATTTTGCAGTCAGTTGTTGCTTGAAACTTGAAATGACCTTGAAAGGTTTTCTTTGAATTGTTAAACCATTAAATTTGTAAACATATATAATTATTATTTGTCAATTAAAAATAATATGAAATTTAAAAAATAAAGTGGACTACAATGGACTGTCTAAGCTCTATTCCTTCCCCTCCCCTGTGTTTAAAGTTTTGAGACAAGGTCCTGCTCTGACAGACAGGCTGGAGTACAGAGGTGAGATCATCGCTCATTGCAGCCGCAAACTCCTGGGCTCAATTGATTCTTCTGCCTCGGCCTCCCAGGTAGCTGGGACTACAGGCATGCGTCATCATGCCTAGCTATTTTTTTTTTATATTTGGTAGACATGAGGTGTCACTGTGTTGCCCGGGCTGAGCTCAAGCAGTCCTGCCTTGACCTCCCAGAGTTTTGGGATTACAGGTGTGAGCCACTGTGCCCTGCACCATTCTTCTCTTGCTTGTCACTGAGGCTCATAGTAAATCAGGACCATGTATTAAGTAAGAATATGGTCTGAACTCTCCAGCATGGTAGCCAGTAGCCACATGTGGTTGAATGATTAAAATTAAGTAAAATAAAAAATGTAGTTCCTCATTCTAGCCACATATTAAGTGCTCAATAGTCACATTGCAGCAAGTTCTGTTGGACAGCATTGGGTACATTGTGTAGCTAGAGTGCCAGAGTTCAGCTCTTGAATCCACTACCTACTAGTCTTGTGACCTTGAGCAACTTACTTAGTTTCTCTGTGTCTCCGTTTCCTCATATGTAAAACTGGATTAATAACCTCAGACAAAAGTTCTCATAAGTTCGTGAATGTGGATTAAAGGAGGCAACATTTGTAAAGGGCTTAGAACAGTCCCGTTTAAGCACACAGTAAATATGTGGTGTTTGGTAAATAAATGTGTGTGGTGTTCAGATTTATCGTGCTTTGTTTGTGTAATGATTTCTTGTGTCCTTTCTATATCTTTTATTGCCCTTTGAGAGAATATTTATATATGCCAGCATGCCAATGCATTTTTCATGTTTCTCTTTTACCACAGTTTCGACTGATGTTTCTGCCACACACTCTAACTTAATAATTTATTATGAGTGCTCACTGCTTTCAGAGTGAGGCACCGCCTCCTTCCTCAGGCATCTGATGAGTCCAGCCTGCCCTTCCCAGCTCGTTCTTGCGGTCATCCAGCTCCAGCGCTTTGTTTCATTCTTCCGTTAATCACTGTCTTTGTTGTTAAAAATATTTAATGGTGATGGCCGTCTCTTCCAATGGCATATAAACTCTCCTGGCATGTGGAGCACTATTACCTGTGCATATGATAAATGCTCGACATATGCTGGTTGAAGAAAAGAATCTTCAATATTTGAATTGCAATCAGTATTTCTATTAATATCACAACTACATTTGTTCAAGTAATCTCTGAAGTGAAGGCAATCCAAAACCCATCCTGCCATCTGTGATGTCAGCATCAGAAATTGCTCCTCCTCACCAGCCTCTCCACTTCTGTCCATATTGGCTTCATTGGTGAGGGTCTGGATCTGATCACTGCATTTCGCTACCCTACGTCGTGGTGACATGCAAATCACTATTGCAGATGCTTTCTGGGTGATACATTCTTGAAGGATGCTCATTTTATCTTGGTTTCTTGCTTCTTTAAATTATCTCCCATGTTCTTTGATTTGCTTTGTGTTGCTTCTTTCTGTGATCTTCCTGGGTATACTCAAGTGCTATCACATAAGTGTAACAAAGGAAAAATAATGTTAAAAGAAAAAAACACCAGTTAATATAAGAGGCAAAACTTAGTTTTTATGTTTCTATGATAATGACATCCAGGTATGATTTAGGTTAATTTTCACTTTAAATGGGCTATTCATGTGAGAAAAGAACTGTAAAAACATTAACTCTTGTAGAGTGATACGTACCTGTGGTGTAGTAAAATTGTACAGCTTCCAAATTGTTACTATGAGTTGCTTAATAAATAGCAGTACAAGTGTCAAATCCATAGTCAGAATCAATAGCTGCACTTTGGATTGTATATATTGTCCCAAATACATGTTGTGTAAGTTATCTTGTATCATGTTGAATGGATATTATAAAATCAGCAATATGAATCCAATTTATATGTGGTCCTGCAGTGTGATTGAAGGAAGGTGTCCGGTCTTCTTAGACACTGTGTGGTCCTGCAGTGTGATTGAAGGAAGGTGTTCGGTCTTCTCAGACACTGTGTGGTCCTGCAGTGTGATTGAAGGAAGGTGTTCGGTCTTCTCAGACACTGTGTGGTCCTGCAGTGTGATTGAAGGAAGGTGTCCGGTCTTCTCAGACACTGTGTGGTCCTGCAGTGTGACTGAAGGAAGGTGTCCGGTCTTCTTAGACACTGTGTGGTCCTGCAGTGTGATTGAAGGAAGGTGTCCGGTCTTCTTAGACACTGTGTGGTCCTGCAGTTTGATTGAAGGAAGGTGTCCGGTCTTCTTAGACACCGTGTGGTCCTGCAGTGTGATTGAAGGAAGGTGTCCGGTCTTCTTAGACACCGTGTGGTCCTGCAGTGTGATTGAAGGAAGGTGTCCGGTCTTCTTAGACACTGTGTGGTCCTGCAGTGTGATTGAAGGAAGGTGTCCGGTCTTCTTAGACACTGTGTGGTCCTGCAGTGTGATTGAAGGAAGGTGTTCGGTCTTCTTAGACACTCTGTGGTCCTGCAGTGTGATTGAAGGAAGGTGTCCGGTCTTCTCAGACACTGTGTGGTCCTGCAGTGTGATTGAAGGAAGTGTCCGGTCTTCTTAGACACTGTGTGGTCCTGCAGTGTGATTGAAGGAAGGTGTCCGGTCTTCTTAGACACTGTGTGGTCCTGCAGTGTGATTGAAGGAAGGTGTCCGGTCTTCTTAGACACCGTGTGGTCCTGCAGTGTGATTGAAGGAAGGTGTTCGGTCTTCTTAGACACCTTGTGGTCCTGCAGTGTGATTGAAGGAAGGTGTCCGGTCTTCTTAGACACCGTGTGGTCCTGCAGTGTGATTGAAGGAAGGTGTCCGGTCTTCTTAGACACTCTGTGGTCCTGCAGTGTGATTGAAGGAAGGTGTCCGGTCTTCTTAGACACTGTGTGGTTGCAGTGTGATTGAAGGAAGGTGTCCGGTCTTCTTAGACACCGTGTGGTCCTGCAGTGTGATTGAAGGAAGGTGTCCGGTCTTCTTAGACACTGTGTGGTCCTGCAGTGTGATTGAAGGAAGGTGTTCGGTCTTCTTAGACACTCTGTGGTCCTGCAGTGTGATTGAAGGAAGGTGTCCGGTCTTCTCAGACACTGTGTGGTCCTGCAGTGTGATTGAAGGAAGTGTCCGGTCTTCTTAGACACTGTGTGGTCCTGCAGTGTGATTGAAGGAAGGTGTCCGGTCTTCTTAGACACTGTGTGGTCCTGCAGTGTGATTGAAGGAAGGTGTCCGGTCTTCTTAGACACCGTGTGGTCCTGCAGTGTGATTGAAGGAAGGTGTTCGGTCTTCTTAGACACCTTGTGGTCCTGCAGTGTGATTGAAGGAAGGTGTCCGGTCTTCTTAGACACCGTGTGGTCCTGCAGTGTGATTGAAGGAAGGTGTCCGGTCTTCTTAGACACTCTGTGGTCCTGCAGTGTGATTGAAGGAAGGTGTCCGGTCTTCTTAGACACTGTGTGGTTGCAGTGTGATTGAAGGAAGGTGTCCGGTCTTCTTAGACACCGTGTGGTCCTGCAGTGTGATTGAAGGAAGGTGTCCGGTCTTCTTAGACACCGTGTGGTCCTGCAGTGTGATTGAAGGAAGGTGTCCGGTCTTCTTAGACACCGTGTGGTCCTGCAGTGTGATTGAAGGAAGGTGTTCGGTCTTCTTAGACACCGTGTGGTCCTGCAGTGTGATTGAAGGAAGGTGTTCGGTCTTCTTAGACACTGTGTGGTCCTGCAGTGTGATTGAAGGAAGGTGTCCGGTCTTCTTAGACACTGTGTGGTCCTGCAATGTGATTGAAGGAAGGTGTCCGGTCTTCTTAGACACTGTGTGGTCCTGCAGTGTGATTGAAGGAAGGTGTCCGGTCTTCTTAGACACTGTGTGGTCCTGCAGTGTGATTGAAGGAAGGTGTCCGGTCTTCTCAGACACTGTGTGGTCCTGCAGTGTGATTGAAGGAAGTGTCCGGTCTTCTTAGACACTGTGTGGTCCTGCAGTGTGATTGAAGGAAGGTGTCCGGTCTTCTTAGACACCTTGTGGTCCTGCAGTGTGATTGAAGGAAGGTGTCCGGTCTTCTTAGACACCGTGTGGTCCTGCAGTGTGATTGAAGGAAGGTGTTCGGTCTTCTTAGACACCTTGTGGTCCTGCAGTGTGATTGAAGGAAGGTGTCCGGTCTTCTTAGACACCGTGTGGTCCTGCAGTGTGATTGAAGGAAGGTGTCCGGTCTTCTTAGACACTCTGTGGTCCTGCAGTGTGATTGAAGGAAGGTGTCCGGTCTTCTTAGACACTGTGTGGTTGCAGTGTGATTGAAGGAAGGTGTCCGGTCTTCTTAGACACCGTGTGGTCCTGCAGTGTGATTGAAGGAAGGTGTCCGGTCTTCTTAGACACTGTGTGGTTGCAGTGTGATTGAAGGAAGGTGTCCGGTCTTCTTAGACACCGTGTGGTCCTGCAGTGTGATTGAAGGAAGGTGTCCGGTCTTCTTAGACACCGTGTGGTCCTGCAGTGTGATTGAAGGAAGGTGTCCGGTCTTCTTAGACACTCTGTGGTCCTGCAGTGTGATTGAAGGAAGGTGTCCGGTCTTCTTAGACACTCTGTGGTCCTGCAGTGTGATTGAAGGAAGGTGTCCGGTCTTCTCAGACACTGATGCAGTATCTTGTGTTGCTTTCTCAGATGTTTTAGAAGTATTGTATGGGATAGCTGGGAACTGCTAGAGCAGAGGTATTAAGTCCCACTTGGATATGGTTTAGAGTAGCTCTATGAATATATCTTTATTTACTATCTTCCAGCATATGTATATATGATTATTTTCTAGCGGGTTGTACCCTTTATTAAGCTGTGAGAGTCTTGAGGGCAAGGACTGCAATTCATTCATCATTTTGGAGAAAAGTGAATAATTCTGAAGAATTTGGTGGTTCATGAGCTTGCCTGGTATTTGTTATTCTATAGATTATCATCTAAGTGAGATAACAGATAGTAGATAATTGATAAATTCAGTCAGTTACACAATTACTGAGAGGATTCAATGCTTGCCTTGTATTATTACTGAACCAGACTGCCCACTGGAGAACAATTAGGTTTGCAGTGAGTTATTTTATTGAGAGTGCTACTTGGAATTAAGTGTTTGTTTATACCACTCTCTTGATATAATTTAAATGTAATTTAAATGTGCTGAAGTAATCTTCATTCAGATAACTTGTTACCCCTTAAAAAAAGGCTGCTCGAGTATTGTTTCTCTCCCATTTGGCAGACACCAGATGCAGTGATTAATAAAGGTCATTATGCTACTTACTCATGGAGAGCTTTTAATGACTGCTACCTGAACATCTGCTAGTTTCATGACAGCAGTTACCAGAAACATCTAACCAAATATACATGCTGCGCTTTGAAAATCTGGCTTGGACTAATCTCAATGGCTTCCTAAGAACATTTGAATATTCCCTTACGTTTTATATCATTGTAAGAAAGCCCTTATCTTTCTGTAATGTGAACAATCCGAAATTTCAACAGACTGCTGTTTTGGAAGGCTGTCCTTGACAATCCCAGCTTCCTGAGGGCTGGATGCTCAGTGGCTGGGAGTCGTCTGTGCAGAATTGATGGAGACAGTGGCGCCCTTGTACTTGTGATTATCATAGGAAGCCTTGCCTTGGAAATGTGGGACTGGAGTTGAGCTGAAAAGAAGGAAAAACTTTACCTACACTCTACTGGGAGCAAGTTGAAAAGAAGAGAATGGGTATATTCCTTAGGAGTTTTTTTTTGAAAACAGCACTAAGTATTCTTTAGGAAAACTTATTTTGAAATAATTATAGATTCATAGGAAGTTGCAAAACAGTACAGAGAGATCCCATGTACTTTTTACTCAGTTTCCTCCATTTTTACCCAAGTTTAGTTAAATATCAAAACCAGGATAGTGACATTGGTACAATCCATAGACTATTCAGATTTCATTAGTTTTACATGCACGTGTGTGGTGTGTATGTGAAGTGTGTGTGTATAGTGGGTCCTTGGCAATTTTATCATATATATATTTGTGTAACCATCATCAGAACCAAGGTTACAGAACAGTTGCATCACCACAGGTTTCTCTGAGGCTATGCCCTATCTGTCATACTCTTCCTCACACTCCCTGCCCTTCCCTTAATCCCTTGTAACCACTTGTTCTCCATCTCTATAATTTTATCATCTTAATGCTGAATACGTGTAATCATAGATAATATTAACTTTGAGGATTTTTTAAACTTAGTATCCATGAAATTGTTTCATATGTCAGTGGTTTGCCTCTTTCTTATTGATGAGTACTATTCCATAGTATGCATGTACCAGAGTTGGTTTAACCATTTACACACTGAAGGAGGTTTGGATTGTTTCAAGTTTTTTCTTTTTATTTATTTATTTTTTACTGTTACAAATAAAGCTACTATGAACATTGAGATATTTGTGTAGACATAAATCGAAATTTTTATTTCTCTGGGATAGATACCCAGGAATGTGATTTGTAGATTGCATGGTAAGTAGATGTCTACTTTTTCAAGAAACTAGCAAAAGGCCAATGCTATTACTCTTCCAAAACTTATTTACTAATGCCTAATAAAACTAGAATACTGAGAAATTAGTCAATTCACTTGTAATTGTGCTGTGTAGAATTCCATGTTAATAGATCAAGAGACAACAAGTGAAAAATTGGCAGATAAGATAGACAAGTCACAGAAATACAAATGGCTAATAACATATGAATGTTGAGTGTCATGAATAATCAGAGCGTTCAGTGTTAGAATTACATTTAGATGCAAGTAATTTAAAACCTGGCTAAGTGGCTCAAACAGTCCATGCTGGTTAGACAGCAATGTGTTGAGTGACCCAGCTCTTTTCACTTCACTCCTCAGCCACACTTAATCCTTGTCCTCAGAGGTGTGTGATGGCTGCTGCATCTTCATCCTTAGTTCCAATGGCCAAGCTAGAAGAAAAAGTAAAAGAGGAAATCTGAAATGAGTGTCACCTGTGTAAGGAAAGCAAAAGCTTTTCCTTAAGCCATCAGCTAGAACTGTGTCACATGGCTGTTGCTAGCTGCAGGGGGTCCTGGGACTGCAAATATATATATATTTTTACTGAGAACATTCTTGTTGAAAAGATCTGGCATTCTCTTAGGAAGATGTGAGAGTACTGGATAGGAACTTGCATTGTTCGAGAATGCATATATACACAATAATGTAATATTGTTTCAAGACTGGCTAAAATTAATAAACAGGACCAGTGTTCAGTGTGATGAAGAAGGTGCTCATACATTGTTGGTAATAGAACAAATTGGTATTCTTTATCAAAATTAAAAGTTGTGTTTCGTCTGGCCTGCTAATTCTAGCCTGCGAGTCAGTATTCTATAGGAATACTATTTCTGCCTCTGTGCAGAAGATCAACAGCATGCACAGAGATCTGCACTTTAGCACTGTTTACAATACCCAAACCAGTAGAAATTATTTCTCAGTAGAAGAAAGGGTAGTACATTATGGTAAATCCATATAGTGGAGTATAAGACAGCTAGTCCCTAAAGAGAATAAGCTTGATTTATCTGAACAGACCTGGAAAAATGTCAATGAAATATTTTTGAGTAGAAAAATATTTGCAATGTGCACATTATGGTTCTGTTGCCTTCCTTCTTTATACATATGCATGTATTTGTGTATGTTCTTGTGCATATATGCACATGTGTATGATTATATCTGTTTTGGAATGTGCAGAGGAGAAAGATTTTATGGAGACACACCAAAAAAGTTAACACTGGAGAGTTCAGTTCATTTGGGAAGGGTTGTAGGGTAAGAGAGTTTACTTTTATTTATGCATTTCTGTATTACTTGAATATTTTATAAACATATATTAAGTGTTCAATTAGGAAATGAAGTATTCTACAATGTGAGGTTTTTTTTTTGGATGTTTAAAGCACAAATATATTTTAGCTATTCTGGATGAAACTACTTAAAATTTAATTTTAACATCTTATGACAGTATACTAAATGTATTTTCTTAGCAACTCAGGGCCTGATGAGATATTCAGGACTGCTTGAGTATGCTTAAAGTAGATTTAGATAAACTGCTTTTTAATTCTTCCTCATACATTTTTTTAAACTTTCTTACTCCTTTAGGTTGGCAGTTACTTCTTGTACACTATTAGTGTATCTGCTTTTAATAATTCTTATCCTAGTTCTAATTTTTTGCTTCTATTCTTTTTGGACTTGGGAATGAAGCAACCATCAACTTGGTTTTAATTGTATCTAAAAGTCGTTCTTAGTGAAAACAGGATAAAATCGTTCTGAGTAAAGATTTTGAGAGACTTGTTTATGGATAAAGTAATGAAGTTTACTGTTGTTTGAATGTGTGTGATATGTATATTTTACTGGCTAGAGGCCTTTTTTTCTTCTTTGTTTACCTTGAGTCTCAGCTGTGTTTTAGTTATTTGAGTCAGTGAAGTATTGCCAAACCTAGGAATGGTTTAAAAACAGATAACCCAAAAGTGTCGCTTCTGCTTTTAGAGAAAGTTACTATGGTACTAAGGAAAGGAGGGCAGCGTGTTTTAAGGCAGAGTTATGTAAGAAACAAACTCCCGAGCCTTAGAATACTCTGTTCCTCAGTAGTAAGGTGATTCTTGACTTTGCTGACAAGTTGATGATTAACCCTGAGTAATGTGGTGTCTAAAGCATACAGGTTAGACTGGGATTTGAATCCTGGTGCTCTCTCATATTTGGGTGATGTTTCTGATCCTTCTTTTTTTTTTAATGTTTAAAAGCTTATTTTGCTTAATATTGGTACATGTTTTATAATTGCCTGGATGGCAATTTCAGAAATTGCTATGAACATTGAGTGGAGATAGTATATGTAATATATCCGGCATAGAGCAAGTATTCAGTGACTATTATTATAGAAGATAATGGAATATTAGGAATTTGCAACGTATTGTGCTTTTCTGAATAAAACGAGACTTTATTATTTTTGTGGAATTATTATTCTCAGGATAGAAAACTTGGACAGCTCGGAACACATAAGGGGAAGATGATTTTTAAGTCTTCTGTAATCTCCTTACTCAGGAAAGACTTCGTTAATATTTCATTGTCTCTCAGTCCAGTCTTTTTTCCATCCACAAATACTGCTTGTTATGTTGACTCAAACCTAAATCCTCAAAACAGACATATATGGTGTGATGGTATCCTGATTTGCAAATAGGGAAAATGAAGCTTAGAGAAGTTAAGGTCAAAGAGCTGACAAGTGGTAGGTCTAGTAGTCACCACCAGGACTGGTGACTGTTGGAGCAAAATAGGACTCTCCTTCCCAAGGAGTTGAAGGCAGCTATCTGTCTCCATAATCAGTTCATAACAATTGATGTTTATAAGATGTTTGATCCAGGTTTAGGTTATACTTTGTGATGGTTTAAGAAAGCGAAGTAGGTTTGGGCCTAGTGTATTGTTTTTCCACTTATCACTGTAGTATAATGTTGCTTAGATGAAATATATATCTTTGGAACTCCATAAATGTTAAATTGCAGTAATAAAGGTCAAAATAAGACATATACTATCCCAAAGTGATTATAACTCTCCAAGCTGTACTGTCTTACTAGTGTGCTTGGATGCCTATATGTAAATTGTCAATGATGAATCACTGAATGGTTTGGAAAATGAGCTTAGAGTTGCTGTTTTTTTCACACTAAAAAATGACTATGCCATCTCCTTATTTTTATAATATTTTTGAAATTCTAATGTTTCCATTTATATGGCTTCAAGGTGGGAAGTAGAAACTGTTATTTGGGTCAATAAATATTACCTTTAATTTAAATATCCAGAAGGATTTACACATTTATTTATAATCTCCAGAACCTCTCCAAGAAGCTAGATTGTGTATTCTGCACATGTAGTATCTGGGCACACACACACCCCTACCTGTGTTAGAAATGACTTACCTTTATTTTTCTATTACGCTTGGACCTGTAGCTTAGAGAATTTTGCAGTATCTTATTTCTGATATTTTGAAAATCGTACTATCATAATTATAGAAGTTTGTAACCAAACTGGACTTAATGGCTTATATTGCTTTTCAATGTTTTGTTTTTCAAAAGTAGGTTAAAAATTGTTAGCTGTTGATCTAAATATATCCAGGCAATTACCAAATACGTACTAATATTAAGCAAAGTAAACTATGGTTAGTTGTAGTCATTATACTTTCATTTGGTCATTGTCAAAGAACTCCAGGAAAAAAAAAAAATCCCTGTATTTGTTCTTTGTAGCAGAGGAGGGATGTATCTGTTTGAGTTCTTTAGATACTTATATATAATTTCAGTATAATATTACTTTAAATTTGATTAGGATTAAATGGATATAGTTTATGTAAGTTCATAGGGTAAATAGATGTGATAATCTTTAGAGGCATGGGGGTTTTAAGGAACCAAGTGTGTTTGAGGAAGAAGTACAGTGCGGTTGGATTATGAGATCCATGGTTGGGGAGTGGTAGGAGATCTATTTAGAATTTTGGCAACCACAAGTAAGACCAGACCACCAAGGGTTGTTTTGACACACTGGGATTTATCCTATAGGTATTGAGGTATGGGCATCCAGATTAGCATTCAGGGAATAATATAAGGGTAAAGGGACATATTAAATAGATGAAGGATTCACCATTTTGAAATGGTTCTCATGAGATAACTTGCTAAGGACAAGGAGAGAAAAATGAAGGAACCCTTAGTAAGGGGCCAGACCTTCGGAATATTGCTGTGCAGTGATGGTCCTGAGATGTTGGTGTCATGGGCATTTTGGAGATTAGTGTTTATACTTGTTGCACATATTTGTAGGAGTGGAATTTTGCTGGGGAGCAAAGGAGCAGGGAAGAAGAGGCCAGGGCTCCAAAGTTGTTTTGGAGCCACCTGTCACTGTTTTGGTACCACCTGTCACTTCTCAAATAGGGTCTTGCCAACTTTACAGCCACTTTGTACCTTTGCATTTGAATGTAACTGGAGAATTCTCCTCAACCTTCCCACTGATTGTACTTTAAATTCAGGATTGTGAACCTCAGGTAGGCTTTCAGTGCTGCCTGGCAGTCATACTGTATACTTCGTTCATTGAGAGGACTATTTCAGTTTTCCCTTCTTTCTCATACCTTCAGCATTTCTTCTCCATACCTATTCTTGGCTGGTTATCTTGCTTCTTTATGGAGAAACTTGAAGCTAATGACTTCATGCTCTTCATACTGTTAGAGCTCCCTGCATCTCATCAACTGAACCCATGTATTCTACCTGTTCCAGCTACAGATGAGCTCTCCTGTGGTTTATCCCATGTGTGCACTGCGCTGTGTGGCGCCAGCCTTTCCCTTGTGCACTACAGTCTCTGTCCTCTCGTGCACTCATGAACATTGCTTATTCAGCTCTCATGTTCTTTCTTGTGTGTCATCAGTGTTCTTCTCATAATGGATCTTTCCTATCATTATAAAAAATGCTGTTATGTCTCCCATAAAATGTAAAAATACTTAATTGGACCCTACTGCCCTTGTTAGCCACTATTTCATTTGTTTTCTCCCCTTTACAGTATTGCTCCTTCAAGGAGTTGTCTATACTCATAGCTGATTCCTTCTCTTCCATTTTCCTTTAAATACACTCTAGTCAGGTTTCAGCCCCATAACTCTGATTTAACATTGGAGATAATCCAATTTAAAATTTGCATTTAAAATTGTGTCATCTTTGAACTAGAATATGTTATTCACACTGCTTTCTGTGGTAAGTATATTTAGAAAAACACATAGATCCTAACATCCATCTGTAGTTGTGGTTTTATCATAAAAATGCACTAAAAATCGTAACAAATTTTAATTGCTATTTAGTGTTGGGTATTGTACTTGCTTCCTTTGCCGTATTGGGCTCTGTTTGTCTCTTTTTATGACTATCCCTTAATCCTTTCTATTACTAAGAAGTTGTCTAGTTTTAATTAAGCAGACAGTTTTAAGTTCTCTATTATGTTGAATAACATTGTGATTGAGCTGAGTGAACATGAAAACAATTAGCATGCAAAAATTTAGAAGTTTAGAAAACAAAATATACAGCAAAGTTAATCTGATATTTAATTAATGATATTTATAATTAATAATAAATTGTATGCTTTAGCTTTTAGTAATCTATTAAATATTCTTTTGAGGATATGGAGTTCTTCTAGACTTCTTCTAAAATCCTCTGTGATCCAAAGCGAAGTAGTCAATAGCCTTTTTGTCTGTGCATGAAAGGCATACAAAAAAAAAAACAAAAAAACCACACAGGTCCTCAGTTGGCTGGTGCCCTTGAAATTGAGAGCCAGATTGAGAGACTCAAAAGATTGGATGTGATTATTTGTTGTTAAGAGGTCTGTCTCTTGACCTCTCTGTATATTATAGTCTCCCATTACGGTGTGAACTTGTCTACTTTTTCTTTTAATTTTGCCAATTTTTGCTTTTTATGTTTTGAAACTATGTTACTAGGTCCATACTTAGGTCTTCCTCATGGGTTGTTTTGTTTCAATAAAACGTTCTTTTTTATCTCTTGTAATGATTATTGCCTAAGTCTACTTCGAGATAAGTACAGTGTTATCAGATTTCTTTAGTTTCTTGCTTACATGGTATATATCTTTCCCATTCTTTTACTTTCAAATTTGCTGAGTGCTAATGTTTAAGATCTCTCTTTTCTAAATAGCATATGTCTTTTTTATTTTTACATTTAATCTGATTGCCTTTGTCTTTTACTTAGTGTGTTTAGTCTGTTTACATATGTTATTGTCATGTTTGGGTCTAAATCTGACTTTCTGTTTTTAATCTTTCTACATGTTTTAAATTCCATTTCTCCTGTAATTTCTTGTAATCTTCTAAATTATTAAAATGGTTTTTATTATGTAGTTTCACACCTGTTACAAATCATTGTTATTCTTTAGTGTTACCCTAAATTACATTATTAATCCCTGACTTAATTAGAATATATAACAAATTAGTGCCGATATCTGTTTTCCAGAAAAATATAAGAACCTCAAGGTAGTTAACTCCATTTATGCCCTATCTGCCTTTAGGGTTATTGTTGCTTATGTTTTAATTGTATATTGATTGTAAACCCCATGTATTTAGTATCCATATATTTACTCTTTCCATTTCTCTGTATTTCTTTCTTCATGTCTGTCTGTCCATCAGGGCTCATATTTTTCTGATTGTAGAACCCCTTTTATTAGTTTATGGTATGTATTCTTGCCATTAAATATCTCAGGCATTTTCTGGAAATGTCTTTATTTTTGCATTCAGTTTTGAAGGAAACTTTCGGAATGTCTTGAAATCCTAAGTTGCTGGTTATTTTAGCATTTTAAAAGTGTAATCTTACTGTCTTCTGACTTTCATTGTTTCTGTTTAGAAATTTACAGTTGATCTGCTGCCCATTTGAAGTTTGTCTTTTTCTCAGACTGCTTTTTAAGATTTCTTCTTTGTTTTTAATTTTTGGAAGTTTTACTCTGATATGTCCAGGTGTATTTTTCTTATATTCTGCTTGGTGTTTGTTTTGCCTCTTGAACTGGGGAGTTCCCTTTTTTGCTTATTAGCTATTCAGAAACTGCTTCTGTACTGTTCAGTTTGTCCTCTGTTTCTAGGACTCTAACTGCATTTTGTACATTAGACCATTTCTTTGTGTCTCATATGTCTCCTGTGCTCTTTCTTGTATTTTCCATCTTTCATTCCTCTTCTTTCAGTCTACTGATTTGCCTTCCAGTTTATTAATTCTCTCTTCACCTTTGTCTAATCTGCTGTTTAAAGCTGTGTGGAGTTTTTCTTATTACTTCAGTGATTGTATTTTTCAGTCGTATAATTTTCATATGATCCCAAAAAAGCTGTCTTTATCTTGTGGGTCTATCTCTGTTTCCTTTTTTCTTGGCACTGTTTCTTCAGGTACCTATTAATTTTTTATTGAATATCAGATAGTACATATGAAAAACTTCTAGAGGTTTGGATAAGCTTTTAGGTCCTTGCAGGAGGCAAAATAAAAGGCAAAACAACTTAGTCCAATCAGAGCTGTCTGAATTTCAGTATTTATAAGGCCTCACTTATTTCTGGTTCTCCAGTGATCCTAGGGTATACTCATTCAGGGGCCTGAGCTGGAGGCTGGGTGCTTATCAGGTTTCTTCCCCTTTAATGTATCCTGAACTCCAATTTTTGTTTTATCAGGATTGCCAGAAGTTCTGTTTAGCTTTTACATTTTTCCTTGTTACTTTCTGCCTGGTTTCTCTCAGTCTTTGGTGCTTATGAATGGGCAAATGTTTTGAGGAGTTTAGGAACTCAGATTTTGGGCTGACTTCTCTCTGCTTTCTTTCTCTGTGGGATCTTGGCCGTTCATGCTTTGTGCCCTGAGCTCTAGTTTTGTCTCCCAGCCATGTGAAACTGAAAACTCTTGAATTTTCTTCCTCTGAGCAGTTTCTGTTTAGGGCAGCATTGTTGCTCTTTCTTACACGTGTACTCTGCTCTCTTGTACTTGCCTTGATGGCTGGAGATCCAGTAACCGTCTTTACCTAATGAGGTGATGTTAAGAATGGAGGCCTTAAAGAGGATAGAGGAGAAGAAAGATGGAAGGAGCCTGGATTTTTGTAGACCCTAGAGTGCCCGTATTAGATCAGCATGACTTATATCCAGATTTGTTAGACACCAGGAGAGACATCAACATCTTGTCTTGTTTTAATATTGCTATATTTTTTGTGTTATACTGAGGCAAATATAATACTGATGAATGGAGTGAGGGTTCAATTAATGGATGTAAGTGTATATTCCTATAATATACTAAGGAACATTGATTTTCAGCCTTTGATTTGTGGCATACATAACAGGGACAGCGGGGGTTGTGCCTGAGTGAGACTGGGGGCTAGTCTCATGAGTGAGTTACATATTATTTCTGGTATACTTGCTGTAATGTCATCCATACAAGGAAACATGGAAGTTGAAGTTAGTGAGAGAAGTATTATTTTAGAGAAAGATTTGAATTTAAGTGGTTTTATTTTTATTTTTTATTATATATATATATATATTTTTTTTTTTTATTGCATTTTAGGTTTTTGGGGTACCTGTGAAGAACATGTAAGATTGTTGCATAGGTACACACATGGCAGTGTGGTTTGCTGCCTTCCTCCCCATCACCTATATCTGGTATTTCTCCCCATGTTATCCCTCCCCAGCTCCCCACCCCCCGCTGTCCCTTCCCTAGTTCCCCACAACAGACCCCAGTGTGTGATGTTCCCCTCCCTGTATACATGTGTTCTCACTGTTCAACACCCACCTGTGAGTGAGAACATGCAGTGTTTGATTTTCTGTTCTTGTGTCAGTTTGCTGAGAATGATGGTTTCCAGGTTCATCCATGTCCCTACAAAGGACATGAACTCACTGTTTTTTATGGCTGCATGGTATTTCATGGTGTATATGTGCCACATTTTCCCAGTCCAGTCTATCATCGATGGGCATTTGGGTTGGTTCCAGGTCTTTGCTATTGTAAACAGTACTGCAGTGAACATTCGTGTGCATGTGTCCTTATAGTAGAACGATTTATAATCCTTTGAATATATACCCAGTAATGGGATTGCTGGGTCAAACGGAATTTCTATTTCTAGGTCCTTGAGGAATCGCCATGCTGTCTTCCACAATGGTTGAACTAATTTACACTCCCACCAACAGTGTAAAAGTGTTCCTATTTCTCCACATCCTCTCCAGCATCTGTTGTCTCCAGATGTTTTAATGATTGCTATTCTAACTAGAGTGAGATGGTATCTCAATGTAGTTTTGATTTGCATTTCTCTAATGACCAGTGATGATGAGCATTTTTTCATATCTTTGTTGGCCTCATATATGTCTTCTTTTATAAAGTGTCTGTTCATATCCTTTGCCTACTTTTGAATGGGCTTGTTTGTTTTTTTCTTGTAAATTTGTTTTAGTTCTTTGCAGATTCTGGATATTAGCCCTTTGTCAGATGGGTAGCTTGCAAAAATTTTTTCCCATTCTGTTGGTTGCTGGTTCACGCTAATGATTGTTTCTTTTGCTGCGCAGAAGCTCTGGAGTTTGATTAGGTCCCATTTGTCTATTTTGGCTTTTGTTGCCAATGCTTTTGGTGTTTTAGTCATGAAGTCCTTGCCTATGCCTGTGTCCTGAATGGTTTTGCCTGAATTTTCTTCTAGGGTTTTTATGGTGTTAGGTCTTATGTGTAAGTCTTTAATCTATCTGGAGTTTATTTTAGTGTAAGGTGTCAGGAAGGGGTCCAGTTTCTGCTTTCTGCACATGGCTAGCCAGTTTTCCCAACACCATTTATTAAACAGGGAATCCTTTCCCCATTGCTTGTTTTTGTCAGGTTTGTCAAAGATCAGATGGTTGTAGATGTGTGGCATTGCCTCCGAGGCCTCTGTTCTGTTCCATTGGTCTATATCTCTGTTTTGGTACCAGTACCATGCTGTTTTGATTACTGTAGCCTTGTAGTATAGTT
Source organism: Saguinus oedipus (assembly GCA_031835075.1). NCBI lineage: Eukaryota > Metazoa > Chordata > Mammalia > Primates > Cebidae > Saguinus > Saguinus oedipus. The sequence continues at coordinate 37,866,341 of CM063175.1, read as the reverse complement.
TGAAGTCAGGTAGTGTGATGCCTTCGGCTGAATTTAAGTGTTTTTAGTTGTCATTATTGGCAGGTTATTTGTGACATGCCTACCAAATGATCCCAATAGATCTTACTTGGAATTATTATACCCTGTCTTGAAACAGCTTCTTCTTTGCATTCAACAATCAAGTTGCTAAAATATGGTTGTGGATTAATGTGGTAGTGGAGCAAATGAAGAAGGAAGGGATGATTGAAAAGAAACATTAAAAACTTAGAAATTATGGGTAGAGGGGTGAAGGAAAAATAAAATGTTAAAAATAGTACCAGTGTTGTCACTTATAAGTGGGAGCTAAACAATGGGTACACATGGACATAGAGAGGGGAACAGACACTGGAGACTCCAAAAGGCAGGAGCTTTGAGGGGAGTGAGGTTTGAAAATTTCCTGTTGGATACAGTGTTCTTTACAGGGGTAATGGGTACACTAAAAGCCCAGACTTCACCACTACGCAATATATCCATGTAACAAAACTGTACTGGTATCCCCCCAAATTTATAAAAATGGTAATGAAAAAACAGCAAAGCTTTTGAATTTAAGGCCTGTGATGGTGTGATGCTGTTGGTAGAAATAAGCAAATTAGAAAGGAGTTCCTTGTAAGGAAATCAATGTTTCATTACTTAAAGCTAAGAATGTGTATAATGGACATGTTTCCTGCTGGTGTGTATGAATTTTCTGCATAATGTGGATTGTGTTACACTAATATAAAAGAGTTTCCCTGACCTTATTCCCACACTAAAGGATGTTCTAGAACTTCACTAAACCCTTGATTGGAGTTAGTTATACTCTTGTGCATTCCACAGTCACCCCCATCCGTAGGCAGGATTTCAAGGACTAATCTTAAAACCACTTATCAGTTGGTATGCATGTGGCAAAACTGTGACTGCCTTGAAAACAGGAATTCATCATAAAGCAGCATTATTTCCGGATTTTGAAAAGGATTATGATTAACATTGTAGGGCTTAGGGTAGTATCTGTTCACATTTTTGAGGCGTACACTTAAGGATGACTCACTATCCTGACTCACTTGTTTAAGTTTACTGTCATTCAAAAGCTCTTTCATTTCTGCTTTTCTTTTTCTGGTTTTTATTTTTTCCTCAATGAATAGAATTATTGTAAGTCTCACATTGCTGAATGTAACCTTTGTTTTTTTAAAATTGGTCTGTATATGCCACGCCTCCAAGTGCATTCAAATCTTTTACTAAAGATGGCTGTCCCTTTGTTGTTTAGTCTTGGCAGGAAGTATAGTATAGTGAGAGTTAGTAATCTTTAAGAGCAGTGAAACAGCAGACTGTCTTGTTAATAAGATGAATATATAAATACTATATTATTTAGTTTGGTGGAAATATACACCTGTTATTTAGGTATGTACTGTGAATTTAGTTGTAACCTAAGCAACTGAAGCCGATTTTAGAACGTATCGTCAGGCCTAGTAACTATCTCTGCTTATCAAAAAGATTGAGCTGCCCGGGCTATTTTAAAGAATAATTTGATAGAAAATTACAGTGAAATAATTTGAATAGTCCTCAATATTTATGATGGGATCTGACCACTAACTTAAGATCCTAGGTGAATAAACTTAAGTTGCAGAAAGTCAGCGAGCTTTGCTACACTATGTAGATGTTGAACACATAGTTAAGTGAACAGGACTTGGAGTCAGAGAGGCCTGAGTCTGATCCCTGGCTCTGCCACTCAGTAGCCATGTGATCTTGGACCAACATTGATCTCCCTCAGTCTCAGCTTTCTCATAGCTACGATGGTATCTGTATCACTATGATTGTGATCAGGATTAAACTAGATAATTCTTGTTCACACATTTAGTCTTCCATTACGTTTATTGAGCCACCAAATAGGTGTCAGGCACTGTCCTAAGCACTGGTTACAGTGGTAAATAAAATGACATGGACTGATCTGTGGGTCCAGTGGGCCAAAGTCAACAAGTAAACAAACCTACACGTATTGTCTAGGTTCACATACATGAAGTTCTGCAGTATGAGGTCTCTTGCGTTTGACTCTTATTTCCATTGTTGTGTGTTATTAGCATTGTTGTGGTGTTCTTTTTGTTACTGAATAGTACTGCAAAGCATGAATTAAACAAAATTTGCTTACCTTTTTACCAACTGATAGATATTTAGGTTGTTTCTAGTTTTTTGTAAATATATGTTTTTGTTTCTTTTAGGTAAATGCATAGGAGTGAGATTGCTGGTCAGTATGATTATAAGATACATGCTCTCTTTTCTAACATGGCTGTATCATTCTGTATTTTCATGCTAGATGCTCCATGTCCTTAGCAACACTTGATGTTCTCGATATTTTTAACTTTGTCCATAGCGGTACCTCAGTCGTGATATCTGTGTGATTTTAATTTATATTTCTCTAATTACTAGTGGTATTGGGCATCTTTTAGTGTATCTGTTGGCCATTCATCTATCCATATATCTTTTGTGAAATGTCTATTCAAATCTCTCCCCCCGCCCCTTTATTGAGACGGAGTCTTGCTCTTTTGCCCAGGTGGGAGCGCAGTGGTGTGATGTCAGCTCACTGCAGGCTCCACCTCCTAGGTTCAAGCAGTTCTCCTGCCTCAGCCTCCCTGAGTAGCTAGGACTACAGATATGCACCACCACACCTGGCTAATTTTTGTGTTTTTAGTAGAGGTGGGTTTTCACCATGTTGGCCAAGCTGATCTTGATTTCCTGACCTCAGGTGATCTGCCCATCTCAGCCTCCCAAAGTCCTGGGATTACAGGTGTGAGCCACAGCACCTGGCCTCTTTTGCCCATTAAAGAAACAAACAACAGGCTGTTTGTGTTCTTCTTACTGGGTTGTAAGAATTCTTTAATCTGGATAGGAGCCTCCTGTCTGATACATGTTTTGCAGGTTTTTTTGCTAGTCTTGCCTTTTCATTTTCTTATTTATATCTCTTGAAGAGCAAGAGTTTTTAATTTTGATGAGCTCTATTTTTATCAGCTTTTCTAGTTTGTGCTTATTTTTGGTTAAAACAAAGGTTTGCTGGACCCAGTATTGTTGAGATTATCTCTTACATTTTCTTCTAAATAGTTTTTACACTTTCATATATGTTTGTGGTTTATTTCAATTTCTGAATACTGTTCAGGTAAAGGCCAAAGTTTACTTTTTCCTCCTTATAGGTACCTGGTTATTTCAGCACTATTTGTTGAAAAGACTGTCTTTTTCCCCTTCAGTTATGTTGGCACCTTTGAGCCTATTAAATCTTGCCGTTGTTTGTAACAGTTTTTTTTCAGCAAGAATCTAAGGCTGACAACAGAGCTTATTCAAATATAAAGAAATTCATTTTATAATCTCACTGTTAAGTAGTATATATTTTAGGAGGTTGTGGCAGAAATGGAGGGAACTGCTTTTCTGAGCTAATTCTAATTAATAAGGAAGTACTTGTTGGTAAAGTAGAAGAGATGGTAACTTCCTGGAATTTCCACTTGTAAAGGAAGAAAATTTCATACCCAGTTAGTGATGATTTACTTTAAGAAAATAAATTAGAAATATATTAAATGTGGTCTTGATTACATTCACAGACTAAAAGGAAAATTGGATCAATAGAAGAAAAATTTTGTTATACTCGTGAGAAAGCAAAGGTAAAGAGCTAGACATAAAGTCACTGCTTAGGGTGCTCTTTGAGTTCACATTTAAAAAGACTTTGAGTGAAAGGTGGGAGAAAAGGCTTATCACCAAAAAGGAGTGAAAAAGAGTAGTAGATATTTAAATGTAGCATCAGAAAAAGTCAAGAGTGAAGAATGAACTGACATCTGAACAATGTGAAGTCTGATAAAACACCTGCAAAAGCACATTTTGGATTCTGTAGATCAGTAGTAACCAGACAGGCCTGCTGTTCGGAACAGGTCACATAACGTAAACATGATGAAGAAAGTATACACGTCCTGGACTCTTGCTTGCATCTGTTTTTGTTGTTGCTGTTGTTTTGTTTCTTTAAACAGAAAAGAGAATGGACAAAAATGAGACGTCATTGAAGCCCAAGGTCGGTTAGGAGATAATAAACCATTTAAATTTAGGTCTTTAGGATTAGATGAGCTGTTGTCTTAGACTGTCTGTTTTGGAGTAATTTAATAGTCTTTTAAGGATGGTAAAACATGGAAAAGGTACCAGAAGACTAGACTCCTAAGAAAGGTATGGGTAGATGCTGGTGCTAGGAACTGTTGAACTTCATGCTAATCCTAATCAGAATTCTAGCTTAGTTTTATTAAATCATGGTTTATGAATGGGCTTAAAAGGAAATAATGGTCTTTAGGGACTTTTCTGGGTATAATAAGAACACTAATACTACTTCCTGTTTTTGTTATTACTGAACAGGCAACCTAAATAAATGTTGGGGTTATTTTTTTTTCCTTTTTTTTGGGGACAGAGTCTCGCTGTGTCACCCACGCTGGAGTGCAATGGCTCAATCTTGGCTCACTGCAACCTCTGCCTCCCAGGTTCAAGCAATTCTCCTGCCTCAGCCTCCCAAGTAGCTGGGACTGCAGGTGCCTACCACTACACATGGCTAATTGGTTTTTTTTTTTTGTATTTTTAGTAGAGACGGGGTTTCACTCTGTTGGCCATGTTGGTCTTGAAGTCCTGACTTAATGATCCACCTGCCTCAGCCTCCCAAAGTGCTGTGATTACAGGCATGCACTACTATGTCTGGCCCAGAGATAGGTTTTATTTGGGTGTTAGAAAGATATTTATGTCTTCTATGATCTTACTATAGACTAGAAGAAAAAATATTGGCTGGGGGATGTAGGTCATATATAGATTTTATGATTGATTGATAGACCATAGTTAAGTTAATTTGTTGATGTTTATCAGAATGAAGGTCTTTGCCAGTGGGTCCTAGGATCTTAGCTTATTCAGCAGTTTTTCAGTGGCTAGGGTGATAGTTTAGTTACAATTATTGGATTTATAAAGGGAGGGAGAAAGGTACAAAGTTGATAGAGACAGCTAACGTAAGGTTATGAAATTAAGATTTACAAAGATTTTTATAGGATAGTCATGGACGACAATGAAAAATGACTTAATAATAAAATGTCAAGTTCTGTATTGAGATTGAGAAAGATTCTCAGAGAGGTATGAGAGATTTTAATTAAGTATATGTTAATAGGAACCCATTAAATTGACTTAGCCAGAAAATAAAAGTGGGTATTTGTTTGCAGATCAAAGGAGGTAATGGTGCTGCTGTTGTCCCACCAAATCTTTTCTGGGATATCATGTTGAATTTAGGGAGTCAAATTTCAAAGGAGACATTAGTAAATGTCCTGTGTTGGACAGTGTGAATATGTTAGAGATTTGTATTTATATCCCTATCATGTGGAAAAGCCTAATTTTGTTTAGAACTAAAAGAAAAACATTTCTAATAATAATTAGAACACTGCATGCTGGAATGAGCTGACTTGTGAGATTTTCATTTCTGGAAGCTTTAAGGAGAAATCGAGTGACCACTTATTAAGAGGTGTTATCGAGGGAACATCATCATTTGTGAGAGGTTGAGCTTTAAGTTTCCTTCCAATTTTTTAATTTTTAAAAAATTACTTTTTAACTTTAACCTTTTAAAAATCCAGCCAGTCTTGTCCTTAAGACTTTAATCATAACAAAAACCTTGTATTTATATAGCACTTAAAAGTTTTAAAATGCTTTTATGAGCTTGATTAAGTGTGATCATCACAAGAATTTTATGAGTTGGGCAGGAAATATTTTGTAATTATCAGGCAGCTGTAGCGTAACGATTTTGAGTATGGGTTCTGGATCCCAACTATGTTCACATCCCGCCTCGCCGCCTGCTGTGAGACATTTGGAAACTTCAGAGCGCCTCCCTTTCCTCATCTGTAATTTGGCAACAATAATAGTGACTATACCATAGATAGGGTTGTTTGAGTTTACATATGGTAAAATGCTTGAGAAAGTATGCTTAGAACACTCCAGCCCGCTTCAAACCGTGCCTGACTTAGTGGACACTGAGCACCTGTGAGCTCATGTTCTTCATGTGTTGTCATCATTATTTTTCTCTTATAGATGATGAGACTGAAACTTGTGCAGGTTGTGACTTGCCCAAGTTAACATCAATAATAAGTGGTAGAGAAGTTAGTAGGAAATCTGTTGAATCAGACAAAAACAAAATGGAGTAAAGTTACTGGTATATGGAATAATTTTGTGAAACAGTATTGATTTGTTAAATGAATCAGTCAGATTATGAAATTATTGACTGTAGATTTGGGGAAAGCTGAAGTTTGCATGTGTTTACAGATAGACACACATTCTAGACATAATTTGTTAGAAAAGTTCTTTCTAAAGCATATATCAATAAGGAAACTACATTTTCCAAAAGATTTTTGATGCTTCGGTAATGTTTAAAAGGAAGCATGCAATTTGGTTTGTTTGCATTATGTCTACTTGCCAGACAGTTTAAGCTTCTGATTTCTAGATGTCCTTAGAGTTCTAGAAGAACATAAAGCCAACTGAAGGCAAGTCCTATAAGAAAAATCCAAATTGGCTCTTATTTATAACATTACAATAAACAAAGAATGGTTTTGCTGTAATTCTGTCCTACAGATAATCACCTTTTCTAAGTAAGTCATTAGCTGCTCTTTAGTTTTCTATTTATGTTAGAAACAGTTTGCTATTTACCTTTCTCTCACTGCTTCTATGGTCCTGTGGTAAACATACCTCCTATGGTAAGGATTTAAAAATTCATTTTTAAGGTTATCAGCATCTTGAAGGCATTTCTTGTCTTGATAAACTGTTTCTCAGTACTTAAAAAGAGCCTTGCACATAGAGAGTTTGTGAAATTGTAAAGCATTGATGTTTTTACTGGAAGCAGATTGACACTATTAAAAATGATCAATTAAAGTAATTTACAGTTCACAAGGATAGTAATGTAAGCTGTTTGTCAGTAAGTTTATTAAAGTCTTTTGTGTATGTTAATACACCAACCTTGAAAGTTATGTTCTTGAAAAGGATTATTGGCAAAACTATGGTCAGCAAGATCAGTGTCATATGCAAATAGAAGTTCACAGGAGAGGATACACTCTAAGAGGCTTTACAAGCATTTTTAAAAACACAGTACATGAAAGGCCTTCAAGACATTCATTTCAAAACAGTCCAGATTTGTTAGCAATTAAAAAATCTCATCTGGTATGTAAATTGATCAGGAAAGTTGTAGTGTGGTCTACTGAGGCAGATTCTTCTGTAAATCTGGTTACTTGTATTTTTAAGGTATTTGAGCCACTTCTGAGAAACATAAAATGTAATGCTTTTAGCGTTTGTATTATCCTTTGTTTAAGTTTTGCAGCTCTCAGCGAAGTGCTGATCCTTTTACACGGGACTACGGAGGTAAAGGTTATGTTTCTCTGGATGGGTCTTCTATTTATATGTGGAGAAGGTGGAACACAGCAGCTTCACCTTCTCTTTCTGCTCATCACCCCTGGCTGCATGTCCTGCTGGGGGGAAAGTGTTAACTGGTTTTCTTTTGGCCAAGGAGAAAAGTATTATTAGCTCTCTAGATTTCTTTTCTTTCAGGGCAGTGAAGAAGCTAGAGGACATTCTTGCTGGAAAGGCTGAGGGGACCTTACCCCAAATCCTCCTGACTGTCAGATCACTGGAGGCCGAGGGAGGGTGGGGCAGAAAAGGGAGGTTTGCCTGTGGGAGAAGCTGTGTTGCAGTGGCCTTTTCCTTAGGAAGGATTTTTTTTTTTTTTGGCTAATGTTAATTATATTTACAATTGTTTAAAAATTTATGTTTGTATTCTGACAGGGTGGTATGTATACATGACAAAAAGTTCAAGGTGTACTAAAGATGGTAGAGTGAAAATTAAGTGTCCTTTCTGTTCAGCCACCTCGATTTAATCTCTCCAGGACAACCCCTGTTAACTGTGTGTAACTGTTCTGAGCCTTGCCATGTGTTGTGTTGTGTTGGCTTACAGTGTATCTTGGAGATGAATTCAAATCAGTACATATAATTTTGCTTCATGATTTTTAATAACTGAATTGATGGACTTTTATGTTGTTTTTGGTCTTTTATTGCTGTATTGTGAAGTTGGTCCTGCTTATCTGCTTAGAAAATTTAGATTACTGTTATAGATGCATTCTGTAGCTCACCGAATGACAAGACAGAGCTTTCTAAAAAATATTTTCCACAGTGAGAAGGATGGCAGATCTTTCATGTAAAATGTTTTCATAGTCAGTCTCCTTGGAGTGTGTTGGTATTTTATGTGGAAATTGGCATAATTCTTCAAGGGCAGCACTGGGGAAGAGGCTCTCCCCACCCCCCACCCCACACTGTGACTTGCTGATAAGAGTTCTACTCTTTGGCTGCTGTGTAAAAAATTCATTTATGATCTGATTGAACATTGTGTTTCAGGTTTCGGCCAGGCGAATTGAGGGTGGGATGTTGGGTTGGGTTACCATAAAGAAGCCTACATATTTTCCAGATCGCCAGATAAGTATGTTACTTGGAGCCCAAATAGCAGCTTTTTCCCCCTTTTTCTCATGGATCAGTTCTTTAAGACGATTGTTTCTTTTAATATCTGGAATGTGATTGTGCACGTGTCTCTGGAAGTTTACATTCTACTGTTATTTTTCCTCAAATATAGTCACTATTACTAAGGTAATATATATGGTAGATTATATAGAAGTTTTCTAAAATTGAAGAAATACGTATTTGGATGTGATTAGATTGGGTTTTAAAATTTGCTTTTTGAGCGAAAGTTGCATAATTAAGGCTTACAATAACCCTTATTTTAGTCATTCAAATACGAATGACCTTGGTAATAATGATTGAATACTCAGATAATAATGATATGTTAGTAGAATCGAAGTATTAATTAAATTTTTACTAAGTTATTTAGCTTTCTTGATGACCTCAAACTAATTTCTAATCCATAAATACTTTCGTTGTTTTCCTATATATACTTCTGCTCCTGGGGTGGATTATTCAGTTGTCAGGGGTGAGTATTGTGAAAAAGGAAGTGAAGGAGACATGTTAGAAGTTTGGGGTCCTATCTTTCCTACCCCACATTACTGTTGATGTAACTGCTGTTGAAAGAGCCGTGGCTGTTGCTGGGGTCTCTGGCTTTTTATTGTGACATTGTAGCTTTCGCTTCTTTCTATCATGCTTTTGTTTTATTATTATTTTTTTGAGACAGAGTCTCATTCTGTCATCTAGGCTGGAGTGCAGTGGCGTGATCTTGGCTCTTTGCAACCTCCGTCTTCTGAGCCCAGGCAATTCTGCCTCTGCCTCCTGACAAGCTGGGACTACAGGCACCTATCACCACACCTGACTAACTTTTGTATTTTAGTAGACATAGCCTTTTGCCATATTGGCCAGGCTGGTCTTGAACTCCTGGTCTTCGGTGTCCACCTGCCTCGGCCTTCCAAAGTCCTGGGATTACAGGCGTGAGCCACTGTGCCCAGCCTCTACCATGTTTTTAGGACCTGGATCAAATGTTGTCTTGTACATCAAACTTTTTTCTGACTTTGCTTTTTTTTTTTTTTCTGTGAGCTTTTTTTGTAGCATTAAAAAAACACATCTATTAAGGAGCATTTATCACATTATTTACAGTTGATTCTTTTTGTGTCTGATTCCCTCAAGAATGTGATCTTTTTGAAGAACTGTTTTATCTGTATTGTATTAATGATAGCCAGGTACAGTGGCAGTAGATGGTGTTTCAGTAGTTTTTGAATTAATGAATATTACAAAGTTTAATTCATCTCATTTCTCCAAGGAAAACCTGGTCTTTATATTCTCCATCTGATTGTCATTCACTTAATGATTGGCTACTTGGTATTCTAAGTGGAACTTTTGGGAATTATTTTGATTATGCTATATAACTTTCTTTAAAACTTGTCTTACAGCTTTCCATCTAAAATTATGCAAAACATGGAGGAGCAAGTTTTGCTTTCTAGTCACCATACTATGTTATGAAAAGGGTAAAATGTGTTTGGAAAATTTAAAAAAAAAGTTTCCTAACTTACAGTGTCAATTTCATCTGTCTTTAGTGCATTTCATTCCAGTGTTTTTTCTGTCTGTGGCTTTTCTTTTTTTTTTTTTTTAATATAAAAAGGTTTAAAATCTTTATTATTATTATTTTAAAAATTTTAAAAAGCTGGGGTGGCCGGGGATGGGGGAGTGGGAATCAAGTCCGAGGCCTTGGGCACTTGAGCACCAGGCGCTCACCAACTGAGCTAACTGGCTGCCCTGTCTGTGGCTTTTCTTGTTTAATTTTGTTTTGTTTTCCGCAGTAGGTGGATGATTTATTATTTGGTATTGGAGTAACTTTAGGCTTCAGATGGCGCAGTTCTTGTGCAATCCATTATTCAAGATCTGTGTGCATCTAGGGGTGTTGCTCTGTCTTACCTTGGTGAAACACTTCTTTGGCTTTCCATTGACTTGAAGGCATTTCCTTGCCTCTTGCCCTTATTTAATGCTAGAGGATCCTTGTTGACAGATTCTCTTGATAAACCTTTGCTCATTTGCTTGCCATTTTATTCAAAGCCTTCTTCTGTGGTTCCAAGTGCCACTTCTCTAACTTAAGAACTGTGATCTTTGCAGTTAACCTACCAATTTTCTCATTTGTGTAATGAGCAATAATGATACCTACCTCATAGTTTTGATGTAAGAAGACTAAATGAGATAATATACATAAAGCATTTAGATTGTACAGAATAAATGCTAGTTACTACTTATGAGTCAGGTTCTTAGTTGCTACTTAATTCACCTGGTCTCTTCATGAGCGACTAACACACACATACGCACACACACACACAGCATTATTGATGTTTGTTAAATAAATCTTATTATATGTTATCCGAACACAAGATTATTAGCACAATAACAGTAGCAGAATGTAAGGAATATGTATTAAACATATACACATATGAGATATTTATAGACAATGCTGTTTAGAATTTGTTAGGTGAAGTGTGTGGAATGCATCTGTGTCTTGTGTGAATTCTGTGGTACTGTGCCCAGAGCTTAGGGCACATTAAAAAAATGATTGAGTGACAGTTTTAATGTGATATGAGCACTTTTATTTATTAAATCCCATTCAGTGTTACCAAATTGCTGGCTTTTGATGGCCTTATGGTCAAATTCGAACTCAAGGGCCATTCAGGGACCCAGTAATACTTACGTAACTCAAAGGATGATAACAGTTTTTCCTGTGGGCTTCTCAGTTGTTCTAGGCAATGTCTCACTCGTTTTTGAATGTCGTTTTAGGCACAGTTTGGCTTTTGCACATTATTTTTTATTTAAAGGTTAGAAACATTATCATTGGGTTGACTGTTACCACTGTCTGTGGAATTAGTTATTAACCAACAGAGTGGGTGTCGTATGAATTATCTTCTTATATCTGGTCTACAAGAATTTGCTGTAATTAGAACATTCCCGTTAGTATCTATTGGGCCAAATTAGTGTATATAACTGCACATACTTGCAAATCTGAATAAGCTGGGAAAAAAGTTGTGAAAGCTAAGTGAATGAAGTATATTCAATCGAGCCTTTTCCATAATCATGGAAATTAATCATAAAGGCAGTTACTTTAGTAACATTAAAAGCATAAAGTATATTAGTAAATGTCAGTATCATTTGGTGATTATTGTGTCAAATTTTTGCATGTTTCTTGATCATTTCCTTGTTATTATCCTAAAACACATGACTGAAAACATAATATAGCAGGACCAGCTGCTTATGATCACAAATAATATTTCATATAAATTGTTCTTGGATTCTTCAAAACACCATTCATCTCTCTTTTGCACAAATAATTGACAATTTCATGTAATGAGATTGGAAGGCTACTGGAATGCACAGGAATCACATGGATTTGTTTCTATGGGAAGAAATGTAAGGACTAGCAGAAGTGAGCAGAAATGTATTAAGATCGTTTATTAATACTTATACTTCAACAAAAGTCCTTGGTGGTTAGAAATACGGCTTTGAAGTTGAAATTGGACAGCCTGGTTTCTAAGTCCTTCTCTGTCACTTATTTCTCATATGGCCTTAATTACTTAACCTTTCTACACCTCAGTCTCTACGTAGGTAAATTGGGGATAGACATGAAACTAACCTAGGCTGTTGTGAGGTTTAAGTGAGATTACGGATGTTAAATGCCCAGCACAGTGTCTGTCACACAATAACCTCTCAATAAACAGTTTATAAAATATCCACAAGCAAGGAGTTGTTACAGACCAATCTTGTATCATCTGTTAAAACAATCATATTGCTGTAAAAGCTGCTAAAATATAATCTTGACTTTGTCAGCAACTGTAGGCGGGTTTAAGTGAGTAAAATGACTCATATGTTTGTCTTGGTTCTAAATATCTGTTGTTGGCAACTTTGTTATTCAACCCTGCCCCCAAATGTGGGATTGCACTCATATGCAACAGCTAGTAATTATGTCTCTCTTCAGTAGTAATGGTATTTAAATATTGTTACATCACTTCATATCCTTGTAAGCTGTGAATCATGTTACACATAAATGTAGGAGTTACTGGTCTGATTTGGGGGGTTCCAGGGAGTCACTAAGTGTTACTATTTCTTTTCCTTGAGAAGTAAGGCACAGGAGACTGCCAGATGGAGATCAAATGGTCTCCTCTGTTGGCTGATTAGAGGACATGACATCAGATCTGGAGTAAAAAGCACTTATTAGCCTGTTTGACTTAGACCTGCCCACTGGACGACTGACACAGCCAACAACCCTGGGCCTCTCCTAAGGGCGGGTGCCTTCCTGCATGGAGAGCCCATAGAGAGACCAGACCAGGGGACACTCAGGGATAGAAGGCTGCACCCAGGGGTGGGCTGAGAGAGAGCAGGAGGTGAACCCGTCTTGCCCAGGTGCTTCTTTCAAACCATTGACCCCACGTGTCCTTCTGTTCCTTGGAGAGGAGAGTGGGAGAGTTCAGGAGTGCTGCCCTCACTGCATTTCCTCCATGTGACTTGAAGCATGATGGAAGCACACCCAGCCACATGAGCAGAGCCTTTCCACAACGAAAGGGGGCCTGTGCAGCTCTGCAAGTAGAAGGAGTGATGAAGAGCAGAGTAATAGAAGAGAGGGGCAGAGCACAACCACAGCAGACAGGTCTCTTGAGCCCTTCATCTTCCCGCTGCCTCTACGTCATTTAAAATGCAGGTGAAGGACTTTTTGATAACCAGAAATACAAATTTAGATAACTAGATCGTGACTTCTTATGTCTGAATTTTAGTCTTCATAAAAATTTAAATGCTATCTTGAAATAGAATACATTGAATAAATATATAAGAGAAAGCTAAGAATCTTTAGCAAAAGTATACTTTTTTGTAGTGAAGGTATTTATGGAAATTAGCTTGTGAGTCTGCTTTTCAGCATTCACTGATATATTAATTTTTTTAATTGGTTGGATAATTTACTTTAGTAATTAATTTTTAGTAATTTTTTATGCTTTTCAAGAAATATTTAAAGAGCATCTACCATGGGCTAGGCACTGATAGATACTAGAGATACCAGGATGGATGAGAAACTGCCCTCTTTTCATGGAGATCAGAGTTCAGTAGAAGAGGCATGTAATACATATATTTAGTAAGTATTACAGGTAACAGATGTGGAAATACATCTGTTCTGCCTTGCTGGCAATGGACAGTGGTAAAGCGGAGCATATGCAAGCAGCCTACAATTCTATTTTTGATTTAATTTGAGACAAAATTATCTTTGTTATAATGAATTTTTGTCAGCAGTTGTTTCTAGGACTTTAAAAATTATTTTATTTCCGATCTTTCCAGAAATTAGGAAGCAAGTAATGGAAGTGTACGCAGGACTTGATATGAGAAAAAAATTTATCTTCATTAAAACCATAATTTAAATATTTTATTATAGAAATATAAATATCTACCTGATGCAAGTTGCTCTGTATATAAAATATTGACAAATTGTCCTGTTCCCAATGATCTTAAAAATATGTGCTTACAAAAACAACCAACCTACCAGTTGTATAGATACTGTTGATCTTTTTATTTTTGCAGAAGCAGGGGAAGCTATGGAGAATGGTGGGAACTCCTTGAAGGGAGGCTGAGATGGCAGCTGGGAAGTCATTTGGGCAATAGCTTTACAGTTGTGCATGCCCAGAGGCCGGCAGGATGCAGTGTGTGTGCCAGGTCCTTCAGCCGGCAGTGCTCAACGTAGGGAAAGGAGAGGCCAAGCTAACAGAACTTTGCTGCATCCTCCCCAACCCCACTCAACCTACTTGCTTGGCAATTGGACATTTATAGAATTTGTTTGAAGGGTGTATTGTGCAAATTTAATGAAAAAATAAAAAATTACTAATTTAAAGCATGATACAATGGAAATAATGATAATGCTAATGGCGATTTAAGAAGTATTTTGAACAGGAAGGTATAAACCATGTTTGTGCTGTTAATGAAAAGTTAAAATTGAAGAACATTTAGGCTTATTTCTTTTGAACACTTTTATTGTATTAGATAGTGCATACTTAAACTAGAGGAATAGGCTGAGTGTTGTGGCTGTTGCCTATGATTCTAGCACTTTGGGAGGCCAAGGCAGGTGGATTGCCCCAGCCTAGGAGTTCGAGACCAGCTGTAGCAATATGGCAAAATCCTGTCTTGACAAAAAATACAAATATTAGCTAGGCATGGTGGCATGTGCCTGTAGTCTCAGCTGCTTAAGGACTCAGGAGGCTGAGGTAGGAGGATCACCTGAGCCCAGGGAGGTTGATGCTGCGGTGAACTGTGTTTGTGCCACTACACTCCAGTCTGAGCGGCAGAGTAACACCTCATCTCAAACAAAACCCCCCAAAACAAAACCTAGAGGAATATGAAAATGTACATGGAACTTGTGTGACTCTTTTGAAGAGAAGTCTGGGCATTTCTAAGGACTTCATGGGTTGACGGCATTGGGTTTTTCATGGGTCTTGCTGTCACTGGCTGTCCCTCTCCTTGATGGTGGTTATTTATACTGTTTTATAGTTGCAGCTATGGTCTGTCTCTTCTCCTGTTGTTGTTCCCAAGTGAACATAAGAAAGGGAAGAAAATCAAATGACTTTTCTAAGCTTATATGTTAATTGGGGGAGGAAGAGGGAGATAAATGGGGTTTTGAAAGGTTGAGCAGTTTTTGAAAAGACATTTGTTTAATGTGGAATTAATGTAGTTATGAGAGATAGAAATGGGATTGCACTGGACCACAGGGAAGTATGGGATTGCATTGTCAACCTTCATAATGGAAATATGATTAAGTAGAGGTAATTTGAGTCCAGGTCTTGAAGATGGCCACCGGGTGCATACATTCAAGTTGCCCTGAATGTACACCCCAGTTAGCAGAAGTTACAAGTGGGTTTTTAAGGAAAGAAGAAGGGATCGTTCCTAAGGTTTTACCAAAAATTTACATCAAAATAACATAAGCTATTGATTGTCTAAAACTTGTTCTTTGTCACAAATTCTAAGAACCTGAAGATAATGGGGGAGGCAGCTAGCCAGGAACAAAATGCCCTTAAACAGTCATCTCCAGGTATGGGAGGAGCCATACCTGAAGTCCCGTGTGGGCATCTCTCTGGGCCTGATAGATTTTGTGGACCTCACAGAGCTCAGACTGCTCTGAGCTATTTTTCTTAGGATTCTAGATGATTTCCCAATAGAGGGAAATAAAGGGGTCAGGAGGAGGTACTGTAGCAGTTTTTCCCACAGGACCACCAGTGGTGGGGTGGCTTAGGCTAGCCTGGGCTGCTATTTCAGAACAAGCTGTTGTAGGGGGAAAGCAGGTATATGTAGCCTTTAGGTTCCCATATTTCCTCTTGACCAGAGTGACCTGTCAGAGTTAAGTGGTATTTCAGACTCTTGTTGAGGACATACATTCCTTTGTATTTTGTGTTTTTCGTGGTACTTGCATGTTAATCTCTTCACTCTGCTCATTCCTCCTCTAAGCATTCCTTCCAGCCTTGGATGTAGAGCATGGCGAAATTATAGTGACATTTCTATCAGTGGTGTTTATTAAGATTTTCACATTTAAAATAATCTTTATTCTTAATATATCTTAGTCTATGGTGCGGTGAGAAAGTGATCACAAGTATGTTTATTAAGATTTCCACATTTAAAATAATCTTTATTCTTGATATATCTTAGTCCATGATACAGTGAGAAAGTGATTACAACTAATACCATGTCTAAGAGGCACCAGTGAAAATAACACCAAAGTGTTATTTGGTTGAAAGTCACAAATAACATACTCAGTTTCTTTTAAGGAAAAAAGGGCATTTGCTGTTTGAATTCATTTTACTAGAAATGAAAGCCTTCAGGAACGAAAACCTGAAGCAGCTTCGGGGTGGGCTATTCAGTCCTTTTTGGGTTAAAAGGTCTCTCTCTGGTGGTGACTGCTTTGCTCTGCATTTTGGGTGCTGTTTTCTTCTCTGTACCAGCCACTTCTCTCTGCTTACTGGTAGTTTTTACTTCCACATTTTTTCAACTTGGCTTTGGTCATCATTGCCTAAGAAGCTGTTCATTGCATGCTGCTTCGTCTTTAACTCCCATTACAAATTGATTCATTCTCTGAGTTTCTCTTAGTTCAAATTCCCAAGAGAGGACTGGTTCAATAGATTATACTAGCACTTTAGGATGCTATCAAGCTGTGGAAAAGGTTGAAGTAGATCCGCTGGGGTACTGGAGAAACTGTGTTCAGTGACATCACATTGCCAGCTTGGAATTTGGCCACGATAGCATGAGTATTTGCCAAGTGGAAATCTGCAGATGCCACAGACAGAGCTCATTGCCTCTGCCTCTTTCCCCAGAAATGGTTCTAAATCTTTAGGGGCACTGATGGATAGACCTATAGGTGTTAATCTGTACAGTCTCCAAGATGTACTGTTATGTGAAAAAAGTATAGATTTTAGAATGATTCTAGTTTCTGAATAAAAAGGGAGATTAAATATTTGTGGGTGTGCATGAATACATGCAGATTCTTGAATAGTGTGGAGAATATTTTTGGCAGGTGACAGTGATTGCTTCTAGAAAGTGGGGGCTTAGGTTTGGAGTGGGGAGTGTGTATGCAGATCAGGGAGTTTAGTCATTGTCTGTATTTTATTGCGGACATTAATAGCCAATAAAATTCTTACATAATTACGATAGTGTCAGTATCATTTACTTCAATTTCAAAGATTATGGTGTATGTAGGGAAGGAAATATAAGTCTAATGTTAAAGACATCAAGGTCACATGAATTCACTTTTCTCATATACCATCAAGGTCACAGCCATGTCCCTTTGTATTTTACGTCATCAGACTATGACTTTCTCACTCTTAATTGCTTGTCTTCAGATTTCTAATGTCCCCTTACGCTCTTTTTGATGTCTTTATATGTAAGCTTTTGCTGCATCACAGATATACTCATGATCTATGTGTTGCCTGGAATCCACTTTCTTCTTGAAGATACCTTATGTTTCCTATTCTAATGTAGACAGGTTGCTCTCTGCGCAGCTACACAGCTGGCATCTGGAAATGTCTAATTTTGGCCTGCGGCAATGTTATGAATCTTGTTTTTGCCTCTCTTTTTTATTTTGTTTAAAAAATTATTCTGACTCTTGCTGAAAAGCTGAAGGACCTAAAAATTCAGGACCATAGCAATAGGTATCAAGACTCAAAATAGTGGAGAGAGATCAGGCTCAACTCTGCAGGCAGCAAGGGCAAGTGGAGTTGTATAGCCAGTGAGCAGAGCAGGAAGATCTGCCACGGAAAATCACTAAAAGGAGAGACATCAAGTGTAGGGGATTCTGGCTAAACCGACATAACAGGATTCTTGCTGAAGACAGGCCAGAGTGATCAGATATCAAGGGTGGGGGATGAGGAATCTGTTTAGATATCCAGGATAATCAGATATGAAGGGTGGGGGGATTCTTGCCAAACTGGCTAGCAGGATTCTTGCTGCAACTGGGCTTGGCAGGCTGAAGACAGGACAAGGCTGAGGTAGAGGGCTAGAGAAGAAGAGGGCTCAAAGGAGCCTGCCCAGAGTTTGGTCAAGGAGCATCTTTGTCAGTTCTTCCTGTTGCTGTTTTGTTTTTCTGTAGTATACTCTCAAATTCTTTTTTCAAAGAAACATTACATAGGCAGTAAACTTTGAATCCTTGCGTTTTCATGCTGCTGTAACGGCTTACCATAAACTTGGTGGCTTAAACAACACAAATGTATCATTTAATGGGTTCTGGAGGTCAGAAGTCTGAAATCAAGTTTCTCTGGGCCAAAGTCAGCAATGCTGGTTCCTTCTGGAGCCGCTAGGGGAAAATCCATTTCCTTGCCTTTTCTTGCTTCTGGAGGCTGCCTCCGTTCCTTAGCTGGTGACGTCTTGCTTCACACCAGCTGCTCCCTCCTTTAACCTTCTTGCTTCCTGTTCAGAGGATTCTTGTGACCCCACTTGGGCCCACTTGCATGATCCGGGGCATTCTCCTGAACTCAAGATCCTCAGCTTAATTATACCTGCAGCCAGCTTTGTATATGAGGTGACATGTACAGATTCCAGGGGTTAGGATGTGGACATCCTTGTCAGGGCAGAAGGTCATTCTATAGCTTACCACACCTTGTAATATCTAAAAATCTTTTTTATTTTTCCTCATGGTTGGTATAGAATTCCAAGTTCATGACAATTTTTTTGCTCATAACTTTGGAAATAATGTTTCATTATCTTCTAGCTGATTAGAAGTTTGGTGCCAGTCTAATTCTTCTTCCTTGGTATATGGCTTGAGAAGTTTCTCCCCTCTAAACTTCTGAGATGTTTTGCTTTAGTTGAATACTTCACCTGGCTTAAACTGAGCATAAACTTTAGTGTCCAGTTAAGTGTAGTTAATGTTCATAGGTGTGCCTTTAACAGGGCTGTTACTTTTGCAACATGGTTTCCAAATTATAGGTTCCTACCCATTTAAGAGAAAGAGAGAAACAATGGAGGCAAGAAGGAAGGAATAAATAAAACAATGAAAAAATACACAGTGCCCTCTTACAGTACTGTGGTGCATATTGTCTCATGGGACATTTGTTTCACTTGTATGTGTGTGTGGTTTGTTAAAAATGTCCAAAATCTGGCCTGGCGCAGTGGCTCATGCCTGTAATCCCAGCACTTTGGGAGGCTGAGGCGGGCAGATCATGAGGTCAAGAGATTGAGACCATCCTGGCCAACGTGGTGAAACTGTGTCTCTACTAAAAATAAAATTAAAAAAATTTAGCTGGGCATGGTGGCACTGGCCTATAGTCCCAGCTACTTAGAAGGCTGAGGCAGGAGAATCACTTGAACCCGAGAGGTGGAGGTTGCAGTGAGCCAGAATCGCGCCACTGAACTCCCCGCTGGCAACAGAGAGATAGAGACTCTGTCTCAAAAAACAAGTCAAAATAACGACTTTAGCTTGTATTTTGCTTCTTGTCTCAAATGGGCTGAAACAGAGGCTGCAGTTTTCACATGAAGAATTATTAAAAATTACATCAAGATATAAAATGTATTTGAGGAGAGGAGCATTTCTGCTTGACTTTAATGTTTTAAATAAAAATTTTATTTGTTGCTCTATGATAAGTTTTATTTTTAATAAGAAAGTGGCTAATTTTGAGACTCAAGATGAAGGCACATTATGAAGCTGCTTGTTTCAAGCCCCCGTTTGTTAGTGGATGGAATGCTGGTGTAGGCTGTGTGCCTCATAGTTGGGATGTAGCCTGAAAGCCATGTTTTCACTCTCAACAATGATCAGCTTTGTTTGAAAATATATAGCCTGTGTAACCACAGCAAAGTCTTTTTCCCCCTTAGAAGAAGACTGAATGCATCTCAAATGCTTTCTTGTGCTTGTTTCACAGATAAAGTAGAGCTGCTTCTGCTTTCCTTTGTTTTAGTTATTGCAGAATGTGTGAGGTACCACCTAGCACTCTTGGTGTGTTCAAGAACTATAAAATCATAATGAAATCTTGCAATAGATAAGTTACTCTATGAGGACTGAAGCTGTTGTTAATTCCCAAGGCCAGACTGATTATCTGACAAAGGGTAAAGTACTTTTAAAGTTGATGTTTATATTTTTAATGTTCATTTGTCAAAATGTACTGTAGGAAAAACAGTCTGCTGTAAATTTGGTTCTATTGGAAATAAACTTTAGTAACTGTATGAATTTTTCATTGCAACTTGGTGTTAATTGAGTGGCATTAAGATACAATGCCTGCTATTAAATCATGTAACTCAGGAGGATACTAGATTCTTAAAAGTTCTTGGCAGATTAAATGGAAAAAGAGGTCATCTTAGAATTGTATGGTTTTCAGTTTTTAAAATGCTTCTTAAAAATGTGTAGTCATTTTATCTGGAAATTTGTGCTGTTATTTTCTTGTATACTTGAGTATTTCCTACACACTTGAGTATTCAAATATCTTCTCATCCTTACTGCTTGAAGTATGCCTCTTCTACTTTGAAACTTTGTTACATTAGATATAAAGTCACCAAAATAATTTGGTTTAATTTGGCTTGGATAATAGAGTATTTTTTTTTTTTTTTAAACATCCTGGAGAAATGAGAGGACTAATATTTAGTTGATCTCAGTTGGGTACAGTGGCTCATGCCTGTAATGTCAGCACTTTGGGAGGCTGAGGTGGGTGGCTCACCTGAGGTCAGGAGTTTGAGACCATCCTGGCCATCATGGTGAAACCCCATCTCTACTAACAATTCAAAAATTAGCTGGGCATGGTCATTCATGCCTGTAGTCTCAGCTACTCGGGAGATTGAGGCAGGAGAATAGCTTGAACCTGGGAGGTGGAAGTTGCAGTGAGCTGAGGTCACACCACTGTACTCCAGCCTGGGCAACAGAGTGAGACTTGGTCTTGAAATAAAAGAAAGTAGTTGAGCTACATATTTCTGCACATGGTTTTATTTTTGTTTTTAGTAATAGGAACTTTTTCTTTCAGCTACAATTATTTTAACACCCATGATTGCTCTTTACCATAATATTTTGACAACAAGTGGTATTGTATTTCAAACCACATTTTTTCAAATAAACTTTTATTAATTATGGATATATCATGCAAGGAGAGCATAAAGATGTGGTGTGAATTGTTGGGATAATGCCCCGATTAAATTTTTATTTGATAATGTTGTGACGTAAGTACCAACCAGCAGAGCTGCCATTGTTTGTAGGTGCCGGGAACCTTGCTCACAAGTGCACAGGGACACAAGACCGCCGTGGATACCATTTGCAGCCACTGTTTTGGGGCACACTGTTGGTACTTTCAACAGAATTTCTAAACAAGTAATCAGAATGAAACCAAAGGAGGTGTTCTAGTGTAATTCTTAATAAATTTCAGACCAGACAGTATGAGCCGTAATTTAACTACAGCAGACCCCACCTAAGGATACTGCTTCTTACTATATCGATGGTTGTCTTGCAATGCAGATTTTCAAATAATGTCTCTAAACTGAATATTGGCAAAGATTGACATGTTTCATTTAGTCTCCTTGAAGAAGCAGATTTGGCTATATTTTCCAAAATGCACTTGGCTTTAAATTCACCCTCCTTTAGAATACATACATTAATATTATAAAATTTTCTCCCCATGGAGAAACTCGGGGATAAGAAATTTCTAAGGGAGTTTAAAGATTGAGAATTTATTTATTTGATTTAGAGTTAAGTGTTCTGATCACTTTAAAGTACATCATCCTTCTCCCAAAAAATCAGGATATAATTTCATCCAATTCCAGTAAGAAGTCCAGTATTTCTGGAAGTCCCTATAGACTGGTAGTGATCTATGTAAAGCTTTGTATTTTATAGTTTGCTGCAATGATGTTTTCTTGGGATACTTCACGCCTTCACCTCCCAACCCCGTTCCTTGCCTTTACACTTTAAACTTTTCATTGTTATATTGGAAATATACTTGAGACTCCTAGGACTAGTAGCAGGAATAAGGGACTGGTATAAAAGACATTCCAATAAAGCATTCATCTATTGAATTTGGCCTAATTACCAAAGAAATACATGTTTCTGATAACAGAAATGAAGTTTCATAAGTAGTCAGATTCTCTCACGTGAATTTAATTTCTTTTCCTTTTCTTTCCTCTTTTTTTTTTTTTTTTTTTTTTTTTGAGACAGGGTCTCACTCTGCCACCCAAGCTGGAATGCAGTGGCACGATCTCAGCTCACCGCAACCTCTGCCTCCTGGGTTCAATCAATTCTCCTGCCTCAGCCTCTGACTAGTTGGGACTACAGTGTGCACCACCACGCGCAGCTAATTTTTGTATTTTTAGTAGAGATGGGGTTTTGCCATGTTGGCCAGAATGGTCTCAAACTCCTGGCCTCAAGTGATCTGCCTGCCATGGGATTACAGGCGTGAGCCACCACACCTAGCTTGATTTTAATTTCTGTTAATTTGCTTTCCTTACACTTTGGTAGATATGTGAGTATCATGTTTTAAAATTGGGCAACAGAAGAGTGAAAAAGGAACTGACAAAGGCTCATAAGTCTAAAACAGAATAGTGAATATGTATATAATTAAGTTATTATCTCAGACTTCTGTTTGCATTAATTCATGGTGAAAATCTGAACAACTCATGTGTATTTTTATTTTATTGAATCACTCTGTTTAGTTATTCACACATCCCCCAAAGGAAAGCATATTAACATTTTGTAGTTTAACTGGGAGAAGCAGTGACACAAACATTTTTTCCCAAATAAGCTTTTACATATTTACAGTTCCCACTCTGCTGTTTTTACTATTATAAACAACCTTGTGTTGTTTGATTATCTCACTGGCATAAATCCATAGAGGTAGAATTGCTGGGTAAGGATATGTCTTTTTTCAGATTTTTTAATACATATTATCTAATTACTTTCCAGAAAGATTTTACATATTTATATGTTTGTCTTCATTGTAAGGAACTGCAAATGTCCTCACATTGTTGTCAACATTGAGTATTATCCATGCATTTTTTTTGGTTAGGCTAAATAGGTGCACAGTGATATTTTGAAACTTGTATTTCTTTAGTTACTAATGAGGGTGATTTTTTTTCTATGTCTTGGTTTTTCATTTTACATTTTATTTTTATCAGACTTATATTTGGCTTAAAGATTCAGTAGTCTGTACAACTTATTTTGAAAATAGCAGACTCCTGTATTTTTCACTGCCTGCTCTGTAGAAGTAAGCACTCTACATTGCCCTGGCTGATTCTTTTCTTGTGTGCCTCCATTACTCTAGGTAATATGCCAGTATTGCTATTTCCTGCATCTTCTGTTTTTGGCATTTCTATTGATTTCCTGCTTTGGAGAATGAGGATTTGGTTTTCCACCCTGCACCTGGCTTTGCTGCACACATGCGTGTCCCTTCAGCTTTCAGGGACTTGACTTCCTTTACTCAGCTCCCTTTTTTTTTCAACCCCACCTCTCCTTAGGAACCACCATTTGCTTTGAGGAGGGCGTTTCAAGAATTAAGTTTCATTTAAATACACAAAAAAGTGTGTATTCCATCTGCCTTCTATGTCTTTAGTAATCATTTTTATAAAGTAGTAATTAAAATTGTGGGCTATGGAGTCAAGACTAGAGTTGAAAACTATCTTTGCCTGTGGACAAGTTGCTTAAAATCTCTAAGCCTCTTTTTTTTTTTTTTTTTTTTAATCATTGGTGTAGGATTCTTAATGTTACCCACCTTAGAGTGTCATGGATAAGGCAGGATAAAGTGATTAGCACAGTGTTTGCTGGCTGGCAGTGTCTTACTATCTGCAGGGCACTTAGTAAGAATGCAGTACAGTTGTTACTGCTATTGCTACTTTTGGGAATTTCTTGCTCATCACCATTGCCGAATTTTCTCTTAGAATGCTTTTTTTCCCTTGTTTTGATAAGAGATGCCTTTTATATAGTCTGCTATTGATCTTTTAAAAAAACTTATGATACATATTCATGCTATTTCATGTTATGATCTCAACTTTTGTTGTCAGATTTGTGTTTTTGAAAGTCTCCTAGTGTTAATGAGAATGAAGTGTGTGTGTGTGTGTGTGTGTGAACACACATGTGTATCATAAAACCAGAGTCCTAGAGATAAGTGAGGAGATTATTATAGCAGCTGCGACTGTTGATAAGGAGACCTAAAAGGCTAAACGAATATGTATTTGTATCATGTGAAATAAATATTGTATCTTGTGCTAGTTTGTTTTGTGGAGATCCAAGTTCCTGTACGTTTTGAAAGCCTTTTTGAATGTTCATCTCTTCTACCCAAGTGGGCTTCATCTGAAAATTTAGAGCTTTCAGTTTCATTTTCTACTTAATATCAATTTCTGTGAAATTTCAGATCCAAAATGAATTTATGAACGATAAAGATTTATTATGTCCTCAGTGTATGCCTTAATACACTTGCTCTTTTTTTTGAATATTACTTTGTATTGCTATTCCAACATTGTAGTTGCAAATACTTAATTTGTTCTTTTATTTGATTGTGTTGATTTGTCATTTTAGGCAGTATTCATTGTTTCGTTTTGTTTGTATTTATTTTGTCTTAGTTTCATAATTAATTAACTGTACGATTCTTTCAATAACAGTTCATTTAAATTTGATGTCTTTTCCACAGATTCAGACCAGGATGTAGCACTCAAACTTGCCCAGGAGCGAGCTGAAATAGTTGCTAAATATGACAGAGTAAGTATCCATATTTACTCTTCAAGTGAGTTTTATTAGAAAACCATATAAATAGAAATGGATTTGCTTTTTGGAGAGCTTAAATTACAGAAGCAGTTTGTTCACTTCACAGGGACATAGAGTTCTTTCTTCTCTGACTTCGTCTCCTCTTTTTCTTCCTCCTTTTCTCAACTTCAGTCTATTGCTGTTCCTTCAGCACACCAGGCCTGCTCCTGCCTCAGGGCCTTTGCACTGGCTGTTTCCTCTGCCTGGGATACTTGCGTCCTAGATATCCTCATGTCTCATTGCCTCACGTCTTTCAGATCTTTCCCCAGATGCTACCATCTTACTGAGATCTCTGACCTCCCACCTCCCTGTTTAATGCCCTGCTTCTACCTGCAGCACTCGGTATACCTGCCGAGACTCTACCTTCTAGGCAGCAATTTCTTTTCTTTGATTTACTTTTGTATCCTAAATGCCTAGAACATTACCTGATTCACACTAGGTACTCAATAAATACTTGACTAAGTAAGTATATTGAACTACATATCCATTGCATTCATAATTTACATCTGCTATTATAATTTTACCATGGATCTTAGATTTTGAATTTATACATTTATGTATAATTTCCATTAGCATTTTATCCTTAATGTTGGTATGGAATCTCTTTTTGATATTACAGAAAATCACAATTATTGACAATTGATATAGCTCTTATACCTTACCTCCTGAGGTCTGTAATGAGTCTTAGCAATGATTTATAAATGTTACGTTTTGTATTTGTATCACTTGAATGTAATTATGTATCTGTTCCTTTTGATTATTTGTGAGAATAACAGGAGATGAAATCATAGAAAGCCACCTGGACTGTGCCCTCCTTCCATGAGGCATAAGGTGGTGCTCAGCTTATCAGTGAAGTTCCCAGAGTTCATTTTTGGAACATCAGACACTGTTTCCCTTACTGTGATGAGATTTCATTGTAGTCCGTGAAAAACAGTTTACTTATTTAACTCCTTCACTAATTTAAAACCGTCACCGTCATTCATTCCTGCTTGTGTGCATTTTTTCCCCCACAGTTAACACAGACCAGACATCGTGCTTGGGGATTCATAGACAGAAATGAGTGCCAGCAGTCCTTGCCTACAGCATGCTCACAGTGTACTAAGAGGAGAACACACAAGCAGATGGTTATAAAATAGACTAAGATGGCAGTGCCCACAAGACAGTTGGGAGTTTGAGTCTAAAATTATAGGGATTGGTATAGATAGGTATATTTGGGGTTTCTTCACTGATCAGTGTTTGTTAGTAGCCTACGAGTAAATGATACCTACATTAAGAAGAGCAGCAGGCTGTGGACCAAACTCTGGGGACACCAGCAATGAAGAGTTACCCATGAACAAGCCAAAAGAGGCTGGGTATGATGGTTCATGCCTGTAATCCCAGCACTTTGGGAGGCTGAGGCAGGTGGATTTTCTGAGCTCAGGAGTTCGAGACCAGCCTGGGCAACATGGTGAAACCCCATCTCTACTAAAATACAAAAAATTAGCCAGGTGTAGCCAGGACTATAGACTATGCGCCTATAGTCCCAGGTACTCGGGAGGCTGAGGCAGGAGAATTGCAAGAACCCAGGAGGCAGACATTGTAGTGAGCCAAGATCGAGCCATTGCACTCCAGCCTGGGCGACAGAATGAGACTCCATCTCAAAAAAAAAAAAAAAGGAAAGAAAAAGCCAAAAGAAGAGTTGGCAGGCATGAGGAGACCATGGGAGGACAGTGTCACAGGAGTTGGGAAGAGGGGGTGAGCGACGCTGACAAGTACACTTCAGAGATCCATTAGATGAGGCCTGAGGAGTGTCCACCAGGTCTGACAGCTGGAATGTCATTTTTGACCTTGGTTAGGAGTAGTTTTAGTAGTAGTTTTATAGCTTTGAAGTAAAGAAATAGACAAGGAGCTTCTCTGCCTGCTTCTTTGAGGAGTTTGCATTAAAAAAAAAAAAACAAAAGAAAAAACCCATCTCTTTCTGAGATATGTTTGGTCCAGAACTGTAAGTTTCGGCAGTTTCTCTTGAGTAGCTTTCTCATCCCCATCTCTCTTCTTTCCTCATCAGCTTCCTCAAGGAACCCTGGCCTGATCCAGGCTCAGCTCCCTGTCAGCTGCTGCTGACACACAGTATCTTCCAGAGTCATAACTAGGAAATAGTGTTTATCTTGCCAAAAATAGTTGGGTTTAAATGGGAAAAAAATGTTAAGATTCATAGTGCCTCATTTCCACCTCTTATTTTTAATAGTACATTAAAAATAGCCCTTATTTCTTCATTCTTTTATTTTTAAAAAAATTTAGTTTTGTAAACTCTGATTAACATTTTTGTGTGTGTGCCTTATTTTAGGGACGAGAAGGTGCAGAGATTGAACCTTGGGAAGACGCCAATTACCTTGTATACAAAGTCACAGATAGATTTGGCTTTTTACAGTAAGTCACATAGATTGAAAGCTTGCTTTTTTGATTATAGTGTTTCTATGGTCACCTATTATATAGATTTTTAAATTTTTTTAATATAATTACTGTGAATAAGTAATAGTCTTACAATATGCTTTTCTGTACTAAATTCTTGGGATTCTTAACAACTCTGTGATTAAAATTTAACTATGTTTAAGAATGTAATTTTAAATATTTTTGCAATTTAGTAAAAACATTAAGTGCAGTAAATGAGCTACATTAATAATTTAACAGAGTTAAATGCAAATGTATAATTTGCATTTAAAAAAAATTATTAAACATTTCATAGTGTACAGTGCATTTTAAAAATAAATAGCAATTTGAACTTTATTTTTATGCAGCCTAAAAATGAGCATTGTAAAGAAATGCCATTGCTCTTCCTTGTAGTTATAAATGTATTCATAATATTGCTTCTCAAAATTAATTTCATTCATCCTGAATATGTTATATGAAGGGTTGAGAGAGATCTCAATCACCATAAGGTAAAGTAGGTTAAAATAATTTGGATCCTTAAAAGCATCCTGCACGTGATATGAATCTGTCTGTTCTGATTCTTACATTGTTTAAACAGATTCCTACAGGCTGGAGACTTCTATTCATCTTTACACTTTGGTTCCATACAATTGAAGGATTAACTAAATTTTCATTCAACTGTGCTCTTTTCCAATTTCAGTTATTATAGATAGGAAAAAAAGCCGGGAATTTTTATTTTATGATACATGATTAAATTTTGAAGGAAAAACATTTTTTGTGTAGTTCTTAGTAATGTACAGTCCTCAGACCTTCTTTTCTTCTTCTTTTTTTTTTAAGTCTAGAATTTATTTTATAGTATTATATTTTTCTGAGAGTAAAAGCAACCAACCAACAAACAGAAACCTGGAACTGGAGAATGTGTGCTCTTCTTGTGGCTTTGCTGTTCTTGGTCATGTAAGAATTTTGTGCTTCACTTTTTTTTTTTTTTTTAAGAGATGGAGTTTTGCTCTTGTTACCCAGGCTGGAGTGCAATGGCGCTATCTCGGCTCACTGCAACCTCCACCTCCTGGGTTCGGGCAATTCTCCTGCCTCAGCCTCCCGAGGAGCTGAGATTACAGGCACGCGCAGGAATTTTTTTGTATTTTTAGTAGAGACGGGGTTTCACCGTGTTGACCAGGATGGTCTCGACCTCTTCACCTCGTGATCCACCCGCCTCGGCCTCCCAAAGTGCTGGGATTACAGGCTTGAGCCACAGGAATTAGTTTACATATCTATTTTATATACATTCAGGTGTATTTGAGGCTTTGAAAAAATAGAATATAAGAATACTTCCTAAAGTTCTGGAGATATGTAAGGTGTGACTATACCTAATGACATTAGCATATCTGAAGTGTTCTTCTGGGTAGTTATAATCAGAAGACCTTGTTTTGCTTCATATTTTTGTAGAGCTGGGTTCTGGCCTTGTTTCTCAAACTCCTGGCCTCAAGCAGTCTTCCCACCTCTATATTCAGAAGGCTTTGAACTTCACTAGACTAACAGAATTTTTAACTGTGCTGGAAATACTGCTCTTAAATTAAATCTACATCCCTACTTTTTTTTTTTTTTTTGAGACAGTGTCTTGCTCTGTTACCCTGGCTGGAGTGCAGTGGTGTGATCTGAGCTCACTGCAACCTCCACCTCCTGGGTTCAAGTGGTTCTCCTGCCTCAGCCTCCTGAGTAGCTGGGATTACAGGCACACACCACCACACTTGGCAATTTTTGTACTTTTAGTAGATATGGGATTTCACTGTGTTGGCCAGGCTGGTCTTGAATGGCTGAGCCCATCTTGGTCTCCCAAAATACTGGGATTACGTGGCGTGAACCACGATTACTTGGCTATAAACGTGACAAGAAATGACTGCATATGTGTGTGGGTTAGTGTATGAAGGACAATTTGAGCATTAAGACTCAATTTAACACCAGTGGGTCCCAAACTTGCCTGCACATTAGAATCAGCTGGGAAATGGTTTAAATAGATTTCTAGGTCTTTCTTAGATTTTTATTCAAAAGAGGAGGCACCTCAGCTGATTTTGACCTTCCCAGGTGTTTCTGGTGGGTATGAACCACTGTACCAGATAATGTATGTGTGTTCTTTTAATCATAAGATGGTCCAATATGCTATAAAATATATATGGAAACCTGTGCATTCCAAAAAGGGTCTATTAATTACCTACATTTTCTTTTCTTATTGCTTAAAATAACGTGAGCTGGGCCCTAGAAACAAGGGGTACTTTTTTTAAAACTGGCAAATGCTGTATTTGACTAATCCATAATTACAATTATGGATTCCAGTGTAAAATTCTAAGTGTGCAAGTACATTATTAACATTTAAACACACTCGTGATCACACATACATAGTTCATTAACTTGGGGGAATTGAAAACATACTATCAAGTTAAACATTTAAAGAAAAAACTGCATTCACAAATCTGAAAGGTATAAAAAATGAAATTGCAAAGTAGTGAATATAGGTGCCAATTAAATTTTCATGAAATATGCCTGCAAACGTGGATCCAGTGATTTGTCCACACTTGTGATAGCTGGGTGGGAAGACGTTCCCCGGTGAAAGCAGCCAGTCTCTCTGACTCTTGTCTCTTGAGAGGCATTTCTTGGTATAAAACAGTATTTGAACTATATAGCCTTGAGCCAAGTGGTTCTGGCCCAGGAGCCTGCTCTGTATTTGGCAGTCTGAATATTGCAATCAATTCTTTTGTATTTGTTTTTTTACTGTCTATGTTAAGGTCCATTTGGCTGTAGTGGGGAAAAAGTGCTAATATTGTGCACTTACTGTGTTCCAGGCACTGTTCTGTGCTCTTTGGAATAACTCAGTTATTGCCCTGAAAAGCTCTTTGGGGTAGGTACTGTTTTTACTCTTTAGGTGATGAAACTAAAGGACAGAGGTCGAGTAACTTGCCCACGTTGTATTGACAGTGAGCGTCAGCTCTAGGGTGTGGACCTTGGCCGTCCTCCTGCAGAGCTTGTGTTTTGAACTCCTACAGTATACTGCCCGTTGCTGCTTTCTTGTATTTTAAATAAGAGAAATACAGAACAAGTGCTTTGAAATGCCTAGAAAGAAAGTTAAAGGGGAAAAAGAATACCTGAAGAGAAGGATGCTGTTTGAAATGAACACTGCTGTTTAGATACGTGCTAGGAGAGCTAAGCTCACTGCTTTTTTGAAATTGCAGCAGATTGGTACTAGTTCTCATACTATCACACTAATTCTATTTACTCCGTGATGCAGTCCTAAAACAGGCAACACAAATGAAAATAATGAAGCATATAAACGGATATTAGGGTAATGTTGGGCTTTAATAAATTTCACCGAAATCTGTGATTTTTGTTACAATGAGTAATTTAAGTAAAACATTTTCTCCAGACATTGTTACTAGTGGCTTTTATCGCTTATCACCACAGACTGGAGTTTTATGCACTATTGAATAAAACCATTTGGATATTACTCCCTGTCAAATCTTGATTAAAAGAACATTTCTTTCTACTGTCTTTGCTCTTTGTAATTTTTGATTGGTTCTGCAGTGAAATTGGGTTTTAAGAGTCAACGTTAATACAATAAAATGGCAAAAATAACTTCGTGGCCGGGCGCGGTGGCTCAAGCCTGTAATCCCAGCACTTTGGGAGGCCGAGGCAGGTGGATCACGAGGTCGAGAGATCGAGACCGTCCTGGTCAACATGGTGAAACCCCGTCTCTACTCAAAATACAAAAAATTAGCTGGGCATGGTGGTGCATGCCTGTAATCCCAGCTACTCAGGAGGCTGAGGCAGGAGAATTGCCTGAACCCAGGAGGCGGAGATCGCGCCATTGCACTCCAGCCTGGGTAACAAGAGCAAAACTCCATCTCAAAAAACAAACAAACAAAAATAACTTTGTAACCTTTGTTGTCTGAGTTAATATTTAATTACAGTTTTAGAAACTTAAATTACCTGTTATGTATGATATGTGGAGTGACAGTAATTTACAAATACATTATAGAACAACTTGGTTATGGAATAGGTTACATAATAAATATGAAAGCTGTTGCCAAAGCAGCTGGGCTCTGCTAGATGAGCAACCTCTTTGTTTAGTACTCAGCAGTGGAGCATTCTCCCCAGTGTGTGCCATGATGGAGTTGTAGCTGGATAATGGAGAAACAGAGCTTGTTGAAGGAAGAAGTTGGAGAACTTTAACATTTTAATCAAAAATAGTCACTGCTGGTCTACTTAACAAAGAATGTTTGGTATTTGGATGAGGGTAGATAATGTGTTTAGGTCACAAGTTATTAATAGCAGAATTAGAAGGAAGTCATACCAGAAATAAAGAAGATAAAAAGTAATACCAAGCTTCAGATTTTCAGCTACTTATCAAAATGTGTATACTTGTAAAAGTTAGCAGACTCTGTATAGTTTAACTATGACTGTATAACATGACTATATATGATAGGATAAAGGTGTGTTTGTTTTTAGAGAATATCATTTTGATTACAAGGGCTTGAAAACTCTTTCTACCAATCCTGTAAATTTTGATGGGGATAAATTTAAACTTAGATAAAATTTACTTTAAAAACGAAAATAGAATTTGGTTAATGTTAATGTTATCTTATTAATTTTAACCAGTTGACTTTTAAGTTTCCAAATGAAATTTCATCCTGTAGTTAATATAAATATTCCACCTAGCTGTTGAGAGGTTGTAGGCATGTAAACTCTAATTAGTAATGCTTTCAAAGTTTAAGAGTAGGTGAACAGTGTATGCAGTTATGGTCTCTCTTGCCAGAGGTGACTGTTTTATGATTTTCCCTGCTGTATTTCTGTGAGATATCGGTACTTGCTATCCCCTTAGTGTCTTGTTAAAGCATCTTTAAGTGCTTTTTAGCCCTTGTCTAAAGCAGGGTTGGCAAACATTTTCTGTAAAGAGCCAGATATGAAGGATCTTTGGCTTTGTAGGTTAAAACGGTCTTTGTCACAACTGGTCAACTCTGCTGTTGCAGCATGAAAAAACCAGAAACAATATACCCATGACAGTGTGTCAATGTTCCATTAAAACTTTATTTAGAAAAACCCACAGTGGGCTGGATTTGGCCTGTGGGCCATAGTTTGCCGGCCTAAAGGAATTCTCTGCATTTGCCCAGATTGTGGTCCTTCTTTTTTCTCTTCCACTTGAAGGATATTTAGGAGGCAAGGTAAGCATGTATCCATGCCTGCAGGCATGTGTTCTTCCTCCTGTTCATATCTTCATTCAGCAACGTTTATGGAGCGCCAGCATAGCAACATGCGTATTCTGGGCGTTACAGGGAGCTCTTGGTAAGCGGCAGCCGCGTTGTCCTCAGAAGGCTGTGAAAGTTAGCATATGCCGGCGTAGAGACTTGAGGAGGAAAAGCTCTGTGGAGATTGGTGTGCACACAGTAGATTCTCCATGAAAAGTTTTAGACATGGAGAAATCATGGCAGAAAATCTGTATAGGAAAGCTGGACCACATACTTACTCTGTCATCCACCTGTGAGGTCTGAAGACTTTTCATTTTTAATCATTTTCTTCTTGGGAATTGTTTTCTCAACGTTCATCCCTTTTCTTCATATACTCCTGGCACAATCTAAGATCTTGTCTGTCTGAAGTTGAACCCATGGAATTAGTGCTAAGCATCTCTCTGTTAGGCTGAACGACTAAGTGAAAATGTTAGTTTTATCGTCTGTGAAATGAGAGATTTGGACTCTTGTAGATCACTTTTGGCTGTTACTCTTTTTCTGTTAGTTTTGTTGCTGTAGTAATGGTTCACCTAAGGGCTCCTCCGAGTAGAAAAAGAATGCCTTTGAAAAGACCAAACTGGTGAATACTACTCTATCGTGCTCTTCAAGGCGGTATATTACTTGATCTCAAGAGAAACTAAGGCAAGAATATGAACATATTGTTGCCAAAACAGTGCTTCTGAGAAAGCTACTCGAAGTGTATAGCTTTGTTTATGGATAGCATGTTGTTTTTATATTACTGACAGTTAATACAAGAATCTCATAATATTTTATATTAGAGATGATATTACAAATATATGGTATCAGAAATGAATTTTATCTTCTAGGGTACACTTAAAAAATAATCTCTTGAAATTTTGACAGTGAAGCATACTTTTTTTTTTTGAGACGGAGCCTCGTTCTTCTCGCCTAGGCTGGAGTGCAGTAGTGGTGTGATCTCGGCTCACTGCAACCTCTGCCTCCCAGATTCAAGTGATTCTCGTGTCTCAGCCTCCCTAGTAGCTGGGATTACAGGCGCCCACCATCACGCCCAGCTTCTTTTTATACTTTTAGTAGACATGGGGATTCACCGTGTTGGCCAGGCTGGACTCCAACTCCTGACCTCAGGTGATTCACCTGCCTCAGCCTTCCAAAGTGTTGGGATTGCAGGCGTGAGCCACTGCGCCCGGCCGAGCATTCTTTATTGTACAGAATAAAGTTTTCTCTTTGAATTCACGAGTCTATTGGAGGCAGTTTTTTCCTTATGCTAATTTTTAAAACGATCATTGATTATAGGCCATAGTTTGGACCAGCAGTGGAGGTGGTGGTCTAAAGCAGAGGGCGGCAAGCTGTGGCCCCTGGACCAGATCCAGCTCACCACCTATTTTAATAAAGGTTTTGTGGGAACAGAGCCACACTTGATTTACATAGTTTCTGTGGTTGTTTTTGTGCTACAGCATCGGAGCTGAATAGTTGTGAAAAAGGTGGTATGGTCCAGAAAGCCTCAAATACTTACTATATAAATATTTATCTTGATAGAAGAAGTTTGCTAACTCCTAGTCTGGAGCAGTGTTGTCCAGTGGAGCTTTCTGCAGTGATGGAAATGTTCCATATCTGTACCGCTCAATATTGTAGCTTCTAGCTACATGACATTCACACACTTGAACTGTGACTAGTGAGACTGAATAACTCAATGTTTAACTAAATTAAATTATAATGTTAACTAGATGCTTTTTATTAATTAAATGTGGCTTGTGGCTACCGTATTTGACAGTGTAGATCTGGATTTTAAAGATGGGGCTTCAGTGAATGGAAGCTTATGTAAATCTTGGGATGACAAATAAATATTATATAACATATGTAGCTATAAGTATATACATTTTGAAAAGTTTGCTTTCATTTCCACAATTTCATATATTACTATTTTTCCTCTGCAGTGAGGAGGAGCTCCCAGATCATAATGCAGCCATGGAACGGGTAAGTCCCACTCTTGATTTATTTCCGGGTACTGGTGAATTGCCTTTATTAAAGGAATAAAATTGACCACCTTTGTGATTTTGAGTGCCATATTCTATGAGAATGGTACAGTCGTTAGAACTTGCACCTTATTATGTCACTGTAAGATAGTAATTAATGGTGAAATAATTTTACGAGATTCTGATAGATACTTGAAAGACTGCGTTCTAGCCTGGCAAGTCCCAATCTAGGTGAGCTTCAGAACAGAGAGGCTTTGAGAGCACAGCTGTCCAGGCCCCACCTCTGTCTGTGAAATCAGCCTTTCTGGGAGGAGACTCTTGGTAGGTAATTTTTGAAAGCTTCACAAGTGGTTCTCAGGCACCCTGTAGCTGATAAAGCCCCATTCTAGACCAGCGGCTCTTTGAAACGTGTCTGTTCCATGAGATTTTAGTAAATTTCTTAAAACTACCAAAACCATTTTCTGTGGGTCAGTATTTTAAGTACTTAGAGAAGTGTTGCTTAGTAAAGTTGTCAACATTTTATAATCTTTCCTCATTATACATAGCAAGGAGCTGGCCCCACACCCAGGCATGCGTGAGAAGTACTGACAGGATGTCTTAAGGTTGTTTGAAACCTGCCTCCTCCTCCCCACTTTTTCTGTACCAAAAAATGAACTGTAGAGTGAAAGTGGGGGTATTGACGGGGATTATTATCGGTTCATGTATGTTTGATGAGCACAAGGGGCTGAATTTCAGATAATGAGGGTGAAATTGGAATTGGAATTTGAAAAGTATGTTAGAAAATCTTTCAGAGATCAATCATTTCTGAAAATCAAAACTGTAGCAAACCTTTAAGATGTAGATGAAATTAACATCTTGGGTATATCGAGAACCCTGTAGGCAGAGCTGCAGTTGAATCCTCTTGTGACTGCCTGACTCTCTGTCAGTAACCTAGAACCTTCTGCAAATGAGTATCTTTCTTTTAATATCTGCATTACTGAATAGCAGCTATGTATTAAGCACTGGCCTAGTTCTGTATAGGATGCTAGGATTGGATAAGACATAGTGTTTACCTTGGAGAAGCTCACATTCAACGACTACAGGGAGGTCAAGTGTGGCAACAGGTAGGAGATGACTGGCAGCTTGGTGGGGGCATAGGGTTAGTGAAGTGCAGGGGTAGTGCAGGTGGAGGGGAAAGGCAGATTCGTTGTAGCTGAGGAGTGACTAAGAAGGAAGTAATGAGTAATGGTGAGAACTTGGTAAATGCTTTGTCTGTAAACTTTGTGGCAGTTCACCTTGAATGGGAACATAAGGATTTGTTCCCACCCTCTGACTATGATCTCTCTTTTGGGCTGAATGAGAGCCCAAAGAATGTAATGAATTCTTTATAAAACTAGATATGTTGACCTTTCAAGTATTACAGTGTCTTTTATTTGAGAAATCAGGAAGAGTTGGAAGATGTCTTTAACAAAAGATACCCACATTTGGCAAAACAAAAATCTGGCAATCCAATATTGACTTCTCTCTCCAATACTTGCCTCCCCAGTTTTGTAATTTCCTGGTCCAGAAAGTTAGAAAGTCTTCAGACCAGTGAAGAAAAGAGGAAATACCAGACACAGGACGATGATGCATTCCTGGGGAATGTTTTTTTTTTTTTTTTTTTAATTTTTACTAGTTTTTTAAAAGACCTCCCTGTACAATAAATGACCTCTTACTCAATGCATTTATGCTTATAATTGTTTTTTCCAAAGAGTTTAATTTAATGGAGCTTCACTAAAAAGTGATCTACGTATACCTTAGTAATTTATTTTAAATTAAGATATAACGTATTCATTTGTCAATCTTTTATTTGGGGGTGGGGACAGGATTCTGAGGCTGTTGATTGGGTTTCCCTAAGGCCTTTTGTATGGAAACTGAACTCATATTGCATGACCTGCCTTTTATAGTTTTGATTTCTTTAAAGTGGAATGAGAACTTAGCCACATGCAAAACAGTCTAAGAGCTGGAAGCCTCTTAGTTTATCAAGATTTTCTCCAAGTTCTTCTGGTTTAAGTTCTTGTGTTCTATGGTGATTGCTTAGTCTAGTACCCAAGTTCTACCATTTCCAGGAAACTAATTTTAAAAGGTTTACATTTTTTAATGGAATAAAATCTAGAAATGATAGGCTTTCTGATCTGCAGTCTTTACAGAGCATACACTTGAAGCATGCTCTTATGCTTCCATCGAGGAAGACTTGTACACTAATGCATAGCCAGGTAATCATAGCTTTCCTTCCAGCTTTGCCAATCTATTATTTCACGTAAGGCAGCTCTCTGTTTAAAATAGGGAGAGTAGTATACAGTACCCTCCTAAGAAGATGAGTGTTGGTGTTTACTAAGTGCTTCGGTGTCCCCCAAACAGGCACTTAAGCACATAAACAAACATTATATTTACTCTGGAGAGAAAAGTATTAACAGTGGATTATATTGTTTCTTTGAGCTTATTGATGATGTTAATAAGGAGGAACAGATATGTAAAACTATGAATTTTCATAGATTCCACTATCCCTTCATGTAGTGCAGTCTTCTGCATGGTGTATAGAAAATTGGAACTTACTTATATCTGTAAAAATATATCTTAATTTAATATCATGTGAAACCTTGTTGAAGATACGTGACTGATAGACCTTCCAATCCAGGGTTTTCTGGAAAACACACATTTCTTTCAGTGCTTCTTGTCGTCTTCTGACCTCTGCTGGTGACTCCCATCAGCTTCGTCTTCACTCCCGGGTCCTAACTGAAAGGAAAACCTTAAGACAGGGAAAAACCAAACCGTTTCTCCTGCTCTCATCGTGGACACAGCACAGAATACTTCTGCTTACCAAGATCTGTGTTGGTTTTTCCTCAAGTTGACATTAACTGGATTTTCTATAATTTAACTCAATTCTGACACTAACCAGAGTAGGTGCAGACTTGACAGGTTAAGAACTCACTTCCGTAAGATTGCTTGTCACATCAGAAGCTAGTTGAAAGCCCCAGGTTATCACTGGGAGAGACTATAAATTAGACATTCCCATGACCTCCAAGGGGAACTGCGGGCAGAGATCATTATAGTTATTATATCACAATACACACCGATGTTCAAATAGAGCCATAAAAGCATCTGAAGACTTGAATCCGAGCAAAACCTAAGATTTCTTATTCTACAAGAGAAGGCTATGTAATATCCATCCATGCATTGTGTATGTGTCTAGCCTTTACTTTCTGAATTATTAGCCGTGTTAATAGCTGGAAGGGCCTTGGACCAGAAAGCAGACAGAGCTGTATAGATGATTCAGCAAACCATTATTGAATACTTGCTGTTCAGCTGGTCCCGTACAGGGTTGAAAATATGGCCTTAGCTCTCTGGAGGTTGAGAGGCAACAAAGAAGATACTGGTTCCAGTTTTAATCCTTCCACCTTCCTTGCCCCATTAGGAGAGGCGGGTTCTGACTTAAAAGGCAACATCCACTTAAGACAATAGAGTGTTATGCACTTTAAACAGAAGTTTAGCCCTTCTCTGAAAACAGCTCAAGGGAAGAAAAGTATACAGCAGTGCACCATCTTCTTAGTAGTGATCATGGAGAGCTGACAAAGGGAGCACAAGGTGGAGATGATGACCTCTGCATTATTTTCCCTGGCTGTATGCTGCTCTGATATTCTGAGAGAAGTAGGATTTTCTTATGTCCGGGTCTTCTATACAGTTTTAAAATTTTCATTGGTGAGAAGCACATGTAGTACCCAAAATTTAGTTTTGAACATCCTCTCCGCTGAAGGGAATCACAGGTTCTTAAAGCGATGGCTGATTCTGGGTTGGGATAGGGAGAGTATAAGCTGGGCCCAAATCGTTTTGTACCAGAACACTAAGGAATGATAAAGATGAATAGGGCATGTCACAAGGACACATTTGAAGGGGAGCAATTGCTCCTCAGTTGGGAGGTAGTCTAACCAGCTCCCAGGGGACAGTTTGGTGATGATAATGGATTATAATACATTGAATCAAAGAATTCTTTAGACTTTAGTGATACTAAAAGGAGGCGGAGCTAGAAAAGAAAAAGTTTTTAATGTCCAAAGTTAATAATGTAAAAGGAATGATTCCACACACCATTTTACCACCATCACAGTCATCATTGATTCAGGCACGGACCATCAATGGATGATGAGACCGTTGGGTAGAGTTGTTAAGGAACATGATCTGCATACTCTCTCAAGGCATATCACATGGATTATTCATTAGTTACAAAAGGGAATTTCTCTACTAATGGAAAAATTGGGCAAATACTAACCTTTACTGAATGATGAACCTGTAGCATCATCACTGATAGTGTTACAGATTGGCATCATGTGCATCTGATATGATGTGGTGGGAAAGATAACGTCATTGGGTGATAATCCTGCTGAAATCCAGAGGAGCCAATCACACAAAGCCAAATAGTATGGCCTGGACTCTTCAAAACATCAGTGTCATCAAAGACAAAGAGCAGGGCATTGCAAGTGACGTGCCAGCAAAGGCAATGCAGGATGCATGATGGGATTCCGAGTCGCCCACAGCACAGAAAAAAAACAGCTATAAAGAACGGTCTTGGGGCAAGTGGGGAATTTGGTGTATGGCCTATTTTTGAGGTAATAATCCGTTTTAAATTTCTTGGATACCCAATGGTACTGTAATCATGTAGGAGAATGTGTTTTTGTTCTTAGGTGTTACATACTTGAAATCTTTAGGGATGAACTATTCATGCTGTGATTTTCTAATGATCAGTTCCCCCTAAAAACCCAAACAATGTAAATGAAATCTGGCAAAAAGATAATAATCCATGAATCTCATGAAGCATTTGTAAGTATATGACATGCTATTCTGTCAACTTTTCTGTAGGTTTGCAATACTTCAAGATACAAATCGAGAGAAGTAAGATGTTCGTGTATGAAGCCACAGAATTATTTAATATCAGTTTCCTATGGGCTGCTAACACCAGCAGCTCTGCCTTTTGGCGGCACTTTGAGAAGTGTTACCCACGTGATAGAATAATTCCATTTCCACCATTCTGCCACATACGGGATATTATTAACTTCTGGTTACTTCCATATTACAGTGATCAAATTGTTGTCAGAAATAACATTCTGGTTTCAGTCTGTCTGTTCATATTTATTCTACTTACCACCTCTCCACCTTGAGACCACAGAATGTTAATTCCTTCGTAGTGTTGTTCAGTTGTTTTTTCTTGTGTAAATTCTGTTTAAGTTTTAAATGTTTAACTTTTCTTATGTAACAACTGTTTTAGGTGATAAAAATATGAATATATACAGTCTCTGTAGTCAAGGGGTTCATACTTTGATAATATAATTTGGGCATTTAGGCCAGCTAGAACACAGGTGTTAGGTGCTGTAACAGTGATCAAAATGACTCTCATTTTGTAGGTGAGACAGAAAGGTTAAGTAGTCGGCTCCACATGAAACAGTATGGGACAGAACTCGGACTTGAACCCAGGTTATCTGGGTCTTGAATGCCATATCATGGCAAGGGAACAGTTGGTTTTGCTTGGAACATGGAACTAGGAAAGGTTCCAGGCCTTGGACATTGGACCTA
Organism: Saguinus oedipus; assembly: GCA_031835075.1. Taxonomy (NCBI): domain Eukaryota; kingdom Metazoa; phylum Chordata; class Mammalia; order Primates; family Cebidae; genus Saguinus; species Saguinus oedipus. The sequence continues at coordinate 37,826,439 of CM063175.1, read as the reverse complement.
GGTCTTGAGAGGGTGCATAGGATTTTACCAAATGATGGTGAGAAAACATCACAGGCAGACAAATAGCAAACATTTGTCACAAAGGCTGAAAACGCATCGTGTGTGGGAATGGCAGATATTTCAGGGTGGCCGGATCACAGAAGTAGCAGGAGGTAGAACTGGAAGTTGAATTGGGCCACATTCTGAAAGGCTGCTCGCTCATGTGTGCTGTGCTAAGAAATTTGAACTTTACTTTTGGAAAATGGGTAGCCGTAGAAGGCTTCTCAACTGGGACATGTATAAAAGTTGTGGTAGCAGTGTGGAGGCTGGAGTGAAGATGGGTCCCAGCAGGAAGCTTCTGCTTTCATCCAGGAACTGATTGCCTGAACTAGGGCAGAGGACAGGATGGAAGCGTGAGACAGAACATGGGCGCAGCGGAGTGTGATTCGGGGGTGGGAAGTGAGAGAAAAGGAGGACTTAGTGGGTAGTGATACTGTTAGTTCATGTCAGGGAAGAAGGCTACCAGCAGCGTGTTTGGAAAGATTGTTTTAAAGTCTCTGTTGAACTTCAAGTAGAGTTTCTAATACACTGTTAGAGTCTAGTTTTGTCTTGGTGTGATTGCGTCTATGGCAAAATGACATTTCTTAGCTTGTTTTTCTAGGGCACTTAAGTTCACATTTGTCACATATGACTATGTTTTCAGTTACTTCTTCAAAATAGTTGCTAGAATAGTTAGCTTCAGCATCTTTAGTGAGAAAATATATTTTATCTATGAAGTTTAGATTCATGAGTGGGGGAAGAAGACTTCCATGTGCATTGAAGTTTGGTATTGTTGAACTGACAGCATTATGGAGTTAAAACTTAAACTGGATTGAATTACTGATTAAAATTATAATTTTAAGATCCTATAGCTTCCCAAGGTATATATGTGTGTGTGTGTGTGTGTGTGTGTGTGTGTGTGTGTGTGTGTGTGTGTATGTGTTTTGTTCTTGCAGTGTGGGAATGTGTAGCATTTAAAATAATCTGTATGTATGATAAGCATTAGAATGTGAAAGTGTGCCTTTAAAAAAATGAAACTTCCTAAAGTGATTCATTGATAATTCATGGTCATAAAAATGAAAGATAGGAAGAGACCTGCTAGATCTCAGCAGGGTTGTTCCTGGCAAAGTGTATGTTATTATACTCTTGGGTTGGCTTAAATTATTTGGTGTTTTCCTGTTGGTAGAAAAAAGGATTATGCTTTGAAGAAGTCAGGGGAGAAAGTACAGAGGAACAGAAAATACCAAATGGCAATTTAGATCAATCTTAATTTTTCACAGCTTGGCCTTCTCTAAAGTCACATTTAGCAGAAACATTAATTAGATCTCAGTGCCCCACTGAGTTTTAAAATTAAACATATTTCTGGAACCATCTGCAACATTTTATCACTAATAATCTAATGAGGAATATGCTTAGCCTTTTGAAAAATGTGAATTATAGCAGAATAGCTTTTGCTCATGAGTGCTCATCTTTTATTATGAGAAACCCATCAAAAATTTTAAAAAGATTTAAGTAATTTAAGAGTTTTAAGAATATGCTTAAAAATGAAATTTGATTAAAAATATTCTCATTGGTGAGATACTGTTCCTAAGTTCAGGATTTTCTTTGGAATTTTATGCTTCTTTTAGGTCTAAAAATACTGGTAGTGAGGCATATATGCCATCTGCCAGCATAATGCCTGCCTGTTTGAGGCTGGATCACAGACACTAAGGAGCTGCTGCTTCCATCCAGGAACCACGATTGCCTGGACTAGAGCAGAGGACAGGGTGGGAGCCAGAGATGTGGTGGCTCAGAGTGTTCGTCTTGGAGCCAGGCTGCCTGGCTTTGAATTCATCTTCACCACTTACAAGAGGGGTGACTTGGGGCAAGTCTCTTAAGCCCTTTATGCCTCTGTTTCCTCATTGTAAAATGGTGATGATCACACCTATCTTACGGGATTGTAGTGAGCGTGCATCTTTGAGCATAAAATGTATCCTCAGAATGATTTTTTTTCTGTGTAGACTTGTATTTCCATTGCTTTTCATTCAAATACGTGCTACACTCATAGGTGCAGGTACTTAGGGAAAAATACTCATCCTCCTGGAAATCAAAGAGGTAAAGAGCGAGCATTTTCCCTCTTACTTTGCCCACCCATTCCCCAGCCCTGCTCCCCCATGTCACTTCAGTGGGCATGCCAGAGACCTCTGCCAAGTTTGGCAGCCTGGAGTCCTGCTGCTTTTGTAAACCCTTTGCAGCTGCTGTCAGGCCCTGCTGTCTCAGAAAGACATGCATTCTCCTGGCTGCCTAGAGCATTCTTTCCCACACTGCATTTGATGAAAACCCTAATCTCCCTTTTCCTCATTTTGGGCTCATTTTCCCTGGCATGCCTAGGTGGATTTGACTGTCCCTTCTGCCATGGCCTTGCTGCCTGCACTGGTGCCGCACACAACGCAGTGTGCCCATTGTCCGTCGTTGTTAGCACCTGGTCCGATTTCCTTAGGGCAGCAACTATTATTTATTATTCTTTTAATAATTTCCTCTAGCATAGGGCTAGTTATAATCTTTCTATAAATAAATAAACAGCCACTTTTACTTTAAAAAACCAACTCTTTCCAAAAACATCAATATACTAGAATTTAGTAAAATGAAAAGAGAATTAAATTCTGAAGTTGTGTTTTTGTTGCTTTGTAAAATATTTCAAAATATTTTAAAATTTTCTTTTTGTTTAAATTTGTAGAATACACAAGATTTTTGGTTACTTTGAAAGTCTTGGAAAATTTAAGTAATATCTTTATCCTTTTACCTAGACAGAGCATTTCCTGTTAATCTTAACTTTAGCTATGGACTACTGTTGATACAGTTCTGATATTATCCAGCTTTTTAAAAGTTAAATAGGATATCTGCTACCTAATACAGCATAACCTTTTTTAGTAGTCCTTTTTTAAAGCAGCATTTTCTTTGAAGTTTTTTATAATTTGTAAGTAAAGAAACAACAGTAACAATGAATATCAATTTTATTTTAGCAAAAGCACCTGGAAATTGAAAGAACTACCAAATGGCTGAAGATGCTGAAAGGATGGGAAAAATACAAGAACACTGAAAAGGTAATTTAAAATAATGTTATTTCCATATGAAACTATATCAACTCAATGTGGATTTTTCCAGTAGAAGTTTTTATTTAATTATAAGAGTATTACATTCATATTTGTTTTTGAAATTTTAGTTTAATCTAGCAGTATGCCTCAAATTAGGAGTTTTTATATTGTAAGTATCATAATACCCAATTCAAATTGGTTTCAACATTTAAGAGTCTGTATCGTATGGTCCAAAGGTAGGATGGGTTTCAGGAGTGATTTAATTCACTGCTTAATGAAGCTTCCTGTGCCATAGTTTTGTACATCTCTTCTTTGCCTTCTGCACTGTCAGCTCCAACTTGATGTTGGCTTCCCTTTGAGGTCAGAGTCACGGGAGTAGTTCCAGGCTTTATATCCACGGGTAATACTGCTCAGAAAGAGAAACAGAGTTGGCCTCTGAAAGCATTCCCTAAAGCAGGAGCAAACTCCTTTTTCAAAAACTTCTAGCAAGCCTCCCCTTAAATCTTTCTGCATTGCGTTGAGTTTGTGCTAAATTAATTAGAGAAAAATACATACCACATTAATATCACCACCAGTTTCAGCAGGAAAGGCTTTAAACAGTGGGGAGATGTCAAGCTCCTGGTGGTAGTTTTCCAGATTGTAAGTTTTACTTGAAAGGTCAAATGTTATCCGTGGCAATAAATACTGTATCAGTATCTTCCTTCAAGTGACAGGCTCACTTAAGATAAATTTGAGAAAATGTCTGCCAGATACTCAGTGCTTGAGTGACAGTTGCTTAGTCAGTTATTCTTTCAAGTAATAACAGTGTTTTAAGAAAATGTTCATGATTCAAACAGTTTTATCATTGAAGCGCTTTTTCTTGAGACAGTTGTTGCACGAGGTCGTGCTGCACAGAGCTCTGTATGCACTTCCCATTTCATCACTACTCAGTATGGTAATAAGACCTCCATCGAAGATAAATATTTAATAAAGTCAACACTTTTTACTACTGCATCAAGGACATTAAGTTAAACTGACTTTTTAAAACACTGAGTGAGGAGTCACTGATGCCACACTGCAGTACGACTGCTGCCTTGATTTGTGCCAGGAGCCAGTAGTTTTACCACCATAGCTTTTTTTAATCATCAGTGCAAAAGTTAGCACTGTAAAAAAGAAAACAAGTTTAATTATGAAAATGGTTTTGATTTCATGGACCATACTTTGAGAACCACTGACATCTAAGTCTCAGTTTCCTTATCTGCATAATGGAGATAACAGTGTCCCATTTCGTCCCACTTCAAAGAGACGAAGATTTCATGATTTTAAGCATGTAAAGTACTTAGCATTGTACCTTACATAGAATAAGCATTTAGTAAATGTTAACTATGCCTATTAATTTCTTGAAGGAAGACTGAACAATAAAAAAATTTTAAAGGAAAAAAAGAAATCTTTCTTAGTCTTAACAGCAAAACACAGCTGAGTTAACTGTTGGGATTTTTGTCCATTTCCTCACACTTCTTTCAGTGTAATCCTTTCTTTTCCCTTTTTGTATAGATACACATTACCTTATGTTAACATTTGCCAATCAGAATTCCAGGGATCATCAATTTCTTGGCCTCTAGTAGATATTCTGAAGCAGTATAGCCTGATGATGACGAGGCAGATTCTAGAGGCACACTATCATGGGTTCAAACCCTGCCTCTGCCAGTTACCAGCCATGTGACCTTGGGAAAGGCATTTAACTTTTTTCTGCTGTACTACCTACCCCATTAGGCCTGTTGTGAGGATTAAATATGTTAGTTTATATAAAGCATAACATAGTGTCAGGTGCTTACTATGCAGTCAGTGTGCCTTGCTTATTATTAAATGAGGAAGGGCTCTCTGGTTAAATAAAGTTGGGGAAACCTGAGCTAAACAAAGTTAAGCAAGATTTCTTTCTTTACTGTAGGGTTATCTGGTCTTTAATACGTGGTGTGAATTTTTAAGGGGGATGTTAAATTACATGAAATTGATTTAACCACGGCAGTCTATACTCATATCCTTAGTTCGGCTCTTACATTACTTTCATCAGGAGTGAGTTCATTTGGGATTGTTGATTTTGTTAACTGTCTTAGCATTAGGTTTAGAACTCCAGATGTTTTGAAGAGAACTTGGTTCAAAGTAGAATATTAGTTACAACATCTGTTCTCTTGTTTAATATTATGCAGTCTCAGATTGGCCTACATTTGACAACTACTTTACCTTATATCTTTGTGGAAAGATTGCTCAAGTGGGAATTACAGGGTAGATTTCAGTGCATTGCACCTATGCTTTAATCTCACATTCATTCTAATAAAATATTTGTAGAATTACATGGCTTTATGTTCTTCTCTAGTATACATATGCCTATGAAAGTACGTAAGCCTCTCTAAAAATGAGCTGTTCTACTGGGCTATTATTCTGACAGCAACTCTGGCTAATGCAGTTCCCATTAAGAGAGATTTTAGCAGTGCCATTTCTTTGAAGTATAATTTTGAAGCACTCTCCCTTAACTATAATGCTAGAATCATTTGATGATATATATCGTCCAATTTGGTGTGAAACAGAACAGAATGAACCTTCTAAAAGAGTTACTGCTTTCAGTTCACACCTAGTTTTAAATTGTATTCAAGTAAAAAAGAAAAACAGCATGTTTCTTGTCTTTCAAGGAGAAGGATGTTTTCTCTCCACAGATTGCTTACTTATATAGTAGTGATACAGAGAAATTCTAAAAATACTTGAAATAAAAATATAGCTCTGGTAGAGAATATTTGGATTTTTAGAGCCAAAGCTTTAATGAAAAACAATTTCCATTAAAGTTGTTCCTTTTGCCTCCATTCTCATAGTGACTGCCTCCCTATGTACAGTAGTATTGTATTGTTAATTTTTGTTTGTTTGTTTGTTTTTAGACAGCATCTCACTCTGTTGCTCAGGCTGAGATGCAGTCACACAGTTAGAGTTCTCTGTAGCTTGCAACTCCTGGGCTTAAGCGATTGTCCTGCTTTGGCCTCCCAAGTAACTGGGACCCACAGGCAAGCACCACCATGCCCGCTAATTCAATTTTTTTTTTTTTTTTTTTTGGTAGAGACCGGGTCTTGCTATGCTGCCCAGGCTGGTCTCAAATTCCTGGCCTCAAGTGATTCTCCTTCCTCAGCCTCCAAAAAGCATTGAGATTACAGGCATGAGCTACTGTGCCCAGCCTGTATTTTAAAAATACAGTCTAGTAAGTGAAGTGATCTTTGTTAAGTAAAGACCATTATGATTTAACTGGTTATGATATACTTGTGTCTAAGCTATGGTGTAACAAAGTACCTCTCCAGATACACGTTTTTTTGTTGGCTAAAATAATTGAATGGACCTTTCAGACCGTATTAACCATTTTTTTTGTTACCGACTGGTAAATGGAGGCATATTGCTTAAAAATAAATATCTTAAGGTCACATAGCTTGTTAGCAACAAGCAAAGAATGTCCAGACTCTAGAGCTCATTTAACTATACCGTCTTTTATGCCAGCTTTCCCTTTTGGTGTCTGTTGGGAGTAGAATGTAGTTATAAAACTCTTGTTACCCAGGCTGGAGTGCAATGGCACGATCTCGGCTCACTGCAACCTCTGCCTCCTCGGTTCAAGCAGTTCTCCCGCCTCAGCCTCCTGAGTAGCTGGGATTACAGGCACGCGCCACCATGCCCAGCTAATTTTTGTATTTTGAGTAGAGACGGGGTTTCACCATGTTGACCAGGGTGGTCTCGATCTCTTGACCTCGTGATCCACCCGCCTCGGCCTCCCAATTGTTTGAATTATTTAAGTTGATTTTTAAATGTTTCTGTGGGACTACTATAGACTTTTGAAAGATTTTATTTATCAAATCTATGAAATAAATTCATAGAAGAATCTTAAAGGTGATACTTTTGAAATTAGAATATTGCAATATTGTTAAAATTCAATATGTAGAAGTTATTTATTATGGTTGTTAAGAGTATGGATTCTGAGGTCAGACTCAGACTAACTGAATTTGAGTTCCTATAACACAGTTTCTTTTGAGTTGGTTACCTAACCTTTCTGTCTTAATTTTTTTCATTTGCAAAATGCATATGTTAATAATGATACTTACCTCTTTAGGGATGCAGTAATATAATGAATAAATTAATTTAGAAACACAAGCATAGTGTCAGCTCATAATACGTAATCAGAAAGTGTTCTTTAAACTATGGTTGTTGTTACTGTTGGATGCATCATTACCCACATCCCCGCTCCCACCCTCACTTTCCCTTCCTGGCACATTCCTATTCCGTTTTGAGTTTATGGTCATTTTCTCTAAAGGAAATACTTTCCTCTCACACATGATTAGTTCCTCCTTTCTTCTGTTATCTCTAAGGCAGGCTCAGGATGACAGCCCCTGTGTTGGACCCATAGGAAGTGACCACCACAGCAGTTCATGCCACTCTCACCCCAGCAACTTTGTCCCTAACCCTTTTCTAGTTCTCTCTTAGAATTGTATGTATCCTTTTGTAGAAGGGCGAGCCACTCCCTGGTCACTCCTCTCACAGATCCAGATGGTGTGGTGCCCACCATTCTCCTTTTACTGTACTCACTCCCTGGGTAGTCTGTCTGCCATGAGCTCCTCCATCACGGTGTGATGCTCAGCCCTGGTGGCAGTTGGTGTGTGTGGCTGTGTTTTATCATAAACGGTTCTCTGTTTAAGGTGTAATTAGCTGCTATGTATTTCTCTTCCCACTGTACTATGCGTTCCACAGATCTTTTTCATGTTTGTAGCCACAGGACCTCATAAGCACTGGCCGCAAAGCAGGCATTTATTACAAGTATCATTTTAGAATGTATGAATGATGTTCATTTAGGGGTTGAGGACAACCAGCTCTCACTTTTTACTGACAAATTCTGCCACTTTAATAAAGCTATAATTTTTAAAAGACAGTGTGATTTGGCAGAAAGTCCCTGAATTTGTAATAAGAAGATGAAACTTTTTGACCTAGGCCAGATAGTTTTCTTCTGTTCTTAGTTTCCTTCCATTTTAAGTGGAAACCACCCTGAGCCTACACGCTGAGACTGTTGTAGAAAAGGTGAAATGCTGCTTTGTCAGCTGAAGGATTGTCAACAAATGTGAACTGGCCTCCTGTTACGGAGAATAAGCACATTTCATCAATGTTTGGATATAATTCCTACTTTGTTTTATAACGTTTGTAAAATCCCTGTGGTAGTTGAAAATTTGTGAAGAGAGCTGTATAACTGTGAAAAGTTAGTCTGTCGTGTAACAGCACAGGTATTTGAAAAACAACCAGCACAATTAAAACATTTTTATTTTAGGGTCTTTTAATTTAATTCTTTTCCTACTATATGTGATTTTTGTGTACATGTTTTGTTTTGTCACCTCCTGCTTGGATTCAAAGACATCCTTTTTATGTTCCTTTGAAGTTTTTGGTGTAGTTAATATTATCATTATTCTCGTGCTTTCCGCTCTTGGGGCTTTCTTCGTATTTTCCTGTTTGGTATTCCATGTATTTCAGTAAGTCCATTTGGGCAAAACCATGTGCCATGATCATGGGGAGATGGTCTTTGTTTTTTACTGTAAAATGAGGCATCTTTTATACCATCTTGTGTTTGCTTTTGGACAAGTTATTTAACCTCTTTGTGATTCACTTTCTACATTGGTAAAATCGAGTTGTTGGCATAATTAAAGTTACAGGGTTGCTGGTATAATTAAATGAGGTAAATGTCCATAAATAGCATAAAGGAAAGGGATAAAATAAAACAGTTTTACTAGTTAAATAGTTTCTTAATAGTTGATAAATAGTTTCCAATAGATGTTAAATAGTTTCTTAGAACAGTTTCTTGTAGATAGTAAATGCTCAATAAAAGTTTGGGTTAATTGTTGCCATGGGTGATAATGACACTGTATCAGTGTTTCTTTCTTAACCTTTCCCATATGTACCTAATTTTTTATTTTAGCTCTGTCCTAGTACAGAGACCATTAATTTTTTATTTCTACCCCCAAATTTTTTACTTTTTAATGTAATCACAGCAAATCGATGGATTTTTTTTCCCTAAATCTAGATTTAACTTTAAGATAAATGAGGGACAGTAACTTATGTACAATTATTGAGTCCAAGATTGAGCAATAGGAATAAAATAATGTCTGAAGGCTTTTCAGGTAATGTAGCTTAAGAAATAAGTGTCAGAGCTCTTACGTTACTCATTAAAAACGTCATTATTTTACTCTCTTGGATCTACTGAAGTCAGTCATATTCAGCTTTCCTATTAAAATTTTACGTTTAGCATTTGCATTGATTTCTACACTTTCTGATACTCAAATCAGCTGCCTGCTGTATAGCATCTTTACTCTAGAATTTAGAAGATAATTTGAAGTGACTTTTTGTGGATGATATTACTTTGAAATCACAGTTGACTGTAATTATGAAATGGTATAGATCATAATCTTCCTTTGGGAAAACAAGTCTGAAATTCACTTATTTTTAACCACACTCAGTTTTCAGTTAATGGTTGTAAATGTCGAGCATGTGGGAAATGTTGCAAGTCTAGTTTTATAGTCAACAGGAAGCCTTTCTGTACATATTCCTCCAGTTAAGGTGATTGCATGGGATTATAATTTCGATGACTGTAGTCACTATCTACTGAAATTTCAAATTCGAGGCATACTATAATTATACCAAAAGAAAAAAACAAATGTTGTAAGTCATTATTTAATTGAATCAACTTTACAGTATTCACTGTTTTATAATGAAAGTTGTTCGACTCTGTCACTCACCTTCAACCACATGATCAAAGTTTCTTAAGGCTGCCTTATGACTTAGTCACTAAAGCTTTAAAAAAAATCTAACTAGTGTGGCCGGGTACAGTGGCTCATGCCTATAATCCCAGCACTTTGGGAGGCCGAGGTGGGTGGATCACGAGGTCAGGAGTTCAAGATGAGCCTGGCCAACATGGTTAAACCGTGTCTCTACTAAAAATACAGAAATTAGCTGAGTGTTGTAGTGTGTGCCTATAATCCCAGCTACTTGGAAGCCTGAGGCAGGAGAATTGCTTGAACCTGGAAGGTGAAGGTTGCAGTGAGCAGAGATTGTGCCACTGCACTCACCTCTGGCAACAGAGCGAGATTCTGTCTCAAAAAAAAAAAAAAAATCAAAGTAGTGTAGTAGTAGGAGTTCAAGCCTTGTGTACTAGTTATCATAGCTCTTCAGTATTTCAGTTATTAGAACTGGCGTCTTATTTCCTGAACCATAACGTTCAAATATATTATGATAATAAGAGAAATTATTACCTGAGGGGCTTCTGCTGTAATTTATTTAATTATTTCCTTGTTTGGACATCTATTTTTAAGTTTCAGAGTGTTACTATGCACAACATTGTGATGACCATAATAGTTTTTATGTTATTTTGAATAACGAGACTTGAGGAAAAAATTAATTACAAGCCCCAATCAAAAGATACAGCCAAAACCTAACGGTATGCTACATCCAGACCCATTTCACATCCAAAGATACACAAAGACTCAAAACAAAGGGATGGAGAAAGACTTACTAACCAAATAGAGATCAAAAATAAATAAATAAATAAGCAGGAATTGCAATTCTCGCATCTGATAAAATAGATTTCAAAGCAACAAAGATACAGTGGTAAAAGGATCAATGCAACAATAAGAGCTAACGATCCTAACACCCAGATACATAAGACCCATAAAGAGATTTAGACTCAATGAGACAGAAAATTGATGAGGATATCCAGGACTTGAACTCAGATCCGGAACAATTAAACTTAATAAATATTTATAGAGCTCTCCATTTTAAATACACAAAATATACATTCTCCACTTTAAATACACGAAATATTGATTGGCCATTATTAATACCCATTTTTAGAATAAAGCAATATTCCCGTTTTCTCTCCCTCTTTTTCTTCCTCTTTCTTCCTCTCCTTCACTCCTTTTTTTCTTTCTTTTAAAACAAAAAAAGAAAAATAAACACTTGCTTTAACCACCAAAAAAAAAGAATTTAACTGACAAAGAATTAGTTTATACATTAAAATTGACAATAAAAATAATCCCCTTAATTGCTATATATAATGTAGACTCTCATGTGTATAATTCAATTATTAGTGATTAAAAATTAACCATATTTTTGGCTCTGGGGGCAAATAGCTAATATTTTTTTAACTTTCCATGTCCAAGTAGCTATCATTAAAAAAAAAATTAATTACAAGAAGATAGAAGTATGTTGAATCTGAAGATTCTTAGGGCCATAGCAGTGCACTTTCAAGGATGGAGGAGTTGATAATACTGATGTTTTATACGTAATTTCATTCAAAAGTGATGTCTTTCCTTTATGGAGATTTATTGCTGGTTTTGTCTTAACAGATAGCGTCAGTGTCATTTAAGAAAAAGAAAAAAGTTTTCCTGAAGAAGTAGCAAGAACTAAAAAGAGGAGAGAAAAGAAGGAGAAAGGGCAGGGGAAGGGAAATGAGAGTGTCTGAGAGAGAGAACGCTGAAAATTGCCGATAGGATTAATTGAGGTATCAGATGTGGAGAAGCTTGGTATCTTCCGGAGAGACCGATGAGAAGGGGTAGGAAAGAGATTAGGAGTTAGACAGCACTCTGCATTCCATGAAGACGTTTTGGGGACAAGGCAACCTTTTTGCTGTTCGGAGCATCTTTTCGGTGTGTGGAATGAAAGGAAGAAAGTGTGTAACAAGTTAATTATATCATCCGGGAGTGTGTAAATCAGGTGCTCACACCTTTAAAAAGAGCACTGACTGCTTTTATGCCACTTAAGGGTCACTTCTGTAATGGCCTGAACATACTAATGCACTGGGCATTTTTAACAGTTTCTTGTTTTATTCTCTTCTTCTTTGTGTCTCCCTCTTAGAATCTCTAAAAATAGAGATGACAGTATCTCAGTGTGCCATGTTTAAAGGTATGACTAAATTGCCGTGGATACTTTGAAAATACAATGCTAACAAATATCAACAAGATTGACTGTAGAGACTAGTCTAAGTTTTTGTCAGTTTGTAACCTTTGGTTTTCTTTTAATAAGTTTCATAGGCGAATTTACAAAGGAATCCCACTCCAGCTCAGAGGTGAAGTCTGGGCTCTCCTTCTTGAGATCCCTAAAATGAAAGAAGAAACAAGAGACCTGTACAGTGTGAGTAGCTAAAGCTAACCTGTTATTTTGAAATTAAAAAGTAAAATCCATTTCTTTTATCTTTCAGGGTGGCATAAGATATTCATATGATTACTTAAAATTATATTGCATTGGGGGTTTTGGAGGTCTATTACTTGTTTTGTTGATTGCAAAATACTTCTTAAATTTTAAACAGATACTTAGTAAAAATGTTAACTTTCTGTATCAATCAGTAAGTAACAATTGCTTTTCAAATACATAAATGATCAGTTAAAGTACTGCAGTGATCAATGTTGGGACATGGTTGCAGGGAAAATGGACTCAGCCTGATTATAGCTGTGTGTTTGCCATATGGTGTTAATGAAGAGATTTGTGATATCACTTTGAGAGTCTGTGGGAAACAGCAGCAGAATTCAGTTTAACCATACCTGCTGTGTATGATTCTTTTCTTGTAGCATGAAAAAAAAAATGACTTTACCTCAAGATTTTTAGGGTATCTCTAGGTTTTATTATTTATCAATAAGAGTTAAGCTTTTGACTGAGTGATACTTTTTTTCTTGAGTTAGGTAATGCATTAAATGTATCTCCTTGTCATCTCACAGCTATACCCTTTCCAAACCTAAAATTGCTGTTTTTTTTGGGGGGGGGTCAATACTTTTTTTTTCTTAAACCTTTAAGTTCAGGGATACACGTGTGCAGGATGTAAAGATTTGTTACATAGGTAAATGTGTGCCATGGTGGTTTGCTGCATAGATAATCCCATCAACTAGGTTTTAAGCCTTAGCATCCATTAGCTATTCTTCCTGATGCTCTCCTTCCTACCACCACCCCTCGCTTACAGGCTCTGCTTTGTGTTGTTCTCCTCGTGTCCGTGTAGTCTCATCATTCAGCTCTCACTCATAAGTGAGAACATGTGGGATTTGGTTTCTGTTCCTGTGTTAGTTCACTGAGGGTAATGGCATCCAACTCCGTCAATGTCTCTGCAAAGGACATGATCTTATTCCTTTTTAATGGCTGCATAGTATTCCATGATGTCTTTGTACCACATTTTCTTTATATAGTTTGTCATTGATGGGCATTTAGTTGTTTTTTAACTTGAATAATCACCATTAAAGGTCATATCTTACCGTTTTGATTTACATTTCTCCAATGATCAGTGATGTTGACCTTTTTTTCATGTTTATTGACCTCATGTATGTCTTCTTTTGAGAAGTGTCTGTTCATGTCCTTTGCCCACTTTTTAATGGGATTTTTTTCTTGTAAATTTGTTTAAGTTCCTTGTAGACTTTGGATATTAGATTTTCATCAGATGGATAGATTGCAAAAATTGTCTCCTATTCTGTAGGTTGTCTGTCCACTCTGATGATAGTTTCTTTTGCTGTGCAGAATTGCTTTAGTTTAATTAGATCCCATTTGACAATTTTTGGTTTTGTTGCAGTTGCTTTTGGTGTTTTCATTATGAAAACTTTGTGCCTATGTCCTGAGTGGTATTACCTAGATTTTCTTCTAGGGTTTTTATGGTTTGGGGTTTCACATTTAAGTCTTTAATCCGTCTTGAGGTTTTTTTTTGGGGGGGTGGGGGCAGAATCTTGCTCTGTCATCAAGCTGGAGTGCAGTGGTATGATCTTAGTTCACTGCATCCTCTGCCTGCTGGGTTCAGGCAATTCTCCTGCCTCAGCCTCCCGAGTAGCTGGGATTATAGGTGTGTGCCACCACGTGCAGCTAATTTTTCTATTTTTAGTAGCGATGGATTTCACCATGTTGCCTGGGATGGTCTCCATCTCTTGACCTTGTGATTTGCTTGCCTCAGCCTCCCAAAGTGCTAGGATTACAGGCTTGAGCTACCACGCCTGGCTGAGTTAACTTTTGTATATGGTATGAGGAAGGGGGTCCAGTTTCAATTTCCTGCATGTGGCTAGCCAGTTATCCCAGCACCATTGTTAAATAGGGAGTCCTTTTCCCATTGCTTGCTTTTGTCAAGTTTGTCAAAGATCAGATGGTTGTAGGTGTGTGGTCTTATTTTTGAGTTCTCCGTTCTGTTCCATTGGTCTGTGTGTCTATTCTTATGTCAGTCCATGCTATTTTGGTTCCTGTAGTCTCGTAGCGTAGTTTGAAGTCAGGTACTATGGTGCCTCCAGCTTTGTTCTTTTTCCTTAGGATTGTCTTGGCTTTTTGGGCTTTTTTGTTGCTGCTGTTCCATATGAATAAAAAAAAAATTTTTTTTTAACTCTGTTAGAACGTCAATGGTAATTTAATGGGAATAGCATTGAATCTATAAATTACTTTAGGTGGTATGGCCATTTTCACGATATTGATTCTTCTTATCCATGAGCATGAAATGTTTCTCCATTTGTTTGTGTCCTCTCTGATTTCTTTGAGCAGTGGTTTGTAGTTCTTGAAGAGGCCATTAAGTTGCTTGTTAGCTGCATTCCTAGGTATTCTAGTATTTTTGTAACAATTGTGAATGGGAATTCATTCATGATTTGGCTCTCTGCTTGCCTGTTGTTGGTATATAGGAATGCTAGTGATTTTTGCACATTGATTTTTATATCCTGAGACTTTGTTGAAGTTGCTTATCAGCTTAAGAAGCTTTGGGGGATCTCAAGTTGACAACCTAATATCGCAGCTAAAAGAACTAGAGAACCAAGAGCAAACAAGCCCCTAAGCTAGCAGAAGACAAGAAAACCAAGATCAAGGCTGAACTGAACGAGATAGAGACAAACTATTCATAAAAATCAATGAATCAGGAGCTGGTAGTTTGAAAACATTTAATAAAATAGACCACTAGCTAGACTAATAAAGAAGGAAAGAGAGAAGAATCAGATAAACACCATCAGAAATGATAAGGAAGATACCACCACTGACCCCACAGAAATACAAACAACCATCAGAGAATATTGTAAACACCTCTCCGCACATAAACTAGAAAATCTAGAAGAAATGGATATATTCTTGGACACATACATCCTCCCAAGACTGAACCAGGAAGAAATTGAATCTCTGAATAGGAAAATAATGAGTTCTGAAATTCAGATATTAATAACTAGCCTACCAACCAATAAAAGCCCAGGACCAGATGAATACACAGCTGAATTCTACCACAGGTACAAAGAAGAGCTGGTACCATTTCCACTGAAACTATTTTTAAAAATTGGAAAAAGAGGGGTTCTTCCCTAACTTACTCTGTGAGGCCAGCATCATCCTGATAACAAACCTGGCAGAAATACGACCAGCAAAGAACACTTGAGGCTAATATCCTTGATGAACATTGATGCAAAAACCCGCAATGAAACACCGGCAAACTAAATCCAGCAGCACATCAAAAAGCTTAGTTACCACAATTCAGTTGGCTTCATCCCTGGGATGCAAGGTTGGCTCAACATGCATGAATCAGTAGATGTGATTCATCACATAAACAGAACTAAAGGCAAAAATCACATGATTATCTCAATAGATGCAGAACAGGCCTTTGATGAATTTCAACATCCCTTCATATTAAAAACTCTCAATACTCTCGGTATTGAAGGAACATACCTCAAATTAGTAAGAGCTGTGTATGACAGACCCACAGCCAACATCATACTGAATGGGCAAAAGCTGGAAGCATTTCTCTTGAAAGCTGGCTCAAGACAAGGATGCCCTCTGAAAGTTCTGGCCAGGTCAATCAGATAAGAGAAGGAAATAAAGGGTATTCAGATAGGAAGAGAGGAAGTTAAATTACCTTTGTTTGTGGGTGACATGATCCTGTATGTAGAAATAAAAATTATTTATGGTTTAAACCTATAGCCTATTCTAAAAGATGCTTTGGTGCTCTTTTGATTTTTTTCTTGTCTGTGTGTATGTCTGCGCGTGCGCGCGTGCACATTCAGGTAAAATTTCATCCAGATGAAAAGTGATACGTACTGGATAATATAAAGAGTTATTCGTTTTAAATTTAGCTGTTTGGACCCTACACAGAATATCTATTTTAGGATTTTAGAATTCCGAATTATTTTAGAGTGGTGATTAGCTATTTGTTCTTTGTGTCATAGTTTTACAGTCAGTGTTCAAAATGATGTCTGAGAGAACATAATATGAAATATAACCCCAGCACCTAGTACACTGTGCCTAGCATATGGTAGGTGCTCTGTTAGTATTTGTTTAAATAATGAAAGTAAAAAGCACTTTATTTACATGCTGTATTCATTTCCTCGCGCTACTATAACCAAGCACCATTAAATGGCTTAAAACGGCAGAAATCTCTCTTTCACAGTGGTTAAGGACAGAAGGCTGAAATTACGGTGTCAGTTGGACAAGCTTTCTCTCAGCGCTCAAGGAAGGCATCCTTCCTGGCCTCTTTCAGCCTCCGGCGGTGGCCTGCCATCCTTAGTGAGGCTCAGCTGCATGGCTCCATCCCTGCCTTCCTTATCACCTGGCCACCTTCCCTCCCATGTCTGTGTGTCTCTGTCTTTCCTCATGGGGTTAATAGTTATTGCATCTAGGGTCCACCCTCACCCAGTATCTTAACTTACCCCGTCAGAGGCCCTATTTCCAGCTGAGGTCACACTCATAGGTTCTTGGTGGACATGAATTTTGGAGAGATACTGTTCAACCCAGCTTGCCTGCTAATAGGAATCTAGTTTTCAGTTATATTTTAGACTCTTTCTGTATAGAATAAAATTATCAGATGCCCAGTTAATACAAGAGAACCATTTAATAAAAACCGACAGCAGCTACAACAAAAGAAATAACTTACCAGCCAGTGTCTTCAAACCTGTAATTTTCAACACTGTCATCAATATTATTTTTACTATTTGAGTTTCCCCCAGTATCAATATTTAGTCAACGTTTTTTTCTTTTGTCATCCACTCTTTCTCTCTCTACAAAGTGGTATACATTGCTCTCCACATATCCACCACAAACTAGAACTTCAGTAGGAATAAAACTATGACCTTCTCTTAATCTGCGGAGACTTTTCTCAGATGGGTAAAACTATTTGAACCCAGCATATTATGAGCATTCAGTCCTTCAAGTTCCTGTGGTGGCCTGTTTATCTTTTCTTGTCCCCCTGAAGCTCCCTGGGTGGTGCTGAAGAATGTATGAAGATGAATAGGTACAGTGTCAAGAATGTTTTCTTCTAGGTTGGAGGAGATGTGATTGCATAGAAATATTTAATAATGGTATGTGATAAATATTCTACAAGCAGGAGAACAAAAAACTTGGCTGAGTTGAAAAGAGGGTAAGAAAAGAAATCACCTTTATGGTCCAGGAAGATGTCATGGCATAGGAGGTGTCTCCGTGGGGCTTTGTTTCCCACAGGAAGGAAAAAGATTGGGGAATTTCAAAGAACATTGCAAAGACCTTCCTGATCTCCTCCCTCCAATTTGGAACTGATTAGTTTTAACTTGAAGCTTCATGTTGCTGTATTTTAAAAACAAAGTACCTACGTTAACATGAGGAGAGCCGACATTATTTGAGTACTTTGATGTCTAAGTGTTCCATGGGAATTACCCCATTTAATTCCTGCAGCAATGGCAAGACGCAGGTTTCGTCATGGTTAGTGTATTTATCTTACAGATGAGGAAACTGAGCTTAGTGAGGCTAAGTAATTTTTCACCCCAGGGTTAGCAAGTGGCAGGGGCAGGATTTACAATCCAGGCTGTCTTGGCTGCTCTCATTTAATGTCTTCCTCTCTCCTTTTAACTTCATCTCATTTTTATTTTTCTCTCTTCCATCTAGCAGTGTACCTTACAGATGGTGGGATCGACCATAGTGGAAAAAGAGCCTCATCCACAGCCTTAGTGTGGCCCAGTAATCTTGTAGGCCAAACTCACAATGACAGTGCTCATTGTTTATCTAAATGCTTCCCACTGTACTTCTGCCCTCAGGTTTATACGCTCATTCGATCCCATTTTTTAAAATAAAATGTTTATTTTTATATTACTTTGACACTCGTGGATCTCAGCCTACCTAATCTCAGAGGTAACTGTAGAAACTGTTTACCTCATTTCATTCAGGAGCAAAAACTGTGTTTGATTCCTGCATTACTTTGTAAACATTTTAAGACATAAATAATATTTCTGACCTATTTTTTTACATATTTACCTGGGCCGTTCTAATGTCATGAGGCCTTTTTTATGATGGATTTTCTTGTCCTCTGGAGGAACCGATATTATAGATGTGTTTGGGTCCTTTCTGCCTTCCTATTAACTTTTATTTTAAGGCATTTTTTTTAAATCATGTCTTGTCAAACATTTTCTTCTTGTGTTTTGACATTAATCGAAACCTCTTTTCTTGCCCATTATCTTTAAAAAAAAAAGATGGAAGAGAACAAATATGTACAGATTTATTTTTCAAGCTGTTTTTGTAATATCTTCTGAACCACCTTTTTCAGAAATAATATATAATAATATTTTAGTGATCATATGATTCTAATATAATACTATACATGCCTTCCTCTGTCTTGAGAATTTTGAAACATACTGTGGCTGCTCTTCCTGTTTTAAAAAGCTACAGAAGCACCATTCTCTGAGCTTCAATACACAAAAATACACAGACTCTTAAAACACTTAATAAACACATACTTATTCTAGACATGCCCAGATAGCCTTCTTCCACTTTTAGCTGAAGTCAGGAACAGTTATGTTTTTATATATATTTATTGGAATTGATAAAGCAGAAGTTTACATTACCAGTACATGGTAAATGGGTCAATATAACATATGTATATAAACTCTTATTTATATTAAACATGATTAAATTTTAATCTCCCATCTGTTTAATCATGGGAGATTAAACCTCATTCAGATCCCTTTCCCTTGACAGCAGAGTTTTTATTATAAAAAGGCAAACCCAAAGAAATGAGAAAATGGGAGATACGGTAACAGCTACCAGTTTTGGAAAACCAGAATGCAGACAGACATTGAGTAAACTTAGCAAACTAGAGGAAGCTAAATCCTAAGCTGGCATTGGGAATTGGAGAAGCAACCTGATTAATAGCTCAGAATCTCCGTAAGTCTTGGTAATTGCTAACTGCAGGTACCTCTGGAAGTGGAGGTGAAGCTAAACACAGAAGTGGTTGAAAGTTTGTTTCAGAAGCAGTTAGAGCTCCTTAGGCCCCTCAGTGCTGGCCCAAGACTGGAATTTTGTTATTTGGCGAAGATGCAACAGAGGGCGTCTGCACTAGAGAAAACACAGACCTTGCTGAGGGTGAGCTGCTGTCATGAAAGCAGAGGAGTTGAATATGTTAAATTTTGGATGGTCCAGCCTTTTTCCTCAACTCACCTCCCAGATCACTGGCAGCCAGGTGCTTCTCTTCCCGACAGAAGATTGGAAGAACCTTCTCTGGGGGATGTGATCAGCATAAGAAAATAAACCCAAAGGTACTGACTTCAGGGAACCCCAGTCCAACTGCCTGGCCGGATCCCTCCACAAGCAGGAACACGGTCAGGAAGCCTCACCCGGGCATGCAGCTTTTTAGTGTCCCACTTGCAAATACAAGCAGAAAACGAAGTATCACTATTGGTTTGAAGAAGGGAGCTAACATGAAAGACAAGCCTTAGAAGCACATGGAAGAAAGCAACTTGTAAGTAACAGATTATAGCCTAAAGAAGCAAATCTAAAAGATGGTTTTTAATATCTTCAGAGAAATAAAAATAGGCATTGCATCCATCAAACAAGTATAGAATACTATAAAAAGGAACATTCAAAAACAACAGAACCTATGAATATAAAAAGTACTAGAAATGAAAAACTTAATTGAAAAATAACAATTGAGGAAATTCCCAGAATGTCAATTATAAAGGCAAAGAGATGGAAAATAATACAAAAAAAAAAAAAAAAAGAAAAGAAAAGAAAATTAAATGACAGCCTCGGAGATCCCAGACTGTAATAAAAAGAGTTTCAGAAAAGGAAAATGGGAATGGAGGGAGCAGAAGATGAAGAAATTGACAGATGAATTGTCGAAGATGTCTCAGAGCTCAAAGATGTGGGTAGGAATTTATAGATTGAAAGGACTCACAAACCCAGTACTGAAATGTGAAGTTTCAAAACATGGAGAGAGAAACTCCTACAGGCTTCTAGAGAGAAAAAGCAGATTGCACATAAAGAGACAAAGTAGAATAGCAACACTGGAATCCAGAAGACAGTGCTGTGCCTTTTGAGCATATTTTCCAACTTAGAATTCTAAAGCAGCCAAACAGTTCAATGAGAGGGTAGAATTACCAGATATTCAAATTTTCAAAAACCTTATCTTCATACAGCCTTCAGAGGAGCTACTAAAGAATATGTTCCTGCAGAGCAAGGGAAGAACCCAAGAAAAAAGATCGGAGACCAGGAAACAGGGGGTCCAACATGGGGGAAAACCAAAGGGAGCCCCAGCAGGTGGAGAAGGGGAGACTCCAAGACCCGAGCTGTGCAGTTGGCCCAGAAGTCAGGCTGCACAGGCAGGAGCGGGGTGGACAGCTCTGGGTGAGAGGTCTCCAAGATGAAGTTGGTGGAACACTATTCCATTGGAACATCACCTGAGGAGATGATACAATTTATAGTGAGCTTGGGACTGAATTCACTACAAGTATGTAGGAATCGAAGAAACCAAGAAACAAGGCAATGATTAGCTTCAAGAAAAACAGAAGCATCATCCTGGAAAGAAACAAGACGTCATAGTAGACTGCACGGCTCAGCCATGAAGAGCTTTCGCATAGTTTAGTAATGCAAACTCTGGAAAGTTCTGTACCCTACATTAAAATCTAACTAGCTAGACAGGATGAGAGGGAAGGAAGGTAGGGGAAGAGGGAGAGGCAAGGGGTAGGAGAAATGGAATGGAGAGGAAGGACAGTGCCTTTTGTTTAGTGTTTTGATTTTTCAACCATTGAATACTTTTTTTTAAACCAAAAACTTTTTAATGAGAATTATTTTACTATTTGTCATAGATATTTCAACAACTGATTTCCATAAAAATCTGTTCTTTTTCTTCTTTTTCTCTTCAGAAATTAAAACACAGAGCGCGGGGCTGTTCACCTGACATCAGACAAATAGACCTGGATGTCAACCGCACATTTCGGGACCACATTATGTTTAGAGACAGATACGGTGTTAAGTAAGTAAAGTTTAATATTATGAAATGTTAATTGCATTTATACGTAGTCTTTATTAACTTAAAATATAAGTGTTTAGAATGCCTTTATAGACTGTCATTTTGATTTAGGTCGTAAAGGTTTAAGCTTTTGCAGATCATTTGCATCTATGTTGTGTGAAACTTAGCATCTAATTTAACTTAAATTTTTTAACCTTTGACAATAGCAGGTGCTATAAAATTGGTAAAGACTCATTTTATGATCTGGGAATTCTTAGAAATATAGTGGATATTTTTATTAGAAGTCATAGAAGAATGAGTGCGTAAAAACTGTCAGTGTTAAATATGTCTCTATAACCTTGACCCCACACATAAATAAAACTTGAAAAAAAGGGAAATGAAGTGAGAAATTAATGAATTGATATATCATTGCTATGACAGCTTATAAATGAAAAGTAGTTTTGCTGATCTCTACATCAGAGAGTCCACAGGAAACAGAAACCAATAGGAGACACTTATTAGGACATTTCAGGGTATTGGCTTCTCCAGTTATCGGGGCTGATTAGGCAAGGCCAAAATCCACAGGGCAGGCCATGAGGATAAAGGACAGGCTGGGCCTCGGGCATGAGCTGAGAAGCCGCTGGCCACAGGCAGAGTTTCTTCTTCAGGGAAGCCTCAAATCTGCTCTTAATCCTTTCCACGGATTAAATGAGGCCTGCCCAGATCTTCTAGGATAATCTGTCCTACTTAAAGTTAACAGATTATGGATTTTTATCAGTCTACAAAATACCTTTCCAGTGACACCTAGATTCGTGTTTTTGGATATCTGGGGATTGTTGTTTAGTTGACACCCAAAGCCAACCACTGCAGTCCAGCCTTGTCAACTTGGCACTCACACACACCACCTTAAGCCATTCTTAATTTCCAAATAAGATAGTAACAAGTCATCTTTCCACATAACATAATACAGCTATTCTGCTCACAGCTGAAATGTGCTCACAGCTGAAATGTGCTCACAGCTCTTCTGCTCACAGCTGAAATGTGCTCACAACTATTCTGCTCACAGCT
The DNA here is from genome assembly GCA_031835075.1 of Saguinus oedipus. Classification (NCBI taxonomy): domain Eukaryota; kingdom Metazoa; phylum Chordata; class Mammalia; order Primates; family Cebidae; genus Saguinus; species Saguinus oedipus. Next base: position 37,804,083 of record CM063175.1, on the reverse strand, counting down.
GAAATGTGCTCACAGCTATTCTGCTCACAGCTGAAATGTGCTCACAGCTATTCCGCTCACAGCTGAAATGTGCTCACAGCTATTCCGCTCACAGCTGAAATGTGCTCACAGCTATTCCGCTCACAGCTGAAATGTGCTCACAGCTATTCCGCTCACAGCTGAAATGTGCTCACAACTCTTCTGCTCACAGCTGAAATGTGCTCACAGCTATTCTGCTCACAGCTGAAATGTGCTCACAACTCTTCTGCTCACAACTGAAATGTGCTCACAGCTATTCTGCTCACAGCTGAAATGTGCTCACAGCTATTCCGCTCACAGCTGAAATGTGCTCACAGCTATTCCGCTCACAGCTGAAATGTGCTCACAGCTATTCCGCTCACAACTGAAATGTGCTCACAAGTCTTCCGCTCACAACTGAAATGTGCTCACAACTCTTCCGCTCACAGCTGAAATGTGCTCACAACTATTCCGCTCACAGCTGAAATGTGCTCACAACTCTTCCGCTCACAGCTGAAATGTGCTCACAGCTATTCCGCTCACAGCTGAAATGTGCTCACAACTCTTCCGCTCACAGCTGAAATGTGCTCACAACTCTTCCGCTCACAACTGAAATGTGCTAACTCTTCCGCTCACAACTGAAATGTGCTCACAACTCTTCTGCTCACAACTGAAATGTGCTCACAGCTCTTCCGCTCACAACTGAAATGTGCTCACAACTCTTCCGCTCACAGCTGAAATGTGCTCACAGCTATTCTGCTCACAGCTGAAATGTGCTCACAGCTATTCTGCTCACAACTGAAATGTGCTCACAGCTATTCTGCTCACAGCTGAAATGTGCTCACAGCTATTCTGCTCACAGCTGAAATGTGCTCACAGCTATTCTGCTCACAGCTGAAATGTGCTCACAGCTATTCTGCTCACAGCTGAAATGTGCTCACAGCTATTCTGCTCACAGCTGAAATGTGCTCACAGCTATTCTGCTCACAACTGAAACGATGATGCCAAGTCCTTGGCAGATGATCACACTTTGGCTTTAACATCCTGTGACTTACACACTGTGGTACACAGTTGACTGTTTTTAAGACATCTTATGTTAGATGATAAGGGAAAAGAGAGGGAAGAAGAAAATATTTGTTGGTATATATACAAGCATACTTATACCAAAATAAGGAAGAAATACCATAACAATTGTGGCAATCATTTCTGTGATCATGTGGTCACAGGTAGTATTTATAATGCCCCCTTTCACTGCCCATTCCGTATTCCCTTTGCCCTCAGCAAGTACATCAGATGGTTGTGGTTCTTTACCTGGAGGGTGACTCAAACCTTCCTTCCTAAAAATCTGGACCTAGCAGTACTGCCTGAATTGGAAGTTTTCCGTTGATTTTCATCGCAGGGTTCAGTAATAGTAGTAAGAGATGCCCCAGGTGTTCTCCTGCATTCCAGATGGTACTCCTTCTTGTGTCTGTTGTGTCATAGCAACCCATGTTCCCCTTAATAATCAGGATAATCCCTCCAGCCAGCACAGCCATTTCTGTTGCTTGTTGGTTCAGAGGTATAAGGAGCCCAAAGTGGTTGGGTGGCAGTTTCAGCTTCCAGGTCAATGAAATCACGGTTGTGTCTCATGGTGGAAGCATTCTTCCTTGTGGAACTAAGATCTCTAGACCCGCAGAACTCAAGCTTGCAGTGGCAAGAAGCAAACACTTTTGCTAGTAGATCTCTAGAGAGAATGATGAGTGGAGCCACTCCTCCTTCCAGCCTTTGAGTCTTGGATCCCTGAATCCTGTCTGTGGGAAAAACAGGACCTTGTATTAGAGCCTGATTTGGAGCATATTCAGCATCCCAAGAACATTCCCCAGCCCTGCAGGGTATTATACCTTACTGGCAATGTCACTGAGCCTTCAAAAGGCCATCCACCATTCTATCAAGCCTGCTGCTTCTATCACAAGGGTCTCAGATAGATTAGCAAAAAAGGGCAACAAATTTAAGGAATTTTGAAGTCTTTTGTGTTTTCTTGGTATAAATTCTTTGAGGATGAATATTATCTAGTCTTGAATTTAGACTTTTTAGAGTATTGTTTGAATTTGAGCCTGGGGTGATTTATTACATTAGTAATTTTATCTGTATCATCTGTTCTCAGTCAGCCTTTGGTTTATTTTTTTTAAGTTTATTATTTTTAAAATATGTGACATTACTAAATTGTTTTTAATGTAATTTTTTTTTCTCTAGGCAACAATCCTTATTCCATGTTCTTGCTGCATATTCTATTTATAATACGGTAAGTTGGAGCCTACCTGCCCAAGGTCTTTTATTCCAAGGCACTTCCTACCTAACGGCCCTCTGGGCGCATTCTGCATCTCGGTGCTAGGTGGTCTCCACAGTCTCTTTAGCTCTGTGGATCTTTTTAAGCTGAAACCCTGTGATAACCCTGGGGCCTTAGAGTAGAGCTGATTCTGAAGTGGAAAAACCTAGATTCGACTACAGTATGCCACCGAGTCTCGCCTTTTCTCTCTCCCTCTATGTTGTTTTGCTTTGTAATGTTTTGCGTTGTTTTGTTTTTATTTTTAAGCAGATATGCAGGATAGAAGGACAGGAAGTGGGGGTGGCTTGGTGGATTTTTCTTGACTTTGTGTAACTCTCTTTGCTCCTGGGAGGTTACCTTTCACAGTTACATTTATCTGTTAGATGAGGTCCAAACAAGGTAACTTAGGCCCTTACTGGCTATCCCTAGGAGAAGGCCAAACTCTTTGGTAATAGACATGCACTTCTTAAGGCATTCGGCATTATTGGGGGAAAAGATAATCTTGGATAGATTAATTCGTGTTGACCTAATATGGATGTTAAATGAATATTTGCTGACTAGGTCCCAGGGAGGACCACCATTGAACCTTGGGATGTATAATTTCTATTGTAGTTAAAACTTTTAAATTGTAAGAACATAAATTCACTCAAACTAGGAACAGTTAAAAAGGGGTTATTAAAGGGACATCTCATAAAGGTTGGGCCTCACAGGAATTGGAGCTGGAAGGTGGGAAGCGTCCCATGAGCAGGAAAGCTACATCTTCCATCTCTCCCACTCTGGGGGCCGCTCCGTATCTCAGATGATCTCTGTGAACTGTTTAGTCCAGTTTCTCTCTCCAGATGGCTTCCTTTGCCTCCTGGCCAGTTATTCCATGGTTCAGATTGCACCTACAGACTCAGTGTGACCATTCTGTCCCAAGTACATCCCAACATCTGATTACAGTCTCTCTGGCTTTGTTCACATTTCCTAGAGAGAGTGTCTAATGAGTCAGTGCAACCAACTACCTGTTCGCCAAGGGTCAGGTGTCCTCTTCTGGTCCATTAGCTGTGGTTCCTGTGTCACAAACATGAATCCCTAAGGCCACATCATAAGCAGGGACTATGGGGAGAGTGGGTATTTCTTAGAGAGGAGGCATAGACTGCATGGGGAATCCCAAAATGTGTCCGCTTATTAAGGTTTCAGAAATCTAGAGGAGATAAAACAGCAAACTGGGTATTGGAGGAAGAGAGGCTTTGCCAGCATTTGAGCAAAGAGGAGGAATAGTGAGCTAAGAATCATACATAAAGTGAAGTAAATACTAACACTTATTAAAGAAAGTGACAGTATTGAACAGAGGCCAGTAAAAATAGGTAGTAGCGATTTAGAGTTTGTCTGTACCTGTACATTTATTTTTGAGCACAATTTTCTTCTCTTAGGTGGCATAACACTGTGAAAATTGAAGAGTATAGTATTTGTCTCTAGAATGGATCATTAAATGTGTGTAGGCATTTTCTGGTTTTTATAGAGTAGCTTTTTTTCTGTGCATGTGCATGTGATTAGACTAAACTCCCCTTTGCTCCCCAGGAAGTCGGGTACTGTCAGGGGATGAGCCAGATCACAGCTTTACTCCTCATGTACATGAACGAGGAAGATGCCTTCTGGGCCCTGGTCAAACTCTTCTCAGGCCCTAAACATGCCATGCATGGTAAGAAAACCCAGTGCTTCATCTACACAATCAAGTTAGGGAAAAGGTAGATTGAAACAAAACCAGAGATGCTTGTAAGAGCTACGCACGACAAATTTAATGTCTTGGGACTCGTTCAGTTCATTAGTATTTGTTACTAGTTTCTTTTTTCGTTTCTCATTATTGAACTTTTCTAAAGTGTTTACATTTATTTGCCTTTGTCTTTACCCCAGAGTATATTGTTGGCATTTTAGAATTCTTTCCTTATTTGTCCTTGGTCAAAAGAAACGAATTTAGGTTTGGAGGAATTTCAGAACAGGTATATTATTGGGATAAATAAAAGATGGCTTTTGATCAAAACTTTTATATGGTCATGAAATTATCATATCAGTGAAATGTTTACCATTGACTGGATATTGTGATGTATAACTCCTTGTCAAAAAAAACCAGTAATTGAGAAATGACACTTAGATGTTTGAAGGAAAGATAATAATTAAGTAGTTTTATATTTCAAGTGTAGTTTTTAGTTTTTTCGCATAAAATTGGTTCCACTTTAAATAAAAGGCTGGTAACAGGTTCTAGGCACTTGATTATTTAGTATCTCAGAACCTGCATGATTTTTTGGTTTTCAAGTTAACACTGTTTATAGCTTTCTCCTTGTTTTTGTCAAATTAAGCAATAGACTTTATTTCAGAGAGTTTAGATCACAGCTGTTGAGACAGGGTCTTGCTCTGTCACCCAAGCTGGAGTGAGTGGTGTGATCATGACTCACTGAAGCTTTGACCTCCTGGGATCAAGCCATCCTTCCACCTCAGCCTCTCTAGTATCTGGAACCACACAGGCATGTGCCACTATGCCTGGCTAATTTTTAAAATTTTTTGTAGAGATGAGGTCTCCTTATGTTGACTAGGCCAATCTGTCTCCTGGGTTCAAGTGATCCTCCTGCCTCAGCCTCCCAAAATACTGGGATTACAGGTGTGAGCCATGGACCCTGCCCTTAGATCACAACTTGTCTTGGAAATAAAAGTGGCATTTGTTCATATAATGCAAAATTATTTTCACAGTGCCATCAAATTTAAACAGTTTTAACACTAGTTATGCTAAATGTTAAATAATTTAACACTGGTTATTCTAAGAATGGACCTTCCAAGTTCAGTTTGTGAATAAGCCTTGTATGGTGGGGAACCTGCCATATATTTAAAGTACTGTTTTAATATTTTCAAAATTGTGACTTTCTGTAGCCGATTGTTTGTGAAGTCTCACACTCTGACTGTGTGGTCTGACCGTGTGAGGATACTATGTGTGTGTGGAAGAGTGAGTGGGGAGTGTGTGTGTTTGCATTTGTCTTTCTCCTTTAGTGTTCCTTGTCAGTTACTTAATAAATATCATCTGCATGGTAACTGTATCTGGTAAACAGACTAAACGTAAGACGTGTTGTTATATCGAGTTGCCGTCCGGGAGGCAGTATCCTTCCAAAAGGCAGCCTGGAGAAAGTTCCCTGTCAGTCTGTATTTTGCTTTCCCGTGGGATGGTTTTGCTGATCGGTCTTGAGGTACAATAGAATGCAGATTTAAGTGGTATGTAATTATGTGCAAGACTGTCCGATTTTAGGAAATGGTCATTTCTTTTGAACCTATTTGATAGCTTACCTTCAGTAATTTTGCTGCTAATCTGTAAAACAGTATTTATTCTACATCCTAACATTTACACTTAGAATGCATTTTGGCTCATTATTAAGGGTAAGTTTAAACGTAGAGATGCTTGTTTCTGTGTCAGCCTATGAGATGTTATAACTAAAGGTTGCCTCAGTGCTTTGCATTTTCAGCGTGGAGGGGTTTCACTTATAAATGTGTGGAATCAAAGCTAAGGCTGACATATGAAATATGAGATTGGAAACTGAACTGTTAGGTTTCTCAACATTCTTGAGCTAGTTATTACTGAACTGTATTGCGTTTTCCAAATCAGACTTTCCTTGAAATTTTTTCAACTTCCATTCCTATCAAATTGACCATAAAAGCGGCGCTGATAGACATAGATTTTTGTAAATGAAACCGTTTCACTGAAAAATATTACTAAAGGAGGAATAGAATCTCCATCTCTGGAAAATTTTGCACACACCTTAGAAAACTGAGAACTAGTTAAGAAATCATTCCGCCCAGTAGATTGTAAAGCACCACTGCCCAATAGTGTGTGCCTCAGGTTCTTGGTGGAATAGAGTTTCATTTTGGAGCAGCAGATGTTCTGTGGGGGAAAATGGACTCCAGGATCAAATACGTGTGGTAGACTGGAGTGAAGGAAAAACAAGTTTCATGAAGTCTAAAAGACAAGAACAGTAATAAGCCGAGATGCCTAATGAATATCTAAGAAGCATATAAACGTGTCCTCTGGTTTCTTTTTCAAAAGCATAGAACATCTGTTAACGTCTTTCAAAGTTGCATAGAACTCAGGTTGAAAAATCCTAATGTAGAAGAATCATAAAGTCTGTTGAGTGGACTTTCTTTTTAATGAATTGGGTAGAATATCCTGAATAAAAATAGATGTAAAGTTCAATGAATTAAATACTAAAAATTAATCCTAACTTACCATTTGTAATTTGTTACTTTTAGATACAGATTATATTGTGTAGTTCCTTGGGATAAAATACCATTTTTGACTTAACATTGATCATCTAGCACCTATATTCATTAGCAGATGTTAAGTACAGCTTTATAGGAAAGGATTAAAAAGTGATTTAAAACTTTGGAAACATGATACTAATGAAATTCTTATTAGAATAAGCCTGAAAAAAGTAATAAATTATTATTTAATGTATTAAGAATAAAACAAAATGATAACTAGTCAGGGTTAGAGTAACCTTTAAAGAATGTGTGCATTTAGGATGTGGCCCAGTGTCTTCAAAGAACAGCTGATCTTGATAAATGGCTTCAGTGTCTGTTGTTGTTTCCCCTTAAATTCAAAATTACAAAGTTACAGGACGCCTTTAGCACACAAGTCCTAGCTACAAGTTTATTACCCAAAGATTGTACACCGTTATTTCCTGGGGTGGGAGAACACTGTTTTAGTGACTACTGCATGTTTCTTTTTATTTTTGACAGTTACGGATGAAAGAAATACGTTGCATTTTTCGATGGGAGGGTTTTGTTGGGATTGTTCATGGAGTGTTGTTTTTCATTCTAGGCTTTTTTGTCCAGGGTTTTCCCAAACTCTTGAGGTTTCAAGAACATCATGAGAAAATACTGAATAAATTTCTGTCGAAGCTGAAGCAACACTTGGTAAGTAGATGTGACACTGACGTACACCCAGCTGCCCCAGGAAGAGAGCTGGGGCACTTAAACTGCCTTTGGTCCTAATTACCTTACTGATTTATGGTGTCTTTCATTTCATTTACTATGCAGTTGTAATTCCCAGTTGTTTACAAAACATTAGATTTGTAAAATTTAATATTGATAGGCCATCACAATTCTAAGCGAGGGGTTTGAACTTCTTTGAAGCTGATAATACAAACAATATGATATACTGTTGTCTGGAAGGTTTTTCATTGTACAGAAAGTATTTCTTCAGGGTCATAGACACTTGTTGTTAGTGAACTATATATATGCCTTACTATAGAACACAGTGGTTTAGTAAACAAGGAAAGCTCACTGTAAAATATATTAAAGAGAATCTAAGTGTTGTGTTGCAGTCCTGTCCTAAGAGGAATTTATTCTTGGAGTGATTTTGAGAAGTAAATGTGTTTAGCTTTGATAGCTACATCCAACAGCCTTCCCAACGTAGTGTTATTTTGTTAAAATTAGTTTGCTACAGTCCAGAAATTGTGAGCTCTTTGGTTTTTCAGGATTCTCAAGAAATCTACACAAGTTTTTACACAATGAAATGGTTTTTTCAGTGTTTCCTTGATCGTGTAAGTATTTATTTACAAAACTCAATCATAAAATTATAAATACAAAATGAGGGGAAACTGTTAACCTTATTTTTGTTTTGTTTTGTTTTGCTTTTAATTATAGACTCCCTTCACACTAAACCTCAGAATATGGGATATCTACATCTTTGAAGGAGAACGAGTTCTTACTGCTATGTCTTACACAATCTTAAAATTACACAAAAGTAAGAAAATGCTTAATCTATAAAGATTTCATAAAAATTAAGGCTTATTTAACCTTGATTTCTCATTTCCCACCCTACTCCAAATTCATTGTCTTTTAATAGTGGTTTAAATTTTTTTAATCAGTGGAGAAATTATCAGTTGATAATATACTTCTGTAACTTCTTTCTCATGACTAGAAGCTTACTTCACTGCAAAGGTCTTTGGTTCTTTTCTCTTTATATCAGTTCATTTTCACACTTAAATAGAAAGCAGTTATATGGTTTCACTAATAATACTTTTTGTTAAGTATTTGTTTCCACTGGGAACACTTGTCCTTTTTCATCAGTCTGAATCTCAAGTTTGCGGTAAGAGAAGAAAGAGCAAAGGAACCAGGCGCCTTAGTTCAAAGGGCTGGAGAGAACATTTTCTAGTACCGTTTCCTTCATCCAGGGAGAACAGCAGCCAGCTCTGAACTGGGGGTGGGAACGTTCAGACCCCCTTCTCTACTGGAGTGCGTTATGGCGTGTGGGGCAAGTTCAGCCAGTGTCTACTGGCAGATAAATGCAGCAAGGCTAAAAAATCACACTGGAGAATTTCTAGTCTTCAGTTGCAATATTTTAAGGGCTCTATAAATTTGATATGTTACACCTTACTTTAAAGAAATGAGAGGTTTTTTTTCCATGAAGAACCATATTCATCTGTAAAGTATCAATGCGACTTCTCTTGTAGCTATGCAGAAAAGAAAATAATGGAAAGCTTTAGAGTTTCATGTAGTCCGCACTTCTAATCGAGGTCATACCACATGGTTTCATGTTCATATAGCACACTCTACTCTCTCATTTATTCTTGAATGGTCTGTCCCGTTTCCCAAAGAGATTATAAGCTAACTGAGTGCACAGGTCATGTTTGTTGTGTTTCTCTTTGCTGTGCTTGGCACGTGTTGCCTACTTTACTATAAGATTGTTTGGTTGCTTACTTGAAAAGCATGGACTGCAGGAGTGCCAGATTATCTGTAGGTTAGACAGGAATGAACATGCCCTCTGAAAGGAGTGCCAGATTATCTGTAGGTTAGACAGGAATGAACATGCCCTCTGAAAGGAGTGCCAGATTATCTGTAGGTTAGGCAGGAATGAACATGCCCTCTGAAAGGAGTGCCAGATTATCTGTAGGTTAGGCAGGAATGAACATGCCCTCTGAAAGGAGTGCCAGATTATCTGTAGGTTAGGCAGGAATGAACATGCCCTCTGAAAGGAGTGCCAGATTATCTGTAGGTTAGACAGGAATGAACATGCCCTCTGAAAGGAGTGCCAGATTATCTGTAGGTTAGACAGGAATGAACATGCCCTCTGAAAGGAGTGCCAGATTATCTGTAGGTTAGACAGGAATGAACATGCCCTCTGAAAGGAGTGCCAGATTATCTGTAGGTTAGGCAGGAATGAACATGCCCTCTGAAAGGAGTGCCAGATTATCTGTAGGTTAGACAGGAATGAACATGCCCTCTGAAAGGAGTGCCAGATTATCTGTAGGTTAGACAGGAATGAACATGCCCTCTGAAAGGAGTGCCAGATTATCTGTAGGTTAGACAGGAATGAACATGCCCTCTGAAAGGAGTGCCAGATTATCTGTAGGTTAGACAGGAATGAACATGCCCTCTGAAAGGAGTGCCAGATTATCTGTAGGTTAGACAGGAATGAACATGCCCTCTGAAAGGAGTGCCAGATTATCTGTAGGTTAGACAGGAATGAACATGCCCTCTGAAAGAAGTGCCAGATTATCTGTAGGTTAGACAGGAATGAACTTGCCCCTTAAAAGCACCTTTGTTATGTTTACTTTTTCAAGAAAATGACTCAGAATTGTTGTGGTTCACTTCCCTTATACTCAGTTCTTCTTTCCCCAACTAATGCACCAAAACAAATGACAGTGAATTGTCTTCCAGGATTCAGTGTCTGTCATCTGACCCTGTGAAAGCAACTGCCCTCCACGTGTATGTGTCTCTCTCCCTCCCTCCCTCTCTCCCCTTCCCCGCCCCCTCCCCCTCTCCCCCTCTTCTCCTCTTCTCTTCTCCCCCCACCCCCCGCCTTGGCCCCACTTTTGTTTCTGGATTGTGAGTGGTTCAAATTAGAGAACAGAAGCACAGTTTTTATTAAGAGACATTAGCTTAATGCTAATGTCACTCTCATCTTTTTCTTAAGTTGTTCTCCTTATATGATGCTTGATCGGTTTTGACAAGTAAAAAGTTTCTTCACCCTTGTAAATAAACGTTAAGCAAAGCAACTACTTCACATGCCACCTTGTCATTAGACTAAATGAGCTGTGGAAGATCTGTCCGCTGTTGTGTACTTTCCTGGTTAGAGTGACAAAGGTCAGGTACTTACATGAGTTTCCGCCCCACCCACCACATAAAGTTTCCGAAATGGAAAGGGGCTGGGAGATGGGAAGAGAGTCTGGTTAGACAGGACTAGTACTTATGAGTTTCTGCCCCACCGTATAAAGTTTCTGAAATGGAAAGGGGGCTGGGAGATGGGAAGAGAGTCTGGTTAGACAGGACTAGTACTTATGAGTTTCCGCCCCACCGTATAAAGTTTCCGAAATGGAAAGGGGGCTGGGAGATGGGAAGAGAGTCTGGTTAGACAGGACTAGTACTTATGAGTTTCCGCCCCACCGTATAAAGTTTCCGAAATGGAAAGGGGCTGGGAGATGGGAAGAGAGTCTGCTTAGACAGGAGGAGTAAGTTCTGGAGAGCTATGTACAGCACGGTGACTGTAATTTATAATAACGTGTAGTATACTTGAAAACTTCTGAGAGTAGGTCTTAAGTGTTCTCGCCACAGAAAGGTAAGTATTCGAGGTACTAATGAGGTAACAGTTTGATTTCGTCATTCCACATGTATACGTACATCAAAACATACTGTGTGCCACAAATATACAGAATTTGTCATTAGCCAATTTAAAAAGAACTTTCTGGGCATATTAACCAATAGTTAGCTGAAGCTCATAAGAAATTTTTTCCTTCCTTTTTCTTTTTTTTCTTACTGATTGTCTGGAGGTTTGTCACACGGTGATTTTAAATAATAAAAAATCGGAAACCACCTAAATGGCCATTACTAGAAGACTGATTAAGAAAATTCCAATTTATACATACAGTACACTCTCATACAGCTATTAATGATGATATAAAAGCATATTTGCTAAAATGAGAGATATCAGTGATACATTATTGAATGGGACAAAAGGTGAATAACTTGAAAAGTATAATTTGGATTTTTCAGTTGATACACATAAACACTTGCAAATACCCAGAGATCTACCTGTAGGGTATTATGTAATGAGATCTTGGCAGATTTTTACTTTCTGCTTTGTATTCATATTTAATTTGAATTTTTTTTTCCAAGAAAATGAATTTCATAAGTAGAAATAAAACTCACAAAGTTAATAATGCAGATGTTCTGGGAAATTCTGAAACAGTCATAAATATAGACTTAAAATGGGGCTTCCCTATAGCGTTTGGAGCTCCATTTCATTAAAAGAGAAAGGCCTCGTGCCCGCTGAGGTGGTCTTCCAGTGCCTGTCTCTAAGAAGCTCTTGCTCTGGGGTAAAATTAATGCCTACGTGGTTATTCCAATGAGGAAGTATTAGGCAGTAGTTTCCTCCCCTCCTTTCCCCAGTAAACTTTTCCTTCTTTTCTCTGTCTCACTGAGTTTTAGTGATGTCCTCAATGCCATATGTAAGTTGTATGCTGTTTCTGCCCTTTTACACTACCCCTGACTGCAGTAGAGTATCTTTCCACCTAAAGTAGCTATTGACTTGGCATTTTCATTTCTCTTATCCTTTCTTAGAACATCTAATGAAATTGTCCATGGAAGAACTTGTAGAATTTCTTCAGGAGACCTTGGCAAAGGATTTTTTCTTTGAAGATGATTTTGTTATAGAACAACTTCAGATTTCTATGGCAGAACTAAAGCGGGCAAAGTTAGACCTTCCGGAACCTGGTAAGAATTACCACAACATTTTATGTCTACACTGTAATTAAAATTGGAAGACATGGCGCAGTTAACATGGGTGTCTCTTGCCCAAAGCATAAGCATTATACTTGTGATAACATAATGTAGATGAACGCCTTACGAGCTCTTATTTTAGGGAAAGGCAAGTAGACGTATTAATTAAAGCTACCTCTCCTAATAGATGACTGTACTATTCCTACTTAAATTTAGAAAGCAAATACTATTCAACAGAAGTAGCCATAGTGCTTTAAACTAGCATAACAATAAGCTTTTTTTTTTTTGCCTCCTTCATCTCATTTTGTGAAACCATATACAATAGTAGAGCAAAGTAAAAGCCCCATCTTAGAGATGAGGAAATGGATACTTAAGTGCTCACTGTGAAGCGGTGGATCCACCAGATAGCCTTCCCGAGACTGGAGGCCAGTTTTTCTGCCTACTAACCCAGGGCTCTTTGTAGTATGCTGCAGTATAGATAATACGACATTTGTCAGCACCGACTATTAGGTTTTCTGCTAGGTACTTGGCTGGGGATTTCAGAACTGAAGAGAAAGATGAGCGCAAGCTCTCAGGGTGTGCATAGGAGAGCCAGAATTTATGAAAATGCTAACAGAGGGTGAATGGGGCATTACTAGAGCTAGCTGCAGGGTAAGTGGGAGGGGGCAGAGGAAGGGAGGGAAGAAAATAAAAATGTTGAAAGATCACAGGAGGAATAACTTTCAGAAGTTTCGACCAGATAGTACTTGACAGTGTATGTCCTGAGAAGTTCCTTTTGCCTTTCTTCTTTGTTACCTTTGTTGCAGTGGATGGGTGTAGTAAGAGGCTGGGGAAGTGGAAAGCCATGAGCAAGAGATGAAAAGTAAAGTCAGTTATGTATGCCCTCAGGTAGAGGTGAATTTGGCAGTTCCCAGTCTGTGTGTCATGTTGGCTGTGTCTATGCAGAAGGACAAGCAATACTTTCATGGAAAAATACGGTTTTCCCTTTGGTAAAAACCAAGATGCTGGAGCCCAAAGTGGCTCCGGCCGGATGTTGTGGCGCTTGCGAAGGCGAGGCCAAGAGTTCAAGGCCAACCAACCTCAGCAACCTTACAAGCTCTCATTGATTGGCAAAAAAAAAAAAAAGATGCTTTGCTTTTATTTACGTAATTAAGAGGGCTCTAATCACCACTGCTCGAGGTTTGCTCAAGGGCATCCAGATTCTTAGGAAGCAACCCTTGCAGCAATAATGAGGTGTGGCATAGGCCTTGTAGAGCCATTGCCTTTGCTAAGTGAGTTTCCCCTGACTGTTCAGTTTAACAATGTCCATTTTCTACTCTCATTTATTTATTTTTATTTATTTATTTAATTTATTATTTTCTACTCTCATTTATTTTTAAATATCTTGCCTCCTTTTAAAAAGAATTCAAGGCAAGTTTTAGTAAAAAAAATATAGAACTATTTAAACATGAGATAAAAATTCAAAACCTGTGTCATGGATTGCAATGATGGTGACTTAGCATCTAAGTAGCAGCTAATATTTATTGGATGTTTACTGTGTGCCACATACCACAGGTGCTCTCTCATTTAATTTCGAAAAATAACTCAAAAAAAGTGCTCATCTACATTGCGTAGATAGGGAAACGGAGTAAGATGGTTTGACTAGAAAATGAGAATGGGGCAGGGGTGAAAAGGGGAGGGATAAATAAGAGCAGAATCGTGCTCTGATTGTACTGGTGGTTAAGTAGAATGGATGAGGCATCTCTGCATTTTCCAGCATGACCTCTGCCTTTCATTGCCTGCCTGTCATTCTCCTCTTTGAATTGTTGTGAACTGTATATGGAACACTAAGATAATTAAATGGACGTCATACCAAGAAATTTCAACGTCACATCTGTGCTTTTAAAAACATACGTGAACATGCTGCTTCCTTGTGACTCCTTACATACTGTGGTAGTGTGAACTCCCACCAGTCACGTATGATGACGCCTGTTTTCCTAGGCCCACGTGAAAACATGGTCCTGTTAAGTGGTAAAATTTTTGCCGACTGGATAGAGTCTTCCATTGTTGTTCTGACTGGTAGTTCTTTGAGTATCTTTCTTAGATATTTTGGGGCATCTTTCTCTCTTTCTGTGACTTCTGCATTCATGTGTTGCTTGTTTTTCTATTGGTTTGTTCATACAGGTTCTTGTAAAGGAGACTGACCAGTTTATTACGTTTGCAGACACCTTCCATACAGCTTTCCTTGTGGCTTCTTGCTTTTGTGCCTTATGTAAAGAATCTTCCACGTGCTGCATGAAGTATTTATTCTTAATTACCCATAGTTCTCTTCTAACATTTGTATTTGTTTAATGTTTATGGGTAACAACTTCATTGAGTTAAATCTTTAGCTCATCTAGAATTTACTTTTTGTTAATGAAATAAGAACTCAGCTCTGCTTATTTTCCAAACCATTAGTCATGTAGATTAGTAGCATTTGTTAAATTACATTTTGACACTGTATTCTGTTCCATTATTCTGTTTTTCCAGTTACACTTTTTAAATATGAGACAGGGTCTCATTCTGTGGCCCAGGCTGGAGTATAGTGGCTCCATCACTGCTCACTGCAGCCTCGACCTCCTTAGTTCAAGTGATCCTCCCACTGCAGTCTCCCTAGGTAGCTAGGACTACAGGCACATGCCACCACTCCTGGGTGATTTTTGTATTTTTTGTAGAGGGAGGGTTTTACCATGTTCCCCAGGCTGGTCTCAAACTCCTGGACTCAAGTAGTCTGCCCACCTTGGCCTCCCAAAGTACGAGAATCACAGGGGCATCTGGCCTCCAGTTACGCTTTGAATATCTATTAGGGCAAAGGTCCCCTCATTACTCTTTGTTATTTTGTCAAGTTACAAAAAATAATCCACTAGTATTTTAGTGGTATTCAGTTACAGTATTTTGTTTGTATTGTGATTGCACTGAAATTAAGGATTTTTGAGAGAAAAATTGTTGTTTAAAAAATTGTGTTTTTCTAAGTAAAAGCTTTTATTTTACAGTTGTTGAGGTTTGTTTTCTTCATGAGACTGTTAGGCATTTCTGATCTCACATTCCGCTCCCCACTGGTGTACCATATGAAACGTCACTGGGCAGCCCCAGGTGTGCTGCAGACCTGCATTTCCCCACAGCCTCAGGTGTGTGGACCTCGCCACTACCGCTGGTGCTGGAGCCTAAGCTGGGACTCTGCAGAGGACACCCAGACAGAGTGAAGGCAGGAATGCCAGCGTTGCATCTTGTTTATTGCTATTGCAAGTTGAAGCTTTTCTTCCATTTCTAATTGGTTAGGAAAACGCTCAATATCCTTTTAATATTATTTTTGTAGCCAGTATATTTGATCAGTTATCTTAGATTTTACAAGATTTAAGATATACAATCTAATCTTTAACAAATAATAGCAGTTCTTCCTCTTCCTTTTCAGCATTCATGTTTCCTATCTTTTTTTTAGAAAATAGCTGGAAGGTCCTCAGCTATTATTGTTTTTAAGTTTTCTTGAAGAAAATCAAAGGCATGTTCAGTTTTTTTTTTTTGATGCCTTTTGAACACAAATGAGTTAATCATTTTTTTCCCTTTAAGTCTTTGTCACATGATTAATTTTGTTAATATATTTCCTAGTGGTGAACCATCATTGCAATTCTTGGATCAACATCACTTGGTTGTTATAAATTATTCCTTTATAGTACTGCTGATTTATTACTTTCTAATATTTTACTTAACATTTAAAATGGTTATTCCTGAGATTTCATTGCAGTTAACCAAAGCATCTGTGTGTTCTCAGGTTATACTGGATTCATAATTCGGAAACTCCTTCTTTCTCTCTCTCTTCTGGAACTTTTACAAAGTATTAGAATTATTCCTTAACAGCTGAAAAATATATTTGTGAAACTATTTCTGTCTGATATAATTGTTTTGGGAGATAATGTTTTTACTGTTTCATCTTCCAAGGTCAATGTGGGTCATTTGGCCATTTATTTTTTCCTAGAAAGCTGTTCATTTCTAGTTTCTTAATGTATTTATGTAAGGTTTTACCAAGTAATGTCTATGGTTCTTCTACCTTTATACCTGTAACTTCCCTACGTTTTCATTTCTCACTTCCTTTGTACTTTTCTCCCATTCCTTGGTAAAATTACCCGGAAATTAGTCTTCATTGGTGTGTATCAAGAATCAGCTCCTGAATTAGTTAATTCTGATTTTCTTAGTTTATTTCTTTTTTTTTTCCCCCCATAAAGTCAAATGTTTGGTGAGGGTGGTGGCTCATGCCTGTATCCCAACCCTTTGGTTACTTCCTTACTGCCAATTTAGCCAGATTTATAGTTTATGACCCAGATAGAAGAATCAAGATTTTTCTCAGAATAATCGACCGCCATTTTAGTCTTGGTAAATGGCCAGGGTACTTCAGTGCTTCTGGGAGAACATTCACACTCCTTAGTGTGACACATAGCACTTTCTCTGCTCTCTGCTTCTAGACTTCACATCCCACCTCCCCTGCCACTTTTGAGTCACATAAGAGTAATGATAACAGCGAACTTTGAGTCTGCTGTGGTAGACTTTTTGCTAATTGCTTTGTATTCACGTATTAACTTATTTTTTTCCAGCAGCCCTTTGCAGTTGGCATTTGTTGATTCAAGCTTTTTTTAAAAAAATCTTTAACTCAAGAACAAATTTTCCACACACCGGATTATTTGGATTTTAAAAATTAATACTCAAGTTACACATTAAGAAACGTATTTCTTCTTCACATTTAATTCAGTTTACAAAAATTAATATAGTACTTCTAAATCTGGCAAATGTTAACATTCTTGTTAATGTAACTTTAATGTTTGGTTCCACTTATAAACAAACTCGTACAGACGTTTTTGATTGCCTTTAAAAATGTAATATATCCAGTTTCCTTTAAATGTATCAAATTTCAACCTGAAAATAAAATGTTCCCTAGTTCTAAAAAACTTACAAATTTAATTCAACCTTAAGAATATGCCAAACCTTAAGTCTCTCAGTTGTTTCATACTGTTTATAAGTTTAAAATCAAAAGTTCAAATCAGTGACTCATTTGCATATTTTAAATTGGCATAAGAAGGCCAACTTGGCCAAATTCTCTGAAATATGAGTATGTAAAACAGAAAATTCTAAACACAAACAGATTTCTTAATGCAAAAAATCACAAAATTAATCACATTTGATTCTCTTAAACTTTGCCGTTTATTTCTAGATCTTCAAGAAGTAAGACTTTTTTTTCCAGATAAATTTGGGGTATATTTTCTCAGCTGAAGCATGAGCTGGAACTCCAAGTGAGTTCCGTCACGCCCTGCCTTGGTTATCCTGAGGCGGGTGCCTACAAGAGGGCTTGCCACATGTCTGGACTCCTTAGGCCCTGGCTGCACACCCCCCTCCCCCTCCTCATCCCCTCCTCATCCTCCCATCCCCCTCCCCTTTCCCCCTCCTTCCTCCCTCCTCCCTCCTCCCTCCTCCCTCCTCCATCCTCCATCTTCCCCGCCGCCGCCACCACCACCACCACCACCGCCGCCGCCACCGCCGCCGCCACCACCTCCTCCGGGCCTGCCCTTTCCACCCGGAAAAGCTTGACCTTCTGCTTTTAGAAATCTTTGAACCCAATGGAATCCTCTGTTCTTTTCATTTGTTTCTGATTTGGTAGGGCAGTAATTTGTAATTCACTGGCACTTATCGTAATTTTAAATAGTTTTCATGGTCAGTTTGCCATCAGTATTATTATTAGTAGCTTACAGATGAGGAAACTTGGGCTTCAAGGTTAAGCACCTGCCCAAGGTCAGACAGTGGGAAATGAGAGGTCTGTCAGCTGACTCCAGAGCTCGCCTTACACCCACCTGACCCCTGCACCTTACTGCTCACAGCTCTAACCAGCCTGCTCTTTCATGGCACTTTGCCTTGGCATACACTTCTCCTCCAAGAATGCCCCCCACCATTCTCCAGATGCCTCTGTCCTCATCCATTCTGCTGAGTTTCATGACTTGGTTTAAGCATCACCTGAAGCCTTCTCAGCCAGTCCCCAGCTTCCCCAAACTCAGAGTTTGATCACCTGCACCTGTGTTTTGTGCCTGACCTGTCCACTGTGCATGCTTTTGTCCTCACTCTTCCAGTGCCTCAGTCAGATGTATGTCTATTAGAAAGTGTCCTGGGACAGTGACCATCTCCTGTCTTGCCAGCTCCGAATACACTGCCTGGCTGTGGCTGTATTAGGTATTTTTATTGAATAAATGAAATCCTAATATATTCTTTAGATAATAAAAAATTACTGTCTACACAGAAGTTTAGCCTGAGGCAATTTTTTAGGGTAGTGAAAACATTCTCTATCTTGAACTGCATACACACAGAAACAAGGCAATTTTATTGTATGTTAGTTTAGAAATTGTCCCACCTTTTGAGGACTGGAGTGGGTTTTCACTTTTATTTATATAATATAAAATGATTTTACACTCAACCATTTCACATGTGTGTAAAATTCGAAACTCTAGGAAACAAAGTATAGGTTTTTAAAGTTACTTAACAAAGACGTCCTGCATTTTTGTGACATTAAATAGGTTTATAGTGAGAGATTTGTTTATATAATTGTCTATTTTTCCTTTACTTTTCAAGTTTAATCTGCTGGGAAAAAAGTCAAGTCTGTGAACCTAACTATAATAATTTTTTGAACTTAAAAAAAAAATTACAGCCATAATTTAGAAAGCAAATTCTATTTCATCATGTTATTGAAAGTTACAAGTGTTTGAATTGTGTGTTTTGCCTAAGGATACACGAAAAAGAAATAAAGTCATTTGATTTTTCAGATAATGTGTATTTGAAGTCAGTAATACTAAAAAATACAATTGGAGTTACTATTTGATCTGGATAACTCTTTCTTAGAATAATAGAGTTATTTTCCTGACAGGGGTCCCCCACCAGTTTTTCCCGAAAACCCTTAGAACGTTCAGAGTCTGTGTATTCTGGTCTTGAAATTGTAAAGGTAGAACCCTGTTCACAGAGCAGCACTTAGAGGCTTTGCTGCAAGGGTGTGCCTCTTGGTGGTGCGGAAACCTGCCTACACCACAGAGGCCGTTGATGGGCGAGGCTTGTAGTTGAGTGTGGTGTCCACTAGGGGGTGACAGAGACCAGAGTAAGATCAAGCAGGGAAAAGCTTGAAAGGGGCCTGAGAGGGACTCTCCCTTACTTTCTAGGGACTGTTAGAATATTCTCTTGGCTTCTTTTTTGTTTTTTACCATGCGGAACACTCAACTCTATTCACCTTATTTATATATTTAACAGTTCTAAAGTATTTACTTCTTGCTTTGACACAAAAATTAAAAATACAGGAGCACTGACTGACTCCTCTTTAGGAGAAAAGTGTTGCATGTACAGCTACGGAGAGTTACGGTTCCTCCTTTAACAAAGGAAAATGTTAATAAAAAAGTGCTTCATTGATCAAAGAAGGGCTAAGAGCTGCAAGCATTTATTCACACTGTACATCAGACCCGAGAAACCCGTATCATAACCTTTTGGCACCTGTCACTAGGAACTGCACAATCTTCAGTTAGACCAACTTTTCCCTACCTGCACAGAATGTGGAAAACTCTGAGCAACCTGTTACAGCTGGAAGTCACAGACCCGCTCAGATGCTCTGGGCTTTGCCTGGACTGACAGCACCAAGGAAGGCTTCTGGGCCATGCCTTAACCACACCCAGGCACGCCCGGGAGCCACCTTCCTGAGATACAGCTTGCTCTGGGTCAGGGAACTGCTACCAAAGGAGAAGAGGAATAGAGGGCAGGGCCAGAGCTTCTACGTTCCCTGACCTCACCCCCAGCGTCACCATGATCCACCCTGTCACCAGTTAGCAGCTTGGAGCAGAGCCAAGCATGGCCTCCCCAAGAGGGGGGCAGGCACAAAACGGAGGCCAAGATGACAAAGCACAAACTAACTCTTCTGCAGCCTTTCCCACGCCCACCTCCACCACAAATATTCTTGATTTAAGGCTGTTTTTGGACCCTGTCAAAGCTCACTGAGGAAAGGTACTCCGAATCTCCTCCAGGCCATGTCACTGCGCTACGTGGCCCTTCACTGCTGGCCAGCAGCCAGACAAGTGGCCACTCAGCCAGCCAGGAGTGGGGAGGAGTGACTGTTGAGTCCTTCTTCCTGTTCCAAGGAGGAGGAGGAGGAGGCTGATTGTAAAGGGACCTTCTTCCCTTTCCAGGGGCTTGTAACTCTAAAGGCTGATTCTACCCCTTAAAGGCAAGATCCATGATTGGTTTGGTTTGGGAATGGGGGATTTCTGGAACCCTGAGTCTGGATTTCCCTGTGCTGGCTGAGGAAGAGATTGTTGAGGGCCTCAGGTGTGCCTGGGCTCAGGGCAGGCTTTGGCCTTGAGTGGACAACCATTTTGGCCAGTCTGTACTCATGCCTGAGGGTAGGAAGTGCTACACAGCCTAGCCCAGGGAAGCAGCCCCCTGAAAGCAAACGGAGCCCAAGACAATCTGGGTCGAGTTAAAAATAAAATCCCATGGGGGATAACATGATGGCCACCCACTCCTAGCTCCTTGCCTGCCTCAAAGGAGCATACACTTTCCTTTCCCAAAGAGGGATCTAAGGGGTTGGCTTCTTTTTAAAGAAGAAAGTGTTACTTAAGAAGAAAATAATAAACATTTTTGCCTTTTTCTAAAATGTATCAAGTTACATTCCTTTTCGTTGGAGGAGATTATTCTCATTGTTACCACTGCCGTAAAAATACCACTTAACGAGAACACCAGTGAGAAATATCAGTAATGTGGTGTTTTCACAAAAGCGTCCCCTATGGTATAGGTTAGTGCCTCCTTGCCCTTTAAGGAGTAGGGCAGTAGGTCTTTATTCCAATTCCTGTGTTTTCAGGGAGAAGAAAGGGAAAATAAAATTTTAGGCATGAGGCTGTAGTGGAGTGAGCAAAAACATGATTCTGTCTACTGAAAAGAAGCCCAGAATGGAAGCGTGGATAATACATATTAATGCTTATTGCCTATATATAGCTTTCTGTTTTGACATCAATTATGCTTGAATCTTTTAGCTACAGTTAGTTGCTTTAGGGGTGAGAGGAGATACTGAAACCGAACAAAGACAAGGAGAGCGGTGTTTGCGTGGTGGGGACGGTGGTGGTTCAAGGGCTGAGGTAGCTCTGAAAATAGGTTGCACCAAAGTGTTGCTTTATTTGGACCTACTTCTGTGAAGAAGAGTGGAGAAGACTCATTGGCATGTAAAAATGGTACTCGTGAGGGCATGCGTACTTCATACAGGGTCTCCGTGATAGTTTTCAGTTCAGTGGAGGTTGAATAATTAATCTCTAGAAAGGAGCCACCTCTGTGATGAAGTGAAGGAGATTTTCCTCCTCATCATAGTAGAGGTCAGATCCTGGTGTGGCGTCCTTGGGTTCTGTGTTGCTGGTGGAGCTGAGGCCTCTGCCTCTACAGGGGTTGTGAAACGCCAGTGCGTCTCCACGGCCCTCCATGAGGCTCCCTGCCGCCACGTGCATCCTCCGCCTTCCCCATCCTCACGCCCTCTGCACTTCCGGCTGCTTCTCTGATCCTCTTCATTACTTGCCTTCTGTGACCTCCCTGCCCGCCTCTTCCTTCTTCCTCACCCCTCCTTCCCTGTCTCCGCCCCTTCTCATTTCTCCTCCTGAGAGGCACAGTGTTACCGTCTCCACAGTGATGTATATACACTGCTCATTGTGGACTTTCTGAGAGTATTAGACTGTTGAGAGGCGTTAGGCAGCTATGGGAGAAAGTTGTAGATGGCCTGATTGCAGCGTTAGCATCAGCAGATGCTCATGGGAGATGGATGTTAGTGAGGTATCATGAGCATGCACAGGCTACACTTGTTCCTATTCGGCTGCTCCCTGGCCCCGGATCACTCTAGAGAGCAGGAGTCGGCCGGCACTGTTTAAAGTGAGCAAGCTCCAGCCCTGCAGTCCAGCCCCGGCACCTGGAAATGCCCTTCCCTCACTGTGCGGGGCCTCCAGCCTCACTTTGTCGTCTTTAAAATGTGGAGGAATGGGTTTTTTGGCACCTGTATTTGAAAGGCTTTTTTGTAACCCTATCTACTGCCTTTTGTATCCTTATTCAAAATCTCTGCAGAGCAGAGAATTAAGTAGGTTATAGTCCACGGGAAGGAGAATATATTAGGGACACCCATGAAAGAACTTGAAGATGCTTCTTTTTGGACATTTCAGAACAGTCACAGATTTTTTTTCCCAGTATGTATTTTGGCCTTTTGTCCCTTCAGTAAGTGGAGCATTTTAAACCTTTTCTTTAATTCTAATATGATGCATAGACTATTAGTCACTGTTCCTTACAGACATTTCTGTGTTTACTGGACTGCAAAGTAGAAATAAATATCAAGTAAACGTTTTCTTACTCTTTATATTAAAAAAATTAAACCTCCTATGTATAGATGGCACATACCTTTGCATTTTGTTTTATGGCTGAAATGACCACTTCAGTCCTGCCATTACTTCTCAGTTTGTTTCTTCTTTCTCCTAAGAAACACATGCCTTATTTGGTAATTCTTCATTTTATTATGTGTCCAGCTCAGTCTTTACTGACATGTGCCTCCTGTGTGTCTGAAGGATTCCAGAATGAAAAACTGTGGTTATGACAGCTAGGAGAAGACCATGCCATGGCTTCGTTTTCCTCAGAGGTGTTCAGCTTTTTCCACACCTTCTCCCCTCCACCCCCACTCTATGGTTTGTTGTCTCCCGCACCACACTGATGTTTTATGAAACTGTCTTGCTGCTGTCCTTGACCTCTCTTCCCTACCCTGTCCTCATAACTGACGCCAGCCAAGGGACTCTGTGTTTGAATGAGAACTGGGAGAAGGATAGGGCCACTCCTCTGAGGATGTAGGTACTCATCCAGTTACATTTCACTTCCATATTTTCAGTAAAAAAGAGGTTTTAGAATGAGAGCATTTGAATAAATATTGATAGGAGGAACTTAAAGCCAAGTGCAGCTAAGCTGTGACTAAGAGACCCTGGAACATATCATTCGACTGAGTGAATGTGACTGACAGTCATCTGGGGAAAGCCGGGGAACCAAACAAGTGTTTGAAGGATAGTGACAAGAAAAATGTATTTCCACTTTTTAAAGAGGCTAAAAATTGAAAATGTAAATCACAGACAAGTAAACGTGACGTCTGAGGCGAGAATCAATAAATGGATTAATTAAAAATAGATTTTTGAGCACTCAGAAGCAAAGAAGGTGATCACTAATCCTGACTCCATCAAGAATGCTGTACTTGATTAATCTGATCCTGACTCCATCTAGAATGCTGTACTTGATTAATCTGATCCTGACTCCATCTAGAATGCCATACTTGATTAATTTGAGCGACTCCATCTAGAATCATCTAGAATGCCATACTTGATTAATCTGATCCTGACTCCATATAGAATGCCGTACTTAATTAATCTGATCCTGACTCCATCAAGAATGCTGTACTTGATTAATCTGATCGACTCCATCTAGAATCATCTAGAATGCCATACTCGATTAATCTGATCCTGACTCCATCTAGAATGCCATACTCAATTAATCTGATCCTGACTCCATCTAGAATGCCGTACTTGATTAATCTGATCCTGACTCCATCTAGAATGCCGTACTCGATTAATCAGATCCTGACTCCATCTAGAATGCCGTACTCGATTAATCAGATCCTGACTCCATCTAGAATGCTGTACTCGATTAATCTGATCCTGACTCCATCTAGAATGCCGTACTCGATTAATCTGATCCTGACTCCATCTAGAATGCTGTACTCGATTAATCTGATCCTGACTCCATCTAGAATGCCATACTTGATTAATCTGATCCTGACTCCATCTAGAATGCTGTACTCGATTAATCTGATCCTGACTCCATCTA
Source organism: Saguinus oedipus (assembly GCA_031835075.1). Classification (NCBI taxonomy): domain Eukaryota; kingdom Metazoa; phylum Chordata; class Mammalia; order Primates; family Cebidae; genus Saguinus; species Saguinus oedipus. The sequence goes on along the minus strand of CM063175.1, from coordinate 37,780,133 downwards.
GAATGCCATACTTGATTAATCTGATCAACTCCATCTAGAATCATCTAGAATGCCATACTTGATTAATCTGATCAACTCCATCTAGAATCATCTAGAATGCCATACTTGATTAATCTGATCAACTCCATCTAGAATCATCTAGAATGCCATACTGGATTAATCTGATCCTGACTCCCATCAAGAATGCCGTACTTGATTAATCTGACTTTGTTTCTTGGTGTGATTGCTCACTTAATGAACTGGAAGAATGCATTAACCTTGTGTATATAGGTAAAATAAAGTGTTTGGCAAAGTCTTCAAATACTTTTTTGGGTAAGCTAAAAATATTTCTTACAGGTCATACACCAAAACTGCAGATTAATATCATCCTACCTGTACTGTAGAACAGTATTCTGTGCTTTTAAACTTTACACTTCTCCGTTACCCAAATAATACATGTTTACTGCAGAAAAAATATGTAGTACTTAAGGAGAAATCATTCAGTCTAAGAGCATTTTAAAACCTGTATTAACCACTACTAGTATTCATATTTTTAGTCATTTTTGTAGACATATATATTGATTTATGCCTGTATGTCATTCATAGTAAATGAAATTGTACTATACATATTGTTAATAACTTTCTTTTTAACTAATTTTAAAAATACATTAATATGGAAATAGGTTGCTATAAGTTTATTTTATATTCCATAACCTGTTTCACCATATTTTTGTTTTGCAATTGTTACTGAATTTCACAGATCCTCTAGATTGAGGATATAAGTTTTCTAAGAGTGCAGTTTTGAACATCCTCATAGCAGGCATTTTGCATATCCCTTAATTGTCTTAGCATAAATTCTCAGAGGTGGAATGCCTAGATCAAAATTTCAGTATGTATTGTCAAATTGGAGAATTTGTTTCTCCAAGCCCACAGCAGTGAGATATACCAATTTAGAAGTATTTTCTGGATAACTTGTGATACATTTACCTGCTCTTTTCTTCTTTGGGTTTCCTGTTCATCTTCTTTTTTTTTTTTTTGAGATGGAGTTTTGCTCTTGTTATCCAGGCTGGAGTGCAATGGCGCGATCTTGGCTCACTGCAACCTCCGCCTCCTGGGTTCAGGCAATTCTCCTGCCTCAGCATCCTGAGCAGCTGGGATTACAGGCACGCGCCACCATGCCCAGCTAATTTTTTGTATTTTTAGTAGAGATGGGGTTTCACCATGTTGACCAGGATGGTCTAGATCCCTTAACCTCGTGATCCACCCGCCCCTGCCTCCCAAAGTGCTGGGATTACAGGCTTGAGCCACCGCGCCTGACCCATCTTCTTTATTTAATTTTCTATGTAGAGCATCCTTCATTTCCTTTGAGAGTTGTTTTCATTTTAGAGAACTTAGGGTGCTCCATTTTTGTTCTTAGTTCGGTACTTGTTTTTTTTTTGTTTTTTTTTTTTTCTGAGATGGAGTTTTGCTCTTGTTACCCAGGCTGGAGTGCAATGGCTCGATCTCGGTCCACCGCAACCTCCATCTTCTGGGTTCAAGCAATTCTCCTGCCTCAGCCTCCTGAGTAGCTGGGACTACAGGCGCATGCCACCATGCCTGGCTAATTTTTGTATTTTTAGTAGAGATGGGGTTTCACCACGTTGACCAGGATGGTCTCAATCTCTTCACCTTGTGATCCACCCGCCTCAGCCTCCCAAAGTGCTGGGATTACAGGCGTGAGCCACCGCGCCCGGCCATTAGTTCAGTACTTGTTACCGGTCACTTAGATGAAAGCATTGGTAGCATGGTGTTCAGATTTGTGGATGGTGTCACATGGGAGGTATAATTAATGTAATATTAACAAAGATAAATTGGGATAGGAATCAGTATAAAGCACTTTAAACCTATCTGAAAACAACTACCCTCATGCGCTGCATGATAAAGTTTCAACAGTGGGCTGCATATAGGATGCTGGCCCCATGAGATGAAAGTATCATATTTTCACTATCCCTTTTCTATCTTTAGTTACACAGATACCTACCATTGTGTCCCACTGACCCTGCATTATTGAGTACAGTAACATGCTGTATGTGTTTGCAGCTGAGGAGCACTAGGCTGTGTCATAGAACCTCGCTGTGCCGTAGGCTCTGCCATCTAGGTTCGTGTAAGTGCACTCTGACGCTCACACAATGATGAAATTACCTGACAATTTATTTCTCAGAACATATGCCCACCATTAAATGACGCATGACTGTAGAGCAGTAGCAAGTACCACTTCCTAAGCATCTTCAGTGTGTTCCTGTCAACCCTGCTATTCCCACTGTGCCATGAAGACATACAGCTTACCAGCATTTGGGAACATTGTGTCTAAAGGGACGACTGGACAGTGTGACTGCCAGACAGCTAATATGTTTTCCACCGCAGTGTTCAGCATAAGGGCAGTAATCCCCCTTCTTCGTTAGTTCAAACTGAGAATATTGCTTAAATTTTGGGTGATCACATTTAAAAGGTGTATTGTTGTACTTGTCATCATCAGTAAATAGCAATAGCTGAGTGTCTAGGGAAGGCATAATGAAGGCAAACCCAAGTTGACCATTCTCAGGAATCATTTGGTGACACAAGACATAGAAAACTGCATACAGAAATCTGCAGTCTTGAAAGTCGAGGTCCCCTATAGGTTTGTTACTGCCTGTGTCTACCCTCCACATTTGCTTTGCCCACTTGTTTTTGATGGGGTTGTATAAAATTATAATCACTGTAATTTGTTGCATTGTTGACATTAAAAATGGCCTAGGACCATAAAAGCAAATGATCACAAGTAATGAAGTGGGTGACATTTTGCGAACAGAAAAAGGCAGTTCCTAAAATTTATTTAAAACCATCCAGTTTTGATATTGGGGATGTAGAGCTAGGGGTAGCTGCCCTTCGAAACACCTAATGTCAGGTGAATTGAGTTTGCACTAATTGTGGATTGGTACAGACTAAAACATGCAAAGCAGAATCCGGGCATCTGCAGGCAGCGCTGAGAGCAGCATTTGTGCTTCTACCGCCAGAGCGATGTTGCGATGGCAGACCAGCTGGAAATCCGTTCCTTTTTCGATTTTGTTTGTGTTTTAAATACTGCTGTGGAGAATTTTAAATTATTTTGTGTGAGCTAAAAAGTTGGTGGCCCTCTGCAGGCTGCCAAAAGCCACCAAGTGGTAGGGAAGTGAGGCGGCTTCCGGAGCTCAGCGTGACAGTCTGCAGCTAATCCAGTTTTGCTCTGCTGACAACACATCTTCAGGCGTGCATTCGCCACTCTAGGAGTCACGGTTTTCCTTTTCTGTAATGGGTATGTTTTTCATCAGGGTTCTTCTTGCTAACCTGAAAAGGATGTTTTGATGAGTGGCTGATACTATTATCTGATGGAATATCAGCCAGCTGTTGAATTAGCCAGTCAGATTACTGTGTCAGACAGGTTAGGACTAAAGGAATGTTTATTAATTCACTTTTTCTATTATATATGTCTTTTTATCTTCTTGATAATTTGTGTTTGTTCGGATTATTTGCCTACAGGGAAGAGGGCATTCATATATTTATCTGTGACTAAATGGATGACTATTTGTAGAGCTGATAGAAAAAAGCTTTTGGAGGATTCTGGATACATTTTAATTTTATTTTTATTGCTTGTTTTTAGCTTGATGGGCTGAATAGCTGCTTGGAGTATTCTTGACTTGGCAATGTTTAAAGTCTGCTTTCTCCATTCCTGGCATTTCAAGGTTATTTCACATACACATTAATAAAGCAAAGAAAACTTTTCGGAATTACAAACATTTTAAAGACTGGGCTGTCAGTTAAAATAATTGGTCCAGATATTATAAAATATCTTTCTTACCAACAGGTATAAGAACAACATGGTTTCTGCCAGCTGTTTCAGAGTAGGATCTGCCTGACTCTTAGGCCAGGAGTCATACTGTGTGCTGCCTGCTCCCCGAATCTAGCCCATTGAGCAGTTGTGTGAACGCTGCCTTAAAAATTATCCAAGAAGCAGCTTCTTCTCACTGCTTCCATGGTGGCATAGTGTAGGAGGAAGAGCAGAGGTGGCTCTGAATCAGCTCAGGGTTTGAATTCTGGATCTGTAACTTGTTAGCTGTGAGCCTTTGGGCAGGTTCATTTCTGCCTCCATTTTCCCATCAAAATACGGGAAAATAGTAGAGACCTGCACTATTTGCCTGTTGTAGGCCTTACAGGTACAGCTTTCTGAGCAGTGGCTGACACGAGGAGTCCCTGGTGAGTATCAGCCATTAGTGTCATCATCATTCAGTATTACCACATTCTCAATCCCGCCCACCACTAAAGTGATCTTTCTAAGAAAGACATCAGGTCATGTAATTCTGCTGAAAAGCCTCTGGTATTTTACAGTTAACTTGGAATAAAATCCCAGTTCCTCCCCTCAGTCTTCAAGGCCCTGCGTGTGTCTGCCTGTCCCCACCTCAAGGCCCAAGGTCAGAGGGCCGCCTCCTTGTGGGGACTCTGTCTGAGTTTAATTTTCTTCATGGCACTTTGTACTAGACTGTAGGCTCCAGAAGGACAGGGACGTCACCTTCCTCATTCCATTCCTGTATTGCTGGCAACCAGAACAGGGTCTGGTGCATAGTAGTTGCTTTAGATATTTGCTGAGTAGATGAATGAGCTGAAACAAAGTGTAATTGCCAATTCTCACACTTTTTATGCTTTCATATGTATAAAATAAGAGCTTGCGTAAACATTGTTTATCTGGGACTTCATGAAAATGGCACAGGGGAAGAGAAGAGTGAACTTGGAATGAAAATCCTGAATTTTCATTGGGAGGAGCCCTGGACCCACCCACCCTCCAACTCTAACTAGAGCAGCTTTGTGTATTGAAGTTTCATATGAAATTTGGTTTGAAAAAATGAGTCTGCTTTTAAAAGTTTAAAAACTATTGAATCAGAAGAGCACAAAGGTTGTTTTAGCTCAGTGATTCTGATAGCTTAAATATTTAAAGGATATTGTTTCTTCATAATTCTCTGTTCCCTCCTCTCTCCCCAAAAAGATCACTTAATAATGTCTGTAAGTGACAAAATGATCATCATCAAGACTGTGAGCTACGTGAAAAAAAAAGACCACACCTTATGCTCACCTCTGAGGTCCCTGCCACGCAGGGCAGGGCCAGCCACAGGCTTACTCAGTGAAGATTTCTAGATGGGTGGATGGGTGGGTATTTGAAAAGAGCAAAAATGCATTTTTAAATGACAATACATGATTTTGTAGAAACAGGTAAAGATAGAATTTTAAGTGAAGTCTGTTGTTTCTTCAATATGCTGTTTATTAAATATACATATTGTAAATAACTTTTTAAACCCTGTGTGCTAAATGGCCACTCTGTTATACTTTCCTTTAATTCCTCATGAATTTTCTGCTAATTATTTAAAATATAAAACTGATAGTACATGACTTTTTAAAGTTCTTTTTTTTCTTTTACATTTAAAGCAAAATGCAAAAAAATGTTAACTAAGAATGTCAGCTTTCAGATAGTATTTTTTCTTTTGATCAGGACATTGTACTGTGGGGGGTGTTTAATAATTATAATCTATTTGGGGACAACTTTGAGACCACAGATGATCATCGGTTGAGTTTTAAATTTTGCAGACCTGCTTGGAGTTGATAGAAGTTAGTTGAGGAAGGTTAAAGGGAAAGTAATACAGTGTTGAGACACTGAACTTTGGGCCTGCATGTTAGGAGTAGAAATGAGAATATCGGCTTTGCAGGCTTGAAGAAGCATTAACAACTTGTCAACAAAATGTAAGAGTCATGTTACACAATTGTATGGAACCTATGCATAAGGTTAGGAATACTCCCACCCACACTTGGCCTCGTAGGGTTGTGACTGTTGGTATGTTTTAGTATCAGTCTCTAAAAACGCCTCATCAGCTTCCAGCTCTGTGGTATAAACGGATGTCAGTGTGTAACTGCACTCGGATGGAAAGCATGCCATCATGAATAATGGGTTCGGTTTCCTCGTATACTCAGCCTTTCTCTTTCTCTAGGTAAAGAGGATGAATATCCGAAGAAGCCCTTGGGCCAGCTTCCGCCGGAGCTGCAGTCTGGAAGTGTCCATCACCTGAGCAACGGACAGAGGAGCGTGGGCCGGCCGAGCCCGCAGACCAGCAGCAGGAGGGAGAGCGGGGCGCTCCACAAGAGGCACGAGCACTCCCCGTACCCCCAGAGCAGGACCGGGACGCCGGAGAGAGCACGGCCGCCAAGACGGAAATCGGTGGAGGACGAGAGCAAAAAGCTTAAAGATGAAACAGATTTTCAAAGAAAACTCCCATCAGGTCCACTGGACAGTTCCAGGCAATATAATCACGCAGCTGCCAACCAAAATAGCAACGCCACTTCAAACATCAGGAAGGAATTTGTGCCCAAATGGAATAAACCGTCAGACATCTCGGCTACGGAGAGAACTGCCAAATACGCCGTGGAAGGCAAAGGTCGAGCCGCGCACCCCACACTCGCGGTTACCGCCCCAGGCCCTGCCGAGGCGCGGGTGTCAAATGCGCGGCCAAAGATGAAGGCTCTGGATGCGGAGGACGGAAAGCGGGGCTCCACCGCGTCACAGTACGACAATGTGCCAGGCCCGGAGCCGGACAGCAGCGCTTCCGTGGAGGAGGCGCTGGAAAGGGCTTACTCTCAGAGCCCACGGCATGCGGCTTGCCCTCCCAGTCCGAGAAAGCACGCTGAGCCAAGCCCTAGTCCATCAAAAGTGTCCAACAAGTTTACTTTTAGAGTACAGCCTCCGAGTCATGCACGATATCCGTCCCAGCTAGATGGAGAAGCCCGAGGGCCAACTCATCCCCCGTCTTACAGCAGTCCCCCCGTTTACCACGGAAACTCTCCCAAACCCTTCCCTCCTGCCAACAGCAGCTTTGCTTCTCCACAGTTTAGCCCTGGGACGCAACTGAATCCTTCCAGGAGACCTCATGGTTCTACCCTTTCCATCAGTGCTACTCCAGAGAAATCTTACAACCGTCCAAGCCCCCTTGTGCTGCCATCTAGTCGAATAGAAGTCCTCCCTATTGATACTGGTGCTGGGGGGTTTTCGGGCAATTCAGGGTCACCAAAGAATGGAAGATTTATCATTCCGCCAGTGGATTATTTGCCAGACAACAGAACATGGTCAGAAGTTAGTTATGCATACAGACCTGAAATGCATGCACAATCATGGACCCGAGATGCTAGCCGCGGCAATTTACCCAACTACGCAGCCTTTCAACACGCCCCCTTTCAGGACCGTGGCCTCCCAGCCGTCTCTGTAGATAGTCCCGTGCGGTATAAAGATTCACCGGCTGCAGAAGATGCCAGTCCATCTGGGTATCTGTATTCAGGGCCCCAGCCTCCAGCCTACCACTACAGGAATCGGGAAGGGCTTTCCATGCAAGAATCAGTGTTGCTGTGAGACTTGAAGTGTACTGACCTGCTAAAGAGAAGAGGAAGAAAGCACATGAAACCTACATGGCTATGTTCATAATTGCCAAAGCAGTATTTTATACTATTGTAAACACTCGCACATCTCTAGTGTCTGTTAGGAGGAAGAATACAGGGAAATGTCTCCATCGCCACTCAGACGCTGCTTAAGATGAGCATTTAAATTGCGCCATCACTGACCTGTTAGAATTTAACCCGGAAACATAGCAATAGCATCTAGGGATGCACGCGCAATGGTAATTTATTACTCAGTTCCGTTTATGTCTTTCTCCAGAACCTGAACGTTTTTACTCTGTTGGCTCATTCTGTTTTGACTAATGTTAGAAATTACTGAAAAAAACTGTAGAATAGATAATTTTAACGCTGTATGTAGTGTATGTGTCTTTTAATAGACATAGGCATCTATGCATACACGTTTGAACACAGAATTAAACGTTTTTAAAAAACTACTTTTAATCCAGATCCATGGAATAATAAGTAATTCTTGTTTTTCTTGTTTTTTAGTCCAGTTTTTCTTTTTCCTCTCATGTTTTTAACCTAGGCCCTAAACTGAAGAGTTTGTCCTGAATTTTCATTCTCACCGAATGCTCAGAATTCTCCTTCATCTGCTGCCATTTTCTTTCAATCTGAAAATTAAAGACATTGGAAAGAAAGGCTAACCACCTAATGGTGCTTAAAAGTCGGGGCAGTTAAAGTAAGTTTACGACCAAAGGTGCAGCAGTGCTCACATCCACTAATAAGAGATCGGTCGTAGTGCATTGATGCCCTTTGTTCTGGTCTGACTTGCAAACCTCAGAGCAGGGGAAGCTGCAGCTGATCCCTCAGTGCTCACAGTACTCATGTGGGCAGCAGAACTGCCTGGGTTGGCAGTGTGGTTACTCCTCACTTCTGCCCTGACTCATGGAGCTTCTCCCCGTGAAGGGCCCAGGGTGGGCATTTACACCATCCATTTCTGGCCTCTTTATGGGATGTAGTCAGTGGATATTACTGCACCTCATTAGGCCATTACATTATCCATGTTCGTATTACAAAAATGATCGTAGTTTTTCATAGGAGTCTAGGATTTTGATCTTTTTTAAAAATATAGTGTGATTTCATGCTGTTGAAAATCTTTTTTCTTTTTCATTCAAACAAATTCAAGTTCCTGATTTTTTTTAAAAAATAGTGATGTCTTTAAAAAATACTCTGTTACACTACAGTTCCAAAACATTGACAAAGTTTTGGGCACTCCAAGGGAGTATGACTTCGTGTTTAACTGGGGAGCTTGCTTTCAACACTGCTTATATTTGAATAGTAAAAACCTAACATTGATGGTTCTTCCTGTTGCAAGTTGGGGCTTTAAGCTTTCAAGGTACAAAAGTATGTCTTTTAAAATGAAAGTAACATTTGTTTAGCTAGTGAATGTGACTATTTTTTATGTATATAATGAGTCTAATATAATTTTAATCAACTTGGTAATATTATTAAGTAGCAAAATGCAGTGTATTAAAGCTAAACACAACATTGAAACACAAAATTGTGATGAAATACGGGCTCTTGATTCAGATCAGGTGGAAGCTGAGAAATAAATGTATATAAGTGTGTAGCTGAGGATATTCCCATTTTAAAACCATGATTCTGTGACTTTAATAAACCAAGCTGTACAATTTAGTTTATGATAGCAGTATGTGAGCTGCTCCAAAATATATATATCAACAGTGGTAAATACTGTAGATTTATATATATATATGCAAAAAATATATATATACACACAAGCACTATTTTCTTAATGTCACTTATGACTTTTTTTATCTGTATACTTTTTTTGATGTGATTGTTTTTTAACATGCTAAAAGTAATAAGTATATTTTGTTTTGTGTCTTTTATGTGCATTTTCTTCATACGGCAAAAATGGTGCGTCCCTGCTGCTTTGAAGGCTAATTCTCCTCTAATTGAGTAGCTGTTCCCAGTATTCACCTACCTCACCTTGTATATGTCACAGTTCTATGTGAAACGCATTACTAATTTTCAGTGAGACTGTATTTGCAACTACATAATCTTTCCTTATTTTATTTCATATGACGTTGTTAATAGCGATAAGGAAGTATTCTAGTCTTCCTCATTACAAACCGTAGCTCTCTGTTTTTTAAGTAGGAAAATGTAGTTTGGAATTATCTTGCCACCATACAGTTTTACTTTTTCAAATTTATTTTTTAATGAGAGATAATGAAATTATGATAAAAGATAATGAGATTGGTGAAGTATATTTATGAAAAACCCATTTAGTAGGGATTTTTGTAGTGTAGAGACTGATTTTACTCTGACTGTATGTAGCTGGTGTATTTTGCCATTAAGTCTTTTCTTCATGGCAAATTTGCCGTAGTAAGCCCTTTGGTATAGTTTCTATTTCATAAAATATTTAGTCTGAGAAGTTAAAGAAACTAGACCTAAGACCTCAAAAGTTTTAAAACTTTGACTTTTTCATATGTTTATTAATAGGATTTTTAAAAACTGAACTGAACAGCTTTTTAAAGCTGGGAGATACATATAAATTCAGGTAGCAGTATCAATGGTAGACTCCTTCATTGAAAGAATGACGAGATTAAACCAAGAGGTCATCTCTGGAGAAGAAAAATAGATGTTTATGGGATGCAATTGTTTCAACTTTCTTTTTCCATTTTAAGAAGATTCTAGTACTAAATTCCGCCCTACTCAGTGGGACTTTCAAGTAGACGTTCATAGTTTCTGTCACTTGGGGTCTCTGCCTTCAGTTCCGTTAGGGTGCGGGCACAAGAGCTGCACCTGGTCAGCACTGCGCTGAAACCCCTTTCTCTCCGCTGTCCTGAGAGGAGACCATGCCGCGTCTCTGAGCAGGGCTTGCTTCACAGAGGACCGGTGGCCTCACTTTCTGGACCTAAGAGCACTCTTGCCTCCTTTTGGAATTAGTCCTCTATCTTAGTATGCACTTGATTGTGAGTTTTAAGATTATTGCTTTAGGATTTCATTTTTTGTCTTTTATTTTAAATTGTTCTTTAATGGATTTTCAATGTCTGTATCAAATGTGAGTATTAATGCTTTCTGGCCAAGTGGATTTTAAGAAGTCAAATTTTACTTTTTTTTTGAGATGGAGTTTCGCCCTGTCACCCAGGCTGGAGTGCAGCGGCGAGATCTCAGCTCACTGCAACAGTTGCCTCCCAAGTTCAAGCGATTCTCCTGCCTGAAGCCTCCCAAGTAGCTGGGATTACAGGTGCCCACCACCACACCCGGCTGATTTTTTTTTTTTTTTTTTTTTGCATTTTTAGTAGAGAAGGGTTTTCACTATGTTGGCCAGGCTGGTCTCAAATGCCTAACCTTAAGTGATCCACCAGCCTTGATCTCCCAAAGTGCTGGGATCACAGGTGTGAGCCACTGTGCACAGCCCAAACCTTACTTTTAAGATGATCCAGAGTCATGAGAATAGGAAAAAGGAATCTGATGAACATTTGTGTATTGTATTTTCAGAAGGATTTTCAGTTATCCGTAAATCTAATCATAACTGCTACCATTTCTATGTGAGAAAACTGACAGAGGAACTCATAAAAGGGCGGATCTTGACCCTTGCTGGGTCTTTAGAATTATCTGGTATTCTTTATAATTCTTTAGAATTATCGGGTGAAATTTAAAAACTTTTTCTGTGTGAGTTACATCCCAGACCACTTAAATCAGTATCTTGCATGGAACCCAGACATCAGATTATCATATTTTCCCCCATAATTTAAAGTTCAATCATTAAGCTCTTTTTTTTTGAAAAAGAATCCCCCTAAAGTTGATGGTCTTATATTCCCACTATGAGATATCTCAAAGATTCTTAGACCAAGACTTTCAAAGTTTAGAAACTCAGATGCTGGACAAGTTAGGAAAAATTCCACCAACACAATTAACATTACCAGCCATCTCTGCAAATGTTCATGAACTACTGACAGTCACAGCTTCAAACAGAAGATGCAGGCCCTGTCCTTCGGCCCAGGTGCTGCTTACAGCGGTCCTCCATGGAGAGCCTCCCTAAGATTTCCATTTTCCTAGACAAAGTCCTAAGCTGTTTGGAAGTCTGTGGGCATTTTCAGTATCTGAGGAGCTGAGAAAGTGCCACGTGTCTGCTCCTTCATTCGGCCAGCCAACGTTCTGTGAGGCACATGCGTTGTACTAGGGACCATGCCGGGTCCATGCTTCCAGATGTGAGATGTGTTTCGGAATCTTTCAGTCAGTGTTGGAGGTGTATGCACAGATATTATAGGTATGTTATTGACAACACATAAAGGCCAAATAGTGGTCCCAGCCCAGGAGGTTCAGGGAAGTCTTAGGAAGGGTTTGCCTCAGCCGAGCCTGAAAGGACAAGCATATAGGAAGACGAGGGAAGGAGACAGGGTGTTCTGCAGAGTGGACGGATGGCAGGAGCAGCTGCATGGGATGTGTATGTGGGGTAGGCACGGGGGTGGACAGGGTGAGGAGCTCCACAGAGACAAGATGGTGGAGAGAGTTGTGTGCAATGGAACTTGATCCTGTAGGTGGTTATGGCCTGGTGTGGTCCCTCTGTGCTGTGGAGGTGAGATGTGAGGGAACAGCCCCGGGGGCAGTGAGGGAGACAGGACAAGCCTTTTATCTCAAAGGTGGCACAGAGCTTAAGGCCAGGGAAGAAGGTATGAAGAAAAGGTGATCGAGAACTAATTACCACGGGAAACTGGCAAGACAGCTGGATGGGTGTGATCCAAATGATTGTAATGAGGACAGCTAGCACCTACTGAATGCTTACTGTGTGCTTGGCACTCTGCTAGGTATTTTACTGGTATTAACTGACTTAATCCTCACAATAACGATGCAGTATGTTCTACTTTACCTCCCAGTTTACAGACGAGAAAACTAAGGAGTTAAACTAAGTTTAACTTGCTCCAAGCGACACAGTGGGTAAGTAATAGGGCCGGAACTGGGACCCAGGCATGCGGAGTCCAGAGCCTGTGCCTCCCCCTCTCCCTCACAGTTTTAAGGAAGTATAATTTACCTGCCACAGCATTGATCTGTTTTAGCTTTATACCTGGAGGATTTTTTAGTAAGTTTTTAGAGTTGTGCAACGATCACACCCAGTGTTCAAACAACTCAAAAAGATGTCTTTTGCCTGTTTGCAGTTAAACCCCATTTCTACTTTCATCCCCACACAACTGATCTGCTCTGGCTTTCAGGTTGCCATTTCCGAACATTTCCTATAAATGGAATCAGATGTGGTCTTTTGTGTCTGGCTTCTTTTCACTCGGCAGTGTTTCGAAGTTCCTCCGTGTCCTGGCGTCTGTCAGTAATCGCTTTCCTTTTTATCGCCGAGTGCTATTCCATTGTATGACTGTGTCAATTTTGTTTATTCATTCACCAGTTGGTAGACATGTAGGTTGTTTCCATGCTGCCATTCTGATCCATTCCCTCATCGATGAAATGAAGATTGTAGTTTTTATTTCATAGAGTCATGAAGATTGAGTTAATCTGTGTGAAATGTCAACACAGTGTTGTCACTCAGGGATGATTTGGGATGTTACAGATAGTCACATGCCACTGCAGTGCAGGTTTCCGTGACCAGGGGGACGTGGACCTGAGTGTAGTGAGAGTCCAGAGGTAAAGACGCAGTAAGGTCACATGTAACCCGTGAGAGAAGAGGCACAGGCGGGACGATCTAAGGAGACCATGCTGTGGCTGGAGGAACAGGGGCTCCAAGAAGGAGGCGGCATCCATGCTGGAAATGCAGCAGGAGGGCCCAGGGAGGGAGGCCTGGAAAGTCCACCTGGACTTGACAGTGAGGAGCTCACTGCTGTCGCCTGCTGCTGTTCCTAGAGCCACAGTCAGATCGCACTGGCCATAGGCACAAGTAGGAAGGGATGTAGCTCTCAAACGTTTGGAGGAGGCGGGATGCGCAGCGGTTGAGTCCTAGCTGGAGTGAAGGGTGCGTTCGTTAGGGGTTGCATTTACGTGGAAAAATAATGCTAATTAAAAATCAGTTGGACTTCAAAACTCTCAAGTACTTCCACAAAGCATTCCTTGGTTTTATTCCAGTTTGTTGCTTTATGTATTCCTAAGTATTAAACGCCAATTATTAAATTTTCTGTAATGCAGATTTGTCATTTGGAGGAAAATCAACATAATCTGAATATAAAGCAGGCAGCATTGAAACAATTCTGCGTTCAGGAACATCATTGACTTCACCCGGCAGTGATTTAAGTTCTGCTCCACATGTAGTAAACAAAGAGGAGATGTGATTTAGAAATAGCGTATGTGGGGCCGAGCACAGTGGCTCATGCCTGTAATCCCAGCACTTTGGGAAGCTGAGGTGGGAGGATTGCCAGAGGCCAGGAGTTCGAGACCAGCTCAGGCAACATGGTGATACCCCTTCTCTACCAAAAACAGGCTGGGTATGGTGGCCCATGCCTCTAATCCCAGCACTTTGGGAGGCCAAGGCTGGTGGGTCACCTCAGGTCAGGAGTTTGAGACCAGCCTGATCAACATGGCAAAAACCCCGTCTCTACTAAAACTACCAAAAGTAACCAGGGGTGGTGGTGCACACCTGTAATCCAGTTTACTCAAGAGGCCGAGGCAGGAGGATCGCCTGAACCCGGGAGGTGGGAGGTTGCAGTGAGCCAAGATCGTCCCACTGTACTCCAGCCTGGGCGATAGAGCAAGATTCCATCTCAAAAAAAAAAAAAAAAAAGAAATAGTCTGTGTGCAAAAGATGTGGTTAAACTTCTCTGTAAGCTAAATATGACTTAGTAATGAACAAAGACCGAAAAAAAGCTAAATCTATCATTGAATGAGTTAATAAGCTCAGCCACAAATTCATGGTGTGAATGTGGGCAGGCACTGGGCCCCCGGGACTTGCTTTTCTCATCTGTGCATCCTGATGCTAGGGAAGGACTTTCAAAAAGCTGCTCCCAGGACTAAGGCGGGAGAGTGCCCCTGCCCACACCTGTTTGTCTCCTTGGTGCTAGGTGGGGTGAGTGTCAAGTGCTAGGAAACCAAGGTGAGCAGAGACCAGACAGTCCGGCTGTCATGGAGTACAGTGTTTCAGGGAAGGAGATGTTAGTTGTGTGGTTACCACATCTGGCAAGAGCCGGGAAGGAGAGGCGCCCAATGCCATGAATGCCTGTAGTAATAATGACTGATCCGAAGGGGACTCAGAAGAGGTGTGGCTTGCGTTGGACATGTGGGAGAAGTGGCCAGGGTAGTGGGCAGAGGAAACTAGCCAGTGGGTGTGGGGGGTGAGGCAGCACTCACAGGGCACGCAGCCTGGGGGCACAGAAAGCAGGTTAGCAAACGCTGCACAAACAGCTCATGCTGCCAACGAAGACGCGTTGAAGCTGCCAGCTGTGTCTGCACCCGCGACCGCCACCATTCGCAGAGTTGTCTTTGAAGAAGAACAGCGACGTCCCTGTGCCTCCGTCAGGTTGGTCGAGGGGACTGGAGGTCGTCAAGTCTGCACTGTCGTCTGAATTTGTCCCTCATTCGCAGTCGGGTGACTTTGGGCGAGTCACGTTCCCTTTCTGGGCCGAACTTTGCTCAGCTGTAAAATGTTGCCATGAGAACTGGAAGGAAGGGACAGTGGAGATGATTGAAGACAGCCAGTCTCAACCATGCTGCAAAGAAGAGTTCCCTGAAGTGCTTCTAAAAATACTGATGTCCAGCCGCGCCCACCGGCTCAATCAAATGACTGGTTTTTGCTTTTTGTTTAGTTTAGAGAGAGAGTCTTACTGTGCTCCCCAGGCTGCAGTGCAGTGGCACAATCATAGCTCACTGCAGCCTCAAACTCCTGGGCGAAGGCTCTCCTCCTGCCCCAGCCTCCTGAGTAGCTGGAACTACCGGCGTGAGCCGCCATGCCCAGCTAATTTTTAACTTTGTTTTCTTGTAGTGATAGGGTTTGGTACGTGTTGCCCAGGCTGGTCTTGAACTCCTGAGCTCAAGCGAGACTCCCAGAGTGCTAAGATTATAGGCATTAGCCACCATGCCCAGTCATATTTCTTTGTTCTTCTAACTCCCGTGTCTTCTGTTGCTACCAGGACATATCTTAAAATGATGTCAGGAGATTTTTACTTAGAGGTTTTGAATGGGACAGTGGAAAGAACACAGGCTTGAAAACACACTTGGAGACGAGTCTCAGCTTCTCTACTAACTGCACCAGACATGAGTCTCGTGAATGAGATGGGGAAAACCAGGCTTTCCCTGCAGAGCTGCTCTCAGGCTTCACTGAGATGACGGACGTGTCATCCGGTTCCTGGAACAGGGAAGGCTAAGTGATGAAGTCAAATGTTCGCATGGGAAGGGCTAATGCCATTTATATTAAGAGGCCGTTCTTCCCTTTAGAATTGTAAAGTGCCCACAAATGAAAGAACAGTAAAGGAAAACGTGCAGATAAAGAAGTGCGAAGTTATTAAACATGTTCGACGTCACTGTTAATTAAACTGAAATGGAAACAATGGCTGAACAGTGTTGTTCAGACCCTGCTAGGAAGAAGAAAACCAAATTCCCGAAATGCGCCACTTTTCAGCATCGGAATTTACGTTATGTTCTTTGGTCCAGCAATCCCATTTCTATGGACAGAAATACAAGTAAGAAAAGATATATGTAAAAGGATGTTTTTTTCACCTGTTTTTTTTTTTTTTGTTTGTTTGTTTTTTAAGACAGAGTCTTGCTCTATTGCCCAGCCTGGAGTGCAGTGGAGCGACCTCAGCTCACTGCAGACTCCGCCTCCTGCGTTCAAGCAATTCTTGTGTTGCACCTTTTGTTTAATAGTGGAAAACTGGAAATAACCTGAGTGCCTATCAGTAGAGTGCAAGGTTCTCTGAACTGGCTGCACCATAGACCGTACCCTAAGTGAAGCCATGGCGACCCCTGTGACCCACACATATACCTCTGGATGGCCTCCTGGAATTAGAAAATCCAGCGTAACTGGAAGACCACGAAAAGGGGAAGAATGATCAATCCTGCTGCACCTCGTTAACTTGAGACATCCTCTATTGTTCCTTGTTCCTGCCTCAACTGATAAGGCAATTGGACTTTGTAACTGACCATGGTCAACCTCGTGACTCCAGGCCCTACGACCCCCGCTCCCAGCTTGCAAAAAACCGCCCTAAACTGTAACTTCTGTACCTTTCCACTGCCCACCCCCAAACCTATAAAACCAACTCCTGTCCCACTGCCCTCTGCTGACGCTGTTTTCAGACCTGGCCCACCTGCACCCAGGTGAATAAACAGCCATGTTGCTCACACAAACCCTGTTGGGGGGGGTCTCTTCATTCAGAGCATGTGTTTAATGTAGAGGACAGGTTAAATTATGGTACACCCACATTGAAGAAAAGCATTCACCCTTTAAAAACGGATAGGTCACTTTCTACGTACTGACATGGAGAGAAATCTCTCCTTTATTGGCGCGTGAAGAAAAGCTATGGAGCAGCCTTCACGCAGCCTCCCCTGCCCTTCTGGGCCTGGCGGCCTCTGACCAGCCTTACAGCATCAAGTCCAGAGGTCCTGGCTGGACTGGAGAGGGGAGTCGCTGACGTGGGCTCCAGGTTCTCCTGGGCCATCAGGAGGAATTTATGTTACGTTCTTTGGTGACAGCTTTGTCTGCGTGAAGACTGGGAGGACTCTTAGGACAGAAGATCTCAGCTGAGGCTCAGGCGCCTGGAGTGAGAATGAGCCACCGTGACGGAAGGCAGGGAGCTGCTCTGGGGAGGAAGGGGGCAGGGTCCAGGCAGGTGGGAACAGAGGGGAGTGGCATGGGACACGCACAGTCCCCACTTGGGCGCCGCTCAGGTGACAGCATGACCAGCAGTGGCAGAGCTGCGGGTGGAACTCGGCCTGCCTGGTCCTCAGGGAGGGCCTTGCAGCGGCTGTTCCCTCCTCGACAGTCGTGTTCTTTCCGTCTGGGAAGGAAGAGGTGAGAGAACTCGAAGGGGTGACTAGGGGTGCCCTGAAAGCAGCTGGCGGTCAGAGGCCTGGGAGTCCTGGAGGCCAGGGGACACTGCCGGGAGCACAGGGACCGCCCACGGCCAGGGCAGCAGGGGACGAAGGTGCTTCGCTGTGTCTGCCACCAAAGCTGAAGGTGGAAGTGATGCCAAGAGAGTGAGCGCTCTAAAAGCAATAATCCCACTTTTTGAAAGGCAGATGCTGCAGAGGTGGGAAGACCTCAGGATGCGGAGGGAGCCTCAGGTCCGATGCCTCCTGTTCCCTTCCTGCTGAACAAACTGATGCTGGACTTAAACGTTTCTTTTTAAAAGCATGGGAAGCCAATCTTTTTCTCCCTGGCCAATGCTGATCAGAAACAATGAGGTTTTGTTGATACCAGAAAGGAGGTGGAGGAGGCTCGACCCTCGATGGACCCATCTTTTCAAACTCACAGGGTGAGCTATTAGTTCGGGACAGCCTGTTCTTTCGGACTTCATGAGTTGGTAAAATGCTCTCTGAGACGTGGGGTGTCGTCACAGAATTGACCACTCCTATTCCGTCAGGAGTGTTTACTGTGAAACCCCGTCTCTACTAAAAATACAGAAACATTAGCCAGGCGTGGTTGTGGATGCCTGAAGTCCCAGCTTCTCAGGAGGCTGAGGCAGGAGAATCGCTTGAACCTGGGAGGTGGAGGTTGCAGTGAGCCAAGATCGTGCCACTGCACTCCAGCCTGGGTGACCGAGCAAGACTCCATCTCAAAATAATAATAATAAACAAAATTTTAAAAACACACAACAAAGAAGACCGTAAACTCAAAAGTAGTCCTTTACATTAAACTATTTAGCCTTTTAAAAAATCTTCTTTATTCACCTATTTTTCTTCCCTTCATTGTAAACTGGGAACAACTCAAGGGACCGGTGCTGCACGCCTGTAATCCCAGCACTTAGGGAGGCCTACCCTGGTGGATCACCTGAGGTCGGGAGTTCAAGACCAGCCTGGCCAACATGGCAAAACCCTGCTTCCACTAAAAATACAAAAATTATATGAGCATTTGAGCAACACTGAATTTGTATGTGTTTCAATGTCAGATGATATGATTGGAGTGTGTGGTTTGTAGAATATTAAATTCTTTAGCCAAACCAGCTGCTAAAGCTTCTGCGCAGAATCAACATACTAGACTCCTTGGAAACTAATAAACATACCATAACTATTAATTTATGAATAGATTTTTGGAAATAACCTTAGAGAAGTCATCCAGGCTTGAAACAGTTTTTGTAGCACCAGATGGAGGGTGTGAATTTAGGCTCCAGAAAAGGGAACTGTACAATGTATTCTTAAAAACTCACTGTAGTCTCCGAGTTAAGCCCGATAGAAGCCAAAAGAAGTACAGGAAGAAACAAGAACTTAGAAGAAGCTGAGATAAGAAACAACTCAGAGAGGCTCAGAAGTTCTCTGATGATAAAGGGTGGTGACGGCAGCGGGGACAGTGGACCTGTCTACAATCCAGTCACCTGGCCAGCTTCACCTGAGCATGAAGAGGCCAAAAAGAACCTGGCCGCGGCTGGGCGCAGTGGGTCACGCCTGTAATCCCAGCACTTTGGGAGGCCGAGGTGTGCGGATCCCCTGAGGTCAGGATTTCCAGACCAGCCTGACCAACATGGTGAAACCCCATCTCTACTAAAAATACAAAAATTAGCCAGGCGTGGTGGCACACACCTTTAGTCCCAGCTACTCGGGAGGCTAAGGTAGGAGAATCACTTGAACCCGGGAGTTGGAGGTTGCAGAGAGCCAGGATTGCACCACTGCACTCAAGCCTGGGCAACGGAGCAAGACTCCATCTCAAAACAAGAAACAGCAGCAAAAACCCAAGACCCTAGTGGAAGCCTTCAGTTAACACTTGCTTAGATGACTGCAAATAAATTTCTGCTCCGTCCATCTCAAATCTTACCCTTAAAGCCCAATTTAGGTTACGCCATTTTCCTGCTCAGAAGCCTTCAGTGGCTCCCCCGCCCATCAGGTTAAATATGCACCACTCGTTCTGTGTGGCTTCCAAGGCCACGTGTGCTGTAAGTTGTGGACCTTTGCAGCAGGGTTTTTCTGTGTCTGCTGCCTGGGGCCCCAGGACCTCCTTGGAAATGCCTTGAAGGTGGTGAGTTTGAGGGTAGTGAAATTGGAAGTTTCTATTCAAATAAGGAGCTTTACTGGCTTAGGAAATCAGCAAGCTTTGCGGGTTGCAGGTTTTCCTGGGTGTATTTTCAAAAGCATGATCCGTGTTCCACACCCCACCATGCCTGGGCTGCAGTGGGAAGATGACCTTGCCGGCAGGAAGTCACCACCCACCTGCCTCAGGCAGAATGACAAGGCGTGGTTTGCCACGAGTGTTTCTGCCTCCTGCCTCTTCTCGTGTCTGTCCTCCCCTCCCACATCTAAGACTCTCACCACCTTGCACCGCTTACCGTGCAGACCCAGACCGCAGCGTCGTATTTACATTTCAATAAGGGTGTCACATCACATGTATGGCTCTCTGTCCGGGCGCCTAGTGGATAAGAAGAGTTTCTTTACTCAGTTTCAGCTTACACAGAATATTTTAGGAAAATGTTTATTCGAACTGGAGGTGGAACTATGCTATCTATTCCTCAGGTCACGGATTCTGAAGCTTCAGTGTATACACAAATCACCTGGGAACTTGCTGCAATGTGAATTCTGATCCTGAGGGCGTGTGATTTCCTTGGAGACTCTGTATTTCTTTTCTTTTTTTGAGAGAGTCTTGCTCTGTCGCCCAGGCTGGAGCACAGTGGCATGATCTCAGCTCACTGCAGCCTCTGCCTCCCAGGTTCCAGCAATTCTCCTGCCTCAGCCTCCGAGTAGCTGGGACTACAGGCGTGCGCCACCACGGCCGGCCGGGACTCTATTTCTTACAAGCTTGAGGGTGCAGCTGATGCTGCTAGTCTAGGAACCACACTGTGGGTGAGAAGGTTCAATGCCAGGCTCCCTGGAAGAGCAATCACGAAGAAGGTCAAGTTCCCCAGCCCCACTCCACGCCATGGTGAGCAGGCCAGTGGCCCCAGCTGCAGAGGCAGCTGCACGCCGCCGCTCCTGGAGCACAGGGTGGTATCCTTTGGGGAGCTCACAGAGATACAGGAGATGCTACCTGTCTTCCTCCATGTTCCAGCAGACTCCGTTTATTTCACAGGCTTAGAGCCTTTGAAGGCTCTGGGATGGCTGTTGGAGATGATGCTTCTCATCCTCAGAAGGCAATTTAGCAAGTCTTGGGGGAAGAGGGTGAATCGCTGCCTTTGGGAGTTTCCTGGAGCAGCTTCCAATGAGGGGAGGAAGCACCTGTTGACATTTGCTCCCTAACACCTCCCTTGCCTTTCCATCTTGCATGCAGAGATGCCAAAGCATGTTAGCAACTGTTCCTGGGCAGACGACCGCACCCCTGGTTTACTGCACGAGGTGCGGTTCCACGGCAAAGGGAGATAATGAAATTTACCTTCACCAAGCTGAAGGTTGGAAGTTATAACCTACCTAATTCCTTAATTAAGCTATCAATTAAGGCTGTGTTGGTGCCACCTGCTATGCCTGGGCTTGGTGCCACGTGGCAGTGCCAGCTCCAAGAAGCACCTCCCTGCAGAACCGAGCTCCTGCCAGTCTTGACACCGCTCCCCGGCTCTCCCCATAGCATGTCCCAGGGACTTGTACAGGCCACATGGCGCCAGGCTGCCCCGTTATTTATCGTGACTCTGGAGAGACAGAGTGTTCGGGTCAGCCGGCACACCTCAGCTGGGACTTGGAGCACCCTGGCTGCCCCCAGGAGAACATCTGTGGTGACTGCACAGGAGGGGACACCCGTCTCGCCTTGGAGGCTCAAGCTTCACCCCAGGAAGCTGCCTAGGGAAGAGGGTAGAGAGCGTCAAGAGAAAGAAAGAGGGGGTTCGGGGAAGAAAGGAGGGCCCTGGGGTATAAGCTCTTTGGAATCTAGATGTGGTTTCAGTAGCATGTCAGTCATGAATGTGGTACTGGAGGGCTGAGTGAGGCCGCCAAATGCCTTAGTCGCTTAAGGCTCTTGCCTTAAACTTGGAGGGGTGCGCATTGCCAAAATATCTGTGACAGCACCCTCCTGAGAAGGTGGCCGGAGCTCACTCTTTGGGGTCACAGTGGCCTCCTTCAGGTCACAGAGCTGGGGGCTCTGGCTGATACCAGAGTCTAGACTCAAACCTCATCCTGGGACCTTCAGCTTCAGGTGATTCTAATCTGCAGGCTTTGGTACATCGGGCTACACATTGGCCCTGCTGTGAGCAGGTGGTGGTGGTGAGTCAGGTAGGACACCTGGCCCTGGCCATGCCGAGGAGCCTCCCAGTGAACTGGCATTTTAGAAGGAAGACCTGACCTCCAGCCTCACTCACCTTGGGCAGATATCTTTATCCAAAGAGGTTAACTCTGTTCCCATTTGACCGCGAGGATGATGTCTAAGGTCAGAGGACGTGTGAGCTGTGTGCCGATGGTGACCCCAAAATGAAGGATGATGGCAGGGCCACGAGGGAGCCACCGGACTTCCCTTCCCCACTGGAGAAGCACCAAAGGTCTCTCCATTTTCGTTTGGAAACCAAGTGAGGGTATATGTTCAGCTTGGATTTTTTTCTCCAGTCATTCAAGGCAAAGTAGTGTGTCATGTTCCCTTCACTGCTTTCCCTTCCTCCCTCCCTCTCTCCCCTCTCTCCCTCCTCTCCCCTCCCTCCCATTCACTCAGCATTTGCTCCGTGTTTGGCACTGATTCTAGGCACTGGGAATACAGCTGTGCACAGAACAGGAATGCCACACCCTTGCAGGTCTTACCTTCCAATGGGGGAAACAAGGCCAAGGGAGCCCAAAGCCAGTTCCACCGTGGCAGGCTGCAGGAACCCTCCAAACAGAGGATGCATGGAGAATGCTGGGGCTGGGTTGTGACTTTAATTAGGGTGGCCAGGGAAGACCTCCCTGAGAAGCAGACCTTTGAGAAGAGACTGGAAGCCATCTAGCTGTTTGGAGAAGAGTCTTTTGGGCAGTAGGAATACCAGGTGCACCTGTTCTGAGGCAGGTGTAGGGCTGGTGAGCTCCGGGAAGAGCCCCCAGGCCCACAAAGCCAAGCCACCATGGAAACAGACCGCTAGGTCATGAGCTCAGGAGAGGACTGGGCTTTCACCTGAGAAATATGGGGGCCGCTGGGGGTTTCTGAGCAAAACACCGATGTGACTTACGTACCAACACACCTCATCTGGCAGCTGGTCGAGAGTACCAGGATGGCGGGAGCAGGTGGATGTGCGAGGGGCGGACCCAACCAACAAGCGGACAACAGCCAGGTCATGGTAACGGAGGTGAATCGGGGAACGTGGTCAAATCTGAGTACATGTTGTAGAAGCAAAAACATTGCCATTGTGTTGGATGTAGACTGTGAGAGGCTTTTGGCTTTGGGGGTTTGTTTGGCTGAACAAGTCGAAGTGATCAGGTGACATTCATGGGGATGGGAACATCGGAGCAGCCAGAGGCTGTGAGGAGTGCAGCACGAGGCCCCTGACACTTGAGATGACTCCTAACGAGAACAGGAATAGCCCACATATGCCGGGCGCGGTGGCTCGCGCCTGTAATCCCAGCACTCTGGAAGGCTGAGGCCTTGAACCTGGGAGGCGGAGGTTGCAGTAAGTAAGGATCACTTGAGGTCAGGAGTTTGAGACCAGCTTGGCCAACATGGTAAAACCCTGTCTCTACTAAAAATACAAAAATTAGCTGGACACATTGGCTCACGTCTGTAATTCCAGCACTTTGGGAGGTGAGGCAGGGGCATTGCTGAGCCCAAGAGTTTGAGGCCAGCCTGAGCAACACTGCAACAAAACTCCCTTTCTACAAAAAATTTTTAAAAACTAGCTGGGTGTGTTGGTGTGTGCCTGTGGTCCCAGCTACTCAGGAGGCTGAGGTGGGAGGATCACCTGAGCCCTGGAGGTCAAAGCTGCAGTGGGCCATGACTGCACCACTGCACTCCTGCCTGGGTGACAGAGTGAGACCCTGTCTTGAAAAACGCCAGTGCTGGCAGGTGCTGTGGCCCACGCCTGCAATCCCAGCACTTTGGGAAGCTGAGGTGGGTGGATCCTGAGGTTGGGAGTTCAAGACCAGCCTGACCAACACGGTGAAACCCTGTCTCTCTTTTTTTTTTTCTTTTGAGACAGAGTTTTGCTCTTGTTTCCTAGGCTGGAGTGCAATGGCGCGATCTCGGCTCACCGCAACCTCCACCTCCTGGGTTCAGGCAATTCTCCTGCCTCAGCCTCCTGAGTAGCTGGGATTACAGGCACACACCACCATGCCCAGCTAATTTTTTGTATTTTTAGTAGAGACAGGGTTTCACCATGTTGACCAGGATGGTCTCCATCTCTTGACCTCGTGATCCACCCGCCTCGGCCTCCCAAAGTGCTGGGATTACAGGCGTGAGCCACCGTGCCCGGCCTGAAACCCTGTCTTTACTAAAAATACAAAAATTAGCTGGGCGCGGTGACTCGTGCCTATAATCCCAGCACTCAGGGAGACTGAGGCCTTGAACCTGGGAGGCGGAGGTTGCAGTAAGCCGAGATCACACCACTGCACTTCAGCCTGGGTGACAGAGCAAGACTCCGTCTCAAAAAAAAGAAAAAAGAGAAAAACCGGCCCACATTTATGAGGCTCCTGTAAGCAGGCACTGTGCAAAGCAGTTTACAAAGATCGTCCTGTTTGACTCTTACACCAGCACGATTTGCCCACTCAGTCTTACCAGGCCTCGTGCAACAAAAAAATAGATGTTGCCTGTTTACCTTTTCTGTTCTAACCACACGATTTACTGGTCCGTGCTGGCTCCTCCCTGTAGTGAAGATGCTGAGCAGTGAGATGGAGGTCTGCCGCTTTGTTCTGTTCCGAGAGCCCACCGGCTCAGTGAGCACTCCAGGGCGTCAGCCAGCAGCCAGGAACCTGGGGGCGCCCGCCCTGCCCGTGGGGGATGGGGTGACGCGGGTGACGGGGATGGGAGGCAGCCACCTGCCAGATGCACGACCAAATGTGGGGAGAGCTGAGCCTGACACAACCGGAGAACAGAGGTGTCCAAGGGGGACACCGAGTAACACCACGGGCTTCCTAAATAGAAGCTCCCATGACAGAAAGAAGGCAGAGGAGACAGCAACCTGGAGGGGCGTGGTGGAGCTGGGTGTATGCATGCAGTTGGGGGAAACCAGGTGTGTGTGAGTGCTGGGGGGAGGGTGAGTGGGGTGTGGGTCAGTGTGGGGGAGGGGCCAGGTGTGGGTGAATGTGGGGGAGGGACCAAGTGTGGGTGAGTGGTGGGGGGAGGGGGCCAGGTGTGGGTGAGTGGTGGGGGAGGGAGCTGGGTGTGGGTGAGTGGTGGGGGAGGGAGCTGGGTGTGGGTGAGTGGTGGGGGAGGGAGCTGGGTGTGGGTGAGTGGTGGGGGAGGGAGCTGGGTGTGGGTGAGTGGTGGGGGAGGGAGCTGGGTGTGGGTGAGTGGTGGGGGAGGGAGCTGGGTGTGGGTGAGTGGTGGGGGAGGGGCCGGGTGTGGGTGAGTGGTGGGGGAGGGAGCTGGGTGTGGGTGAGTGGTGGGGGAGGGAGCTGGGTGTGGGTGAGTGGTGGGGGAGGGAGCTGGGTGTGGGTGAGTGGTGGGGGAGGGAGCTGGGTGTGGGTGAATGGTGGGGGAGGGAGCTGGGTGTGGGTGAGTGGTGGGGGAGGGAGCTGGGTGTGGGTGAGTGGTGGGGGAGGGAGCTGGGTGTGGGTGAGTGGTGGGGGAGGGAGCTGGGTGTGGGTGAGTGGTGGGGGAGGGAGCTGGGTGTGGGTGAGTGGTGGGGGAGGGAGCTGGGTGTGGGTGAGTGGTGGGGGAGGGAGCTGGGTGTGGGTGAGTGATGGGGGAGGGAGCTGGGTGTGGGTGAGTGGTCGGGGGAGGGAGCTGGGTGTGCAGAGGGCAGGGATGGGTGGGCTGGGAGCGAGGCTGGAGTAGGGCTGGGAAAGAAGCAAGTGGGTAGGTTTGGAGGGGGAGGACAGGGCGGGGCCAGGAGCCCTGGCTCCTCATTTTGGGGTGTTTCTCCATGTGTGGTCTGTGCTGGGATCTTCCCAGCATGAAGTCTTCGGGGTAGCCACCCTGCTCACCTGGTGGCTCAGGGTTTTAAGCTGAGTCCCCGAGAGAGCGAGGCAGCCAGCGAGTCTTCTCCCTTGTCTTCCCTGGTCTGTGAAGAAAAGCCAGTGTCTGCCTTGCAGTCCCCTTGTGAGAGGCAAGCGCCCTGGCTATGAAGACTCGCTCTTTTGCTCGGAGCCATATCAAAAGAATTTGCTGACATTTTGTCTACCCACAGATGATTGTGACACAGCCAGGGACCTCCTAATTGGAAAGTCTCTGGGCACTGGCCGGTGCTGGCCCTTGGTGCTGGGTGTTGGGGAATGGCTGGGACGTGGCTGGGGGATGGCTGGGACATGGCTGGGAGACGGCTGGGGGACATGGCTGGGGCATGGCTGGGGGATGGCTGGGGGATGGCTGGGGGATGGCTGGGGGATGGCTGGGGCATGGCTGGGGGATGGCTGGGGGATGGCTGGGGGATGGCTGGGGCATGGTTGGGGGATGGCTGGGGGATGGGTGGGACATGGCTGGGGGATGGGTGGGACATGGCTGGGGGATGGTTGGGGATGGCTGGGGGATGGCTGGGGGATGGCTGGGACATGGCTGGGGCATGGCTGGGGGATGGCTGGGGATGGCTGGGGGATGGCTGGGACATGGCTGGGACATGGCTGGGGCATGGCTGGGGGATGGCTGGGGCATGGCTGGGGCATGGCTGGGGGATGGCTGGGGGATGGCTGGGACATGGCTGGGGGATGGCTGGGGCATGGCTGGGGGATGGCTGGGGCATGGCTGGGGCATGGCTGGGGCATGGCTGGGGGATGGCTGGGACATGGCTGGGGCATGGCTGGGGGATGGCTGGGGCATGGCTGGGGGATGGCTGGGACATGGCTGGGGCATGGCTGGGGCATGGCTGGGGCATGGCTGGGGGATGGCTGGGGCATGGCTGGGGGATGGCTGGGGCATGGCTGGGGCATGGCTGGGGGATGGCTGGGGCATGGCTGGGGGATGGCTGGGGGATGGCTGGGGCATGGCTGGGGCATGGCTGGGGCATGGCTGGGGGATGGCTGGGACATGGCTGGCCCTTGGTGCTGGGTGTTGGGGAATGGCTGGGACGTGGCTGGGGGATGGCTGGGACATGGCTGGGAGACGGCTGGGGGACATGGCTGGGGCATGGCTGGGGGATGGCTGGGGATGGCTGGGGATGGCTGGGGGATGGCTGGGGATGGCTGGGGGATGGCTGGGACATGGCTGGGGGATGGCTGGGGATGGCTGGGACATGGCTGGGGGATGGCTGGGGATGGCTGGGGGATGGCTAGGAGATGGCTGGGCGTGGCTGGGGATGGCTGGGGCATGGCTGGGGGATGGCTGGGACATGGCTGGGGGATGGCTGGGGATGGCTGGGGGATGGCTGGGAGATGGCTGGGGCATGGCTGGGGGATGGCTGGGGGATGGCTGGGCATGGCTGGGGCATGGCTGGGGGATGGCTGGGGATGGCTGGGGGATGGCTGGGACATGGCTGGGACATGGCTGGGGCATGGCTGGGGGATGGCTGGGGCATGGCTGGGGCGTGGCTGGGGCGTGGCTGGGACGTGGCTGGGGCATGACTGGGGATGGCTGGGGATGGCTGGGGCATGACTGGGGATGGCTGGGGGATGGCTGGGGGATGGCTGGGGCATGGCTGGGGCATGGCTGGGGCATGGCTGGGACGTGGCTGGGGCATGGCTGGGGCATGACTGGGGATGGCTGGCCTGCAGCTGCATTTTCTGAGACTAAACAGCAAGTCTGTTTGGGCACCAGGAAGCCGCCACGCTCTGTGAGTGGTGGGGGGTGGATCAGTGAGGACCGTAAGCAGTCAGACTCCCTCAAGGAATGTAGAATGCTGTTAGGAAGGAGGAGACAGTCTGGAGACAGAGCCCTAAACAACACAATGGCTTGACTTTGGTTTGCCTTTGGTTTAGGGTAAAGCGGCAGAAAACACAGGCCTTGGAAAGACCCTGGGGCTCTGGGGGAACTCTCAAGCCAGTCGCAGCCACGACTGGCCCAGCACAGGGCGAGTGCAAGCCCGGCCGGCAGAGCCTCCTTCCAGGGCCTCAGCGTCAAGGACACAGGGTGGGGGGCTCTGTGCAGAAGCTGGACTAGAGGGAATGGTTTCATTAGAGACCGGCGGGCCTGGGGAATTCAAATGTACTGATGAGCCGTTCAAAGCCTCCTGTAAGGAAACTGCCTGCACAGTGGGATATTTGCCCCACGCATGCTCATTAGGAAAACTCACTCTGGCGCCTAGTATGAGCCATCCCGGGGATGGATAAACGGTGTTGCTCCTCCTGGTGCTCTGGAGCTCCCTGAGGCAACACGTGGGTTCCTTAAATTCAGTTGAGTTTATTCTGTGTACAGGCTTTTCCTACCGGCCCCACGGCCCCACGTGCCAGGCAATTGCCAAATTGTAGCAGTAACAGCTGGGGTTCTTTTTCACCGCAGCCCAGCGAATAAAAAGGAAACTGAGTTTCACCTGAAGCCGTTGCCTGCATCTCTGGGGGTGGTCTGTTCCTGGCTCCAGGCATTGCCACCGAGGACCCGACCCGGACTTCAGGCTTCAGAATTAGCGACTTCCGCCTGCCAGACTGAGCAGATTCCCATAAGGCCAGGCAAGCGTTTCTGGGTGGAATGGGGTTTGGTAAATGATGCAATGTTACATAAAAATAAGTAAATACAGAAAGGGAAAGAGAAAGTGGCAATCAAATTTGGAAACTGAGCAAAGTAAAGGTAAGCAGATTCCTGTTTTTGTTTTTAAACAGGACTTCCGAGAGCCTTCACTATGCCACCTGGCTGTGCACGTCCAAAAGGGTACGTGGTGTTTTCCACGCCTTATCTGACTGTTTGGCGCGTGTTTCCATGACCTTCTTGGGTGAAGAGTGCTCCGGTGACAAGTTTGGGACATATTTCTTAGAGCCACTCAGCGTGAGGCCTGTGACCTGTGACCTGGGGGCCACCTGGGGGACTGCTTGTTACATGTCTGCGGAGAGGTAAGTTCAGAAATTGAGAGCAAACGTTTGGGAACTTATAAGGCATTTGGCAGAGTAATTTTCACATTTTTCGAACCCAGTCATAAAGAAGGGGCTTTGCATTTTTTTGTCTTATTAATCTTGTTTTCCTAGAAATTAATCTATTGTGTACGTTCCCAAAAAAATCCGTCTGCAACACACTGAAAATACAGACGGTCCCTGACTTGATGGTGCAAAAGTGAGTCCAGAAAGCTCAGACTGTGTTTCCTCTGCTCTCACACCACAAGGTCAGCACAGAAGACCTCTGCGACCACGTGGGTGGGGCTTTCGCCCGCGAGGCCAGCGAGCAGGCAGTTCTGCAGCAGACACCAGCTGGGCGTCCTCCAGTGCAGTTCCATTCTGACCTGGAGGTCGTGTCAGATCCCACGGGCTGAGGACTCAGTCCGCAAGATGGCCCCCACTCCTGTTTCCAATCATGAGCCCCAGGTGGCTCTTCCTGTGCTTCTGACTGAGCAGCTAGAAATCAGAGTTTCCGTGACTCCGTTCTTGGGTTCGATGAATTTGCTAGAATGGCTCACAAGACTCGGGGAAGCCCTTAATTATGCTGGCTGGTCTACCCTAAAGGAATTACTGAGGATACTGATGAAGACACGTCTGGGCCAAGTGCGGGGGCAGGGGTGGAGCTTCCGTGCCCTCCAGAAACCGCCACATGTTCAGGCATCTCGAAGCTCTCTGAACTCTGTCCTTTTGGGGATCACCTTCGGCCCCCACGACCACAGAGGTTGGTTCGGCCCTGCCCCTCGAGTCCGGCCTTGGTGTTTCTTGCGAGCAGCCGCACCCTGAAGCTGTAATACCTAGGGACTGCCGGCCAGCAGCCAATCATTCACATACGGAAGGTACCGCTTTGGAGAGTCCAAGGATTGTAAGAGTTATATGCCAAGAAAGCGCTAACGCATTCATTCTGCGGAAACTGTGCTTCGGTTTTCCACTTTCAGTAGAGTTCAACAAATCCCATGAGGTATTCAACAGTTTATTATAAAATAGGCTTTGCGTGAGCCGATTTTGCCCAAATGCACGCTAATGGGCATGTTGAATGTGTGTTTAGGGTAGGCCAGGCCAAGCGGTGATGCTGGGGTGGGACTAGGCATTAAATTCTTTTTTGACTGAAGGTATTTTCAACCCACGATGGGCTTATCAGGACATAACCCCATTGTAAGTAGGGGGAGGATTCGCCCTTCCCCTCATAATTGGAGAATGTTCCTGGGCGAGGTGGCTCATGCCTATAATCCCAGCACTTTGGGAGGCTGAAGAGGGCAGATCACGAGGTCAGAAGTTCGAGAGGAGCCTGGCCAACATGGTGAAACCCTGTCTCTACTAAAAATATAGAAATTAGCCGGGTGTGGTGGCATGCACCTGTAGACCCAGCTATTCAGGAGGCTGAGGCAGAAGAATTGCTTGAACCCAGTGGGTGGAGGTTGCAGTGAGCCGAGATTATGCCACTACACTCCAGTCTGGATGACAGACTGAGACTGTCTCAAAAAAAAAATGAAAATAAAATAAAAAAATAATTTGAGAATGTCCCCACCACCTTCGACACTCCCATCAGCTCTTTGAAGCCGGTATTTCTGGATTATATGCTAAACACGAGTGGACTGGATTATTCATAAGGTTTCCGGGAAAGGGGTGGGGGTTTCTCAGAACCTAGGATCTCCTTTTGTGGACTATATACAGTAACTTCCAGACGTTGCCATGGCATTTGCAAGCTCAAGGGCTGGTGGGAGCGCTCTCGGCGTGCTGATGTGTTATAATGAGTGTTTAACTGCAGTGAGGCCGGGGCGCCTTCATCATCGTCCTGGTTTTGGCCACTTTTTACTGTGTCCTGTGTTATCAGCAGGGTCTTTGTGTCCTGTGTCTTGTGCCCACCTTCTATCTCATCCTTCCCAGGACTAAGAAGGCCGGGCCCCCTGGGAGTGCAGCGCAGTAGGTCTCAGCCTCATTTTACCCAGCCCCTATACAAGCAAGATAGTCACCGTGGTTCAAACGCCTGTGACAGGAAGGAAGCCAAGAAAACTTCCAAAACCAGCTGTTTTTCACTTCCAGGTAACAGCAGATAACCAGCTTTACGTATAGAAAGCGACGCTGGGTGCACATGGGGGCCGGATCGCATTTAGAACTTTCACACGGGATGAGAACTCAAAGTCCCACTGGGCTCCATTTCATCACGGAATCCTCTCCTGCCCCCCCAGCAGAATCCGTCTGGCACTCGAACTTCTGGGGGGCTGGCACTGTTACTGACAATGGTTGGTCCTCCATGGGGTCTTCCATCCCCAGACAGCTCACTCGCTGTAGAAAAGCTGCTGTCTGGCCACTTGATAGACTCGGGAAGCAGGCATGACCCCTTCTCTTTCAGTTGGAGGAAGGTGAGGGGCAAAGGGGCCGTGCTGGAGGGCCAGGCTGGGCTGCAGGGTGTGTGAGAGAATCGCAGAGCCAGCCCTTGGGCCAGCAGCCTCCTCCTCTGTTGTGTGTGTCGCCATGGGGGACAGAGACAGCACACACTTTGGTTCTTGGAGCTCTCGTTTCTGTCGGGTTTTGCTTCCTGGTGGGTGTTGGGTGACATTGCTGGAAATACATCTATCACGGGTGTCTGAAGACAGAGGCTGGAGCCATTGAACTTTGCTTCTAAACCCTCCTTCTGGAGCGTAAAGAGCAGAAGTGAACAATCTGTCTTCTGAGATTCTCGTGCATCCATGTTTTTCTGTCCTTTCTCTGCCCCTTGTCCACATTTTAGGAAGACAAAAGTGTCCATCGTTCATCCTCCACCTGTATGTCTGTCTGCTCATCGTCCGTCCTGTGCTTTTAAATCCGTCAGTCAGTCAGTCCTCTCCGCCCATCCCATACCTCTGTGAATTCATTCTATACCCATATGTGTCTACACATCCATCCTGTCTCTTTCTGTTTTTTGTCTTTCATTCACCCTAGACTTAGTCTTTCTCCATTCATTGGTGGCGGCCAGGTCCCATTAACGCAGGCCTCCGTCACAGCGGTTCCAGCACTGACGGTGCAGTCAAGGTCAACATTAAAACTGATGGAACCAGTCCCCTATACGAGGGCTGGAATGTAACAGAAGCCCACCGAGAGTTTTGCCCAGGTCTTTCCTGGGCCTTGAAGCATCACAAGGTAACGAAGGAATTCCTTAAAGGACCCTTATAAGATTAAACAGGCTTGCTGGAGGTCTGAAGAGACTCACCAGACCTCCATGATTTAGCAGGAGACAAGATGAGGGTAGTCACCCCAGCACCTGGACCCGTCTAGATGAGGTCAGTTTGCTGAGGCTCCAGAGGAAGGTCTTCTGGACTCAGACCTTTAGTTATAGATGAGAAAAAAATCACTTAAGCGTTTAGATAAGTGCACACTTACACATAGACATATTAGCTGAGAAGGTATTTAAGCTCTGGAAAACTTTGTAATTTTGAGTTGGTCTAGTGATAATTTCCAGGCCTTCCTCCTGTACCCGGTTACAGAAATAAACTCTCTTCCGTCCCAGTTCTTCTGCCGCTAGTTATTGGGCCACAAGAATAAGCAGCCTGACCCTCGGTTTGGTCCAGGAACACATTTGTCCATCAGTCCTATTGTCAGGCACGTCGCTCGTGTAAAGACACCACCAGGCAGGCTGTGTGTGAGCAACGTGGCTGTTTATTCACCCAGGTGTGAGTGGCTGAGTCCGAAAAGAGAGTCAGTGGAGGGCGGTGGGGTGGGAGTTAGTCTTCTAGGTTGGGGCGAGTGGTCAGTTAAAGGTGGTGATCTATTTTAGGGAGGGGAAGGGCGTCACGGGATGCACGGTCACAAGGGTAGGAGTCATCTGTTACAAACAGGCATGATGGTGAGGGTGGGGGGTCATCGGTTTCAAGCAGAGGGGAGGGTGTGGTAAATTACATAGGTACAGGGGTGGGGTCCTGAGAACCCTGATGTCCAGGGGGGAAATTCTGCAAGGCTGAGCAGGGACAGTGGTTGCAGGTTGCAGAGGGGAGCAGTTAGTTGAGGCAGGAACAAGTTGTTTGACTTCTTTCTGTGGCCACGTTGTTACTTGCAGTGACTTCAGACTTTCTGCCTCCTGGGGACCATCCAGAGGTGTACGTGTGGGTCACCAAGGCTAAAATGGCCAGGCTTGGACTCAGAGGCCTGACACATACACCTGTATTTCTGTCTATTCATCCTGTGTCTCTATCCATTCATCCGTTCTATTCCCACCCATCCTGTATACCTGTGTCTTTTCTGTCTTTCTCCATCCATTCATCCACCCGTCCTATACCTGTGTCCCTATCCATCCATCCTGTATCTGTCTTTTCTACCATGTATCCACCCTATACTTATCTCTCTCCATCCGTCTCATGCTTGGATCTCTGTTTGCTATATCCGTCCCTCCATCTATCCACCCACCCATCAATCAATCAATCATGTATGTCATTCATCCCTAGCTTGTACATCCAGGCCTTGCCGGGCTGTGAGGGCCACCTAAGCCATACGTCCTCTCTCCATGAATCCCTCAGCCGCCTGTCAGTCCTGTGAATCGTCCATCCTGGGTCCCCTCCTCACTCCAGTTTCAGCCCTCCCAAGCACTCTTAGGAGCCTGAGGTTTTGTGTGACCGTCTCGGGCGCACGTGGTGTGGAGTCAGGTGTGGGACGGCCATCCCTGGCCCACACACCGCTGCGGCACCCCGCACTGCGTTTCGAGCACGCATCGGCTTCCCTGACATTCCCACACCATGGCCAAAACCAGAGGCGTGGAGAGGGGGAGGGAGGTGAGCTAGGTGACACAGCTGTCTCCTGGATGAGGCTACTGTCAGAGCCTCCAGAAAGGTCTGTCCTTGAGGGTCCCTGCAAGGAACCCCACCTGGTTTCCAGGTGGCCCTTATGTGAAGGAGGGGCCCCTCCCTCCTCCCTCTCCTAGTTGGGCTTTGTGTTGTCCCTGACCTGGGGTCACGCCCAGCTGCCAGGAGGCCCCGTGGAGCAGTCATGGCTCCAGCCTGAGGTTGGCCTCCGTGTCTGCATTTCCTGTCTAGAATCAGCCTCTCCCCAGGTGTCTGGTGGCAGAAATGCCCACTGTGCTGGACGGGCACCCTGCCTCAGCCTTGGGGCTGCTCGCTTGTCATGGATCCTTTAGAATATAATGGGTGCCCATGGGGACTCAAGCCTTAGGAAGCAGCAGGCTCAGGGCACAGCCTTCTCCACTCCTCAGCCACAGCCAGCCCCACCCCGTCCCTGTGCAGGGCTGAGGAGAGGACGGGCGTCCTGTGTGGTGGGGTGGGAGCTGGTCCCTCTTTTTCCTTTCTCACCCGGTAAATTCCACTTTCCTCGTGGACTGTGTGTCCATGAGTCTAATCTTCCCTGGCCGTGTGACAAGAGCCTGGTTTTCGTCTGAACTGAGAAGGAAGTCCTGCAACAATTCCCGTGTCAGATGGGCATCGTATAACAGGTGCCTGAGGAGGATTTGATGAGCTCAGGCAGTGGTTTGCAACCCTGGGTCCTCCGCGGGATGTTTGCAATGATCACGGCTGGGGCAGGGAAGCTGCTGGCCGCTGTGGGGGCGTCAGCAGGGATGCCGCTGAATACTTCAGGGGTCGTGGGACGTCGTCCAGGACAGCCCTCGGCAGGCACAGTTACTCCGCTGCCTGCTTTCTATTAATTCAGGGTCCCAGAAGTTTTTTGTGAACTCGACTTTTGACCCATAGAGATGAAAAGAATTTGTCTGATAGAAAAGGTAACCCCAAAGGTGTGGTTTAGTACTCGGCAGGGCAGTCGCCAGTTTGGGGTTGTTCGGTATTAACCTAGCACTCAGTTTCGAACAGTCCTTTAGTCGATTACCTAAAAATACCAAGTTCCTTAAGTGCTCTTGGAACCACCTTACTGTTTCTTCCAGTAATTAACTGCGCAGAATATTTGATATGCTCATTTCGACACTGTAACTTTTATCTATTGCTGTGTGACCAAATTGCCCCAAATTTACTGGGCTTGAAGCAGTTCACAGTCTCTGTGGTCAGGAATTGAAGAGTCCAGCCCAGCAAATTCGTGCAGACACCAGGGCATTCTGTCTGAGGGTGAGTGGCCGGGAGCTCTGAGGGGGCTCCATCCCCATCTGAGCCTGAGTCCAGGTGCTTGAGAGAAGCTTGTGCCATCTGAGATCACACAGCTGCTGCCACCATGGCCACTGCGGCCCCTTCCACTCCGTCCCTGTGGTCCCTTGGAGTCCCACAGCCTGAGCCACCTTCGTGTGTGGTGGTTAGAGGGGGCTAGCTCGGGCCCATCATGGCTCTGCTGGGAGCCAGCTTCCTGCCCCTGTCTGCAGAAGGGCGTAGCCTGGGAACCTGGGCACTGTCTCTCCTATATCTGAGAGGAGTTGTGGCCAGAGAGGGCCAGTGAGACGGAATTTGCTCATTTGCGCTGTCTGCTGCTGTCCCCATGGAAGAAAACGTGGCAGCCTGCCGGTATGCAGCCAATAAACCCAGGAGGGGTTTTAAAATTTAAATTTAAATGTTTTAGAGACGGCGTCTTGTTCTGTCTCTCAGGCTGCGGTGCAGTGCCAACCATAGCTCCCTGCAGCCTCAAACTCCTGGGCTCCAGCGATCCTCCCACCTCAGCCTCCCAAGTAGCTGGGGCCACAGGTGTGCACCACCACCAGGCCTGCTAATTTTTGTATTTTTTGTAGAGATGAGGTTTCCCTGTGTTGCCCAGGCTGGTCTTGAATTCCTTGGCTCAGGTGATCCTCCCACCCCCGCCTCTCAGGTGCTAGGATCACAGGTGTGCACCACCATGCCTGGCCTCATGTGAGGGTTTTGCTGCTGTTAGAAGGAGCAGGCGTGGGCTCTAGAGGTGACTAGATCACGGCTGGATGTGGGACTTTCGGCAGGACGTGCCGTGGGAATAACCATGTTCAGCTCATAGCCGTGTTGTGAGGATCGAATATAAAGCGTTTGGCACCCTGTTCAACAAACTGAAGATGTCCGAAAATGGAAGTGTCTTTATTTAGGAAGAAAAGTTTTATTTGGGAAAAGATGGGGTTGATGGGTGTGAGAAAAAATTGGATGGCTTGTCTCTGTTAGCTTGAGGTGGAAAAAGATATTGCGGGAGCCCCAGGTTTCTGTGCTTCCCCAGCCAAAGGGCAGTGCCAACCGCCTCCCTTCCCGCCATCTGCTGTCAGGCGGTCCTCAGGCCATGTGGCTTTCTTGGTTCCTGTGGCAAATTCAACCCCAGATAAAGCCAGAGGCTTCCTGACACAGTACTCCTGAGATTTAGGAACAGTCACAGACCCTTACCAGTTTTTGAAAACGTGGCATGGATTTATTATTTTTTAGGGACAGGATCTCGGTTTGTTGTCCAGGCTGGAGTGCAGTGGCGTGATCGTGGCTTACCGCAGCCTCAACCTCTTGAGTTTAAGTGATCCTCCTGCCTCGTCCTCCCTGCTAGCTGAGGTTACAGGTGTGCACCACCACACCCAGTTTTATTGCTGTAGTTTTTTTGTAGAGATGGAATCTTGTTCTGTCACCCAGGCTGGAGTGCAGTGGCATGATCGTGGCTCCCTGCACCCTTGAATTCCTGGGTTCAAGCCATGCTCCCACCTTGGCCTCCCAAGCTGCTGTGACTGCAGGCACATGCCACCACACCTGGCTAATTTTTAGTTTTAATTTTTTGTAGTGATGGGATCTTACTATGTTGCCCAGGCTAGTCTGGAATTCCTGGGCTCAAACAATCCTCCTGCCTCAGGCTCCCAAAGTGCTGGGATTACAGGCACGAGCTCCCATGCCCAGCTGGCTACATTTAATTTATTGTCTCTGTGCCTGGGAGGTGAAGGATCAGGCTTGCCCCAGCTGGGCCCGTCTGAGGATAACGGCTCATAGTTCCAAAGGCTTCTTCAGTTCTCTCCTTTGCTCCTTAATGGCGTCCTCCTCACCCGGTGTGGCACCAGCACATAGTAAGTGCTCAGAAAACCTGGACTGACTCTGCTTGGCTCAGCAGATGGGTGAGGGCCAACTGCTGCTGAAATCAAAGCAGAAGTTCCTATTTGCCAAGCTCAGCCTCCTTCCAGCAGCTTCCATCCTGCCTCTGTCTGCTCAGCCTCCTCCAGGTCCTGATAAAATGTATTTGAACATTGGATTGGAAAGGAGTCCTTGCATATGAAAAAAAGAACCCCCGTCAAATGCAAACTCAACTGTTATTCTATTGCAAATGATCCCCAAAGTTTCCCTGAGCCACAGCCTTGCCCGGCAGTCCTGGGAAAGGAGGCTTGTGGGGAGGGTCTGTGTCTCAAGTGTAATAACAGGTTCAGCAGGGGGTATGGGTCAGGGGAATTCTGTCCCACATCAAGGGCCTTGCTGCACTTCTTTCCGGTTCCTGCCTAAAGGTCCGCTGGGATCGAGGACAAAGCCTTAGTCCAAGCAGACTTCGGGGACTCTGGGGTCTTTTTAACTGGCTCTCAATAGAGAAATCAGCTTTCAAAGCCAGAATTTCCTGGGCTAAAGCCTCCCCATGAGTGTCACTGAATGCACAGCCTGGACAAATGACGTGACTGAATGAGAGCCTGGTGTGGAGGGCCTGGCGTATCCGCATCCCCAGCCGTGGCTGATTGTCCTCTCCCTCTTCAGAGGCGCGTCCGCCGGCCTGCCAGTCCTTCAGTGAGCTGGCTGTCTGGTTTAGCAGTAAACGGCATCAATTCTGTGGCCGTGTGCAAGTTGCCTGGGAGCTGCTGACTTTGCCCAGGGCTTCTGGAAACGGGGTGCCCGGCGAGCAGCCGCCCCAGGCCCGTGGGACCCGCTGTCAGGCCGCAGGGGTCCGTGTTGCTTCACTCTGTGTCTGTTGCTCTGGGTCCTGGATGTGGCGATGTCTCAGTGGCAGGGTTTAGGTTTTGTTTATTCATGTGTTCTTGGAGCCCTGTGTCCTTGCCAAAGGGTTTATGGCCTCTTAAAGTTTCCGAGCCTCTGCTTTTATGACCACTGCTTGTTGGAGGGAAGCTCGGGGAAATGACCCACTTGCCTTCTGCCTGGATGACGGACGAAGGGTGAGATCGCCTTCTTTTGCGGAGGGCTCTGGCACAACCTGGGTGTGTGCGCCAGCTCTCCGGGCACAGCTCTCTCTGGCCCAGCCCGGTGCTGCCAGCTCTCCGGGATATTCGTGGCTTCATGCCTCTGGGCACACCCTTCCTGGGATCCACTCTGTGCCGCCCTCGGGGCTGGGCCGGTGCTGTGTTCCTGTGGTTTGTCATACTGAAGCCCGCAGCTGCAGTGCCCCTCTGAGAACTCCACGACTGGAAAGGAGTCCTTTCCGATCCTCCATGACTGCGGCATGGAGGCCAGTAAACACACCCTTCACGTCTGACGCAAGTCCTGGCCTGGTGGAGTGTCAGAGTGTAGACTGAGTCTGTTGGCAGCAGTCCTGCTGAGTGGCTGAGGTGGGAATCAGGGTGTCTTAGTCCATTTGGGCCACTAGAACACAGCACCATAGACTGGGGGGCGCTTATGAACAGCAGAAATGTACCTCTCAGTTCTGGAGGCTGAAAGTCCGAGACCAGGGTGCCAGCAGGGTTTGGGGCTGGTGAGGGCCTCCTCCTCGCGAACGGCCATCGTCTTGCTGTGTGGTCCCGTGGTGGAAGGGGAGAACGCCTGTCTCTTTAGCCCCTTTTAATGCACTGATCCCTTTCCCAAGGTCTGCCCTCATGACCTCGTCACTCCCAAAGGTGACTCCATCCCCTTGGGACTTAGCCATCAGCATATGAATTTTGGGGGGACACAGACTTTCAGTCCCAAGTACAGGTGACTGTCACCAAGACATCAGGTGAAGGGAGCTTGGGAATGTGCAGCCGTGTCTGGCCAAGTCCCATCTGTCAAGTTTCAAGGGAGCTACAAGCATAATGTGAGCAGATGGGAAACAAGGTGCCACTTCCACACGAGTTGGGCCAGCGCGTGACACCACTGTGCAGGTCTATCTCCTGGAACTGGGTAGGCGCTAGGGCAGCCTCCCTCTCTCCCCTGCAGCCACAGCCTGGAAACAGGATCTTCCCACCCTCTGACCTGCTGCCCTGTGCTGGACACTAAGGCCAAGCACACTGAGGAACTTTGGCCGGAGGAGAGAAGATCACAGTGGCCAGGCTCAGCTGTCAACCCTGTTTCACCAGAGACGGAAACGTATTCACCTGGCTTTCCATCAAATGAACGATGACTCACCCACCAGCAAATGCAGCTCATTCTCGTGCTGCATGAGACATGGCGGGAATTCCTTATCCTCTGTTCCCCCTGGAACGGACGGTGGGAGCAACAGCCCTTCTTCCTCCTTATTACTCTGCCAGTCCCTTAGATCCATGCAAGATTATGGACGTGGACGTTCGTTCAGCTCGAGTGCCCCTCATAGATCAGAATAGGGCATGAGTGAAAGCCGAGAACACACTCTACACTAGGCCAAAATCCATGTGCTCCCTTGTCCACCTGGCTTACCAGAGAGTGACACAGTGAGCATCTGACAACATCACCCAAATACAGCACCAGAAAAACATCTCCCTCCCATTTTTGTTCAATCAGAGAAAGACCCAACGAAGGAAATCCCCTGAGTCTGTGATGGGCTCGTCATCCCCCAGCTGCACACCCATCCTTCACGGCTCTGCCTGTGACCTGGGAGCTGGATCCTGTCAGTATTTCTCCTTTGCCAGTTGGGAGGATGTCAGTCGCCGCCTGGGGAAGGCAGTAGGTCGCTCCACAGGTGATAGCTGCGAAAGACACTTGCCTTTGGGGTTCTGGTCCAACGTTCTTGGATTCTCAAGTCCAAGGGCTTTATTTGCTTCGTGGTGGCAAAATAGATGCTATAGCTCCAGATGTCACGTCTGGGATGAAGGCAGAAAGAAGGGAGGCGGGAGCAGACGTAGATAAAGCTGTTTTTTCTGGGTGAGAACTGAGACCAGCCATGCCCTCTAACAAACTTCTTCCTGTGACTCATCAGCCTTGGTCTCTTTCCTGGGTCTCTTGGAAGAGCTCTGAATCTCAGCCTTGGGATGGGAATGGGGTGCTCCTTCTCTTCCTTAGCTCTTTTGCCATCCACTCTCCCTCAGCCCAGAGGTAGCACCTGCCATCCGTAGACCCCGGGAAGTCCTCATTCACCCCCTTGAGTAATTACCTACCTCCTGTTTCAGTTAACAGTTCTTCACATTAAACTTTTCTGATTCAAATTAACCATGACAAGCCGGGCATGGTGGCTTACGTCTGTAAGTTTAGCACTTTGGGAGGCTGAGGCGGGTGGATCACTTGAGGTTAGGAGTTCGAGACCAGCCTGGCCAACATGGTGAGACCCCATCTCTACTAGAAATATAAAAATGAGCCGGACATGGTGGTGTGTGCCTGTAGTCCCTGTTACTCAGGAGGCTGAGGCAGGAGAATTGCTTTGAATCTGAGAGGTGGGGGTTGCAATGAGCCAAGATTACACCACTACACTCCAGCCTGGATGACAGAGACTGTCTCAAACAAAACGAAAAACAGGGACTTTCTGCCTGGATATTTTTCTTCTGCCTGGACCTTGACAGATGTTTGTCCCTCCCTTTATAAAGGTCCAGAATTACTCTCTCTCCTTTTGAGACATTAACTCTTCAAAGAAATGATAGTTCCCACATTCCTTCTCCCCTGTTGCATATTGGGTGGGTTGAATTGAGCTGATTATTTAGACTACCCCTTATACAGACCCACGGGGGCTGCACCTTTCTGCTGTAGTTATGAGTGAGAAGCATTCAGGTCTAGGGCTGAGCCTGTCACCCACCCGTCTAGATGGATCCAGTGTGTTGGAACCATCAGAGACCTGGTGTTGTAAGAGATGGAAGCCCTCAGTACCCCGCTGTTCAGCCTGGCCCCTTCTTCAGCTCCACAGTTCCACAAGCCGGTAAATTCCTTCCAGCCCTCGATGAGGTGGCTGGTTGGGCTGCATTTCTGGCTGCTGGGAGGGTTGCTCCTGGATGCTGCAGGTGTCCTGGCTCTGCAAAGGGCTGGCCCTTCACCACCTTCTGAGATGCCCCATGGCTCCTTTTGGGTGTCAGCCATCACCCATTTAACCAGCCAGTGATGACCATTCCTGGGTCCAGTTGGAAAAATTCAGCATCTACCCAGTTTGGGTTTCGGGGTTTGTCCTGCAGAGCAGAGGCGGGTGCGGGTTCTGCATCCTGTCAGAGAAGGCAGAGTCAATGAAAGCAGTGCCAACATGCTGCCTGCTGAGAACTGGACTAAGACTCAAGTCACAGAAAGGACTGGAATGCACATCGGTTCATTTTCCTCAAACAACCAGATGTTCAAGGTGGGCTTTTGTTACTCATCGTTGGCACCTGTAATCCGCAGTGCTCACTGCTCTACATCAAAGGTTTGTGTTCCCCTAAATTCGTATGTTAAAACCTAAGCTCCAGTGTGACGGGGTTAGGAGGTGGGGGGGTTGGGAGGTGATTAGGTCATGAGAACAGAATTCTTATCATTAAAAAAAAAAAAAAGATCACAGAGGCCAGGCACGGTGATCCCAGCACTTTGGGAGGCTGAGGCAGGTGGGTCACTTGAGGTCAGGAGTTTGAGGCTGCCGGACCAACATAGTAAAACCCTGTCTCTACTAAAAATACAAACTTTAGCTGGGCATGGCATGAGGCACCCGTAATCCCAGCTACTCGGAAGGCGAGGCGGGAGAATCACTTGAATCTGGGAGGCTGAGGTTGTGGCGAGCCAACATCGTTCCACTGCACTACAGCCTGGGCCACAGAGGGAGACTCCACCTCAAAAAAAAAAGACCTCAGGGAGCTCCCTCTTCCCTTCTGTTGTGTGAGGACACAGCGAGAAGACAGCATCTGTGAATCAAGAACAGGCCCTCCCCAGACACCAGATCTGTTGACCTTGGACTCCTGACTTCCAGAATCGGGAGAAATACACTTCTGTTGTTTATAAGCCATCAGTTGATGGTGTTATGTTTGGCAGCCTGAACAGACTAAGACACTTATCCAACGGCTTTTTTCCTTCTTGATGACAAAATAGATGCTGTAGCTCCAGACATCACATCTGGGTTGAAGGCAGAAAGAAGGGAGGTGGGAGCAGAACCAGCTATGTATATCCCTTTAATAAGGAAGGCAGATGTTTTCCCAGGAACGTCCTCCACCAACTTCCATTTAGTTTCATTGGCCAGGAATGGGTTATACAGCCACCTCTAGTTGCAAGAGAAGTTGGGACAGCAAGGAAGAGGATTGTCGTGATTCATTATCTGACACTGGGTGTGTGGCCACTGGGTATAACAGAGAAAAGGACAGATGGATGTTATGTGGGCAGTTAGCAGGTGCTTGCCTGAACTTACGTTTGAGACTGTGACATGGTTTGGCTGTGTCCCCACCCAAATCTCATCTTGAATTGTAGCTCAGATAATTCTCACATGTTGTGGGAGGGACCCAGTGGGAGGTAACTGAATCATGGGGGCAGGTGTTTTCTGTGCTGTCTTGTGATGGTGAACAAGTCCCATGTGGTCTGATGGATTCATAGAGGGGACTTCCCCTGCACACGCCCTGTGCTGCCTGCTGCCATGTGAGACGTGCCTTCCACCTCCTGGCCTTCCATCATGGTCGTGAGGCCTCCCCAGCCTTGTGGAATAGTGAATCAATTAAACCGCCTTCCCTTGTAATTACCCAGTCTCAGGTATGTCTATGAGTGTGAGAACAGAGTAATAGAGAGACTCACATCTTCCTGTAGGATACAGACGTGCCTCACTTTACTGTGCTCTGCTTTTACTGTACTTTGCAGATAGTGTGTTCTTTTTTTTTTTTTTTTTTACAAATTGAAGGTTCGTGGCAACCTTGTGTGGAGCGAGTCTGTCAGCACCATTTTCCTGCCAGCATGTGCTCGCTCTGTGTTGGCCTTTTTGGTTTTTTTTTTTCTTTTTAGCAATAAAGTCATTTTTAATTAAGGCATGAACATTTTTTACTCATAATGTTAAGTGGGCTGCTGCCCACTTAAGAGACTACAAACAGTGTAAACGTAACTCCATATGCACGGGGAAACCAGAGATCTGTGTGATTGACTTTATTGTGATATCCACACCGCTGCGATGGTGTGGGAGGAAACCCTCGGCATCTCCAAGGTCCGTCTGCGTTTTAGGCAGAGATTCGTTCGTGATACCATCTTTAGAGCAAACAGGGTCTTTTCATCAGCTGTCTACTGTAAACAAAATTGCTTCTGCGAGTGACATTATTAGCATCCCAGCTGAGCAACCCTGTGGTTTGACCTTGGCTTGCCAGTGTGGAGAAAACTGCTGAATACCGTATATCCACCAGCTGTTGTTCCCTGAAAAATGTGTGGGCATTTGGAAAGGAGAGAATGCAGGTGGGC
Organism: Saguinus oedipus; assembly: GCA_031835075.1. NCBI lineage: Eukaryota > Metazoa > Chordata > Mammalia > Primates > Cebidae > Saguinus > Saguinus oedipus. The sequence goes on along the minus strand of CM063175.1, from coordinate 37,737,285 downwards.
CTGAGGTTTCAGGATGAAGCTGAAGCTTGAGGAGGGGAGTCCTCCTTAACCCAGAGCATCTTTTCAATACCAGTGAAGTGTTTGTTTTTAGGAAGGCCTTAGAGAGCAGAGGGACAAGTGGTGGTCACCCACCGTCACCGGTCCCCGAGGTGAACTGTATTCCTGATTGGATGGATTCATGAGGAGGGCAGGGGAGGCCTGGCTGCTCTGCTTCTAGGTAGATTTTTTAAAAATTATACCAATGAAAAGAAGCAACGGAGTGGGGGCGAGGAGCCTAGTGTGGAGGGACTTTTTCTTTCTCCGCTAATTGGTGGTTAGGGAGGCCTCTTTCATGTAAGGCTGAGGGAGACAAGACCTAGTACTGGGTGAAGATTGCTTCTGCCATTTCCAAAACTGCAAACATTCAGATTTTGCCACCCCAGTTAAAGTTAGGTAGCAATTTATAAGACGTGGAGTTTTTAGTACGTTGCCACTATAATCTCATAAATAAAACCTTTGGTAAGTTTAAAATAATATGTATGTTTATTTATGTCTTTTTGAAAAAAGAACTATGAGCTGGCGTGAGTTTTCCGATTCTTCCAGCTTTGGAAGCTGGAGAGGGGCTGTCCCTTGGACACCGCAGGCCACCTAGCGGCCACTGTGAGCATCACGATGTCCAGAGGGAACCAGGCTTTTCCTCTAGGACGTCCTTGACAAATGAAGTGTTTCTTAGTGATAGACACATGAGCTGACTCGTGTGGCTTGGCCTGGCTCGCCCAGAATTCTGATTTTTGTTTTTCTGATTCCATCCTCTTCACTTGACCGAGCCTTTGATTCGCTCCTTCATCATCATTCAGCAGAAGGAGCTGAAGCCTCTCTCCCTGACAGCTGAGGGCGCGTCGCTTCAGCAGAGAGCTGGCAATTTGCAGGGCCGTGAAGCACCACTCCTCCCCCGGATAAGAGCTGGTGGCAAATGGAGCTGAAGAAAATAAAGCAGATTCCAGAAGTGGAGAATACAGGGCAAGATCAACGTGAAGCGTCAAGGAGCCGAGGACGCCGCCTGTAGAGGTGGCTGCGGGCTGCACACGGCACTTCCTTGGACGTGGCAGGGATGGCTCGTACTTCCCTCCTTCTGGAAGGGCTGGGGCACGAACACGGCCAGGTCTTTTCCAGGTCCTGCCAGCCTGTCAGTTCAGGGTTCTAGAATGTTCTTTCAGGAACTTGAATTGTGTCTGTTTCTCTGGTAGGCAGTTTGCCTTCCTTTGGTGCATTTCCTGCTGGTTGGTATGAAGGAAGTCGTGTTTGCTGCCTTTGGCAGAATCATCTGGAAGTGATAGGAAACTGCCCTCCCGTGCTGACTTCCCGCTGGCCGGGTTCACTGTGGCTGCTGGGTCTGTTCGACACCTGCTCAGCCTGGGCGAGGCTGGCTGTGTGGTCATGTTCCCTCCTTCCCATCCCTGACCACAGAATACAGAGTCTGTGTGTCAATGTGTGTGTGTGTGTTTTCTTATACTTATAAAATGGAATGGAACCTCAAAACTGTATGCAGAGGACATGAGAGAAGCTAGATTTCTTCTCTGTTGGGGCACCCTTGGGTCTGGATAAGCACAGCCGCTGTCCTGGTCTGCCTCCAGCACCATCTTTCCTCGGGATGAGGGATCCACTGGGCTGGGGGAGGTGAAGCTGGTGCCTTCCCTTCCAGAACACAGAGCCCGGAATTCCCTGCCCAGAAGGCCCAAGTCCAGGGCTAGGGCTGGCCAGGCCTCACGGTGGGTCCTTCCTTCTGAGAGTGAAGGGCACGGTAGGTGGGCATGGCCTCGGACTTGAGGGCTGACACGTCCACACAGATGTGTGTGAGGCACCAGGTGGTGTGGGAGGTGTGAGGAATGGGAAGAGAGGTGGGAGAGGAAGGCTGGTGCTTTCCACGCCCTCATGTTCCCATGTGGGATTCTAAAGAGCCAAGAATTCGCAACTGGAAACTGGCCTTCCATGCCGACGGGAGCACGGGATGAGCTGTAGTCAAGAACCTGTTGGATCTGGGCGTGGCGGCTCACGCCTGTAATCCCAGCACTATGGGAAGCTGAGGCAGGTGAATCACCTGGGGTCAGGAGTTTGAGACCATCCTGGCCAACATGGTGAAACCCCATCTCTACTAAAAGTACAGAAGTTAGCCGGGTGTGGTAGTGCATGCCTGTAATCCCAGCTACTTGGGAGACTGAGGCAGGAGAATCGCTTGAACCCGGGAGGTGGAGGTTGCAGTGAGCTGAGATGGCGCCATTGCACTCCAGCCAGGGTGACAGAGCAAGACTCTGTCTCAACAACAACAGCAAAAACGAACCTGTTGGCTCAGTTAATAACTTTTGAATACATGTACACGTGGTGTACAGGCCTCTGTGACCTTGTCCCGGGACCTAGAGATGTGAAGGTTTACTCAGTTCCACTGCTGTTTGTACATTTGACTTCAGAATTATACATGTGTTTTACAGAAGAACAAGAATTAAAATTTGAAGAAGAATCACTAAATGTCAAAAGCAAAATGAAACAAATGAACTGATTATTGAGTTGGCCACATAACCACCTCGGAAGGAACCATTTCAAGGGATTTTGAAACAGTAATTTGTTACTATATTCCTAGCTGAGCTGGAGTTTGAGGACAAAACTAAATTGTTTTTTTTTTAGACGGAGTTTCGCTGCTGTTACCCAGGCTGGAGTGCAATGGCGCGATCTCGGCTCACCGCAACCTCCGCCTCCTGGGTTCAGGCAATTCTCCTGCCTCAGCCTCCTGAGTAGCTGGGATTACAGGCATGCGCCACCATGCCCAGCTAATTTTTTGTATTTTTAGTAGAGACAGGGTTTCACCATGTTGACCAGGATGGTCTTGATCTCTTGACCTCGTGATCCACCCGCCTCGGCCTCCCAAAGTGCTGGGATTACAGGCGTGAGCCACTGCACCTGGCAAAACTAAATTTTTTTTAAAAAGTGCTGTATCCCATAATACTATTGTTTGTGGTATCAGGCATTCTTATTCTGAAACGATGCTGTGTATACTGTGAAACAAAGCATTGAGTTCATTTGTTGGCATCACTGAGAACTGTATGATTTGGAAAGAAGGAAGGACAGATGTGCAACTAGTTAGTTAAACAAAAACCCTATAGTCCTTAACCCAAATGGCAAGTTTTATTAGGAAGTCATCATGCATTTTGTCAATAAAAATTTAAAAAAAAAAAGAAAATATTAACTGATTAAAAAAAAAAAAGAATATTTCGAGGTTTTGTCCAATAGAGATGCTTAGAAACAGTGATTAACTCAGTAGCAATGAACACCCGCAGAACCCATATTGGGGTTTCTAAGTGTCTAAGACCATCTCCCAGGAAGCAGCACGGATTACAAGTTTGGGATGGAATGTGTTTAAAATGAGCTCGGACTCTCCTGTCACACCAGAAAGCAAGGATGTTATCCAAGATGCTGACACCGTGTCACAAGCACTCAGGAACCAAACCCAAGGGGCTTCCACTTCCAAGATGAGACCGTTTTGAGTGTCAGTAAGAATACAGGGCTTGGCTGGGCACGGTGGCTCACGCCTGTAACCCCAGCACTTTGGGAGGCTGAGGTGGGCAGATCACCTGAGGTCGGGAGTTCGAGACCAGCCTGACCAAAATGGAAAAATGTTGTCTGTACTAAAAATACAAAATTAGCTAGATGTGGTGGTGCATGCCTGTAATCCCAGCTACTCGGGAGGCTGAGGCTGGAGAATCGCTTGAACCCTGGAGGTGGAGGTTGCAGTGAGCTGAGATCACGCCATTGCACTCCAGCCTGGGCAACAAAAGTGAAACTCCATCTCAAAAAAAAAAAAAAAAAAATACAGGGCCACAAAAATACTCATTTCTCTGTACTCATTATTTTGAAAACTGGTAAATAAGAGAATAAAAGGAGTCAACCATTCTTCATGCCTTTCTCTCTTTTTTTTTTTTGGTTGCGACAGAGTCTCACTCTGTTGCCCAGCTAGAGTGCAGTGGCGCAATCTCGGCTCACCGCAACCTCTGCCTCCTGGGTTCAAGCAGTTCTTCTGCCTCAGCCTCCTGAGTAGCTGGGACTACGGGCGCGCACCACCACTCCCAGCTAATTTTTGTATTTTTAGTAGAGATGAGGTTTAACCATGTTGACCAGGCTCATCTCGAACTCTTGACCTTGTCTGCCCACCTCGGCCTCCCAAAGTGCTGGGGCTACAGGTGTGAGCCACCATGCCCAGCCTTTTTTTTTTTTTTTTTTTGAGATGGAGTCTCACTCTGTCACCTAGGCTGGAATGCAGTGGGATGATCATGGCTCACTGTAGCCTCAATCTCCTGGGCTCAAGTGATCCCCCTGCCTCAGCCTCCTCAGTAGCTGGGACTATAGGCATGTGTCACCTTGCTCAGCTCATTTTGAAATTTTTTATAGAGATGAGATCTCCCTATGTTGCCCAGGCTGGTCTCAAACTCCTGAGCTCAAGTGATCCTCCTGCCTCAGTTTCCCAAACTGCTGTGATTACAGGTAACAGCCACTGCATGTGGCCTAGAGTCAGTTTGTTGATATCCACAAAATAACTTGCTGGGATTTTGACTGGGATTGCATTGAATCTGTAGACCAAGTCAGGAAGAACTGACTCCTTGACAAATACTGAGTCTTCCTATCCATAAACATGAAATACCTTCCATTTATTTAGTGTTTTGATTCCATTTATCAGAGTTTCATAGTTTTCCTCATAGAGATTTTATATATTTTGTTAGATTTCTACATAGGTATTTCATTTTTGAGGGTACTAATGTAAATGCTAACAAGTCTTCAATTTCAAATTCCACTTGCTTATTGCTGGTACACAGGAAAGCAAGTGATTTTTATTTATTTTTATTTATTTTTAATTTTTATTGCATTATAGGTTTTGGGGTACAAGCAAGTGATTTTTAGATATTAACCTTGTCTTTTACAACTTTGCAGTAATCTCTTATCAGTTCCAAAAGTTGTTTTACATTATCTCAGATTTCCTGCATAATCATTTCATCTGCAAAAAAGGCTAATTTCATTTTTCCTTTCCCAGTCTTATACCTTTTATTTCCTCATCTTACTGCATTTGACTTCCAGCTGAGTGTTCAAACGAGTGGTGAGAGGTGACATCCTTGCCTTGTTCCTAATCTTAGTGGGGAAACTCAAGTGTCTTGTCATTAAGCATAATGTTAGCGGTGGGTTTTTGTTGCTGTTCTTTATTAAGCTAAGGAAGTTCTCCTGTATTTCTAGTTTACTGACAGTTTTTATCAGGGATGGGTGCTAGACTTTGTCAGATGCTTTTCCTGCATCTATTGATATCATCATGGGATATTTATTCTTTAGCTTGTTGAAGCGACGGATTATATTTGATGATTTTTTAAAAAATGTTGAACCAGCCTTGCATAGCCAGGATAAATTACACTTGGTTGTGTATAAATCTTTTTATACGTAGTTGGATTCAATGTGCTAATATTTTGTTGCGGATTTTGACAACCATGTTTATGAAATATTTTGTTTTCTTTGTTTTGCAATATATTTGTTGTTTTATTTATATGTGGGTAGTGCTGGCCTCATAGAATGAGTTAGAAAGTATTCCTTCTGCTCCTGTTTTCTGAAAGAGATTGTAGAGAATTTATGTAATTTATTCTGTAACTATTTGAGCCCATCTGGGCCTTGTGCCTTTTATATTGATTAATTATTGACTGAATGTTTAATAGATACAGGTCTATTCACGTCTATTTCTTCCGATATCAATTTTGGCAAATTGTGTCTTTCAAGGAATTGGTGCATTTCATCTAGGCTGTCAAATTTGTGAGCATAGAGTTGTTCATACTGTTCCCCAATTATCCTTTTAATGTCCATGGAATCTGCAGCAATGCCACTTTCAAATTTCTGATATGAACAATTTGTGTTCTCTTTCTTAGTTAGCTTAGTGGATTAACAGTGCCATTGATCTTTTAAAAAAACAGCCTTTGGTTTTGTTTATTTGCTCTGTTGCTATTCTGATCATTGACTTCTGCTGTAATTTTTATTACTTACTTTCCTCTGCTTATTTGAGATTTAAAAATTTACTCTTCTTGTTGTAGTTTCCTAGTGTGGATGTTTGTATGATTAATATGGAGCTTTCTTCTTTTGCAATAAATGCTTTCAATGCTATAAATTTCCCTCTAAGTGCTGCTTTCACTGCATTCTATCAATTCGGATGTTATATTTTCATTTTATTTAATTTAAATATTTTTCAATTTGTTCCTTGAAATCTTGAATTATTTCTAGAAATACTGAAATTTCTTCCTTAACCCATGCGTTATTTAGCAGTGCATTGTTTCATCTCCAGGTATTTTGGGTTTTTCTGTATTTCTGTCATCAATTTTCAGTGTAATTCCATTGTGGCTTAAGAACAGACAGTGTTTGATTTCTGTTATTTTAAATTTATTAAGGTGTGTTTTATGGCCCAGAATACGGTCTGTCTTGGAGAATAGTCTGTGTAAGCTTGAGAAGAATGGATGGAGTACTCTTGTTAGATGGAGTAGTCGATAGCTGTCCATTATATTCACTTAATTGGTGGTTGAGTTCAACTGTGTTCTTGATGATTTTCTGCCTGCCGGATCTGTCTGTCTCCGAGAGAGGGATGTTGAAGTCTCCAACTATTAGAGTGAATTTCCCTTTTTTTCTGCAGTTCTATGAGTTTTTGCCTCCTATTTTAATTCTCTGCTGTTAGGCATATACATATTAAGGATTATTATATCTTCCTGAAGAGTTTATTCCTTTATTATTACGTAATACCCCTCTTTATCCCTCATAGCTTTCCTTGCTCTAAAGTCTGCTCTGTCTGAAATTAATAGAGCTACTCCTGCTTCCTTTTGATTCGTATTAACATGTTATAGCGTTCTCTATCCACTTACTTTTAATCAGATGTACCTCTATATTTGTTCTGGATTTCCAAAGGAAAATAAATTGTCTGACCCAAAAGACACACGTACCTGTATGTTCACTGCAGCACTATTCACAATAGCAAAGACATGGAATCAACTTGGGTGCCCATCAACAGTGGATTGGATAAATAAAATGTGGTACATGTATGCCAGGGAATACTATGCAGCCATAAAGAATAACAAAATCATGTCCTTTGCAGCAACATGGATGCAGCTGGAAGCCATTATCCTAAGTGGATTCACACAGAAACAGAAAACAAAAGACTGCACGTTTTCATTTATAAGTGGGAGTTAAACCTTGGGTGCACATGGACGTGAAGATGAGAACAGTAAACACTTGGGACTGCAAAAGAGGAGGGGCGGGGGACAAGGGTTCAAAAACTGCCCACTGGGTCCTGTGCTGAGTATCTGACTGACAGGTCGTGGGATTCAGTCGTACTCCAAACCTTAGCGCCATGCAACATACCCTTGTAACAAACCTGCACGTGTGCCCCTGAATCTAAAGTGAAAGTTGAAAAAAATAAAGTGTGATTCATGTAGACAACATATAGTTGGGTTTTGTCTTATCTGCTCTGATGATCTTTGTCTTTTAATTGGTGCATTTAGACCACTGATGTTCAGAGTGTTACAGATATACAGTTGGATTAATATCAACCATACTTCTGTTTTCTATTTGTTGCTCTTTTTTGTTACCAGTTTTGTCTTCCACTCTTTTTCTGCCTTTTGTAGTTTTAATTGAGCATTTTCTATGATTTCATTTTCTTACTCAACTAACCTAAGCCCACTTCACTCAGTATTATACTGTTTCAGTGTGAGTCCCTATAATAACAAAAAAATCCTAATTCCTCCCTCCTGCCCCTCGTGTCATTGCTGTCATTAATTTTTTTACACACAAATCTACATAAGTGCATACATACATGTACAAGCATACATGCATACATGATCAAATCGATTGCTTCTTTTATTATCTTGGGCAAACTGTTGTCTATTAGATCGACTAAAAGTAAGAAAAAGAAGAGTTTTACTAGCCAGACGTGGTGTCTCACGCCTGTAATCCCAACACTTTGGGAGGCCGTGGCAAGTGCATCATGAAGACAGGAGTTCAAGACCAGTCTGACCAAGATGGTGAAATCCCATCTCTACTAAAAATACGAAAAAATAGCTAGGCGAGGTGGTAGGTGCTTGTAATCCCAGCTACTTAGGAGGCTGAGGCAGGAGAATCACTTGCACACAGAGGTTCATTGAGGTTGCAGCGAGCTGAGATTGTGCCGTTGCCCTCTAGCCTGGGCAACGAGAGCAAAACTCCATCTCAACAACAAAAAAAACTTTCAATTTTGTCATCACTTATTTCTTCTCTAGTGGTTTCTTTCTTTACATAGTTCCTAGTTTCTGACCTATGTTGTTTTCCTTCTCTCTAAACAGCTACTTTTAACTTTTCTTGCAAGACAGGCCTATTGGCAACAAATTTCCTCCATTTTTGTTTGTCTGAGAAAGTCTATTTCTCCTTCACTTTTGAAGGATGATTTTGCAGAGTACAGCATTTATTTGTGTTCAGTCTTAGCATCTCCATCTCTCTGCTGACATTGCACATCTGTTCCTGATGCTGTCCACTTGATCCATTAATGTCTTTAGCAGGGTTTTTTGTTTGTTTGTTTGTTTGTTTTTGAGATGGAGCCTTGCTCTGTTGCCCAGATCTTGGCTCACTGCAACCTCCGCCTCCTGGGTTCAAGCAATTCTCCCAGTTAGCTGGGATTATAGGAACCTGCCACTACGCCCGGCTAATTTTTGTATGTGTATGTATATATAAATATATATGTACATACACACACACACACACACTTTTTTTTTTTTTTTTTTTTTTTTTTTAGTAGAGACGGGGTTTCTCCATGTTGGCCAGGCTGGCCTTGAACTCCTGACTCAAGTGATCCACCCACCTCAGCCTCCCAGTGCTGGGATTACAGGTGTGACCCACCCCACCTGGCCCTTTAGCATCTTAAATCATAGTTGTTTTACATTCTTGGTCTCCTTAGCATCTTAATCATAGTGGTTTAAAATTTCTGGTCTGATAATTCCAACATTCCTGCCATATGTGACTCTGGTTCTGATTCTTGCTCTGTGTTTTCAAAATGTATTTTTTGCTTATTGGTACGCCGTGTCATTTTTTCTTGATAGCCGGAGGTGATGTAGTGGGTGTAAGGAACTGTGGTAACTAGGCCATTGGGAATGAGATAGGAGGTAGGGTGTGGTGGGAAGGGAAATGGGCTGTGGTCCTACGATGAAGTCTGAGTCTGAGTCTGTGCCCCTGGGCTGTGAGTTCCCCTCCCTCAGGTGAGATAGGATGGCTTCAGTGGGTTGGAGTTGGGCACTTCTCTTCTCTCAGCTTGGTCTGGCTTTGATAAAACCCCAGAAAGTTAGGCTTTGGTTAACTATGATGTTCCTTGACTTACAGTGGGGTAGCATTCCAAGAAATCTGTCAGAGAGGTGAAAACGCATTCAATACACCTAACCTCCTGCATCGTAGCTTAGCCTAGCTTGGCTTTAACCTGCGCAGAACACCTGTATTCTCCTACAATTGGGAAATAATCTCACACAAACCCTGTTTTATAATGAAATGTCGAATATCTCATGCAATTTATTGAAAACTGTACTAAAAGTGAAAAACAGAATGCTTGTATGGGGGGGTCCTGGAAGGACAGTTTCTGCTGAATTGCACCAACATCAGGTTGAATATTGTGAAGTGGCGTCAGGCGCAGTGGCTCACACCTATAATCCCAGCACTTTGGGAGGCTGAGACGGGTGGATTACCTGAGGCCAAGAGTTCGAGACCAGCCTGGCCAACATGGTGAAATCCCGTCTCTACTAAAAACATAAAAATTAACCAGGCATGGTGGCCGGTGCCTGTAATCCCAGCTAGTTGGGAGGCTGAGGGAGGAGAATTGCTTGAACCCTGGAGGCAGAGGTTGCAGTGAGCTGAGATGACGCCATTGCACTCTGCTCTCAGTGACAGAGCAAGACTGCATCTCAAAACAAACAAAAAAACCAACAGAAGTTGTTAAGTCAAATCTTATTACGTTGTTGGGGGGACAGCTGTAGTTTCTCCTGGGGTCAGACCTTAGTGAGAACAGAATGTTCTGGCATTTTCCAGAATAGTTCTTTCCCCCCTCCTACTGCCATAAGGAGGAAATACTTTTTCTACAATATTTATTGTGAGAACCTGGTTGAGCTCCTGGAGGTAACGTTCACAGAAGTGTGGGGGCTCCCTACGGCTGTGCTGCCCTGGAGTTCTAATCTCAGGGTGGTCCACACTGAGCCTGCAGCATTTTGTCACGGTTGAGGTTCCCACCTGGCGCTGGCTCCTGTGGAGTGTTGCGTGCGTGGGTTTCTGCCCTTGTAAGTTGTGATCCTGTGCCCACTGATGTAGGCATTGTGTCAAATGCTTGACTTAGAACCCATTCAATTCCATATGACAGGTGACAGTGGCCTCCTTTCACAGTCAGGAGATGAAGGCTGAGTGAACATACGTGACCTTCCCAGGGCGCAGAGCCAGTGGGAGTGGGCTTTGAACCCAGGGCAGAGTGACAGCAAACCCTGTGTGTTGGTACCTGCGCCACCTCCCACAGTGGCACAGAGGGAAGCGGTGATTTGACGAGATTTATGCCGGGCGCGGTGGCTCACGCCTGTAATCCCAGCACTTTGGGAGCCCGAGGCAGGCGGATCACAAGGTCAAAAGATCGAGACCATCCTGGCCAACATGGTGAAACCCCATCTCTGCTAAAAATACAAAAGTTAGCTGGGCATGTGCAAGATTATGATGTAGAAGTCCTGTTTTGTAGAAGTCCTGTTTTATAAAAAAGCTTGCTTGTAAAGAGTGTTCAGGGTGGGGAAGTGGGCAGGGAGGGATCTGTGAGCCCATGAACTGTCCATGAACTGTTCTGGGGCGCTAAGAGCTCTTGGCATTTCAGAACGATATCTTGGGGCCTGGGACTCTGGCCAACTCCCAGCGCCCAAGAAACAGTCAAGGACAGGGCACTTATGAAACAGATCTTCCCTGTTTACCGACTGACCCAAAGATGAGTACGTAAATTAGTTATGTAAGCTGATACCATAAAGGAGCAGAGGAACACAGAGACATTGGATCAGAGCGACTTCCAGATGTGACTTGCGAATCGCCCGTGCTGCTGTCTTGCCGGTGCTGAGGTAGAGTGGTTTCTGTGTATATATGTGTGTGTGTATATATATATATATAACTATCGTCTTTCCACCCTCCTACTTCTCTCATTAAAATTTTCTATCATATTATTGTTCTCGGTCTGGTGTTTTCTTCTCACGAACCTGCCTGTTAAAGGAAAGAAAAAAAAACCCAAGCTTGGTACGCGCAGTTAGCGCAACAGCATGGTGGTGCATGCCTGTAGTCCCAGCTACTCTGGAAGCTGAGGCAGGAGAATCACTTGAACGCAGGAGGTGGAGTTACAGTGAGCTGAGATTGTGCCATCGCACCCCATCCTGGGCAATAAGAGGAAGATTTTGTCTAAAAAAAAAAAAAAAATTTACTCAGTGTGCACTTAGCTGAGCAGCTCCAAGGTCCTCTTGTTTTGAGCCAGAGGAAAGGGACTTGAACCCCGTAACTTCAGAATGACTTCCCCTAAAATGGAACTGAGGGACAGATGGAAGACCCATCTGCTGGTTTGCATTTTTGGGCATTTTCTCCTGAGCAGCACTTTGCCCTCGGCTCAAAGTTGGCAACACAGAGCTCTGGGGCGGGGAACAAGGATTTTGCAGAAATCCACCTGTGATCTTAGTGTGCTAAGTTCATGGTGACTGTTACCTCTGCCTTTGTAACATTTCTGTATTTTACAATGAGCCTTTGCCGTGGGTGTTTTATCTAAGGCTCGCAGCTGCTCTGTCAGCCAGGACAACTTATTACCCCATTTTCAGAGCAGAAAACTGAGGCTGAGAGGGTCAGTAACTTGTCCAAAATTACGTCGGGCGTTAGCAATGGAGAAAGGTGAGGATCGAAACCCCTGACTTCCGCTCCTCCAGGGCAAAAGCCGTCCTGCAGTCCTGGGGCTTTCTGGTCTATCAGTGTTCGGGCTCAGCTGCTGCGGTGAAGAGGGCTTGAGATACAGTGGCTCAAACGAGACAAGGTCTTGTTTCTTTCTCGTGTAACAATCCGGGGGTGACCGGGAAGCCAGGCTCCTCCCTGCTCTGGCAAAGGTGTAACCTTTGCCTGGTGTGAAGGTTATGATGTGTCCTATCCCATTCAAGTTCCAGTCCGGAGGGAGGAAGGAAGAGGGGAAGGCGAGGGCAGTTTCCATTAAAAACAAACAGACCCAAACACACGAACTGGAGGTTGCGCACGTTTCTTCTGCTCATATCCCACCGGCCGACACTTTATCACGTAGGCATGTGAGTTGCAAGGGAGTCTAGAGGTGTGCCAGCTGAAACTTGGAGGGAAGGGGTCCTATCACTGAAAGGGGCAAGACGAGAATAAAGAGTACATCCTGTGTGATAATTAGCAGTCTCTGGCTCAGTTGGTCCCCCTGGCCATCCAATTATTCAGGCAAATGTTTCTTCCCACACGGAGCTCAAGTCCTCATTCCCCACTCTCCACAGGGCACAGCTTCACATCCTATCCGGTTACTCATGCAGCCCAGTGCCCAGGACTTCGAGGGGCATGCCGTCTTTCCCATCAGGCTCCCCATGCTCTGGCAGCCTATACACTGAGAGGTAAGTTCACTGCCCCCCTCAACCCATACTCAACCAATTTTCCCCACTGGGGTAGGCACTGGATAGGCTGCCAGTCCAGAGGGGGTTCAGGGACACAGGTAGCTCGGATCCACAAGGTCATCAGTTAGGTCCCGTTTCTGAATTCTCCCCTCTGAACCCTTCTTTTCCTCTAAATCTCTTATAAGAGACTTTGGGTAGTCCCTGGTGAAGAAGCATCTCGGTAGCGATGCTGGAGATGGTTTGGGAGAACACGTAAAGTGCTTGGTCCATCTCAGGGAGGCAGCAGGAAGACATGCGCTGCCCAGGTGTAAATTCCGCGAGGCACCACCTCTCACCTCCTGCGGGGCCCTGGGGACTCACTCTGCCTCAGGTGCTCCTCTACCAAATGGGGCTGCGATCGCTCTTGTTCATGGACTGTCGTGACGATTAAATGAGGGAGTAGTGGGTGTGGTGGTGAAAACATGTAGTCCCAGCCACCTGGGAGGCTGAGGCAGGAGGATCGCTTGAAGCTGGGAGGCAGAGGTTGCAGTGAGATGAGATTGTGCCACTGCACTCCAGCCTGGGCAACACAGTGAGATTTGGTCTAAAAAAATAATAAAGTGAGTGCTCATAACCGTTGTTTAGTAAATATTCCCATTACTATTATCAGATTGCCTATCTCCATGACCTAATCACCCTATTGGAGCTGCTTGCTGAGTATTTGCTGTTTCTGTGAGTACACACTTCACTCTAGCCTTTCCTTATGCCCAACTGCAAGTTAAAACACTTGCAATAATGCTTACAACTCTCTGGATGTTTCAGTCTGGGACCGGTCAGGAGACTGAAACCACATAATAGTTAGAACAAGGGGACATAAACATGAAGAACTATTATACAGTGAGGAAATTGACCACGAAGAAGAGAACTGCAGCAGGTCCCCTAGGGCTGAAGGGAGAGTACCCAGCAGATGGCTTGGAGACGGGGCAGGCATGGAAGAAGTGGTTGAAAATCCCCAGATGGCACAGAAGTCCACTGGGTTAACCTGGTTAGAGCTGGTTCATGTTACCAGGCAGTGGGAGGAGCCCTCTGGGACAAAGGTGAGCAGGAGCAATGGGGAGGCTTCCAGAGGGGTCAGGGCACTGCCGTCAGCATGAGTCCTGGAACTCACCAGTGTCTGCATTGAGGGACCTGGAGCCAAAGGGTCACCAGGTGGGGCCAGGGCCCTGAGGCTCCTTGTGCTAGGGCAGGGTGCCACTGGATGTCCCCCAACTACTCAACACACACACACACCATTGACCAGCAATGCAACTGGAGAGAGAAAAAAGTAAAACCCAGCACACTGAAATGAGGATTAGAAGTCTACCTCTCCTCGCAATGTTCCGTCACCCTTTACTGGCAGAATTTAACATTGTACTCATTCTAAAGGAGAAACGCTTCGTCCATACAATTCTTGCAGAGCAGATACTGAAGGGTGAATTTGGAGCCAATAGGCAATACATTGATAACTGGCACATGGGGTAGAAAAAAAATCACAGTATTTATCCACCAGATAGGATAATATAAAATAATTAAAAATGATGTTTTAGAAGACTATTTAATTCGCATTTCCCTGATGGTTGCTGACGTTTAACACGTGTTCATATCCTGGTGGCCATTCTATATCTTCTTTGGAGAAATGTCTGTTCAAGTCCTTTCCCAATTTTTAAATCAAGTTATTTGGGTTTTTAATTTTTTAGTTTTTGTTTTTTCCATTGAGTTGCAGTTTCTTATGTATTTTAGATATCAACTCCTTATTAGATGTATGGCTTTGAATATTTTTTCCCATTCCATGGGTCACCTTTCCATTCTGTTGTTTCCTTTTATTGTATTTTCTAGTTTGATATGGGTTTTATTTATTTATAAATTAATTTATTGACTTTAGGTGCATACTATGTCTGGCATTCTCCCCATGTTATCCCTCCCGACCCTCCCCTCCTTCCCACCCCCCACTGTCTCTCCCTACCCCCCTCAACTGCCCCCAGTGTGTGATGCTCCTTCCCTGAGTCCACGTGTTCTCATTGTTCAACGTCCACCTACGGGTGAGAACTACGGCGTTTGGCTTTCTGTTCTTGTGTTAGTTTGCTGAGAACGATGGTTTCCAGATTCATCCAAGTCCCTACAAAGGACACAAACTCATTTTTTATGGTTACGTAGTATTCCATAGTGTATATGTACCACATTTTCATTGTCCAGTCTATCATTGATGGGCATTTGGGTTGATTCTATGGAAGTCTAGTATTTCTTTTTTTTTTGAGGCAGTGTTTCCAGTCAACACTCAGAAACAGGTTGTTCAGTTTCCAAGTGGTTGTGTGGGTTTGAGTGTGTTTCTTGATCCTGAGTCCTAGTCTGACTGCGCTGTGGTCTGATAGACTGTTATGATTTCTGTTCTTTTGGATTTGCTGAGGAGTGATTTGCTTCCAATGATGTGGTCAATTTTAGAGTATGTGCAATGTGGTGCTAAGAAAAATGTATATCCTGTGGATTTGGGGTAGAGCTTTCTATATATGTGTATTAGGTCCACTTGGTCCAGATCTGCATCCAAGTCCTGGATATCCTTGTTAATTTTCTGTCTCATTGATCTAATATCGACAGTAGAGTGTTGAAGTCTCCCACTATTATTGTGTGGGGGTCTAAATCTCGTTTTAGGTCATTAAGAACTTGCTTTATGTATCTGTTGCTCCTGTGTTGGGGGCGTATGTGTTTAGGATACTTAGCTCTTCCTGTTGGATTGATACTTTTACCATTACATAGTGTCCTTCTCTGTCTCTTTTGATCTTTGTTGGTTTAAAGTCCATTTTATCAGAGACTAGGATTGCAACCCCTGCTTTTTTTTTTGTTCTCCATTTCCTTGGTAAATCTTCTTCCATCCCTTTATTTTGAGTCTATGTGTGTCTTTGTATGTGAGGTGGGTTTCCTGAATACAGCACACCGATGGGTTCTGACGTTTTATCCAGTTTGCCAGTCTGTGTCTTTTGATTGGGGTGTTTAGGCCATTTACATTCAATGTTAATATTATTATGTGTGGATTTGATCCTGCCATTTTGTTACTGACTGGTTTTCTTTCCCATTAGTTGACTCATTTTCTTCATTGCATTTTTGGTCTTTGCCACTGGTTTGCTTTTGCAGTGACTGGTACTTGTTCCTTTCCATGCTTAGTGTTTCTTTCAGGAGCTCTTGTAGGGCAGGTCTGGTGGTGACAAAATCTCTCAATAATTGCTTGTCCATAAAGGATTTTATTTCTCCTTCACTTTCAAAGCTTAGTTTGGCTGGATATGATATTCTGGGTTGAAAGTTCTTTTCTTTAAGGATGTTGAATATTGGCCCCCACTCTATTCTGGCTTGTAGGGTTTCTGCAGAGAGATCTGCTGTGAGTCTGATGGGCTTCCCTCTGTGGGTGACCTGGCCTTTCTCTCTGGCTGCCCTTAGTATTTTCTCCTTCATTTCAACCCTGGTGAATCTGATGATTATGTGCCTGGGGTTGTTCTTCTTGAGGAATATCTTTGGGGAGTTCTCTGTATTTCCTGAATTTGAAATTTGGACTGCCTTGCTAGGCTGGGGAAGTTCTCCTGGATAATATCCTGGAACATGTTTTCCAGCTTGGATTCATTCTCCCCATCATATTCAGGTACACCGATCAAGCATAGATTAGGTCTTTTCACATAATCCCAGACTTTTTGGAGGCTTTGTTCATTTCTTTTCACTCTTTTTTCTCTTGTCTTGCCTTCTTTTTATTCCATTGAGTTGATCTTCAATCTCTGATATCTCTTCTTCTCCTTGATCGATCTGGCTATTTAAACTTGTGTTTGCTTCATGTAGTTCTTGTGCTGTGTTTTTTAACTCCATCAAGTCGTTTACGTTCTTCTCTATCCTGGTTATTCCAGTTAGCATTTTGTCTAACTTTTTTCCAAGGTTTTTGGTTACTTTGCCTTGAGTTAGAACATGTTCCTTTAGCTCAGAAATGTTTGTTATTAGCCACCTTCTGAAGCCTGCATCTGTCAGTTCGTCGCGCTCCTCAGTCAAGTTGTGATCCTGTGTTGTTGAGAAGTTGTGATGCCTTGAAGGAGAAGAGGTGTTCTGGTCTTTGATGGTTTCATCATTTTTGTGCTTGTTTTTTCCCATCTTTGTGGGTTTACCTGGCTGTGGTGTCTGGGAGCTGCTTGATGAGGTTGCTTGTCTGCCCAGAAAGGCCAGGTTTCTGTAGTTCTCTAACATCACATTCCTATATAAATTCTGCTGTGCAGAGTCTAGGCATTGTCACTCCTCCAGGGAGAATTCTATGGCCACCTCCCTAAATGTCAATGGTTCCATTTCTAGGCTTCCAGGGGATCCTGGCGTCTTAGCTGTGGATCTCCAATACCTGCAGGTCACAGGGCCACACAAGGTAGGCGACTACGAGAACAGGACACAGAGAAGTAAAGACGAGACCCGGAGCTGTGGCTGCTGGGCTATTTATTTTTATTTATTTATTTATTTTTTTGAGGTGGAGTCTCACTCTGTCACCCAGGCCGGAGTGCAATGGCGCAATCTTGGCTCACTACAACCTTTGCCTCATGGGTTCAAGTAAATCTCCTACCTCAGACTCCCAAGTAGCTGAGACTACAGGCACCCACCACCATGTCTGACTGATTTTTGTATTTTTAATAGACTCTGGGTATTGCCGTTTTGGCTAGGCTAGTCTTGAACTCCTGACCTCACGTGATCCACCCATCTTGGCCTCCCAAAGTGCTGGTAATACAGGTGTGAGCCCTCGTGCCTGGCCTGATGTAGTTCTACTTGTCTTTTTCCTTTTAGGAGTTTTATAGTTTCATGTCTTACCTTTAAATATTTAATTGATTTTGAGACGGTTTTGTGTATGTTGAAAGATAAGGATTCAATGTCCTTCTTTTGCATGTGGATATCCAGTTTTCTCAAGTGTAGTGCTGAAGAGACTGTCCTTTCCCCATTGTATACTCTTGGTACTCTGTTGAAGGTCAGTTGACTGTATATACATGGATTTATTTCTGGGCTATTTTATTTCAGTGGGTCAGTATGTCTATCTGTATGCCAGTGTCATGCTGTTTTGATTACTGTAGCTTTGTAATATATTTTGAAATCAGGAACTATGATGTCTCCAGCTTTGTTCTTTTTTCTCAAGATTGTTTTGGCTATTCTCAGTCTTCTGTGGTTTCATATGCATTTTCGGATTTTTTTTGGTAAAAGATGCCATTGGGATCTTGATAGGGATTGTATTGAATCAGTAGATTCTTTCGGGTTGCATGGAAATTTTAACAATATTGTCTCCCAATTCATGAAAACCTAGAATTTGCATCACATTACCTTGGTTGTGGTAATGGTATCATTTTATAAAAAAGAGTAAAGCTCTTTGTTAAAAGACAAATTAATTTGGCTCACATCTGTAAACTTAAGGCTGAGGTGGGCAGATCATGAGGTAAAGAGATCAAGACTATCCTAGGCAACATGGTAAAACCCCATATCTACTAAAAATACAAAAATTAGCTGGGCGTGGTGGTGCACGCCGGTAGTCCCAGGTACTTGGGAGGCTGAGGCAGGAGAATCGCTTGAACCTGGGAGGCGGAGGTTGCCGTGGGCCAAGATCATGCCACTGCACTTCAGCCTGGCAACAGAGCAGGACTCCATCTCAAAACAAAACAGAACAAAACGAACAAACAGAAAAACAGATTCCTGAGTTCTCTCTCCCTGCCTTTTGCCTCCTCCATTTGTTCTCCTTACTTGGTGAGAGACAGGTCTCAAGGGATAGTCATTTTATGTATTGGGGAAGTGTTGATTTTCATTCCTTTCTTGTCATCTGCCTCATCCCTTATCCAGGAAGAGTTAGGAAGAATGTGTCTATTTACCTCAAATTGCAACCCATAAATACTCATCGGCCACGTTCCTTCCTTGCTCTCAAAATTCCCCTGGCGACAATGGGTTGGCCTCTCCTCAGACTTGGGAGAATGAGAAAGGATTTGTATCCTGGCTTAGGGAAAGGGCACGAGAAAATACAATTTCCCGTATTTCATTCGTTTTAGCACGTCTTTTTATGTTGAAAACAAGGGTCCTTGGTCACCAGTCCTGGGGAAGCCACATCTGAAGGGTCTCTTTGCCGCTGGACTGTGCCTGCACCGTGTTTGCGCGCCCTGTGAGTCTCTACGGTCTGCAGCATTCCTCAGCTTTTGCTTTAATTAGTTTGTTTTGTGAAACACAGTTTAGAAAATGCTGCTAGAGAAAGGTATGAAAGATGTTTATAAGTAACCTTTTAAAAATGTAAATATTAAAATGCCTGTGATCTTGTGGCATCTTTTCTTATATTTTCTTATATTGCTTGCCTTCTGTGATAAAGTATTTCCTCCTGAAAACATCACTGCATACATATACACAGGTGTACACACGTGCATATGCATGCATTGACAGACGGGAAGATTCTAGATCCCAGGGGTAGCAGCGCTCTGAAATTATCCAGCGTTTATCCCATCTGTGTGATTTGCATTTGTCTCCATTTCTATGAGTCTTTGTTTCTTTTGTATTAAGACAAAAGTAACTGTGAAGTGCCTTTTATTATTATTATTGCTGTTATGATGATGATGGCATTTAAAATCATCTCCAAGTGTCTGTCTGCGGGAGAGCTGGGCGGATCACCTCCCCACCCATCGGGGTGACTGCACAGGCTTTGTCACCAACGTCAAGTTTCTTGATGAGCAGCAACAACGCAAATGTCAGCGGGGCAAAGTTCCCTGACCCGCTAATGGGCAGAACCTACTTTCCTCTCCAGGGCACTCTCGTGTTTTCTCAGCGGGCGAAGCCCCGACCCTCTGCTTACAATTATTACTTCATGTCAAAAGGCTGCCGTGCCGAGCTGTCCAAGTCTGACAACAGAAGACAGAGCAGCCCCTGTCAGTCTCTGGGCTGTGAGGCTCTGGCAGGGGGTCAGAGGTTCTGGAGTCTTCTGTGGAAAGACATCACGTCCTCTTTCCTGTGCCCCTTGGCAGCAGTCTCCCACGTGGGACCTCACCAGCCTGCAGCGTCGCTGTGTGCTGGAGCCGCAACCTTTGATGCTGGCACTGCCTTGGCACCTGGCTCTGCACCGTGACACTGTGACAAGGAAGACAGGCTGCCTCCTGACCGTCCTCCAGACAGAGAAGTGTCCTGTCCTGGGGTTTGTTCCAAACGGAATTGGAAATGACTTCTCGCTCCCTGTCATGAAAAATAACCTGTATAAAATCCAGGCTTTCTGAAGGCGAGAAAGGGACAAACAAAGGCCAAGCCAGGAGGGTTGAGGACAGGAGTTTGAGACCAGCCTGGGCAACAAGCAAGACCCATCTCTACAAAACATTCAAAATCGAGGCCAGGCGCGGTGGCTCACACCTGTACCTCTGCGCTCCCCAGCATTGTGTGTGTGGAGCCTGGACCCGTCCGCACCCCTCCCCTCCGGCCACTCGTCCTCTCCCCGCCTTTTTCCTTCTTTCCAGTGCAGCCCTGTGCGTCCCCTCTGAACCCAGGTGTCAGTCATCGGCTGCAAGGCACGGATCACGATCACGGGTTGCTGCTTCCTCCACTCCCAGAGCCCTGGTGGGACAGAGATACGGGAAACCTTGTCCTTTTTAAACTTGCCTATTTTTGTCCTTTCTGATTCTTGTATTTGTTATCTGTGAATTCTTTAAACATTTTTAAATTTCGGCTGGTCATGGTGACTCACGCCTGTAATCCTGGTACTTAGGGAGGCTGAGGCAGGTGGATCATGAGGTCAGGAGATTGAGACCATCCTGGCTAACATGGTGAAATCCTGTCTCTACTAAAAATACAAAAAATGAGCTGGGTGTGGTGGCCGGCGCCTGTAGTCCCTGTAGTCACAGCTACTTGGGAGGCTGAGGCAGGAGAATCGCTTGAACCCATGAGGTGGAGGTTGCAGTGAGCCGAGATTGCCCCACGGCACTCCAGCCTGGGTGTCTCCGGAAAAAAAAATTAACTTCTGTAGCTTTAGGAATACGGGTGGTTTTGGTTACATGGATGAACTGTGTAGTGGTGGAGTCTGGGCTTCTAGTGCCCCTGTCACTCCAGTAGAGTATGTTGTACCTAAGAGGTGATTTTTCATCCCTCAGCCCTCTCACTGGGCCTCCCTGCCTCTGCGCCCACAGGGTCCCGTATCCCACCGTCTGTGCCTTTGTGTACCCATCGCTTAGCTCCCACTTAATAAGTAAAACATTGGGCCAGGTACAGTGGCTCATGCCTGTAATCCCAGCACTTTGGGAGGCCGAGGCGGGTGGATCACAAGGTCAAGAGATCGAGACCATCCTGGTCAACATGGTGAAACCCCGTCTCTACTAAAAAAAATACAAAAAATTAGCTGGGCGTGGTGGTGCGTGCCTATAATCCCAGCACTTTGGGAGGCCGAGGCGGGTGGATCACGAGGTCAAGAGATCGAGACCATCCTGGTCAACATGGTGAAACCCCGTCTCTACTAAAAATACAAAAAATTAGCTGGGCATGGTAGCACGTGCCTGTAGTCCCAGCTACTCAGGAGGCTGGGGCAGAAGAATGGCTCAAACCCAGGAGGCGGACATTGCGGTGAGCCGAGATCGTGCCATTGCACTCCAGCCTGGGTAACAAGAGCAAAACTCCGTCTCAAAAAAAAAAAAAAAAAAATTGCAGCATTTGGTTTTCTGTTCCTGAGTTACTTCTCTTAGGATAATGGCCTCCAGTCTGTCCAAGTTGCTGCAAAGATAATATTTCCTTCTTCTTCTTCTTTTTTTTATTTGAGATGGAGTCTTGCTCTTATTGCTCAGCCTAGAGTGCAATGGCACGATCTCGGCTCACCGCAACGTCCGCCTCCTGGGTTCAAGCCATTCTCCTGCCCCAGCCTCCCGAGTAGCTGGGACTACAGGCAGGCACCACCGTGCCCAGCTAATTTTTCTATTTTCGGTAGAGACGGGGTTTCACCATGTTGGCCAGGGTGGGCAGTTTCCTCCGTTTTTACGGCTGAGTAGTATTCCATGGTATACCACATTTTCTTTACCCACTCATCAGCTGTTGGGCGCTTGGTTGATTCCACGTCTCTGCGGTTGTGACTGGTGCTGTGATAAACACACGAGGGCAGGTGTCTTTATAACGCAGTGACTTCGTTTCCTTTGGGTCGATGCCCGCGGTGGGGCTGCTGGATGGAATGGTGGATCCGCTCTTCATCCTTTGAGAAATCTCTGTACTTCAATTTGTTCATTGTTCACTCCCTCGGGCTATGGGTCGACATCATCACCAACTCTTCCCTCATCCCCTTTGACCAGCCTTCCCTCTTCACACTTCTGTGCCCAGGGACAGGTCTAGCAAAAACTATGAGAAGGAGGAGCCGGAATGGAGGGCCCAGCAGAGACAAGCACTCTGGGGCCAGGCACGTGGCACTCAAACTGGCTACTTGACGATCGCCTGGGGCTTTAAAAACATGGATGCACAGCTCCCTCCTCCCCAAGTCTTTTTGTCAAAAGCCCCTCGGGTAATTCTCTTGGGCAACTGGGAGTGAAAAACCATTGATTCTCAACTTGGATCACACACTTGACTCAACCCGGGAGCTTTACAAATTACTGACATTTGGGTTCTGTCCCTGAGGTTTGAGTGACACTTGGGTTATAGAATTTTGTTTTGTTTTGTTTTTTCCTTACGGAGTCTTGCTTTGCCCTCCAGGCTGGAGTGCAGTGGCACGATCTCAGCTCACTGCAACCTCCGCCTCCCAGGTTCAAGCGATTCTCCTGCCTCCGCCTCCTGAGTAACTGGGATTACAGACGCCCACCACCATGCTTAGCTAAGTTTTGTATTTTTAGTAGAGACAGGGTTTCACCATGTTGGCCAGGCTGGTCTCAAACTCCTGACCTTGTAATCCGCCTGCCTTGGCCTCCCGAAGTGTTGGGATTATAGGCTTGGGCCCCCGCGCCCGGCCTGGGTTATAGGATTTTTAAAAGCTTCCTCCTCATGTGCAGTCAGGGCTAAAAACATGGATTGACTGTGGGCCAGCCTGCCAGCTCCCCAAGGCCAGCTCCCCGAGGCCAGCTCCCTTTGCCAGGGCATAGTAACTGGCAGCCCCGATACTGGGAAAGGCTCACAGAAATATCTTAATCTTCATTTATTTTAAAATCAGAAGCGAATAATGAACTCTTAGGTGGAAGAAAATGTCACAGCTAATATTTGCACATTGGTCTTAGGCCAGGCATGGTGGCTCATGCCTATAATCCCAGCACTTTGGAAGGCTGAGGCAGGTAGATCACATGAGGTCGGGAGTTTGAAACCAGCCTGGGCAACATGGTGAAACCTGGTTTCTACAAAAAATACAAAAATTAGCTGGGTGTGGTAGCAGGTGCCTGTAATCCCAGCTACTCGGGAGGCTGAGGTGGGAGAATTGCTTGAACCTGGGAGGTAGAGGTTACAGTGAGCTGAGATCGTGCCACTGCACTCCAGGCTGGGTGACAGAGCAAGACTCCGTCTCAAACATAATAATAATTTTATATGTTTGTCTTTCTGACAGCACAGTCATGAAATATTTTCATTCGTTCTGGAGGAAGGGCTCATGAAGGTCATGGGGTGGCCACTGTCTGCCCGAATACCCCGTCCAGAGCTTTGTAGCGCTAGGTACAGAATGAGCGAAGGGACACACAGTATGAAATAGGACAAAAGACAATGAAATCCTTCAGGACGGGGGGAGATGCTGGCATGAAGTCTCATGGAACGGACCCTGCTAGTGGGTCTGGAGAGGTGAGGCTGGAAAGAATAAGGAGTGAAGGTAAGGTCGAGGAGCGCGCTACAGAAGTGCAATACAAAAGGCATCGCGCAGGGTCCAGGAGCATCTCTGTCTCTGTCGTTCCCTGTCTCTTTCCTCTGTCTCTCTCTCAACAATGAACTGCAAGCTTTGTTCAGTTTCAAACAGAAGAATTTAGGGTGAATGTTAGGGAAAACTCCCATAACCTGTAAATTATCCAACACAAGAGAGGATGACCAGCCTGGGCGGCATAGTGAGGCCCCACATCCACAGAAGATGAAAAACGGCCAGGTGTGGTGGTGCCACCTGGAGTCTCAGCTACTCGGGAGGCTGAGGAGGGAGGATCAGCTGAGCCTGGGAGTTTGAGGCTGCAGCGAGCTATGACACCCACCACTAGAGAAAAAAATGAAGGATTATTTTCCAGCAGGTCTGGTCTAGGTGAGCCAGGCCAGGTGTTGGGGTACACAATCTGAAGAGACCCCCAGACTCGCTTGAGACGTTTGTAGCCCCTCCTGTTTGCACCCGAGACATCTCGCCGGCCTGCCCTTGTCACTGGCCTGTCCTGGTCTGGCCATGCTTTCTGGAGTCCTCTGACTGCGCCTTGGTGTGGAAGTGGGTCTGTGTGATAACTTAGTAAGCTCTGTTCCCATGGACAGTGGCAGCCTCCCCGAGAACACTGGAGAGGGGCTAGGACTCTGGCTTGTTTAAAAATAACTGGAGTAAACCAGCAAGCTGACGATAAAGAGTCTCCTGGGACTCCAGCGGGAGCAACCTCAGCTGGCTGTTCTGAGCCTGGGTTCCCCCGGCGCTCAGGAGGGAGGAATGCTCTAAGAATTCCGCAGTCAGAGCTTCCTGGGAGGCCTCACCCGGGTGGCACCTGCCTCTTCCCAGTGGCTCTGGTGTCCCGGCTGAGATGCCTGGTAGGGGCGCTGTGGCAGGCGAGCCTGCCTGTGTCACTTGCTCTGGCAAGAAGCACAAAGCCCATTCTATTTATAGGTTAGGAATAAAGGCAGCTCTCGTGTGTTTTCAAGGCACGTGCACCAGCATGTCACAGGCCTGTTGCCTGGAGGCGGGGGCGAGGGTAAGACTCCTTGGTACCAGTGGGGAAGCTGAGTCTCAGGGCCATGAGGCTCTGGGCACGGGGTGTCTGGAGCAGCGGGGCTGGGACCTGGGGCTGTGCAGTAGTGAGCGTTATCGGGGCTGACTTGTGCTTCCTGCTGCATCGTTGCTGGGAACCTTCTCCTGCTCTCAACCCACCAAGCCCTGTGAGTAGTGGACCCAGTACTGAAGCTCAGTGCTGGGCCACACCTCAGCCGGTTCCGAAGGGCCCCTGCCCCTGCCACCTCTTTCTTTAATTTGTCGTCCCCAGTGTTAAAGACAAGTGGTTCAGTGACACTTGGTCAAGCACAGGAAGGAAGCCTTCACTCAGGACGTGGTGACAGGCATGGGGACCGCTGCAGTGGGGCGGTGCCGTGTGGCACGGAGACCGGGCTCCCTCCGAATGCAGCCTGGGCCATGGAGCAGCATAAGGGGCGTGGGCACCGGTGGACGGAGAATCACTGAGAGGAACATCAGAGGGAAGAGGGATCTGGCTAAACCCACCCAGCAGCATTCTTTTTTAATTTGATGTTTGTGGGTACTTAGTAGGCATATGCACAAAACTTACGAGGTGCATTACATGTTTTGAAACAGGCATGCAATGCGTAATAATTAATCATGGGTTATCTGTCCCTTCAAGCACTTATCCTTTGTGTCACAAGCAATCCAGTGATACTTTTACTGATTTTAAATGTACAGTCATTATTGACTATAGTCGCCCTGCTGTGCCGTGAAATACTAGACCTCATTCATTCATTTACCGGTGTTTGGTACCCGTCAGCCGTCCTCATCTTCCCCGGGCACCCCTGTACTTCCCTTCCCAGCCTCTGCCAACCATCTTTTACTCTCTCTCTCCTTGGATTCAACTGTTTCGATTTTTAGATCCCACAAATAAGTGAGCACATGTGATGTTTGTCTTTCTGTGCATGGCTTAATTCACTTAACATGACGACCTCCAGTTCCACGCACTTTGTTACAGATAACAGGAT
Source organism: Saguinus oedipus (assembly GCA_031835075.1). Classification (NCBI taxonomy): domain Eukaryota; kingdom Metazoa; phylum Chordata; class Mammalia; order Primates; family Cebidae; genus Saguinus; species Saguinus oedipus. The sequence continues at coordinate 37,711,786 of CM063175.1, read as the reverse complement.
CTCATTCTTTTTTGTGGCTTAATAGTGCTCCATTGCATACAGGTGCCACAGTTTCTCTAGCCGTTCATCTGATGATGGACACTTAGGTCTGCAGGGCTCTTGCCGAAGGCAGGCCAGGGTGATGGAGGATGAGGAAGGACCCTGAGCAGATCTCAAGGGTGATCAGATGTCCACGGTTGGTGGGGGTCGGGGGCGGTTCTTGCTGAAGCTGGCTTTCATAAGGATGTGCACCAATGAGCCTCGGAGAAGGTTCAGGAGCCTGATTACAGTTGAGCCAAGAATCTTTGTCATCAGGATGTCCCCAAGTAGAATATACATTTTGGAGGGAGGGTGACTGTTCCTTTAACATCCTGTAAAGCGGGCCGGGTGCGGTGGCTGAAGCCTGTAATCTCAGCACTTTGGGAGGCCGAGGCGGGTGGATCACGAGGTCGAGAGATCGAGACCATCCTGGTCAACATGGTGAAACCCTGTCTCTACTAAAGATACAGAAAATTAGCTGGACACGGTGGCGCGTGCCTGTAATCCCAGCTACTCAGGAGGCTGAGGCAGGAGAATTGCCTGAACCCAGGAGGCGGAGGTTGCGGTGAGCCGAGATCGCGCCATTGCACTCCAGCCTGGGTAACAAGAGCGGAACTCCATCTCAATAAAAAAAAAAAAAATTCTGTAACGCAACCTGAGACCCACTTACACTCAGCCCCTCCCCATCTGTTCCAGGTGCTTTCCTCTGGAATAACGGGGGGGGGGGTCACCTCCCCACCCTTCCACAATCCACACTGTAGCCTCCTTTTCTGAGGCTCCTCCTGCCTTGGTTCCTGTGTGGCCAGAGCCCTGGGATGTGGCCCACTTCTTCATCCCCTGGAGCACACTGGCCCAGGGCCTCTTCCTGCTGACTTCAGAGGCGGATTCATCGCCATGCTGATGAGGACAACTGGAAAGGGATCCGTCCGTGTCCTCAGGAGCCCCTCTTCTTGGGGTGCTATCCTGATTCCTTTTCTTCTTTCCAGCACCCTGCCTCCCGGTTCTCTAGTGAAAGATCCAAGTCTTGCTGCTTGAATTGCAGTTCTCTGTCACACGGAGCCTTTAACCCTGCTTTGTGTCAAAAAGGGATAACACCCTTTTGTCTGGGTGATGCCTTTGCGGGGAGGGGCAGGCATGTCTTTTAAACCCAAAAGACCCAAGATAGCCTATCAAGAGCCCCCAAAGCCCATTTCCCCCCAAACAAAAGATTACCCACCCTGAAGTTCAATTTTGTCACTTCCCACGAAAGCCCGCCGTTGGGCTTTGTTCAAAAGGCAGTTGGTTCTTCCCTCTGCACAGCGGTCACTGAGAACTGCCTGTGGACTCAGCCTTGAGACCAGCCCTGGGGACCCAGGGGTTCCAGGGGTGGGCATCCTGCGTCAGTCGCCTGTCTGGGTTTTGCAGTGCCCTGGGGCAGGTTCTGAGTGGCTGGGCAGGGCTGTGCTGTTCTGGGGAGCAGAGGCTGTGCTTGCTGAGGGTTTCACCTCTCTGCTGCCCGGGAGCTGGTCCTTTCACTGTAAAGTTCTGCTTTGAGTTCAGCTTTGGTTTCAGACCTGGCTGCCACATTGGGATGGCTTTTCTCTTTGTTCCAGATGGGGGTCACGTCTGGTTTAGAAAACTGAGATGCCCATGGAGACCATCATGGGATCTCTGTAAAGATCAGGGTCCGGTCGTCCTCCCACGTTCTTGCTGAAGTCTCAGGGAGGGGCAGGGCCTCAGAATGCTGAGTATTCTGTCTGAGTCAGAGAGGACAGGCTGGGAGACTGGCCTCCTGCAGGCTATGGGTCACATGTACACACATGTACACGTGCACACACACATGACCACACATATATGCACACACATGTGCAATAACACATACATGCGTGTGCACACGTACAGATGCCGATATGCACACATGGACACATGCATACATGCACACACACCCCTATATGATCCCTATACATGCAAGCACATGCATGCATACCCAGGTACACGTGCACCCACAGATACACATGTATACACACACAAATATAAAGACATGTGCCTCTGTGCATGAGGTATGCACACACAAATGCACCTGAAGCCAGCTCTGCCACAGCCACTGTCAGCACGCAGGTAGATGGGTGCCCAGGGTCCATTTGCTGACCAGGGCATCTTCTGAAAGAGCAGTTCCTGAAGTGTCTTTTGCCCAGATGAGTTGGGTGTTAATGAAAATGGCTGTAACAAAGTATGGGTGCCCGGGCAGGTTTTTCTGGATGGGAAGAAGGTGAGGCCTGCAGAGGTCAGGGAAATGGAAGGATTTGAGCTGGGTCGTAGGTAGGACTGGAGCGTAAGGCTTTTAAGATAAAGGGGGCTGTGGAAGCAATGGCTGATGAGGAATTTAGTAGCACAGGTGACAGCTGGCTGGCTGGGCTGGGGTGGCAGGTGCACAGGAGGACAGTCCAGACACAAGACGAGGTGGTAAGGTGGGGCCGGGCCAAAGGTGGCCTAAAGGTCTGAGTGATGGCAGGGACATTAGGAGCCACTGATGTTTCTTGAAGGAGAAGGAAGAAAAGGAATGCCTGCTGCCATGCTCTTACTGTTCATTAGTTTCTAAGCCGGATGCTTTAGTGGGTGTTTATGAAAATAGCTACAACTGAGTGTGTGTGCCCGGATGGGAGAAAAGATGATTTGTTTCATCATTACCACAATCCTGTAAGATGAGATATTACTACTCCTGTTTTTACAAACGAGGTAACTGAGGCTCAGAAAGGTGATGTAACTGGCCCAGGGTTACATAACCTGTCATGGGTTCTGCCAGTTTTCAAACTCAGCCCTCTGAGTTCCGAAGCCCATGCATGTTCCTTGCCTCCCGAGAAGAGAAACAGAGCTAAAATTAATTTAGAGAAAGATTAATCTAGCTGCAGCAAGGACGCAGACAGCTTGGAGGCTGGGGTCAGGGGACTTGCTGTTGAAATAAACAAGAGCGAGATGAATGTACGAGAGAAGCCTGGAGCATCTTGTCACACCAGAAAAGCAAGGAAGCTACCGAAGTGGATGCTGGAGCCAAAATAGTTTCTACCAGCCGAAGATGAGGCAATTCAGGCATCAGTGAGGACTGCAGCTGCAAGGGATTGGTTACAATGGATTAAAATACATCAGATATGTTGAAATTCAAGCCTTGATAATGGTGCTAAAAATGATACCCACATTGACCACTTGGAGGATGTTGACAAAACCATTCGGGGAACTGGTATAAGAAGAGAAAGAATCAAGCATTCCTTCTGCTTTTTCCATTACGGAATAAATATGCCGTATCTGCAAGTGTCTGTCTTTTAGAAGCACTCTAACAAATGAGGAAGGAATTACAGGGTTAGATCAACACCAGTTGTCAACCTTGAATGAATGAATGGATCTGGGCAATGATCATTGATGTCTGTGGATGACACAAGAATTGATCAAATACTACCACTCAGTGGAAGAAGGAACGTCACTGCCTTGGAAGTTCCTTGACAAAAATTATGCCTGAAGCAGATGAAATCTGTGGAGTTACACATCAATTTACCAGAAACTCAAGGGACCAAGGAACATCTTAAATGACATCTTGGGGTTGACGTCAGCAAAGGGCAGACTGCAAGATCGTTGACGGGTACTTGATAATATTTAGAAATGGATATCACTTTTATTTATTTTTTTGAGATGGAGTCTCAAATAAATTCTCTCCCAGGCTGGAGTGCAGTGGCTTGATCTCGGCTCACTGCAAGCCCCATCTCCCGGGCTCAAGCGATTCTCCTGCCTCAGCCTCCTGAGTAGCTGGGACTACAGGCGTGCACCACTACACCCAGCTAATTTTAATATTTTCAGTAGACACAGGGTTTCGCTATGTTGGCCAGGCTGGTCTCGAACTCCTGACCTCAAGTGATCTGCCTGCCTTGGCCTTGCAAAGTTCTGGGATTACATGCGTGAGCCATCGCACCTGGCAAGAAATAGATATAATTTTTAAAGGACAATAATGATATTGTGGATACCTATTAAGAAAACTCTGACCTTTTCCAGATGCATTTAGAGATATTTACGGACGAAACAATACGGCGTCTGGGGTAGAAGTTGGGGAAATGAAAGGGAGATATGGGTGAGGCAAGGTGGGCCATGAGTTGAAAATGGTTGATTTTAGGTGATAGAAGTTTGTTGGATTCTTTTTTTCTACTTCTGTGTGTGTTTTAAAAAGCGCATCTAGTGGAGAGGTGGTGCTGCTGCAGTGAGGCTGGAAAGGCAGTGCACGGGGAAGCATTTCTACTGCTGCAGTGAGGCTGGAAAGGCAGTGCACGGGGAAGCATTTCTGCTGCTGCAGTGAGGCTGGAAAGGCAGTGCACGGGGAAGCATTTCTACTGCTGCAGTGAGGCTGGAAAGGCAGTGCACGGGGAAGCATTTCTACTGCTGCAGTGAGGCTGGAAAGGCAGTGCACGGGGAAGCATTTCTACTGCTGCAGTGAGGCTGGAAAGGCAGTGCACGGGGAAGCATTTCTACTGCTGCAGTGAGGCTGGAAAGGCAGTGCACGGGGAAGCATTTCTGCTGCTGCAGTGAGGCTGGAAAGGCAGTGCACGGGGAAGCATTTCTGCTGCTGCAGTGAGGCTGGAAAGGCAGTGCACGGGGAAGCATTTCTGCTGCTGCAGTGAGGCTGGAAAGGCAGTGCACGGGGAAGCATTTCTGCTGCTGCAGTGAGGCTGGAAAGGCAGTGCACGGGGAAGCATTTCTGCTGCTGCAGTGAGGCTGGAAAGGCAGTGCACGGGGAAGCATTTCTACTGCTGCAGTGAGGCTGGAAAGGCAGTGCACGGGGAAGCATTTCTACTGCTGCAGTGAGGCTGGAAAGGCAGTGCACGGGGAAGCATTTCTGCTGCTGCAGTGAGGCTGGAAAGGCAGTGCACGGGGAAGCATTTCTAGAAGGGAAAGTTTAATGAAGCAGAGCTGGATCCGGGGCATGAAGTCGAGGAAGGGGCACTGTTGAGTCCGAGGGGTCTGTCAAGAGTGTGGCCTGGCATGACTCAGGTTCCCACGGAGCTAGGCCCTGATTGCAGACAAGTTCCTCTGCCCCAGGGGAGCTGAGAAATGCTCTCAGCCCAGCTGGGAAGATGGCCTGCCAATTCTTAATGATCTGTTCAATATTCCAGCTCCAGTGTCATCCACTCTGAGTCCTCCCAGATCCCTCTCAGGCAGAGGCAGTCATTCCCTCCTCTGGGCTCCCCAGGCCCCTCGCTCAGGCCCCCTGTTCTGTGTAGCCTGAATTGCATTTTAGTGGGTTGTGTTTAGTCCTTGGTCCATGGTGCTGAGTGTGCCCCCAGGGCAGGGACCATGCAGGAGCCGAGAGTCCTCCACACAGGAGGCCTGTGGATTACGACCCTCCTTCCCCTGGCAGGGAAGAACAGCCAGGGATAGACACTGTGGAAAGCCTGCCCTGATGAGGTCTGAAGCTTCCCTTCCTCCCACGTGGTCAGGGAGAGGCTCAGACAGAATCAAGACCCCCAGCTATTTCTATGGTGCCCTGAGCTGTGGCTTCTGACTCCCTTTCTCAAAGTCGAGTGCACTGAGGAGCTTGAATCAAAATGATCCCAAAGGCCCTTCCCATCAGGGCATTTTCTGGGTCCCTCACATGCCGCTCTGGGGCCTCAGAAGATGAAGATGAGCTCCTCTGTGCTGGCAAGGGCCTGGCTCGGGTGGTGAAATGGGTGGCGGCATGCATCCTGCCCTGGGAACCCGTGGAGAAGGTACAGCCTATGGAGAGAGCTCAGCTGGGGAGTGTGAAGTCAGAAGGCCCGGGAGTCAGGGATGCAGTCACATGCCACGCTCAGAATCCCCTCTCTGCTCTGATTTTGGGAAGCTGGGCCATCTCGGGTGTCATTTTATACAACTGCCGCTGAGCTCAAGTCGCCTCCCTGGGAGCGTCAGAGTCTTGGATTCATTCCAACCTGCGTGATTGCATTGCGCCTGTTAGACTCCCTCTGCAGCCTCCTTCCGATACTGTGTTCATTGCATTTGCTTTTTCAGATCAGCTCTCAGAGGGGCATCTGCAGACGGCACGCTACCACAGGGCGGAGGCCCAGAGCAGAGCCCGGGTTGTGCTGACACAGGTTTTAGAAGCTTCCGGCCATATCCCCGCCACTGAGGACCAGGAGCCCTGGGGCACGGCTGCTGGTGGGCAGGGTGAGGGGTGCTGGGGGCCTCCCTGACCACTTGTCCTGTTCCAGCTCAGGGCAGGGTGGCTCACCAAGGGGTTAGAGCTCATGGGGCTGCAGGGCTGTGGGCCTGGCTGGACGTCGGGGGTCAGGGCTGACCCCGCTCACGCTGGCCATGTGACTGTGGTCAGGGGCTGCTGTCCAAATTAGGCACCTCCCAGGTCTTTCCTAATTTTAGCAGGATGCCATTCATCATCTGGGAATTCTCTCAATACTGTGAATCAGGCAGCTCCCTCCAGGACAGCCAGGCAGAGGTGGCCCACTGAGGCTCCCTGGCTCTGAGGCCATGAAGTTGGAGTGCAATGAGTAGATGGGCCTCCAGCCTGCAGAGCATCCCCTAACTGGAAGGACCAGGGAGCATCCAGCTTACTCACGGTCGGACCTTCCAGAGCTGCAGGTCCTTCTTGAAACTCCATGGAGCTGCTGGGTAGACAAAGCCCCACCTGCCACGGGCCTTGACTCACGGGCCTTGACTGTTGCCTGCAGGGGCGGATGAGGCTCTGAGCCTGAAACCAGGTCCACTCTTCCACCCTCAGGCACAGAGGCCCGTCTTCGAATCCTGGAGGGACGGAGAGGGTGTCCTCAAAGCACAGCTTGAATCCAGAGACTTAGTCTAATTCCTTCCTTCTGCAAATGGGAAATTGAGGCTGGAGGTCCCACAGCTTGTCAGAGGGTGAACCAGGATGAGGACCAGTGGCTCCTACCACCTGACCGAGGTTTCTGCGCGGCACAGCCAGCCCCTTCTCTGTCTCCTGCAGTGACTGCGAGCTCTGGGGAGGGGAGATTGGGAGATTTCTCACCTGCTTCCTCAGCACCTGCTGTCTTGGGGGCTTGTGCAGGCTTGTTGAGTGAAGTGGAGCTAACTACGTGGCTGTGGAATTGTGGACATGTCGGGGAAGGAGCTGTCTGATGCTCTGAGGCCCGGAGAGGCTGGTCCCCACGTCTGAGCTCAGAGTGGGACACCACAGCCACCAAGAGAAAGATGATGTTCATAGGCAGGAGTCCAGTGAATAAACAGAGGATCTGCTCAGCCACCGTGCTCCTGAACTGACTGTGCGTGGACTTCTGTGGACAGTCAGGATGCATCTGCCCCTGAGGATGGCCAGTGCCTGCTGGCCTGGTGGGGAAGTGGGCTGGAGGCCCGGCCATCCGTTCTCCTAGAGGGCATCTCACAGTCCTCCCACATCTCACAGTACATGTGTCCCCACACACCAAGAAAGGCTAAGAAACTACACGTCAAAATGGTCACAGCAGATACTTGGCAATGCCTGAGGGTGGTTACCTGGCAAGAGATTTGACTGGGTGCAGAGCTTCTCTCCCCAGATCTTTTATGTGTGTGCCTTGTGCAAATTCAACTTTAGTAATAAAGGTTTGGAGTTAAGCACTGTCCGCCTCCCGAGGGTGTGGGATGGGTGTTGCAGTGCTCCTGTGGTTGAGATGAGGGGAAAGGGCAGGATGAAGCGCTCAGGGGCCAGAGGGCCTGGCTTAATTCCTCGCTATGCTCCATGCTGCCAGGACTATACCCCTTAACTTCTCTAAACCTCAGTTTTCTCATAAAAATGGAAATAACAACAGCATCTTAATCACTGGGCTTTTTTTTTTTTTTAAGACCAAATCTCACCCAGGCTGGAATGCAGTGGTACAATCTCGGCTCACTGCTACCTCTGCCTCCTGGGTTCAAGCAATTCTCCTGTGTCAGCCTCCCACATAGCTGGGATTACAGGCATGCACTGCCATGCCCAGCTAATTCTTTTTGTATTTTTAGTAGAGATGGGGTTTTGGCATGTTGGCCAGGCTGGTCTCAAACTCTTGACTTCAGGTGATCCACTCACCTCAGCCTCCCAAAATGCTAGGATTACAGGCATGAGATCACTGGGCTTTCTTGAGCATGGAACTAAGGGATCTCTGTAGGACAGCATGATGCCTCACACGGAGGTGTGCTTAACAAACGTTAGCCTTTTCCTATTGCCTTAAGTAGGACGTATTAGGAACTTTCCTCTAAGATGAGTGGTGGGGCCCCAAGAGATCCTCAGTGCTTAGGAGAGAGGAGAGGCTGGGACTGATGGGACACAGCGTGGGTGGGCAGTGGGGACAGGGGACAGCAATAGAAAGGCATGGTTGAGACTCTCCTTGGCAACCACCTGCCCCTTCTCCCTGCCCAGTGGGTTGTTGGGGATCTGCTGGGGGTGGCACCATAGGAGTGGTGAGTCATAGGGGCCTCCGGAACCCTAGTTGTGTCCTGTTTGGTTGCCATGGTGATGGCTCCCACCTGGTTCCCCAGTGTGTGAGGTAATGAAGCTGGCTAAGGCCATTGGCTTCGAAACCTGTGTTCCGCTCCCAGCTCTGCACCCCACACCCCACACATTTAGAGGCAGGCTTTTAGGATCCTGGTCCATCCCCTGGTGAGCTTTGTGATTGACATGGTTTGGCCGTGTCCCCACCCAAATCTCATCTTGAATGGTGGCTCCCATAATTCCTATGTGTCATGGAGGGACCCGGTGGGAGATGATTGAATGATGGGGGCAGTTCCCCTATACTGTTTTTATGGTAGTGAATAAGTCTCACGAGATCTGATGGTTTTATAACCTTTCACCTGGTTCTCATTCTATCTTGCCTGCCGCCATGTAAGGCATGCCTTTTGCCTTCCACCATGATTGTGAGGCCTCCCCAGCCACGTGGAACTGTGAGTCCATTAAACCTCTTTTTCTTTATAAATTATTCTGTGTCTGCTATGTCTTTATCAGCAGCATGAAAATGGACTAATCCGGTGATGAAAGCTGGGAAAGAGGGGACTCGATGGGTCTTGCTCTGCTTGCTATCCTCAGTTGGCCCCGGATTGGTGCCTTCTACCCAAGAACAGCCACGGCAACAACAAGCACTCGCCAGGGACTGACACGGAATTGGGTGGAGGAGTCCCAGTTCTCTGTCACTGACATTGCTTGCCTACAGGGAGACAACCCACAGCCTAGTGGCTTAGGGAGGCCTAGAACTATGAATCCCTCTCTGTTTTCATTCAAATTGGTGTGACTGGTTTCAGCAGAACCAGCTAGAAGCAGTTCACCTTACCCGTGCACGGCACTTGGCCCCACACATTTGTAGAAAGAACCTTTCTGCTATCGTCCTTTAAGGAAAGGTGTGTCAGTCTGCATAGAGTTAGGGGCGTCTCTTAGCTCTCCATGTGTGCTTGGAATCCCCAGATTCAATTGTCTTCTTTCATCTTTTTTTTTTTTTATTTTCATAGGCTCTCATTGTGTTGCTCAGGCTGGTCTCAAACTCCTGGGCTCAAGCAGTTCTCCTGCCTTGGCCTCCCAAGTTGCTGAGATTTACAGGTGAGAGCCACTGTGCCTGGATTCCTAAAACTAAAAATCAGATATCATCTTAAGATATCTAATTTCTAAGCAAGTAAACGTGATTGGAAATAGGCTGGGGCTCAAGATCGGAGTTGGAGAGCTGGGTAATAAGGGACACTCCCTTTTCTCTGGGGTCCCTGAGTGGCCCCGAATGGACATACCAATGGAGCCTTAACCCAGGAAGCACTCTGACCCTGGAATATTTCCTGTTTCCCAGTGGCTGCAGACACGTGGGGCCAGGGCCTGCGCACAGGGCTGTGCTGGGAGCATCTTCAGCTGTCCAGTCACTGTCAACATTCTTCACTGCCCTGGAAATAACCTCGTCCAGAACCCATGTTTCATGCATTAGGAGTCCACACAAACCAGGCAACTCCTAGCAGACTTCACTTTTTCTGGGAAGCCACCCCGATCCCCGCCCAACTTCTACAAGCTGCTTCTGGCTCCAGCGGTCTCACACAGCCCTGTCTACAGATGGGATGAGTGACGGAATCTTCTGGAATGATAGATGCTGGAACTCTGAGCTTCAGTCTCTGGAATGCATGAATGAATGAATATCTGTTCTGTTTGCAGGCACGCCTCCCTGAAGCCAGTCTTCATGCCCTATATCTCCCATGGTGGGGAGAACGTTGTCTCAAAACACTAAAAACTTGGTGGCTTTAGTTGGTGGCCTTTCCCTCCCTATTTCCATTGAGCAAAGTAGTGGAGGGATGACTTTCCCTTCTTCACTTTCTCATGGGCTGTTAGCGGGAGGAGATGATCCATTATCTGAGCCCTAATGAGCCAGGAACTGGAGAGAGAAGGACCTGTGGGGGCGGTTTAATTGGAAATCAATGGCCTGGTTATTCTAGTGGGCTTTCATCTGGACCCCAGTGCCCACAGAGGAGGCTGTCTCGTTGCAGTCAGACGTCACAGTGGTACTGGGGGCACCAGTGCTGGGAGGCAACTTCCTGTTGTTTTTGCTCATAACACTATTCTTCCAATTACCCAGGTCCAGACAACAGCTCAGGGGCTTCAGTGACACTCCTCCAGCTCTTACAGTTAATTCAAAATGTTCTGGAGGAAAACTCTGGCTTGCCTGTGGGTGGCTCGATGGCCTATTTCCATGAAATGATAGATGGTTCCTGTCTGCTCCTCTAGATACCAAGCAGCCATGAGGCATGGGCGGCCGTCTTAGGACAAATCTTATAAAAAATAACAGGCCGTATTTGGATGTCTATTGCCGAGCATGTTGAGTTTTCATTCATTTGTTCATTTAAGAATTCATTCATTCAACCTAGACTCAGGATCTGCATAAAATCTCTATCTAAGCATTTCCTCTACCCACCTCTTAACAGGGTTCCGTTGCTCCAATGATAGGCTCTGATTGCTCTTGCTGAGGGAAGACTGCCCCTTCTTGTCCCTGAAGCCTGTGTTCCCTGTCCCCTCCTCAGGATCCATGGTTCTGTCACTATAGGCTCTTCTGTGTTCTTTTTTTTTTTTTGGGACAGAGTTTTTCACAGTCGTCCACACTGGTGTGCCATGGTGCAACCTCAGCTCACTGCTGCAACCTCCAGCTCCTGAATTTAAGTGATTCTTATGCCTCAGCCTCCCGAGTAGCTGGGATTGCCAGCATGCACCACTACGCCCAGATAATATTTGTGTTTTTAGTAGAGACGGCGGGGTTTCACCATGTTGGTCAGGCTGGTCTCCAACTCCTGATCTCAAGTGACCCGCCGGCCTCAACGTCCCAAGGTGCTGGGATTACATGCGTGAGCCACTGTGCCTGGCCTCCTGTGTCCTTTATGTGTGTTCAAGTCTTTCTCTAATACAAGTTCCTTTGGGATTCCCAACTTCTCCAGTTCTGTCTCCTCCTCTCTCCTCCCATTCCCAGCCAGGGTGGTGCCCTTCCCTCCTCTCCTCTTCCCCTGAGAGTTTGGCTTGCAATCCTACAGGGCCCTGCAGTGATTTTCACCCGGGCTACCAGCACCCCCCCGCATCGACACATGCCGGGGGCGCTCCCACCCTTCCACATGTGACCACACCCCTGTGGTGACCTCTCCTCTCTGGGAATTCTCCGTCCCCTGCCTCTGGAGACGCCTCTCTCGTCTGCCACACGCTCGGGGTTTCTGTCTTCCTGGCGTCTCCTCTTCTCAGTCCTTCAGTTTCGTGCTTCCCGGGGCTCTGTCTTGTCTCTTCCTCTCCCCATTGCCAGCGCTCCGGTTTCCATTTGCATCCCAACGTCACCCCAGCAACAGCCTCTCCCCAGGCCTCCCTCCCCTCCCCAGTGCTCTATTTTGCTGTCTCCATTTGGGCTCATCAAATTTTGCATTTCTCTTGCCATCCTCAAAAATCAGCGTCTCCGTCCCCATCACGGTTTCCTTTCTTCTTCCCAAATCCCCACTGAACTTTTCCCTTTCTGGCCTCCACGCCTCCCATCCACTCAGTAACTCACAGCAACAGATTCTAGTCCCCAGATTCTCTCCAGCGATCAGTCCCGCCACCACACGGCACGCGGTGCTCTCTCTGGCCCGGTCGCCCTCACCTGCGGCCTGCACTGCCCGCAGCACCCGCCCCTGCCCCTCCAGCTCATCCCTGGTTACATACGATGTAACCAGAAGGGCTTTCCTACAATGCAGAGTTTCTCATGGCACTCTTCTGCTGGGAACCCTTCAGTGATTTTAGAGTCACTGTTAAGATAAATCAGGTGAAATATTTCAGACTGTACCAGACCCTTCCCCATCACAGTCTGCTCTTCTTTCTAGAACATTTGATATAGTTTGACTGTGTCCCCACCCAAATCTCATCTTGAATTGTAGCTGCCATAATTTCCACATGCTATGGGAGGGACGTGGTGGGAAATAATTGAATTGGGGGAGGGGTTTCCCCCATACTGTTCTCATGGTTGTGGATAAGTCTCATGGGATCAGATGCTTTTGTTTTTATTTTTTATTTTGAGATGGAGTTTCACTCTTATTGCCCAGGCTAGAATGCAGTGGTGCAGTCTTGCCTCAATGTACCCTCCATCTCCCAGGTTCAGGTGATCCTCCTGCCTCAGCCTCCCAACTAGCTGCAGTTACAGATGTCCACCACCATGCCCGGATACTTTTGTATTTTTAGTAGAGATGTTTCACCATGTTGGCCAGGCTGGTCTCAAACTCCTGACCTCAGGTGATCCACCCACCTTGGCCTCCCAAAATGCTGGGATTACAGGTGTGAGCCACCATGTCAGGCCAAAATTGGATGGTTTTATAAGAGGTTTCCCTTTCACTTGGCTCTCATTCTCTCTTCTCTGCCACCATGTAAGATGCGACTTTTGCCTTTGACCATGATTGTGAGGCCTCCCCAGTCATGTGGAACTGTGAGTCCGTAAAACGTCTTTTTCTTTGTAAATTACCAGTCTCAGGTACACATAAGCAGTGCGAAAATGGACTGATATAGCATTCTTTTCAGGATCAGCCACCTGGTTAGCGCCTAAGAGACTGATGGGCTGTTACGGGCTAAATCAAGTCCCTCCCAAAATGTATAGGTTGAAGTCCTAACCTACAGCATCTCAGAAGAGGACTCTATTTGGAGGGAGGATCTTTAAAGAGATGATGAAGTTAAAATGAGGTCATTAAGTGAATCCAATAGGACTGGTACGCCTCCAAGAAGAGGAGATGAGGACACACACATGCAGAGACAAACCATGTGAGGACACAGGGAGCGGTGGCATCTCCAAGCCAAGGAGAAAGGTCTCAGAAGAACCAGCCCTGCTGACACCTTGACCTTGGACTTCCAGCCTCCGAGATTACTGCGAGAAAATGCACATCTGCTGTTGAAGCCGCCCATCTGCTGTATTTTGTGACTGCAGTGCAAACTAATACGCAGGCTTTCGAGTCTGCTTCCGTCTCACCTAGTCCAGGAGGACTTCTTTCTGTCCATACCCTTTTGCGACTCTTCTTTTTTTAAAATTTTAATTATTTGTGGTTAGACAGCAGGTGTATATATATTTGTGGGCAACGTGAGATGTTTTGATACAGGCATGCAGTGTGTAATCACTTCATGGAAGATGGGGTATCCATCTCCTCAAGCGTTTACCCTTTGGTTGCAGACAATCCAGTGACACTCTGTTTATTTAGAGACAGAGTCTCACTCTGTCACCTACGCTGGAGTGCAGTGGTGTGATCTTGGCTCACTTTCACCTCTGCCTCTCAGGTTGAAGCGATTCTCATGCCTCGGTTTCCTGAGTAGCTGGGATCATGAGTACTTACCACCATGCCCAGCTAATTTTTGTATTTTTAGTAGAGATGGGGTTTTGCCATGTTGGCCAGGCTGGTTTTGGACTCTTGACCTCAAGCAATCCTCCTGCCTCAGCCTCCCCAAAATGATGGGATTACAGGCATGAGCCACTGCCTCCAACTGCTTTTAGCTATTTTTAAATGTATAATTAAGTTGTTTTTACCCTGTTGTGCTATAAATACTAGGTTTCATTGTTTCTCTCATTTTTTGTACCGATTAACCATCCCCACTTCCCACCCCCTGCGGACCATCCTCACTTCCTGTCCCCCTTCCCAGCCTCTGGTAACCATCCTTCTACTCTCGGTGTACCTGAGTTCCATTGATTTAATGCTCAGCTCCCACTGCAACGCTTTGTGTGTGTGAGATGACTTCTTCAGCGCCGGGTTTCGTGAAAGTCTTTGCGGTTCTATGAAAGTAGGCACTGGTGCTAGTCCTGATGGCTGTATCTCAGTGCCTCACACATTCCTGCTATCTGGAATCTTCCAGACACCGTATGTGCGTGACTGACTGAGGAAACAAGTGGGCAGCTTTGGAGACATCCCGGAGGACCCTCAGAGCCAGACCACCCAGTTCGTGGAGATGGCACTGACCACAGAACTGGAGTCCAGCTGTTGAGTTCACATGAGGAAGACGTAGAGACCGAGGGATAACTTTCCACCCTCTGAAGGTTCGTAGAAAATTACGAGCAAGAGGCAGATTAATAGGAGAAAAGGCATACAAATGTATGATTAATGTGTTCACGTGGGAGTCTTCAGAAACATACAGAAAGATACAGGGGAAGTGTCTGTTTTTATGCCTTCATTCAACAAAATATGGACAGCCATATACAAGTCCAATTGCATGAAAAGGGTCTGATGTAATGCTAACAGATGAGCGAGGACACCCAGCAAAGCCCGTCTATCTAGATTCTTCTTGGCATCTCTGAGCAGCGTTCCTCCTCTCTCTCTTCTCTCCTCCCTCCATTTCCTTCCCTTTCTGTCCAGTCATTGAGTCTAAAGGGGTCAGTGCCAGGAACAGACAGGCCCAGGCAGCAGAGAGGAGCTGTCCCCTCCCGGGCTTTCACAGGCATTGGGGTTCCACTGCTTTCCTCTTCCGAGGTGAGGCCTCCCATGTGGGCTTGGCCAGGCCTGGTAGGTTTTTTATTTGGGTTCCCATAAATCACCTTCCCAAACCTAGTTCGTCTCGTGGTCTCAAGTTCAAAGCCACCGCCCTAGCAATGAAAACACACACTTGTTTTTACGTATTTCTATATGGGCCACTTTTATGTTTGTTTTAGATGCACCACTTCCCCCCGGTAGGTCCTAATGGAGATCTTCATTCCTGCAGAAGGTGCATCTCTTCCAGACACCATATATGCATGGGTAGCAGTGACGCAGCATGCGTGTGTGTCTCTGCAGTAGATACGGAGTTGAACCGAAGTACTGCAATGTTAATGATGGAGGGAGAGAATAAAACCTTTAAAAGACTTCGCTTGATCCAAGTTTCTAGGCCCCATACTTCATATTCGTTAATCCTCCTGGGAGAAAATTGCTACGGTCATGACTAAAGCATGCTGAGTTTAGCCTCTCTTTTTAGAAAAGGAATTTTTTTAAAAGGAGTTTAATTTGAACAGCAGCTTCCGCCAGTCTTGTTGTAATTACAGCCTTCCATTTCGACTGCAAGTTGTATCAAGCTCGGGAGAGCCATAGGGTGAGGTGAAGGCTGGAGAGGCAGGCAGGGAAGCCTCCTTTCTGGGAAGATTTCTATTGCTTTTACATACAGATATATTTTCTTTTTTTCTGAGCCTTCCCTTAAAATACAGGGTGAACAGTCCGATTGTCAGAGTGGGGCTTGGTATGAAAGCCTATTATTATTAATTTTTTTTCCATGAGAAACTGCCTCTGGGTTTTGTTTTGGTTTCCCGCCCTCCCGGCACACCTGATGGGATATGAGAGTCAAAGCTCATCCCACAAATGGAGAGAAGAGGCAGGTCACCGATCAGCGTGCTGTGGATTCCACCCACTGTCCCCAGGACACGCTGGCTACTTTGCCCACCTTGCCTCTCCCCAGCCCCGTCCCCCTCTGAGTGTCTCAACACCCCACAGGCTACACCCAACGTCAGATGATTCGTGATCCATCCGCTGGTGCCAGACCTCTGCCACCCTCATCTTCTGGCCCCAGCACTACGGGAACATCCTCTGTCTTTATCCTGCACCTACATGGGTGCAGAACTCAAAAAGCATCCCCTTCAGCAATAGCATGAGTGAGCAGTTGGGTGGAATTTACAGCAATTGGGGGAAATTTACAGAAAATCTCACAGGGGAGACGGTTACAGGGCATCACGCCACAGCAAACTACTTCAAGATACGTTGTTAGATGTTTTGTTTCGCCGCTGGGTGTGGTGGCTCATGCCTGTAATCTCAGCACTTTGGGAAACTGAGGTGGGTGGATCACCTGAGGTCAGGAGTTTGAGACCAGCCTGGCCAACATGGCAAAACCCTGTCTCTACTAAAAATATAAAATTAGCCTGAACTCGGGAGGCAGAGGTTGCAGTGAGCTGAGATCATACCACTGTACTCCAGCCTGGGCAACAGTGAGACTGTCTTAAAAAAAGAAAAGAAAATTAGCTGGGTGTGGTGGCATGTGCCTGTAATCCCAGCTACTTAGGAGGCTGAGGCAGGAGAATTGCTTGAACCTGGGAGGTGGAGGTTACAGTGAGCTGAGATTGAGCCACTGTACTCCAGCCTGGGTGACAGAGTGAGATTCTATCTTAAAAAATGAAAAAAGATGTTGTGTTTCTCTAAATTTTTTTCTCTGAGTATGTTTCTACTCTCTGTCCCCAGAAAGTACCTAACCTAAGTGGCTGTCCTCTCTTCTTTTATGAAGAGTGAAACGCTTTGTCTCAGCTCCTGGATTTGCACAAAAACCCTGCATGGACCACAGCGCAACACAGAGCTACTGGGTGAATCAGATGCACTTTCTATAAAAGGCAGTTTTATGATTATCTTTGATACAGTAATAGGTCACTCAGCATCAGGGATGGATTAAAATATTTCTCTCCTCTGCCTAAGAGCGATAATTGAATGAACACCTCTTCTTTGTTCTTGAGGTTTTAATCGGTAAAACCTTTCATTGACAAAACCTCAATGTATTGTCCATGTTACGTTGCATTTGACACTCATGAGATGCACTCCCTCTCAATCTGTATCTCTCCATCTTTAATTCTTTCAGGAAATTCCTTGCACTGCCCCCCATGCCAGACACTGGTCTGATGGAGGCAAAATGGAAGGGAGGCCACTTGGGGAAGTAAGAGGTGCTGCAAAGTCACAAATGGGCCCTAACTGCTCTGCCCTCCTGCCTGGCTCCAGAGTCTTCCTATTGCGTCAAGAAAAGTCCACACTTCTCAGCATGGTGTGCAAGGCCCCCCGCAGTCTGACGTCCATGGGGCTTCTGAACCTCCCCTCCTGCCCCTTCTCTGCTGTTCAGCCAGCTGGGTATACGCTCACCTCAAACAGGGATTCCCACATAATGCTGGTCATGGGTGTTCTTCGATCGTTTCCTAAATTGTCGATCTCTAGAGCCCTCCAGGGTGTTGTAACTGGAGACCACGCCCCTTCTCACAGCAAAGGTGAACCCAACATTCGTTATTACCCTACTGTACATGGGAGGGTGGAACTGACATGAGAGGGTGTAACTTGGCATGGGAGGGTTAAACTGACATGGGAGGGTGGAATCCTGAGTCGGACCTCAGGCTACCAGTCCTAGGATGAGGGTGGAGCTCCCCTGTCCCCACCCTGTTTGGGGCAGCTGCTAACCTCTCTCACCTACCGTTCTTGGAGGGCAAAATGTGAGAGGCTGTTGGAGTCTTGTTTCCTGAGCTCTGTTCCCTAAGTTTTTCCCACCTGCTGCGCAGAGCTGGCGACTGCAGCCCTACCTGGCAGGCTCTGTGAAGGTGTGCACGGTAGCCATAGACACCGGCTGTGGATTCAGGCAGGTTGCTGAAAATAATGGGCTGGTACCCAGAATGGGGTAGGATTTGTCCCACTAACCTGGGTCACGTTGCCAGCCCCTAAGGGTGTGGGGCACAGCTCTCACCTTCACGCCTGACCTCATCAGCCAGGGGGTTGGGGCCAAGAGCCGATGGGCAGCTTTGGTCCTCAGTGAGGGCTGGCCCAGTGGCTCTCATCTGTGACCGTAACCCATTTTCTGACCGACCCACATCTTTACCACCACCGAGGAATCTTCCACTGGCCACAGTGCTGGGAGCCCGGCGGGGGGAGCTGTCGCCACCTGCCACTGCAGCCCCCACAGCTGCTCCTGCCAGGCCAGGAGTGCAGCCAGCCAGGGCCTGAGCCCAGCAAAGATGCAGATGCTTCTGCCGGAAGCAGCAGAGGAGGCCTCGGCCAGCACTTGGCATCCCGACCGGCATCTCTTGGGAGGAGAGCTGGGCAGCGGATGGCCCGTGAAGCAGATAGATAAAGAGGTCATGAGAGGATAGTTCTCCACGCGGCCATTAACAGGCAGAGATGACACGGAGCAGCTATCTCAATTGTGCGACCGGGCACTTCGCCATCTGGGGCTCGGGCTCCAGAGGTGGCCGGCAGCACAGTTCCCACAAAAGACGGAGCTGTTGGAGATTCTGGTTGGAAAGCCAGTTTTTGAAGGATGATTTCTCGGCTCCTCTAATGAATGAGAAGCAGAGATTTCAGGTTGGCAAATGGAGCTCCCTCTGGCTGGGGGCACGTTTTTATGCTCTCTCGCTGCCTGCAAGTCCTTAGAAAATGTTTGGGGAAAGAAAGCCTTTAAATAGCCTCCAATTTTCTAATTTAATGGGAATGTGCCAGGCTGAATGAGGGGCTCCAAAGAGGCCCCCACCCCCACCTTTGGGCAGCACCCAGGTTAGACCCTCCTCTGGATTTCCAGCCTGCAATTGTTTTAAACCCTGGGTGGATTATTTCCCTGTTCCCAAAAACTCCAAAGCCCCCAAATCCCAGTAGAGTAGAATTCTGATGCCCTACGCTGGCATCCAAGTTCTCTGTGGCTTTCCACTCTTCCAGGTCAAACAATTCTACTTTCTAAAGAGAGATTTCCCAAGGGGACATGGTGTGCTCTTCCTCAAACCTCTAGGGGCTGGGTGGAGGCCACGGGTGCTGCCTCCTCTGTGTCAGTGCACTGGAGTCTGGGGCAGAGCCCCACCCTGAACGGCGGACTGCCCTGCTCAGCTCCCTGGCCACCAGCCCAGCCTGCTTTGGTTCCCACGGGCCCACGCTCCCATGTCAGAGCTTCGTGTGGCCTGGTCACTCTAAATGAGTTGCTGAGGCCCAGAGAGGGCAAGCAGCGTGGTCCAGGTCACACAGCCAGTTGCTGCTAAGCAGGGATTCCCCTGCATTGGGAGAGTTGGGGGGTCACACCCCGCCCCTGCCATGGGTGCCTCTGAAATCTCTCTTGGTGCTGGGCACAGAGTGGCCTGTGTCACAAGCATGGCTTGGTCGATTCATTTCCTCCTGACTTCTTTTGGCTGTCTCTTTTTTTATTTTTATTTTTGAGATGGAATCCCATTCTGTGGCCCAGGCTGGAGTGCAGTGACATCATCTTGGCTCACTGCAACCTTCGACTCCGGGTTCAAGCGGTTCTCTTGCCTCGGGCTCCCCCATAAGCGGGATGCATGGCCCCTCATCAGGCAGGGAATCCAAAGCTCAGCAGTTTGCGTTCATTTGCAAACAAGCTCTTCGGTGTCCTGTGGCCCCGTGAAGAGGGTGTGCGGGGCCACGCTGGTGGTGCTGCTCTGAATGTGGGAGGTGGCCTAGGATTCACGACCCTAATGACTTCTCTTCCGGGGTTGACTGTGGAGGCTGCAGGGACAGTGCGTTCCTTCTTCTCTTTCGTATGCTCACCCGCTAGATCTCACAGGAGTTGATTTTGCACTCTGGTTAAAAGCACCTCATTTGAGCCAACAAGGTCTGGGGGTAGAATCTGTAGACCTGGGGTCCCCGGGGCACTGGGTGTTTGTGTGTGGGGAGCCCACGGGCTGAGTGAGAGCCCCTGGGTCTGTGATCTTGGCCCACGCCTGTTTCTGACTTGCTGTGGGATCTTGGACAGGTGGTTTGACCTCTCTGAGTCTCAGCTTATTCATTTGTGATCATCTGTGTTTCTACCCTGGCTATCCAGGAACTGCCAGAATGATGCGGGAGCGCTTGTTCTTAAAAATAGATCCCACTTTGTGCTCAGCGTGGGCCAGGCCCTCTAATAACCGCCCTGCTAAGAGTCACCACTCTTGCCGACTCCACCAAGTCAACAAGGAAGCTGAAGCTCAGAGAGGTTCAGTCGTTTTCCCAAGGATGCACAGCTAGGGCGTGCAGAGCTGGCACTGCGAACCCGGGTCTGTTGAGTCCACAGTGAGGGCTCCTAATGCTGGTTACACTGCTGTTAAGAGCTTCAGCCTGCAGCTCTACGTTTTCCAAATCAGTAACGTGGGGCAGTAATGCTGGTTTCCATGCTCCACACACAGACGCCCTGAGGCCCCCGTGGTCTTGAAGACTGGCAAAAATTCCAAATATCCTCGGTTTTCCCAGCCTGGACAATGATTCCTTGGCCATCGGGTGGCCTGGTGGGGGTGGAGCATGGCCCAGGGTGGAGGACAGTGGCCAGAGACCTGCTGCCGTCTCCGAGTTGGTCCCTGAATGGCTCTGGGTAAGTGGAAAAAAAACTTTTAAAAGCTCTAAGCTTGGATTCCTCATCTGTAAAATCAGGTCAGGGGTTCTCAAGTCTGGCTGCACCTGAGAAACATCTGGGGGAGGTTTTAAAAGATATAAAGGCTGGGTGTGGTGGCTCATGCCTGTAATCCCAGCACTTAGGGAGGCCGAGGTGGGCAGATCACCAGAGGTTGGGAGTTCGAGACCAGCCTGACCAATGTGCAGAAACCCCATCTCTACTAAAAATACAAAATGAGCACAGGTTTAGGTGGCGCGTGCCTGTAATCCCAGCCATTCGGAAGGCTGAGGCAGGAGAATTGCTGGAACCCAGGAGGCAGAGGTTGCGGTGAGCCAAGATTGTACCATTGCACTCCAGCCTGGGCAACAAGAGCGAAACTCTGTCTCAAAAAAAAAAAAAACACATACCAGTGCCCAGCCCACCCTAGACCAATCGACTTGGCCCGTGGGGCTGGTGCCACCTTCTCACAGCTGCTGGGGGTGAGGAGTGTGATGTGCCCCCCAGCTTGGAAACCCCAGCCCAGCCACCTCTATGGCCCTCCTCCACCTCTGAAGGTCTATGTCGTTAGAATGCATTTGAGTGTCTACTCTCATTCCAGACTTCAACTAATGTGTACGATCCAACCTGACATTGAATTAAAATCAACTCAGGCCAGGCAGACAGATCACTTGAGGCCGGGAGTTTGAGACCAGCCTGGCCAACATGACAAAACTCTGCCTCTACTAAAAATACAAAAGTTAGCCGGGCATGGTGGCAGATGCCTGTAATCCAAGCTACTCAGGAGGCTGAGTTGGGAGAATTGCTGGAACCCAGGAGGCGGGGGTTGCGGTGAGCCGAGGTCACACCACTGCAGTGCAGCCTGGGCAGCAGTGAGCGAGCCTCTGTCTCAAAAAGAAAAAAGCCAACTTTGAGAGTGGAATGGTGGAGGTGGAGTGACTGTAACATGAAGGCCGGGCTTGGGGTCAGGAGATGTTTATTCTATTGTTGGTCCTGGAGATTTTTATTTTATTCTTGGCCTTGGCAAATGGAGACACCAGCTTCCCTCTCACTCCATCTCCCGTCTGTTAACGTGCTGCCTCCTCAGCTATGATCCGCAGCTGGCAGCTCTGCATGGGCCGGCTGTGATTTCCCCAGCTAGCCGGGACCCCTACCCTCTGTCTCTGCTGCAACTCAGCCTACTGTTACTGTGGCTGCCATGAAATAGGTTTTTGTTTTGTTTGTTTGTTTGTTTTTAGAAAAGCAAAGCAATTCATGACACCCGATGAAGAAATGAGTCCCCTGGAATATTCAGTCCCATTATTTCCAACGCTTGGGCACATGCACCCCAGTGGGGATGAATCTTTCAAAGCTTGGAAGGGAGGCAGAAATAAGAGCTTTAGAGTTCAAAGGCTTGGGCTCAGATCCCACATCTGCCGTTGACTAGCTATGGGGCCTTTGCGTTGAGACTTAAGCTTCTGAAACCTCTGTCTGCTCTCCATAGAATGGGGACAAAATGTTCTACCTTGCAAGGACTTTGGGAGAAGATGATGGACGTGCAGTGTCTCCAGGCTTGATGACTTTTAGAAGGAGGAGGGAGATGGAACAAGTTTCCTCAAAGGCTCTCGGGGAAGGTGAGAGCTGTGTCCTCATCTGGTTCCAGAGTGTCCTCAGTGGAGAATGAAGCAGGCGTAGTTGTGACGTGGTGAACAATATCTTGTTCTTGAAGCAGATGCTAGGAATACTGGGTGTGGCATTGCTGTGGGTGAATGTTTGTGTCCCTCCAAAATTCATACGCCGAAATCCTTGCCTTTAAGGTTATGGAGGTAGGAGGTGGGTTTTTTGAGAGGAAACTGGTGGGACTAGTGAATTTGTAAAAGAGGACCCAGGAAGCTGCCTCACCCCTGCCATGGTGTGAGGACGTGGTGAGAAGACCTGCTATCATGTGAACCCTCACCGTACCCCAGATTTGCTGGTGCCTTAATCTTGGGTTTCCCAGCCTGCAGAACTGGGAGAAATAAATTTCTGCTGTTTATAAGCCACAAGCCACCCAGTCTATGGCATTTGTTCTTTGTATTCTGCTCTGTCATCCAGGCTGGAGTTCAGTGGCGATTCACAGGTGTGATCATAGCTCACTGCAGCCTCGACCTTCTGGGCTCAAGCGATTCTCCTGTCTCAGCCTCCCGAGTAGCTGGAACCACAGGTGCGTGCCAACACACCTGGCTGGTATTCCATGATAGCAGCCCGAACACACTGGGCGAAGCATGATTTGAGGAGAAAAGTCTCCGCGGTGGTTTTCTGTGTGATTTTCAGCCATTGATACGAGTATTTATTGAGAGCCTACTTTGTACCCAGCACTCCTCCAAGTTGGCTCAGCAAGCATTTTCTATAAGGGACCAGGTGGTAACTATTCAGGGTGTTCGCCATTGTAATGCTAAGTAGCCATGGACACCACGTAAACAAATGAGTGTGGCTTCCTTCAATAAGACTTCGATTATGAAAACAGGCTGCAAAGCTGCACGGTGGTGCACGCCTATAGTCCCAGCTACTTTGGAGGCTGATCCCGGGAGGATCCTACCCTAGAAACCTCCCCAAGAACCACTGTGCTGCTCTTCCCACGAGTACTGAGTTCTCATTTTGTGCCGTTCTTGGCACATTTGCTCGGCACTGTCTCTACCTCTCTCCCTGTATCTCTGTGCCAAGTCTTAGAGGGCAGGATCCGTGTCTGCTGCTCCTCTGGGCGTAGGAATTTGAGACCAGCCTGGGCAACATAGCAAGACTCTTGTCTCTTTAAAGCAAAAACCACAGAACAGGCTACAGGCCAGATTTGGCCTCCAGCTGACTTCAAACCCAAACCAGGCTCAATGAGCCCGTCTCTATGGAATTTACATTCAAGTGGGGGAAGGCAGACAGGAAATAGTAATATAATAAATGTGTAGATCTCTGCATATGTGAGAAGGCAAGATGGTGGCGTAGAGAAACAGGGCGGGGTTCAGTGGCGGGTGCGGGTGCTGGCTGCGCACATCTCTTTGCAGCGAGCTCACCTTAGTGGCTGGAAATGGGCTGTGATGGGAGCCCTTACCCCAGAGAGATCAGCCGTGGCTACCCATCAGGGCTCCCTGGGAGCTGGTTGGCAGCTCACCAGCACACCACTGCCATCAGGGGATGGGGGGTGCTGCGTTTTAAGTTTTAGAAGACTGGTCTGGGTGGGTCTTCTTGAGAAGGAGACATTTGAGGAAAGAATCGAAGGAGGGCAGGGTGAGCCTCTGGCTTCCAGGGGAAAGGGTGTTCCACGTGGAGGGAGCAGTGGATGGTGGGAGGTGCTGGAGGAACAGCAAGGACGAGGGTGGGAGACCTGGGCGTGGACGGTGCAAACCAGGTGAAGCCCTGGCAGGAGGGGAGGCGGGGAGGCTGCTGAGAGGCTGCGGCAGGAGTCCAGGTGAGGTGACGGATGCTCTGTGCACAGTAGTACAGCGGTGGCACCAGTGTGACATGTGACCCATCAGGTGGCAGCCGGGATGAGAGGAGTTATGTGCTCAGCTGTTTGGACTTAGCAACTGGAGAGAGGCAGTTGCCTTTTCTTTCTTTTTTGAGACAGTCTTGCTCTGTTGCCCAGGCTAGAGTGCAGTTGTGCAATCTCAGCTCACTGCAACCTCCGCCTCCCGTGTTCAAGCAATTCTTGTGCCTCAGGCTCCCCGGTAGCTGGGATTACCGGTGTGTACCACTGCACCTGGCTGATTTTCCTATTTTTAGTAGAGAGGGGGTTTCGCCCTGTTGGCCAGGCTGGTCTCAAACTCCTGGCTGCAAGTGATCTGCCTGCCTCAGCCTCCCAAAGTGCTGGGATTACAGGAGTGAACCACCGTGCCCAGCCGGCTGTTACTACCTCAAAGGAAGGATCAGATACCAAGTTTGGACAGAAGTTTGAAAGGTGGCTGAAATCCTGCCGTAGATGTTGACGAGGAGTTGGATATTCAAGTCTGGACTTCAGAAGAGAGATCTGGCCAGGCGTGGGGGCTCATGCCTGTAATCCCAGCACCATGGGAGGCCAAGGTGGGAGGATTGCTTGAGGTCCAGAGTTCCAAACCGGCCTGGCCAATTCAACAAGACCCTTCTCTACAAAAAAAAAAAAAAAAAATTAAAACTTAACGTGTAGTGGCACATGTCTGTCGTGCCAGAGGCTTGGGAGTTTGGGGTGGAGATCGCTTCAGTTGAAGGCTGCAATGAACTATGATGGTGTCATCACACTCCAGCTGGGGCAACAGAGCAAGACCCTGTCTCAGAAAAAAAAGAAGGACAGATCAGTCAGGAGCTATCTACATGTGGGTGATTTTTATTTTTTTATTTTTTTATTTTTATTATTATTTTTGAGACGGAGTTTCGCTCTTGTTACCCAGGCTGGAGTGCAATGGCACGATCTCGGCTCACCACAACCTCCGCCTCCTGGGTTCAGGCAATTCTCCTGCCTCAGCCTCCCCAGTAGCTGGGATTACAGGCACGCGCCACCATGCCCAGCTAATTTTTTGTATCTTTAGTAGAGATGGGATTTCACCATGTTGACCAGGATGGTCTCGATCTCTTGACCTTGTGATCCACCCGCCTCAGCCTCCCAAAGTGCTGGGATTACAGGCTTGAGCCACCGCGCCCGGCCCATGTGGGTGATTTTTAACTCGTCAGAGGAATGGGTAACAAGGGAGTACAGAAGGGCATTGAGGACTGAGCCCTGGGGCCTGCCAGTGTTTGGAAATTGAGATCAGAGATTCCCCCAAAGAAGACAGAAAATGAGGGACCAGGTAAGGAAGAAAGAGGTAATTTTAATGTCCAAGTAGGAACCCTTGGAAATCATAATGCAAAATCTAGCTCAGGCCAGTGATCCCAGCACTTTGGGAGGCCAAGGCCAGAGGATCACCTGAGGTCAGGAGTTCAAGACCAGCCTGGCCAACGTGGTGAAACCCCGTCTCTACTAAAAACACAAAAATTAGCCAGTCGTGGCATGTGCGTATAGTCCCAGCTACATGGGAGGTGGAGACACAGAACTGCTTGAACCTGGGAGGCGGAGGTTGTAGTGAGCCAAGATTATGCAACTGCTCTCCAGCCTGGGCAACAGAGAGATTCTGTCTCAAAAAATATAATAAATAAAAATAAAAATGATTAAAACAAAGGCTAGCTCAAAATCTCCTCCTCTGGGTGTCGTCCAAGCACCCAACCTCCACCGCCCTTCCCTTCCCATAGCTATTACACAACCACTCCTGGGTGCTTCTCACATACTGTCTTGGGTCAACCAGCAGTCCCAGGAGGAGGTTGGCTGAGCAGTGTGGTGGCTCGCACCTGTCATCCCAGCTCTTTGGGAGACCGAGGCAGGAGGATCGCTTGAGGCCGGGAGTTCAAGGCTAACTTGGGGGACATAGTAAGACCCTGTCTCTAAAAATTAAGAAGTAACAAGGCAAGGTGGAGTGTTCATAGTCCCAGCTACTCAGGAGGCTGAGATAGGAGGATCGCTTGAGCTTGGGAGGTCGAGGCTGCAGTGAGGTATGTTTGCACCACCGTACTCCAGCCTGGGGGACACACAGAGACCTTGTCTCTAAAAATAAAAAATAGAGGCTGGGTGTGGTGGCTCACACCTATAATCCCAGGACTTGGGAGGCCAAGCCAGGTGGATCACCTGAGGTCAGGAGTTTGAGACCCGCCTGGCCAACATGGTGAAACTCTGTCTCTACTAAAAATACAAAAATTAACTGGGCGTGGTGGCGGGTGCCTGTAATCACAGCTACTCGGGAGGTTGAACTTGGAGGTGGAGGTTGCAGTGAGCTGAGATCACACCATCGCACTCCTGTCCCGGCAACAAGAGCAAAACTCCATCTAAAAAAAAAACAAATAAAAACAAAAAATAGAGAAAGAAGAATGTCTTTGGCTTTCTGAGCGAAAGCCTCAGGGAAGACCCCTAGGTTCCCCAACCCTCACTGCACCCAATACCTGAGTCACCTTACAGACAGCACCCATGGGCTCCTGGCTATGGCCCCTGGCTGGGTCAATCCTTTCCCTTCCTTGTTCCTTGGTAAATGTAGGAGGTGGTGACTGGTTTCTTCAAGAGAACATGTAGAGACTCTAGAGCTGAGCCTAAGGAATGAGGCTGCGTGGTGGTCCCACCTGCTTCCCCGGGGGTCCTTCCTGCAGGCTGTTCTCCCCAGCAGCCCAGGTCACCCTCTTACCTTTGCAGGTAGATCTGGAGCCCCTGGCGTCATCGTGCATACTTGGGATCAGCCATGCACCGCAGTATTCTCCAGGCTGCAGTCATGGAACCACTTTTAATTCTCCCGTCAAAGACCATGGCATTCCCTCGAAGTGAACCCCAAGATGGCAGCAGCTGAGGAGGGCGACGCTGAACAAGTGGCCTGATGCCTTCTGTCACCGGATTTTCTCTGGACCAACTATGCTGTTCGCTTTTGTCCTTGAGGTTCATGCATATGGAGAGAGAGCTCTAGTCCAGGCACATTTTCCTTCCACGAGGTCCCTGCGGTCAGGATACTTCCCCAGAAGCACCATTTCTCTTTCCATGAGGACAAAGCCCTATTTTTTTTTTTTTTTTTTTTGACACAGGGTCTCATTCTGCGGCTCTGGGCTCAGGCGATCCCCTGACCACAGCCTCCTGAGTAGCTGGGACTACAGGGATGCCACCATGCCTTACTAATTTTTTGGATTCTTTTGTAGAGACAGGGGTTTCATCATGTTGCCCCAGGCTGGTCTCGAACTCCTGAGCTCAAGTCATCTCCCTGTCTCCGCTTCCCAAAGTGCTGGGATTACAGGCGTGAGCCACTGTGCCAGGCAATCCTCTTTTTGTGCTGTTCTTCATGCATTTGATGGTCACTTTCTCTACTTCTCTCCCTCTATTTATTTTTTTTTAGATGGAGTCTTGTTCTGTCACCCAGGCTGGAGTGCAGTGGCATAATCTCTGCTCACTGCAACCTCCACCTCCCTGGGTTCAAGCAGTTCTCCTGCCTCAACCTCCTGAATAGCTGGGATTACAGGTGCCCACAACCATGCCTGGCTAATTTTTTGTATTTTTAGAAGAGGCAGGGTTTCACCATGTTGGCCAGGCTGGTCTTGAACTGACCTCAAGTGATCCACCCACCTTGGCCTCCCTAAGTGCTGGGATTACAGGCATGAGCCACTGTGCCTGGCCTGTATTTCTGCCCTGAGTCTTGGAGGGCAGGATGGCCTCTGTTGCTCTATAATCTGCCGTCCATATTGCAGCCAGAGGACTGACCCCTCTCTAAAGCTCCAAGATCATGTGCTTTTTCTTAAAACCAGAGTCAGAGCAGTGCCCTACTTACCATTGAGCTCAGTGGTGGTTTGCATGAAGGAAACCCTTTGAAAATGCTCTCTCTCTGCCTCCAGCCTCTACAAAGACAAGCCTTTGTGGACACAACTTTGCCATGGACTTTCTCCGGCCTACCTAGGGAAAGGAGGTCCAACTCTTGGAGCTGGCTTCCCTGTGGTTTCTGCTTTCTGTTGTAGGGGCAAAGGAAAGGCTTCTCCTTTACTCTCAGAAGGTTTGCTGAAATAGCAGCTTACAAAAAGCAAGTTAATAGGAGAAATACGTTTATTATTAGCATGTGCATGGGAGCCTTCAGAATGAAGACTGCCCCCAACACAGAAGCTTGTACACCATCTGGAGGACCACCCCCATGCAGAAGGCATGTGGGCTCAGAGCATGCTCAAAATGGTTACGGTGGTAAATCAGGCTCTAGTGGCCAGATGGTCATGGAAGGGAGAGAAGAAAACGCCTGGCCCACAAAGGTGCTCTTGTTGCACAGACGAAAGCTCACAGGCAGCAGCCCTCTGAGAGGCGAGATGGGAAATGTTTCTTCAGCCCTCCGAGAGGCTGGATGGGAAATGTTTCTTCAGCCCTCCGAGAGGCTGGATGGGAAATGTTTCTTCAGCCCTCCGAGAGGCTGGATGGGAAATGTTTCTTCAGCCCTCCGAGAGGCTGGATGGGAAATGTTTCTTCAGCCCTCCGAGAGGCTGGATGGGAAATGTTTCTTCAGCCCTCCGAGAGGCTGGATGGGAAATGTTTCTTCAGCCCTCCGAGAGGCTGGATGGGAAATGTTTCTTTCCGACGTTTAAAGGCCTCAGTCTCTCAGTCCGTCTTTCCTAGTTCTGGACAAGGAAGGGTGTGGCTGCATCAGTGCAGATTTTTTCTACAGACGCACATTTTCCGCAAAAAAGACAGCTTTGCAGGCCTACCTTATTTAGCTGGCCCTCTGACAGCTATCTCAAAATATGTCAAAGGAATATGTTTTGGGGTTGAAAATGTTTTGATTTCCTGCACCGTCATCCAGGCTTATATCATATTCAGTCATTTAGGCTGTTCCCTCCTTTCCCCCGATTTACACACAGACCCTGGGCAAGGCCTGTGGGTGACAGAGCTGGGCAGAGCTCGGGCCGTTTTCCCTGCCGTGGACACCATCCTGGGAAGGACCACATTTTAGTGACAGCACAGCGGAGTAAGATGAGCAAGGATGCTGCTGACAGGCCCAGCGCTTGTGTGGTCTTGGGCATTCCTCAGTCTCTTCAAGCCTCAGTTTCCCTGTGGAATATTGAAGATAACCGTGACTCAGTCAATTGGCTGACGTAGGTAGACATCCAGCACGATGCTGCGCGTAGCAGGTGGAAAGGTTTGTTGCTGGAAAGGAGTCCTGACCCAGACCCTAAGATGTGTGCTTGAATTTCATGCAAGAAAGACCTTGGGGCAAGTCCATAAAGTGAAAGCAAGTTTGTAAAGAAAGTAAAGAAGCCAAAGGAACAGCTACTCCATAGGCAGAGCAGTGTCATCGGCCGCTCGGCTGAGAATGCTGATGGTTATGTCTTGATCATATGCTAAGGAAAGAGTGAAGAAGTGGAGAAGCTGGCAGGGCGGAGAAGTCTTGAGCCCCACCTCAGATACCTGAGGAAGCTCCTCCACCTGCCGGGGAAAGAGCAAAAGAGTGAGGGCCCTGGGTACACAGGGTAGTGATGACAGCCTGGACTTGGGCCAGCTCTGGCATCTGCCTCCCCTCCCCGGCCTTCCTCCCTGGGGAGTCCCACCTCAATTGCACCCTTCTATCCCTCCTGCCCTCCTGCCCTCCTGATGAAGTCAGGAGGAGCCCGGTGGGAGGTGAGGCTGGAGTGATGGGGGAGCCACACCTCCCATCTGCAGGAATTGCGAATTTTCTCCCTCAGGCAATGGTAAGCCGGTGAAGGACACTACACAGGAGGTGGTATTAGCAGATTCTCCTCTAAAAAAAAATCAGAGGCTTGTGAAGAGGACAGATGACTGTGGCAGACCAGGGGAGGCCTGGGGAGAGAGCGAGCTCGATGGAGGTGAGAAGCTGGAGGGATTTGAGCCATTTGCAGAGGTGAGCATGGATGGGAGGCTGAGACTGATGGGGGGCGGTTCCTCACACGGAGCCCCCTGTGTGCTCTTGAATAAACAAAGGCCTGGTGACCTGTGGGCACCGAGGGCACACTTGTCCCCAGTGCCTCCTGCTGGCCCTCTCTGGAGGCACCAGCACCCGCTTCTGTGCTTGGGGTCTGGAGAAGCCGCAGTCATGAAGGCCACATCAACCTATCCCCCAGGATGTGCCTGGACTTTTCTTTCCAGTTGGAAATCCTGCAGACGTGTCGCTGATCAGCCACATAAGAGCTGTGACTCCCTAACTCCATGTAATGTGTAATGATAGCAGCACAAGCCTAAAATTACCGAGGACAAGGAGCTGCGGGGTAATTATAGGGTGCTGTGTTACTTGGAGGATTTTTTTCTTTTTAAAGCTGATTCCGTTAAAAAGCACCAGTTTGGTGGGTGGGCGGGGAGAGCAGGTGGCCAAAGGATGGGAGAGACTGATGGGTGAATTCAGCTTTCTCAGGGCTCCAAGACAGGAGAAGTGGCCTGGGATGAGGTGGGAAGGTCTGTGTGGCCCCTCAGTCTCATGTTTGGGTGTCCCTCCAGCCCACCATAGCAAATAGCATCATTGCAGCCTCCCAGGGTTGGGGAGGGTGTTGGAAATGGGACAGGAGTTGGGAGGAAAAGGGGAAGGGGAATGGCATTCCTGGGTAGCTACAGGATCACCATGATATAGTGCAATGAAATGGCAACATTACTTCATCCCACGCCACAACTCAGCTCCTAATCCATGCATAACCCTACAACACAACTCAGCTCTTAGTCCATGCATGAGCCTACAACACAACTCAGCTCCTAATCCATGCATGACCCGACAACACAACTCAGCTCCTAATCTATGCATGACCTTACACCACAACTCACCTCCTAATCTATGCATGACCCTACACCAGAACTCAGCTCTCAATCCATGCATGACCCTACACCAGAACTCAGCTCTTAGTCCATGCATGACCCTACACCAGAACTCAGCTCTTAGTCCATGCATGACCCTACAACACAACTCAGCTCCTAATCCATGCATTACCTTACACCACAACTCAGCTCTTAATCCATGCATGACCCTACAACACAACTCAGCTCCTAACCCATGCATGACCCTACAACACAACTCAGCTCCTAATCTATGCATGACCTTACACCACAACTCAGCTCTTAGTCCATGCATGACCCTACAACACAACTCAGCTCCTAATCCATGCATGACCTTACACCACAACTCAGCTCTTAGTCCATGCATGACCCTACAACACAACTCAGCTCCTAATCCATGCATGACCTTACACCACAACTCAGCTCTTAGTCCATGCATGACCCTACAACACAACTCAGCTCCTAATCCATGCATGACCTTACACCACAACTCAGCTCCTAATCCATGCATGACTCTAACACCAGAACTCAGCTCTCAATCCATGCATGACCCTACACCACAACTCAGCTCTTAGTCAATGCATGACCCTACAACACAACTCAGCTCCTAATCCATGCATGACCCTACAACACAACTCAGCTCCTAATCCATGCATGACCCTACAACACAACTCAGCTCCTAATCCATGCATGACCTTACACCACAACTCAGCTCCTAATCCATGCATGACCCTACAACACAACTCAGCTCCTAATCCATGCATGACCTTACACCACAACTCAGCTCTTAGTCCATGCATGACCCTACAACACAACTCAGCTCCTAATCCATGCATGACCTTAAGCCACAACTCAGCTCTTAGTCCATGCATGACCCTACACCAGAACTCAGCTCTTAATCCATGCATGACCTTACACCACAACTCAGCTCCTAATCTATGCATGACCCTACAACACAACTCAGCTCTCAATCCATGCATGACCCTACAACACAACTCAGCTCTTAGTCCATGCATGACTTTACACCACAACTCAACTCCTAATCTATGCATGACCCTACACCACAACTCAGCTCTTAATCCATGCATGACCCTACAACACAACTCAGCTCCTAATCTATGCATGACCCTACAACACAACTCAGCTCCTAATCCATGCATGACCCTACAACACAACGCAGCTCTTAGTCCATGCATGACTTTACACCACAACTCAACTCCTAATCTATGCATGACCCTACACCACAACTCAGCTCTTAATCCATGCATGACCCTACAACACAACTCAGCTCCTAATCTATGCATGACCCTACAACACAACTCAGCTCCTAATCCATGCATGACCCTACAACACAACGCAGCTCTTAGTCCATGCATGACCCTACAACACAACTCAGCTCTTAGTCCATGCATGACCCTACACCAGAACTCAGCTCTTAGTCCATGCATGACTTTACACCACAACTCAACTCCTAATCCATGCATGACCCTACACCAGAACTCAGCTCTTAGTCCATGCATGACTTTACACCACAACTCAGCTCCTAATCCATGCATGACCCTACACCAGAACTCAGCTCTCAATCCATGTATGACCAAACACCACATCTCAGCCCCTAATCCATGTATGACCGTACACCACGATTCAGCTCCTAATCTATGTATGACCCTACACCATGACTCAGCTCCTAAACCATGCATGACCTTACACCACAACTCAGCTCTTAGTCCATGCATGACCTTATACTATGACTCAGCTTTTAATCTATGCGTGACCTTACACCACGATTCAACTCCTACAGGACACACAACACTGCACCACAATGCAGCTCCTACCCTACACGCAGCACTGCACTCCTGTTATCCCTTGCCCTGTTGCTGTAAGACTAGAGATGTACACTGAGGCTTGCAGCAGGTGAAAGGAAGGCTTTTATTTGCAGGGTGCCAAACAAGGAGGATCAGGCAGCTCACGCTTAAGTCCCGATCTCCCAGAGGGCTTACATGTAAGGCTTTTTAAAGGAGGGAGGCAGAGGTTATAGGCAAAGTCATAAATCAATACCAGGAAGCTATCTTTTGCATTGAACTAAAAAGGGGGGACATTTCCAGGCAGGGGACCTACAGGCCACAGGTGGATTTAAGGCTTTTCTGATTTGTGATTGGTTAGGGAGATAAAGTTTTGTCTAAAAATTTCAGCTCAGCTGGGTGTGATGGCTCACGCTGTAATCCCAGCACTCTGGGAGGCCAAAGTGGGCAGATCACCTGAGTCAGGAGTTTGAGACCAGCCTGGCCAACATGGTGAAACCCCATCTCTACTAAAAATACAAAAAATTAGCTGGGTGTGGTGGGATACACCTGTAATCCCAGCTACTCGAGAGGCTGAGGCAGGAGAATTGCTGGAACCTGAGAGGCAGAGGTTGCGGTGAGCCAAGATTATGCCACTGCACTCCAGCCTGGTGGACAGAGTGAGACTCCATCTGAAAAATAAAATAAAAATTTCAGATCAACAGAAAAGAATAATAGCTCCAGCTCATGGGCATGGCTTCCTCCAGACCCCTCGGGAAGAAATTTAGAATAAAGAATGAGGATCAGAGGTCCTCTGCTCCCCTTATCTGAGGTCTGTGTGCCAGTGAGTATTCTTGGTGGGGGGTCTGGATTTCTGTAAAACAACTCAGGGACATATGTTAAGATGTTATCTTTAGTCTCTATAAGGAACTAAACATTTTGACTCTCAGGTTTTTGGCTATTGTTTTAAGCTAGTATTACCTTGTTTACTAAATTGTCCTTTTTTTTTTTTTGACAGTTGTCCGAGCTAGCTGAGATTTTATTTTGGACCCCCCCCAAAAAAGTAATTGAATTGTTTTGCAGCTAGAGGCATGGGCAAGGGGGGTCCCCAGGCAGTAAACTCCCCGAGGGTGGGCTGAGGGGTAGGGCTGAGCGTTGGGTGGGTCTCCGGTTCCCTGTGCTCCCCGGCACAGCAGCCTCCCTCCTGGGCTCTGGGGCAGCCTCAGGAGGGGCGGGCTGGGAGGGGCTGTTGCAGCTGTTCACTTGGGCAGGACATCAGAGGACTCGGACACCAGCCTCCCATCGCGGGTCTCAATCTTCTTCACAACCACAGCCTTGGTGGAGCTGGTGCAGCTTGTGACAGAGCCCGGGACAGAGCCAAAGCTGGAGCCCAGGCCGTAGCCGAGGCCGGGGCTTGTGAGGCCCCCATAGGCAGAGCTCAGACCACCTGCATAGCCGCTGGTGGTCTTCGTGTGGATACTCATGTTCTGCATCCCAGACTCCAGCCGGCTCTCCTCGCCCTCCAGTAGCTTGCGGTGGTGGCGATCTCGATGTCCAGGGCCAGTTTGACATTCATCAGCTCCTGGTACTCATGCAGCTGCTGTGCCATGTCCTGCTTGGCCTGATGCAGGGCGGCCTCCAGCTCCTGCTGCTTGGCATGAGCATCCTTGAGTGGCCGCTGCCCGCGATGCTCAGCATCTGCAATGGCGGCCTCCAGGGAAGCCCTCTGGCCTTCGATCTCAGCCTGGAGCCGGCTGATGTTCCGGTTCATCTCGGAGATCTCAGTCTTCGCAGGCAGCCGGTCATCCCCGTGCTTCCCAGCCAGCGTCTGCAGCTCCTCATACTTGATCTGGTATGCGCTCTCTGCCTCAGCCCGGCTGCGGTTGGCGATCTCCTCGTACTGTGCCTTGACCTCAGCGATGATGCTGTCCAAGTCCAGGGAGCGGCTGTTGTCCATGGACAGCACCACAGACGTGTCTGAGATCTGGACTGCAGCTCCCGGATCTCCTCTTCATACAGCTGCCTAAGGAAGTTGATCTCGTCAGTCAGCCCTTCCAGGCGAGACTCCAGCTCTACCTTGTTCATGTAAGCTTCCTCCACATCCTTCTTGATGAGGACAAATTCATTCTCCATCTCTGTACGCTTATTGATCTCTTCCTCATACTTGTTCTTGAAGTCCTCCACCAGCCCCTGCATGTTGCCAAGCTCCGCCTCCAGCTTCAGCTTCTCCTGGCCCAGAGTCTCCAGCTGCCGCCTCAGGTTGTTGATGTAGTTCTCACACATGTCCATGTTGCTCCCAGTCGTTTTCTGCTGCTGCAGGAGGCTCCACTTGATCTCCAGCATCTTGTTCTGCTGCTCCAGGAACCGCACCTTGTCAATGAAGGAAGCAAACTTGTTGTTGAGGGTCTTGATCTGCTCCTTCTCCTGGGTACGCACGGCCTGGATGTTGGGGTCCACATCCACCTTAATGGGGTTCAGCAGGCTCTGGTTGATGGTGACAGCGGTGATGCCTCCCATGCCTATGCCGCTGGCCCCAGCATAGCCTGCACCCAGGCCACCCCGGAAGCCACTGCTGCTCACTCGGGAGAAGCTCGAGATGCTCAAGCGGGCACTGGGACCACTCGTGAAGGAGCGGCTGCTGAAGGCCCCAGGGCCAGAGGTGGACACCTTGTAGGACTTGTGGGTCACCCTGATGGACATGGTGGAGGCAGGAGTGGAGGCAGGTGGGCTGAACCAGGGAGAGATTCCAGAAGGAGCCGAGAAGCTGCTTCTTTAAATTGTCCATTTTTTAAGGCTATCTAGGTACCTGGAATTTTAAGTTGTTTGTTTATTTTTTAGGGCCAACTAGATAAATTTTTCTTGATAAACATTTCTAGATAAAAATTTCAACTGAAATTTTTCTTGAAGGAATTTAATTTTTTTTTTTTTTGAGATGGAGTCTTACTCTGTTGCCCATGTTGGAGTGCAATGGTGCAATCTCCACTTAATGCAACCTCTGTCTCCCAGGTTCAAGCAATTCTGCCTCAGCGTCCCAAGTAGCTGGGATTAAAGGCACCTGCCCCCATACCCAGCTAATTTTTTGTATTTAGTAGAGACAGGTTTCACCATGTTGGTCAGGCTGGTCTTGAACTTCTGACTTCAGGTGATCCTCCTACCTTGGCCTCCCAAAGTGCTGGGATTACAGGTGTGAGCCACTGTGCCTGGCCTAAGATTTTTAAAAATGTCCATGTTTGGGCATGGGGAGGCTGTGCCCAGCAGGCCCCTAATGAGGGGTTCCTGTTCAACACAGCTCTTCCACCACATGCACACTCCACCGTGCACAACGCTGTGCACGACACATAACACACATGACAACTGGACCCCAACTGTGCCTTGCCTCCTGTGCTGAACTCCACCTGTGCCCCAGCCCTCTGTCCTACCCCATCACATGCTTCCCACGGACCCCTCCACTCTGGCCTTGCAGAGGCCCCCAGGCCGGACATCAGAAGGGGCCCTCAGCAGAGCGGAGGATGGAGGGCGCTTGCTGCAACCACCAGCCCCGGGGGTATCTGCAACTGCACAGACGTGAAGCTGGAGAGGGCTGTCCCATGTGCAGCCTTCCTGAGCCAGTACCGCACTTGGTCACCCTCTCCCTGTGCTCAGTTACTGTTGGTGGCATTGTTGTTCTTCCACCGTGCAGAGCTCCCCCATCCGTGCAGCTGTTCTGCTGGAGACAGCTCCCCTAGGGCTCCTGCGGGGCTCAGCAGTGCCCTTTGCCCCTGTGCACAGGCACCAGCTGGGCCTCTGCATCTCCCCACCTCAAAGTTTTGCACAAAAGGTAGCCAGTAAAGTCTTCCTGGAGTATTGGATTGAAGTGGGACTTGGCTGTAAGATGCAGGGAACCCACTGAGAGGGGACTGTGGTGTCCCTTCATTCTCCGGGGAGTTCCAGGCTGAGAGTGGTCACCTGGAGGCCATCCCTGTGCCTCCGAGACTGCTGTGCAGGGCCCACCTCAGTTCGTCCTTCTCTCACAGGACCTCGTGCCGACTTTGAAATACAACTGTCTACTCCCACGCCTCTCTTCAACTTCTGTGCACCATTATTCATCTGCACTTCCTATGGCTGGGTGCAGAGGTTCACGCCTGTAATCCCAGCACTTTGGGAGGCTGAGGTGGGTGGATCACTTGAGGTCAGGAGTTCGAGACCAGCCTGGCCAACATGATGAAACCCCGTCTCTACTAAAAATACAAAAAATGAGCCCAGTGTCATGGCAGATAACTGTAATTCCAGCTACTTGGGAGGTTGGGGCAGGAGAATCGCTTGAACCTGGGAGGCAGAGGTTGCAGTGAGCCGAGATCATGCCACTGCACTACAGCCTGAGCAACAAGAGGGAAACTCCTCAAATAATAATAATAATAATTTGCACTTCCTTAACATAATGCTTCTGAAGGGATTTGGTTAGTTCCAGCCATGACTGTCCATGTGGATTCTTTCCCCTCAGTGGGACTCTACAGCAGTCTCACCACCGTAGGACCTCACGTGCAGGCAGGGCTGTGTGCTCAGGGACCTGTGCCTTGTGAATGTCCCCTGACAGTCATTCATTGCAGCCACTTTTGGAAGTGCTCCTCCTCATGCCCATTGTGGTGTGAATGACTCAGCAGTGGTCTCTCCAAGCAGCTGGGTAATGCTTAGGTCACATCTGTTCGACCCACTCACGGTGTCAGGCAGACCCACACTTAACGGAGCCCCCAAAGCCAGACCAGGCACATTCCTCCCCCCCAGATCCCTTCCCGTTGCTGTGGAGAAGTGATAGGGAATATTCTCGATGTAGACTGCCAGTCCAGGAGAGGAAGGGACCGCTGGGGTCCAAGGAAAGTCTCCTCCGACATTATTGGTAGCAGGTTGTATGGACCAGGTTTGCTAGGGCGGTGGAGAGCCACCCACCAGAATGGGGTGATGGTGTTTCGGCTGGATTTGGGGTGTCAAAAGCAATTATTTGAATGGCCCAATTGCTTGTTTGACTGAAGCATAAGAATTCTGTTTCTAGGTTTCCAGAAGGAAGGGCAAAAGCCCCGCATTAATGCCATCAATGTGACAGTTGAAATGGGTTCCTTGTCCCCACAGCCATGGGTCTTCCGTTCTACAGTGGAAGGTGGGTGTTTGGAAGTCTAGAGTCAAAGGCATCTAGAGGATGATCTCCCAAGATGAAGAACTTATTACCAAAGGTGGGGTGGAGTGAGAAAACCGACACTGTATTTTAATTGCGCCACCTCAGACCTGTGCAGGTTTCACTCTAGTTTTCGTGAGAGCCCTCTTCACTCCAGCCCGTCCCTGTTCTCCCACAATCCCAGAAGTAACCATTGCTAACAGTTGGTATATATACTTCTCCGTGTATCTAGATGCATAGTTAGATGCACAGGGATATGTATGTACACACATAATTTAAAAAATCACATAAGTAGATCAATACCACACACACACATTCCCCAACGTACAGGGTTTTCATTTTACGTGGTGTAAAGGTGATACCATGTTACAGAAACCATCCTTCGACACCCATTCCGCTTCTCACTTTCAGTACAGTATCCAACGAAGTCCATGAGATGTGAACATTTTAGTGTAAAACAGGCTTTGTGCAAGA
Organism: Saguinus oedipus; assembly: GCA_031835075.1. Lineage (NCBI taxonomy): Eukaryota > Metazoa > Chordata > Mammalia > Primates > Cebidae > Saguinus > Saguinus oedipus. The sequence goes on along the minus strand of CM063175.1, from coordinate 37,673,594 downwards.
TGATTTTGCCCCTCCATGGGCCAGTGTGGGGGCCCTGAGCATATTAAGGTAAGCCAAGGCTGTGATGTTCATTAGCTTAGGCAGACTAAATGCATTTTCAACTTACAATGTGTTTATTGGGATGCAACCCCCTTGTAAGTCAAGGAGCAGCTGTGTTGTTCTGTTGACTCGTTTCTTTCACTTGACAGTGTGGCCCAGGGATCTCTCCATGTCACCATATGTGTTATGTGGACTTCACCACTACATAGTATTTTATATCATGGATGGCTCATCATTTATGTTACCACTTCCATATCAATTATTTCCAATTTTTTTTTTTGAGATGGAGTCTCCCTCTGTTGCTCAGGCTGGAGCACAATGGTGCGATCTCAGCTCACTGTAACCTCTGCCACCTGGGTTCAAGCGATTCTCCTGCCTCAGCCTCCTGATTAGCTTGGATTACAGGCACCCGCCGCCATGCCCAGCTAATTTTTTGTATTTGTAGTAGAGTTGGAGTTTTGCTGCGTTGGCCAGGCTGGCCTTGAACTCTTGACCTCAGGGGATCCGCCCACCTCGGCCTTCCAAAGTGTTAGCATTACAGGCATGAGCCACCGCGCCCAGCCTCCAATTTATTTGATGTTACCAATGATCCTACCGTGTCTGGCAATACGTTTTCCTGCAGGTAATAAACAATCCGATGATAGTTTGTCAACATGATTCTTCCCTCTGTCCTTGCATCTTCCTGCCTGCCTCCCTCCCTTCCTCCCTCCTTCCTGTCCGGGTAACAGGACATTTGCAAGTAGACAGTCCAGGGCTGGGGCTGCTGCCAACAGAGGCTGGGAAGGAAGCAGCCTCTTCCTGTTCCACCCTCCTAGAGTGTGGCTCGGTGTCCTGGTCACAAGACAGCTGCCACATCTTGTGCCACATCTTGGTTGCACCTGTATGTCAGCCAGGAAGGAAGATGCCCAAAGGTAAGAGTCAAGCCAAAAGCTTTCTTTTGAGACATTGCGTTCTTCTGGATGGGGGGGTTGGTGGGGGGAGGGTGGAGGAGAAAACCCCTTCGCAGGGACTGCTTCCATTCAAATGGCCAGACCGTTGCACATGGCCACCTGAGATGTAAAGGAGGCTGGGAAGAGATGGGTTTCATTTTATAGGCTCAGCTGCAGAGGAAGACAGGAAGGTCATGGCTGGAATGAACCAACCTTGGAGTACAACTGGCACAGGACATGTCTGAACAGTGGTGTAGGAGAGATTCCTAGAACTGGATTTGTTATAAACTCCAAGCTGCTTGGCATGGTACTCAAGGCCTGAGACCTGGGGTCTTACCTTCTTCTCTTTCCTACAAATCTCTCTGACTCAGCCCGGTGTCTTCACTTCTGACCTCTTAGTTGCACCCATGCCTGGACCACACTCTCCTAGGAGGTCCGTGCCGCTTCTGTGCAGCCCCACCCTCTGAGGTTCATTCTGTCTTACATTTTCCCTGGAGCATGCGTTGGCCAGCTTGGCCAGGCAAAATGTTTCTTTTTCCAAACTTAGAGGCTGCATGCTTTCACTCTCCTCCTCCCTCCTCTCCCCTTCCCATCTTTCATTGAATTATTCCCAAAGGTCTTTTTGGCTGAGGAAGTAAGGAGGGAAAAAAAATCAACAAAGAAGAGAGAACCAAGGCCACAGGGTAGATTCAGAGACAGTGCCTCCCACTTGGAGATGTGGGGATCTGTTCTCAATCAAGTCCTCATGGATTTGTGCCTAAATTCTGGAGAACGGGGGCTTCAGATGGAAAATGAAAAGGCAGTTTCACTGGGAGATCCTGTGGCCCCTCGGCAGTCACTGTTTTAACAAGAGTTGCTGTTGGAACTGCTGGGAGCAGCAGGCAGAGTGGGAAGTGGGAGAGGAAGCCCCCACAGAACCCTGTGGTTTCCAGTATGGGGTGGGGACGCGTGGGGTTTGTGAGCAGCAGAGGCCTTGGCACAAACATCAGACACTTGGTGGTGGTTCATAGGGAGCCAGAGCGAAGGAGGCAGAGAATGGCCTGTCATGGTGTCTAGGAAGACATGCCCACATGCCCAGATGAGCTATCCGCAGGGGCAGGGTAAGCTGCTGGGTGGTGCTGAGGCCCTGGAATAGCAGATGGGAAGGAGCCAGACAAATCCTGTTTGATGGCTGCTGTGTTTGTGGTCTTGTCTTTGGGCTGCTGTAACTACATGCCACAGACTGGGTAGCTTATAAGTGACATTTTTGCTCACAGTTCTGGGGGCTGGGAAGTCCAAGATCAGGGCACTGGCAGACTGGGCATCTGGTGAGGGCCTGTTTCCTGGTTTGTACGTGGTCATCTTCTCACTGCATCCTCACATGGCAGAAGGGATGAGCTAGCTCTCTGGGGTCCCTTTTCTAAGGACACTAATCTTATTCTTGAGGGCTCTGCCTTCATGACCTAATCTCTTCCAAGAGTCCCCACCTCGTAATGCTATCATCTTGGGGGTTAGGATTTCAACGTACGAGTTTTGGAGGACACAGACATTGAGACTACAGAGATGTTGATTCTGTCTTCTTCCTTTTCTTAATGAGACAACTTGGATCACATATGCACATGTTGTCTGCAGGTATAGATGGTGGGTCTCTTGGGGTCCAGCTCTCACTGTCTTAGCTGCTTCCTTGTCATGGAAGTTGCTTTCTTTGTGACTTCAGGTATATTCTGCAGCAAGATAATCTTGGAGAGTACACCAGCAAGCAGCAGTTCTCAAAGCTGGAGAGTTTGCTTTGATTAGACAGCCTTCAACTTTTTCCAGGCGAAAATTACCGTATCCCTACTCTCTGGAGTAGAATTTTCGAGTTTCTATCTTATATGAGTTTCTAAATTATTTTCTAAGGGGAGTTGGCATTTTTTTCTTCTTTTTTTTGTATTCCTGTTAAATTTTCTTGAGATAATCAGAGGTTTACATGCAGTTTCAAGAAATAATATGAAGAGTATACCCTTTAACCAGCTTCCCCCAATGGTAACATCTTGCAAAACAATGGTGCAGGGTCTTACCCAGGATATTGACATTAACAAAGTCAAGGAAGGTACAGAAGAGTCTGTTATTACAGGGATCCCTGTGTTGGTTTTTCAAAATCACCGCCCGGGTGCCTCTACCCCTCTTTCACCACCAGCAACCACTAATCTGTTCTTAATTTCTGTAATGGCATTTCAACAGTGTTGTCTAAATGGAATCATGCCATATATAACCGTTTGGGATTGGCTTTTTTCACTCTGCATAATTCCCTCTCGATCCATTAAATGGCCGAGCATGTCAGCAGTTCACTCAGTTTCATCAGTGAGTAAGAGTGATCTTTCTCAAGTAAACATCTGATCCCATTTCTCATGGCTTCCATCTCTCTGGCAGCGCCTGGAATGATCGCCAAGCCCCTTGCACGTGCACTTTGACCACTGCCTGGCTCTTCAGCCTCAGTGCCATCCAGTTGCTGCATCTGGGTTTCTTGCCGGTATGTACGTTCTCAGTGCTTTTCTGCCTATCCTTCCTCCCCACCCTAGTCTTTGACTTTACAGTTTCTTCTGCCTGGAATATAAGAGCAAACATTGACACCATCTTCCTTGCAGGCCAGGCATTGCTCTCACATACTCAGGCCAACCATTTCATCCTCCAGCACCCCTATGAGGCAGATGCTATTTTTTTTTATTGCATTTTAGGTTTGGGGGTACATGTGAAGGACATGCAAGATTGTTGCATAGGTACACACATGGCAGTGTGATTTGCTGCCTTCCCCCCCATCACCTATATCTGCTGTTTCTTATTTTTATGCTGTTAAAGACATGGCAGAGAGGTTCTGTCAGTTGCCCAGGGTCACACATGGGTTGCACAGCAGAGAAGGATTTGATTCCAAGCAGCCTAGCCCTGCAGCTATGTACTGTGGGCCCAGGCTGTAGGGGGCCTCAGCTCCCGCCCCATCCCTGCACCCCCAGGGATTTGCTTTCCTGTCATTCAAGCATCTCCCCAGAAAGCTTTCTCTAACCACTAACCCTAAGCAAGTGTGATCTCTCTTGTTGCCTTATTTTATTTTCTTTCCTCTGTTTTTAAACATTTACAACATATTTGTGGACCATATGTATATTAAATTGTATTTTTTTTTGCTTAAACAAGTTTTTAAACTTTAAACAAAGGATATCCTACTGTATGTATCACTGTGCCACTTGGTTCAGGCTCAGCATTGTTCTTGAAATTTGTATATGCTGAATAGGTGGCTCTTGTTTGTTTTTATTTAGAGATGGGGTCTTGCTCTGTCCCCCAGGCTAGAGTGCAGTGGTGCTACCATAGCCCACTGCAGCCTTGACTTCCTGAGCTCCAGCGATCCTCTTGTCTTAGCTTCCCAAGGAGCTCAGGCTATAGGCATGCACCACCATTCTCAGCTAATTTTTATTTTTATTTTCTTTTGTGGGGACAGGGTCTTGCTATGTTGGCCAGGTTGATCTTGAACTTCCAGCCGGAAGTGATCCTTCCACCTCAGCCTTCCAAATCACTAGGATTACAGGCATGAGCCACCACACCCGGCCTCCAGTTTTTTGCTGTTATAAATAGCACTGCAGTGAACAATCTTAGACATTTTTTAAGACATGGCATTAAAAAGTTTCCCTCTCTCCTTCCCTTCCTTCCTTCCTCCCTCCTTCCTTCCCTCCCTCTCTCCCTCCCTCCTTCCCTTCCTTCCTTCCTCCCCCCCTCTTTCTTTCTTCTCTTTTCTCTCCCTTCCCCTTCCCCTTCTTCCCCTCCTTTCCTTCCCTCCTCCCTCCCTCCTTTCCTTCCTTCCTTCCAACAGTCTCTCTCTGTCACCCAGGCTGGAGTGCAGTGGCGTGATCTCCACTGACTACAACCTCTGCCTCCTGGGTTCAAGTGACTTTTGTGCCTCCGCCTCCCAAGTAGCTGGGACTACAGGCTTCTGCCAGCACACCCGGCTAATTTTGGTATTTTTAGTAGAGACGGGGTTTCTCCATGTTGGCCAGGCTCGTCTCAAACTCCTGGCCTCAAGTAATCCTCCCACTTTGGCCTCCCAAAGTGCTGGGATTATAGCCGTGAGCCACTGTACCTAACTGTGAAAGTTAATTTAAATTATAGAAATTATATAAAAAATATAAGCAAAAGAATATTCAACTTTACAATGTAGTGCCAAGTTTCCATCCAAGGAATGTCTTAGCAGTTCATTCTTCCATCAGAAGTTTAAGACTTTCTTTCTTTCCACATTTAACAATCACATTTTTGTTTTGAAAAGATTACTCTAAGGCCAGGCGTGGTGGCTCACGCCTGTAATCCCAGCACTTTGGGAGGCCGAGGCGGGTGGATCACGAGGTCAAGAGATCAAGACCATCCTGGTCAACATGGTGAAACCCCGTCTCTACTAAAAATACAAAAATTAGCTGGGCATGGTGGTGCGTGCCTGTAATCCCAGCTACTCGGGAGGCTGAGGCCAGAGAATTGCTTGAACCTAGAAGGCGGAGGTTGCGGTGAGCCAAGATCGCGCCATTGCACTCCAGCCTGGGTAACAAGAGCGAAACTCTGTCTCAAAAAAGAAAAGAAAAGATTTCAGTTGCAAAGTAGAGTAATCTTTTCAAAGGAACTATGCCTACATCTCAATATCAGCCCAGTGAGCTCTCTTTTAGACTTTCGACTTCTGAAATTGTATCATCATAAATGAGTGTTGTTGTGAACCCAGTAAGTTGCGGTTGATTTGTTACAGCAGCAAACGGAAGCTCATACGAGCCTGTATTCATCTACTCTCATGGGGAGGATTAAGGGAGGATGAAGGAAGGGCCCAGGTACATGGAGTGACGAGCTAGGCCAGGCAAGTTTCTCCCGCTGAAAACTCGCAGTAGAGAACTGTCCCTGCAACGCGATACTGTCTTTTGATGTTTTCCATTAGATCAGCATGGGACGGACAAGGATAGAATTATCTGCTTGTTAAGTGTTATCAATCAAATATCAAATTGTGTGGGAAGCCGAACAGCTATTCTTTGTAGAAAATTATTATTTATTTTTTATTTAGCAGAACTCGAGGCTGAGAGGGTGCCCCACGGTGGCCTTCTGTGGCACTGCTGCTTTCCACGCTTTGGCTCAGCCTGGGCTGTTTATTATGCAAGTGCTGCGTTGCAAATGTGGAACAAATGAAGCCGAGATATCAAATTAATACTGTGATCTGTTTTTCTGTTTTGTTGCCATAACAATCTGTGCCTCTTGAAGCAAAGAGAAAATTAGAATTGTGTTAAGGTGTTTACACCATGTACGCCCCATCCTGCATGATTATTTACTGCTATAAGGAGTGTATTTCACATTTGTTTAAGGAGAGGAAACTGCTTTTTCCCTCCTGACTTTTCTAATCACATTCCAACCTGGCCTTGCTTTTGACCTTGGCTTTTTCTAATCGTTCTGAGCAGGGCAGAAGAAGGTGCTTCAGATGGATGCCTTTGACTTCATGACTCCTATTAATAATGTACCCCTTCCCTTCTCCCCAATCCTTGGAGCTCTCTAAAATCAAGTCTTGGATAGAAACAAAACAGGACTTGGCCAAGTGTTTCTTCTTTCTTTGTCCCCTTCCTGACCCCCAGACCTGATTAGGAGGCCTGTCATCCTTTGGGAGAGATGAGAAAAGGCTGAGGAGTAAAAGAAAGGATAGATAGGTTAGGAGAAAGGATAATCACAGTAACTGGAGCCCCAGAAGAAGTGCAGTGGAAATTCACATGGCCAAGAGGGAAACAGGGTGCGGGTCTTCTAAAATCTCCCTCACCTCACTCTGCTGCCCGCGTAAAACACCTAACTGCTCAGAGACTTCCTTGACCGAGGCCTTTTCTGTCCCAAGCATCCCAGTCCAAGCCACAAGGTGGCTGCAATGTTGGGCTGATGTGGCATAAGCCCTGTGACTAAGTAGGTACATTTCTTCAGGCAGGGCAGTCCTCTTGGGACTGTCCCATGCTCTAAGGTCTTTGAAAGCAAGTGCCACTCCTGCTCCTTTTGTCAGCCTGCAATTCCTAGAACAATTCTAGGCCATATGAGAAGCTGAAGTAGCAGTTCATCCGTTGTCGTTCAGGCCATTATGATGATAGAGCTGAAGAACATCCTCTTATGAGGGAAAACAGGCTTAAAAAGGCACCGCTCTGGGGGAATGAGGCCAATTTTCCAGTGTCTATGGCTCCAGAGAAAAGAGAATAAAGGCTGAGCATGGTGGTTCACACCTGCTATCCCAGCACACTGGGAGGCCAAGGTGTGCAGATCACTCCACTTAGAAGTTAAAAGGAGCCTGGCCAGCGTGGCAAAAACCCGTCTCTACTAAAACTACAAAAAGTTAGCCAGGTGTTGTGGCGCGTACCTGTAGTCCTAGCTACTCGGGAGGCTGAGTCAGGAGACTTGCTTGAACCTGGGAGGTGGAGGTTACAGTGAGCTGAGATCACACCACTGTGCTCCAGCCTGGGCAACAGAGCAAGACTCCATTCCTTAAAAAAAAAGAATGAAAAAGAATATTTTGAATGTTTCTTAGAAGAGCCTTAAGGGGATTTGTTTCTATTTTCTTCTTCTTCATCAGGAAAGAACATGGGCAGAGGAGGAGGTATGGGGACTTCCACACCTGTGACCCTCTATGCCAAGAGATCAGAGCACAGAGGCCCTAGGCGAGAACAGATTACACAATGCCTTGCTGTTGTCCTTCACTCCCTGGGGTACCTGGAGTCAGGTCTGAAGCCCAGAGCTGGATGAAGGCCCTTTTGTATACGAGCCTCTTTGTTAGCACGAGAAACTCAAACCTGGGATAGTCCCTGGTCATTTTCGTGTTACTGGAGGAAAGAGCCCATAGGGACTAAGAAAAATTCAACCTTTCTCTAAACGCCAAATTAATTTTCTTTCTCAAATTCTTGTACACAGGCGCATACACGCACACACACATGCGCACACACAGACATACAAAAGGATAAAGATGAGTTTGGAGGTCCAGGTTAGTGGGTGAGAGGTCACAGTGTTACCAAAGCGGGTAGCTGTGTGTGAGTATGGCAACTTCCATCCTGAGGGAGAAGTGTGAAATGGAAGAGATATTAATCAGGATGCTGGAGGGAGGATGCTGGGGAAGGGACGGGCAGGGCAGGGGGATATAAGACAGTTGGGAATGTTGGCGCTGAGCATATCGGGGAGAAAGGCAAATCATGTCTTTCTGTCTCCCACTTCTCACTGCAGAGAATATCCTCATCAAGAGGGAAGATAGGCTTTAAAACACATTTTCTAGAAAGTTCTGAGCATATCAGGGGAAAGGCAAACCATGCACATTTGCCTGCACATGTGCTTTGCACAGTTTCTTTCTAGAAAATGCCTTTCAGAACTTTCTAGAAAATGGGTAGCAACTTCCTGGTCATTGTCATGGAAAGGGGTGGTAACTTCCAGGTCATTGCCATGGCATTTGTAAAGTGTCATGGTGCTGCTGGGAGTGTCTTATGCTAATGAGCAATGAGGGCAGCTAGGGATGCTTTCCTGTGTCTGCTGGTTCTTGCCAAAGCACGGAGCCTCACTTTTCTGTGCCGAGGCACCTCTGGAACTAAGGACATGGTAGCAAAAGACAAACACGAGGCAAGCTTCGGTCTTCCCCAGACACTGACGTTTTGCTTTTATGAGTAATGTGACGCGTGTTCCATCTTAGTCAGTTTCACTGGTGAGTAACTTTAGTTAATTCCTTGTTCTCGATGCGTCTAAATTGCTTATAAAGTGGCTCATGTCGTACTTCAGAGCAGTCACCCGTTCTGACTCCAAGGGTTACATTACAGTGTGTTTCTTTCCATGCCAGCCCTTTCCTGAGGCGTAGAGATGTGAAGTAACCTGTCCAAGTTCACACTGAGAGTAAGTTCACACCAACCAGAGCAATGGCAGAGCATTTTGCCATCCTGCTTCCTTCAGCAGGCATCAGTGTGTGTGAGGAGGGACCTCTGGGGCTTCACTTCCTTTCGGTTGAATTCCCTTGTGTCCCCATGGTCTGACTCTGGGACTGAAACACAGTCATGAGCGCAGGCTGAGGTTGCTGTCACTCGGACTTATTTCCCGATCCTCAAAGGATGAAGTGAAGAAACTGGCAGGAACAGGCAGCTGCTACAGAAGGGATCCCTAGCTGCCCTCATTCTTTGTTAGCACAAGACCGTCCCAACAGTACCATGAGAGTTTACAAATGCCATGGCAATGATCCAGAAGTGACTGCCCCTTTCCATGGCAAGGACCTGGAAGTTACTGCCCATTTCCTAAAAAGTTTTGAATAACCTGTCCCTCAGTTTGCATTAACCCGGCCTTTAATTTGCATGTAATTGAAAGTGAGTATAACCGCATATGAATGCAGTTGCAGCCAGCCCACAGGTATGGTTCTGGAGGCACCGCCTAGGAGTTAGCTCTCCTCTGCAAGGAGCAGTGCCCTTCAAGAAAAGCTCATTATCGAACAATTCGGGCTGACCCTTGAATTCTTTCCTACATAAAGCCAAGAACCATTTTGGGTTAAGCCCCAATTTGGGGGGTCATCTGCCTGTATCATCCTGGCAGCCACAGAGGGAAGAAGCCAGACAGTGAGACACAGCGATGGCGAGAGACAGCAAGACAGCAAGTCTCTGACCGGCGGGACAGTGTGAGGTGACAGGACGGTGAGATGGCAAGAGGCAGCAATTGGTGGTCGGTGATGTGGTGATCAAAGCTGCAGAGAGAGAGCTGGAACACTAGCCACACGCCTTTTAGAAGCCATGGTCTTTCCTGCAGGTGGTGGCAGCAGGACTGAGTGGAAGGGTGAATGGCCACAGCACTGCCTCCTGTGAGACCCATCACCCCTGCTGACTGGGCACTAGATGGCATGCTGGTCCCCTCACAGCAGCCAAGTCCGCCCAAGCTAGGGAAACTTGGGGAGGAGACCTTCACCTGAGCAGCATGTTAGAGACTGGTTGGCAGCATTTTGGCTTCTGCAGGCAGGTAAGTGTCCTCTTTGCATCCCCACCCCCAACAGTGTCAGGTGGGCCAGGAAATGAGGCCTCTGGCTAGGTAGTCAATTCAAAGCCCCCCACTATTTGCTTGCTCTGGACAGAAGCACACCTGGCCTGCCACGTCCTTGTCACCCCTTCGCTCTGTTGTTTATCCTTTAATGCCTTCGGCATAATTTTTCCGTCGGCCATTTTATTTTATTTTCCACCTTGAAATACTTTTTTTTTTTAAGACAGAGTCTCTCTCTGATGCCCAGGCTGGAGTGCAGTGGTACGTGTAATCTTGTCTCACTGCATCCTCTGCTTCCTGGGTTTAAGCCATTCTCATGCCTCAGTCTCCCAAAGAGCTGGAACTACAGTAGTGTACCACCATGCCTGGCTAATTTTTGTATTTTTAGTAGAGAGGGGGTTTCGCCATGTTGTCCAGGCTGGTCTCGAACCCCTGACCTCAAGTGATCTGCCTGGCTTGGCCTCCCAAAGTGTTGGGATTGCATATGTGAGCTACCATGTCCAGCCTGAGATGCATATTTAATTTGTAGTTTTTGCTTTGGTTCTCTTCTAACTGTATTTGGGCAATTGCTTAAGTCAGGACACTTGGTTGGAGAAGTTCCCTGATGTGTTGATTCTGGGATGCCAGAATCACATTGTTCTGTGGTCCTACCTGGCCTTTGGGGTTCGCTGTTTCCTGGCACCTGGGGAATTCTAGGGCTTTTGGCATTCGGTGGTGGGGAATTCTCATTGGTTGATACTTGGGTCCTCTGAGGTTTTCGGCATTTGGTATTACTGGCTGCCCCCAAGATGCTCTGCGGTTTTTAGTGTTGACATTCCCTCCAGGACTGTGGGGTGCAGGCCCACCCTAGGGGAGTCTTATTCTTGCCTTTTCTTGCTTTCTGCCCTGAAGTTACCATTTTCCATAGAAGCATTTTCTTTTCTTATTGTTACTTGATTTACGCTTTTCCTTGTGTATTTTGCTTATAAAAATACTGTTGTAGAGTTTAATTCGCTGGCAAACACTTATAATGTACTTTTGTAACACCCTGCTACCTATACCGTAGAGCTTCTCTACAGGAAGTGGGAATCTGAAAGGAAGAATTGTGAGGGCCCAGTTGCTTTCTCTCTCACTAGCCTTAGAAAAACTTCTTTGTCTTGTAAAGATCCTTCTTAGACAAGGGGACAATGGTGAGCATCCTAAAATACTTGCCAGTAGGATGTCCTTTATGCTTTTTGGTGAAAATTGAAATTCAACTTAAAAAGAAACTCATTTTTTATTGCAGCATCATTTGGGTCCAATAAAAATTAGAAAACCCAGAGATTTGGCTTAAACATGGTTCTTTATACCAAATGCAATTTTATAATTGGACTTATTTGGTTATATATAAAAAAGGAGGGGCCGGGTGCAATGGTTCGTGCCGTAATACCAGTACTTTGGGAGGTTGAGGCAGGAGGATAGCTTGAGGCCAGGAGTTTCAGACCAGTCTAGGGAACAGAGCAATACCTCATCTCTACAAAAAAATTAAAAAAAAAAAAAAAAAGGCACAGTGGTATGAACCTGTAGTCCTAGCTACTCAGGAAGGCTGAGGTGGGAGGATCATTTGAGCCCAAGAGTTGAAGGCTGCAGTGAGCTGTGATTGTGCCACTGCACTCCAGCCTGGGTGTCAGAGCAGAGTCTCAATAAAAAAGAAAAATTGGAAGCGGTCCCTTATGTACAGGCTTTTATGGCCCTTTAGTAGCTTATGTTACTTCCAGGCACCAGGAAGTCATGTCTAAGGAACTCCCTCCTAGCCACTCTCCCTAGAAGGTCTATACCCTCCCCCAGAGTTTCCTCAGCTCCCCAATTCAAAGAGGGGATTCCCACCAGGTCTGTAACACAGGATTCCACCCCAAGGTCATCAGTTACTCCTCCCCCTTATCCAGCTATCCCCAGCCTATCCCCCTCACTGCCTGAGAAAGTAAGCCAACCAGTACCACCAAGAATGGGGTTCTGTATCAGCCCCTGAAATCAAACCTGTGTCCATTGTGGGAGGTAGCTGACAGGAACAAAGGAATAATCAGAGTACGTGAGACTTTCTCTGTGCCTGACTTGGCTTTATGCAAGGAAACATCTAGCCAGTTCTTAGAGAATTCAGGCAAGTTTAGAGAAGAGTTTATTAAATTGACCACGTTCTTTGATTTAACTTGGTATGACTTGCAAGTATTGTTATCCACTTTCTGTGCTGCAGAGAAGCAGCAGAGGAAAAGGTATGTGATTAAGCCAGTTAATCCTAACAATGTTAAGGAAGTAACTTAGGGAAAAAATGAAAATCCCATTCTGTTTCAGGGCTGTTTGGTTAAGGCACTCAGGAAATATACTAAGGGAAATCCAGACTCCCCAGAAGGGCCAGCTCTCTTGGGTGTGCATTTTATGACTCAATCTGCCCCTGACATTAGGAGGAAGGTACAAAAAGCAGCAGTGGGACCCCCAAACCCCAATGGACCAACTCTTGAATATGGCCTTTAGAGTTTACAGTAGAGATAGGGCAAAGCACGCAGAGAGACCCAAAAGAAATAGGCAAAACGCACAATTGCTAGTGAATACTTTAAACCATCTACCCTCTCAGGGTTACCTATCCCAAGAAAGTGTCATGAGAGCAACATCTGGGATACCCAGATGACAGCCCCTGACTTGCTGGCCCCTGGGCTGGAATCAGTGTGCCTACTGTAAGTAAGAGGGCCATTGTCAATGCGAATGTTCTAACCATCCTGGAGAAAGAGGGAAAAAGCTACCCATCAGTACTAGAGTTAACCTTCTTCCATTCGCTCCCAACCAGCTGCCTTGCTCAAGTAAAATTACTGGGGGTCCTATTCCCTTGATCTGCCTGACAGACATCTTTCCTCTGTGGCAGACAAGTGGCCACTGAATGTTTCTCTTTGGTGTCTCTGCTGCTGGGTGGACTCTTTGCTGGCTCAGTTCTCCCCTTGAGCAAATAGGGGTTGCCCCCTCCCTTCTATGGGATCCCCTTCCCTGATACTCCCTGTTTTCCATACCTATCTGGGCAAACAAAATTTGGCCAGGTAGGCATGTCTCAATTTTTCAAATAACTTGGATCCAGCTATCCTGGATAGGTCACCTTTTGTGATGTGTATTGTGTCTAGTGTGCTATCAAATTGGCTTATAAGTAAAAGGTTGCTCATAAATTAAACAAAGAAACTAATCTAAACTTATTAGTTTAAAGGAAATATTGCATCTTCTAAAATGTAACTTTAAAATTTTTATCTAGGTAAACCACTGATATTTGCAGGCTTTGGAATGATTAAAATGCCTTTAAATGATGAGCTTTTTGTGTGGTTTAAGTCTTAAAATTATAGAATGGTTCCTTATCTATAAAGTGACAATATCTAATAGGCAGTTTAGGATTTCTTGCTTCCTAGGTTTATATAAAATATGCCAAAGAAGATGTATTCTTTACTGGAAAAAAGAATAATTTTTGTCTGATTCAGAAGTTATTAAAAAGGAAGTTTAAAATACAAAGAAACCAGTAAGTAGAAAGAGTTGTAAAAAAAAAGTTGTTGGTAAGGAAGGATATAAAGAGTAATTTTCTATAAAGAAAATCTTATATGATAAATTCTTGTCCTAGGGTAGAATGACTGGTTATTTAAATAAGCAGCAGTATTAGACAAGTCAGAAAGTCCAAGTGTGTCAAACGTGGTCTAAGCTGTGATAATGTTTGTAAAGGGTAATTTATAAAGGAATTTTGTATGTAATTAATTTGGCTGTCATTAAAAGAGAATTGTTTCTAATAGTCATTCTAGAGAACAGTCCCTTCTGTTAAAATAAGGTTTTCCTAAGATACAGATTTGCTGTTAGTAAAATTACAAAAATGTTTGCTTTTCAATTCTATAACCTGTTTCTTTGAAAAACTTCACAGATTCTGATACGGTTAGGCCATATCCCTAGTCACATCTCATCTTGAATTGTAACTCCCACAATTCCCATATGTCATGGGAGGAGCTGGTGGGGGATTTGATCTTTCCCATGGTATTCTCTCATGGAGTCGGGTCTTTCCCATGCTGTTCTCATGACAGTGAATAAGTCTCACGAGATCTGGTGGTTTTAAAAACAGGAGTTTTTCTGCACAAGCTCCCTTTTTGCTCGGTGCCATCCATGTAAGTTGTGACTTGCTCCTCCTTGCCTTCCACCATGATTGTGAGGCCTCCCCAACCAGGTGGAACTGTAAGTCCATTAAACTTCTTTCTTTTGTAAATTGCCCAGTCTTGGGTATGTCTTTATCAGTAGCATGAACACAGACTAATACAGATTCCTAACTCTAAAGTTCAAATGAGGCCGGGCGCAGTGGCTCATGCCTGTAATCCCAGCACTTTGGGAGGCCGAGGCGGGTGGATCACGAGGTCAAGAGAGCGAGACCATCCTGGTCAACATGGTGAAACCCGGTCTCTACTAAAAATACAAAAAATTAGCTGGGCACGGTGGCGCGTGCCTGTAATCCCAGCTACTCAGGAGGCTGAGGCAGGAGAGTTGCCTGAACCCAGGAGGCGGAGGTTGCGGTGAGCCAAGATTGTGCCATTGCACTCCAGCCTGGGTAACAAGAGCGAAACTCCGTCTCAAAATAAATAAATTAAATAAATAAAGTTCAAATGTTGCATCAGGCTGCTTTTAGCTCTCCCTTTGAGAAGGCCCACAAATAACTGTCTTCTGTAGCCTTTTCATTAGTGTGAGTGATACTTTCTTCTGTTTCCCATGGTGGTTATGGCCTGATGCTAAAATATTTTATCTTAGAGACCTATAAAAGCAGTGCTTTCCCCTAGTATAACTTGAATCTGTACTCTTGGTTTTTCCTGATGTATAACCTTAATCTTGGGTTTTAGGTTTTGACTCTTAATATTTTTTAAAAGGGTTTTAAGGGATAATGAATGCCTGCCTACCTCTATTCCTGTCTGGCCTAGAATGTTTAATTGGTTATAAGTCCCTTGGCTGAAGAGAATCCCAAAGAAACATGAAAACTCAGGCAATGACAGGAAACAGGGGGTTGGACATGCCTCACTGTGCTTCCCCTTGAAATTTAGGCAAGGTACAAGAGGTCTTTCAACATTATGAAAATAAAGGATTGCCCTTTCCCACAAAAGAAAAGAATAGCGTCCCCTTTTCAACCAGCCGACTTAGTATTACTGAAAACTTAAAAAAGAAAAGGACCCCTCACCCACTGAATCAATTTCAGCTTATCATGTATTGTAAAGTATCCTCACTGTGATTAAACTTCAGGGAATCACTAGCTGGGTAGACCTGTCCAGGATGAAACCTGTTTCTTATAAGTCCCCACAGGTATAAGAGGAGGACACCATGACCTACACTTGTGAACCCCTAGAAGACTTAAAGCTGCTGTTTCACAAATGCACAGATAAATAACATGACAAGAAAGAGTAAATGCACTAATAAACCATTCCTATTATTCTCACCTCTTTCTATTTTTACCTTTCCCAAGACCTTTATAGCTATGATTACTAATTTTTAACCCTTGCTTGTTTAACTTCTCAGTGAAGTCTGTCTTCTAGACTGTGACAATTCCATGTGAAGATGATGCTGCATCAGGCTTCCCACCCATCCAGTTGTCCGACTTGGAGAACACAAACATCCTGCAATGGGGCCCCTTAGATCAGGTCCAGAGATATTATCTCTCCAACACTAGGCAAGGCCTATGCCCATAAAATCATGAAGAAGCAGTTATAGAAGGGAGACCTCTGCCCTTTTGCTGTTCCCTTAAGAGTAAGGGGCAATATCTAATCTCTGAGATGGAAATGAGGGCAGAGACCAGCAGACTTACTTCCCTATCCCCACAAGATGAAGTGAAAAAACCAGCAGGAACCAGCAGATGGTGACAAAAGCGGCGCCTGGCCACCCTCATTGCTCATTCACAGAAGACACTCCCATCAGTGCCATGGCAGCAACCAGGAAGCTACTGGCCCTTTCCAAGGCAGTGACTCGCAAGCTCCTGCCTCTTTCCTAGAAAGTTCTGAATAACCCACCCCTCAATTTGCATGCGATTGAAAGTGGGAACAAGTGGATATAAATGCAGTTCCTGACAGCCCACAAGTGCTGTTCTGGGCACACTTCCTTTGAGTTAACCTGGCAAGGAGCAGTACCGTTCAATAATAGATTGCTAATACCAGGGGCTCACCCTTGAATTCTTTCCTGGACAAAGTCAAGAGGTTTTGGGGCTTGCCTGGCCACCAATTTGCAGAAACATGTGCATTCTATCTTACGTAATATATGACAGCTTTATTTTTTCCAAATAAATACCTGAGAGGAAACAACTGTGGATTTGCCAGATAGAATGCCCCTATTATGTTTCCTTTAAAAACATTCATGGAAGGGGTGCCTTTTTTGGTGTGTGAGAAGATGATATTGTGAAATATCAAGGTAATCATTTACCTCCCAGGGACAAGCACACGCCTCTTTACCCCATGATACTACCCTGATCGAGGGTACCAGAAGTGGTCTGTTTCCCAAAGTAGGGTTGCCAGGTTTAGCAAATAAAGCCAGAGGATCCTAGGTTAAATTTGAAAATAACAGATAACAATTTCGGTATGTCCCAAATGTTGTGTGGACTATACTTATATTGATTGTTTTCCTGCAACTGGGCATCCTGTATTTTCTCTGGCGTCTCTACCCCGAAGGAGAGTGAAACCAAAAAAACCGAAGGACCGAATACTTGGCTTCCAAGTTTAAGAACTGAGGTCTAGTGTAAAACAGGTAATAATGGAAACAATACTTGCTGGATTTTATTTTCCTGCCTGAGATGAGAAACATTCTGGAGTGCGTTAGAAAGTGGCAAAGGTGACCGTAGCTGCTCCCTGCCCCTCTCTCTGCTCGGCTGTAGCAGGAGGGATTGGAGGGCAATAGACTCCGCAGGTGCCGGCAGCCAGGGCGTGGGAGCAGGACGTGGGCGTGGAGCAGGAGTGGGTGCGGCTTTCAGCGGCTCCGCCCACCTGCCTGACCCGCGTCCCTTCCCAGACAGCTGTGCGGCAGCAACCGGATGTCCCAGGGTTCCTCGCGGCCTCGCCGGTGCCCTAGGCCGGAAGCAGGCTTGTGCTGTCCTCGAGGGGCACCCTCAGTTGCTGTGGGACCAACTCCACCTGAACCGTGGTCAAAGGTCGAGGGTGGGGGCCAGGGCCGACCCTCTGAGAAGCAGCACGAGGACGCTGCCGTGAAGGGGAAGAGGCAGCCAGCCGCGCAGGAGCCCAGTCTAACGCCGGGAGGGCCACCGCACTCCCTGCCCGCCCCCGCCCCCGACGCCGGGCCTGAGGAACGCGGGACACCTGAAGCCGACGGGATGAGCGTGCAAAGGAGCGGTCGTGAGTGGAGAAACCGTTTCTGTCCTCGTATGTCGGAGTTCGCGGTGTGAGACGCGGGCACAGGCCCCGTTAGACAGTCACGCGAGCAGGGATAGTGCAAAGGCCACGACGCCGGCATGCGTGCCCCCAGTGGGCCCCGGCTCACGGGGTTTGCAGCTGGCATTTGAGGCCAAGGTCAGCGAACTCATGGCTGCGGCATTGGTCCGTGTCCTGCGCCCATGCGGGAGCGTCCGTGCCAAGCCGGCTTTCCCGTCGACCTGACGGTGGGCTGTTCCCCGGTCACCACCAGGGCCCATCCGTTGGGCAGTGGGATGACCCACGCTCTCACCAACTGTGCGCCCGGGTGGCCATTAGGGACCTTGTGGAACCTAACGCTTACGCCGCGCGGGTTAGTAGCTGTTTGGCCTTAGGCAGATATTTCACATCTGAACCCGTCTGCTTTTACAAAATGGAAACAGTCACGCCCGCTTCAGTGGGTCACTCTGCTGCGTAATTGAGATGATGGGCAAAGAGCCCATTCGGCGCCGTGCCTGGGACACAGCAATGGCGCCGCATGCCAGCGTGGTAGAAGCAGTTTGTCCTTGGGCACCAGCACCGCATCCTCCCACCGCCCCCCGTCCATGCTGCGGGTGTCTTCTATTCTGTTTGATTCAAACCACCTCACCAGGAAGGGCTGTTCAGGTTTCCAGGTGGAACTGTTTCTGGGATCATTGATTGCATTTTAGCCTTTTAGCTGATGGTAGAATGAAGCCTTCACCTTATCAGTGGAGCTTGTTAGTGAGGAAGTTTTTGGAGCAGAGAGCCCTTCCTGGTTTTGAGGATCACAGCAGATGGCAGCTGCAGCCTGAGGGAGCGAGGTGGCACAACAGACACTGGTCTGGGGGTCGCTCCTGGCACAGGGTGGTGCTCAAGTGTCTCCAGCAGTTGGCCAGGAGACTCCTGGATGCCAGGAGCTGGCGGGCAAACCACTAGGCAGCAGTGTATTTCAGGGTCACACTAGCAGATGTCTGTTTTTGGCCGGGCAGTTAGCCTCAAAGTGGAACATCAGCAGGAAGAGAACAGGGCCTTCTCACAGGGTGCGACATGACAGATGTGCACTGGGTACGGTGTTCAACTGCAAGAGAAGGCAGGCAGCTAATTAGATAAGCTAATACTACCTGGAGATTCGATGGATCCAGGTGGAGATGGAAAGAATCATAGCTCTGGGTGGGAAATTTTGTTGTGGTTTTGATGCAGCTGTCTTGATATAGAACAACGAGAAAAAAAAAATGTGTGTGTGTGTGTTTTTTTAATTTTCAAGTAATGTGCACAATGGACTTTGCTGACTCAAAATGCATCTCTGAACTTTATCCTCATCCCTGAGTGAAGCCCAAGGATGCAGTTGGGCTGAGGATGGGATTAAGAGTATGAAGGGCGTTAGAGACAGGGTGAAAGCATTTGCACGTCATTGCTGGTAAGAAAATAAATGTTGAAAACATACTAGCATATAAGTTGAGCTATGTCACTGTATTCTCGTGTCAAGTGGCCATGTTATAATGTAGTTTCATGGATGTAGACAGAGCTTGGCAACTTTCTGGCCCATGTGGAAGAGAGAGAAGGGACTAAACCGTCTCCTCTGGATAGACATCCCAGGCATCTGTGATCAAGTGGGGAAGAGGAGGAAGGTCTCCAGAGGGCAAAATGGGTCCCTGAATGGGATCTGGAGTCTCGATGTTAATGACTTGGCTCACCCAGAGTACCACTGTGGAGTTGTTTCTGGGAGGGGAGAAATTAAACGCTACCACCTTGCATCTTATTGTAGGTGATGCTTAATACAGGCCTTTCCTCCGCTCTGACACTCTTGCAGGGTGGGCCCAGCATTCCCATAACTCCTTCCCACCCAGTTACTCATGCTGCCCACATCTTTAGCTGGCCCCACCTCCTGGGAACAAGACCAGGATGGATTTGAACCTGACATGAGCGCCAAGTTGTCACCCACCACTTTCCAGGACATGCTGCTGCTACTGCTGTGTCCATCTCAAGGACCTTTGCTAGCCTTGGGCCTCTCCATTTCCCACTCCTAATTCTGACCCATCCCCCACTTTTTTTTATTGTTGTTACTGCTTTCTCTAAATGTCACACCCAATATTGTGCTGTGTTTGAAATACCTGTCAACCTGTTTTCCCCTTTTGTGGTCTGATTGCCTCTTTCTTCTATGCTTACCTGAACTGGTTTAATTTCCTTGAAGCATGTCTCCTTGCTCCAGTCTTTTCCTCCTCTACTCAATTCACTTCCCACTCTGATCCGTCCTTGGTTGACTGGTTGTTTTTGATGTTGGTGCTCCGTATTCCTGTAGACTGAAATCTCCAGGTCCCTAATTTGGAATATGGGGCCCATAACAACAACATGTCAGCCGCATTTCCAGTGAAGTGCATCGCGCTGTCTTCTGGCTCCCATCCTCTCTAGTCAAATCCAGCTGCTTGCTGTCCCCAGCCACACTATTTGCTGCAGTCATACTGTAGTCTTTGGCTTGGTGAAATCCTGCTCGTGTGTTGGGATTTCTGTCAATTTGGCTGTAGATTATTTCCTGTAGCCTTCGTCACCAAAAATGCAGTTCCTTCCATTCTTTGGGTTCCAAAGTCCACACAAATTCCTTGCTCATGAGTTAATATGTTGAGTCATAATTACATACCCTTTCTCCTACCAGCCTGTAATCTTGGGGAGAGACGATGTCTCCAGAATTCTATAGGGCTTCCAGTTCTCTACTAGTGTTTCCCGAAGTGTGCCTTAGGATGCTAGTCCTGCTGGCTGTTCATAAACACCTCTCTAGAACTGATTGTGTTGTAAATGCTGTTATGAATAGTTTGCATACAGGTAGGTACTTCTGTTGGTGTCCTGTGTTTCACAGATGATGAAACTGAGGAACTTGCTCCAGGTGCACGCTAGTAAGTGGCAGAGCCATGGTCAAACCCAGGGGGCATTGTTCCAAAGTCCATGTGCTTCCCCACAGCACCGCGTCACCCCTCTGGTTAAAAGGTATCACAGGATGCGAGTTCCAAGAAGGAAAGCGCAGCGTGCACTGGGCTGAACAGGGTGAACGGGGTGGGTCTCTGCCACAGGGTGCAGACTGCCCCAGAGCTTTTCTAAGGGACTGCATGTGGGCAGCTTCCAGGAGGACTGTGTTAACAGCACTCCTCACACCTTCTTGGCTGCCAAGCTCATTTTCCCCCACAGATTATCTTGCAGGGTAATGTCTGGAGAATATAGTTTGGAAAACATTACTTCAGATCAGTGTTTCCAAATTCATACCACACGGTAAGTTTATGAATTATTCAGATTTTAACCGGGATGGTTGTAATTTGTAGAGGTGTGTGACATATATTTATAATCACATTCTCAAATGACAGATTCCCAATATTTCCTTGTTGGTTTGCTCTGGCTAACCTGAGGGGCTGCTTGCCTGTGGTCCTCATCACAGGGCCAGGGTGCTTGAGTTGGGAATCTCCCCTTCATTGACGCCATCTCTGCAGAGCGCCATGTATCAGGGAAGGCAGACAACTGGGCACCCACAGTCTGTTGCTACTGGGCAGAAGTTGAGGCTTTGAACAGGGATGTGCTGACACTGTAGTAGAGGCCAAATGGGGCACCTCCAGGGGTGATGCAGTCAGTGGGACACTCTGCCTTGGCTGAGCTCACGGTTGCTCAGACTCAGTATCACCCCACTGGAGCTTAAACAGCTGTCCTGGGGGAGGATGAAAGACAGTGGGAGACAGGGCAAGGTGAGTGGGAAATGGAAAGTGGGCAGAACTGCGCTGTGGGGCATGGATTCCTAGAGCTCCAGGTGGGGGTGAGTGCAGCATCAGCTCAGCAGGGCATTCTTCTCTTGCTGGAGCCCTTGCCCCTGCCCCTCATGCCCACAGAGGCCCTGTCCTCCCTTACATCTACGCCACTCAGCTACCCAGCCTCTTTGTGTTCCTTGAGGGGAAGGCACTCAGCATGTGTTTTGGTTTATAGTTTTTAAAGATGTGAAGCTGTTGGTTGGATCCCATTTTGTAGACAGGGAAGAATGTGTTGTAGTTGACAGGTTGGGGAACATGACTGAAGCACTGGGGCCGCTTTGGTCAGCTCTGGTCTCAGTAAAGACATTGGTGTATAGAAGCTTTAGGGGGCTCCTTGCCCTGTCTCCCACTGTCTTTTGTCCTCCCCAGGACAGCCGTTTAAACTCCCCTGGAGCGATGCTGAGTCTGAGCAACAGTGAGCTCAGCCAAGGCAGAGAGTCCCATAGAGCTGTCTCTGAGTGCATAATCCGTGCGGGCACCCTGGGATGCAGTGTCTGCTGTGCGGGGAGAGAGGGTTGCTTGGACTATCCACTTGCTTACCTATTTGAAGGGTTTTCCCTGCATTTGGCAGAGAAGCTAATGATGGCCAGACTTTAGAGGCATGGGCATGATGTGTGAACTGTGCACCCACGGCCCTGCCCCAGCACCTTCTGTGAGGTGGCTCTTTAATGTGTGTTTGGAACAGAGGAGTGATGAGTGGTGTCTGTCCTCACTCCGTGGTAGCTACTGATGTGCTGGGACACAGAACTAGGATCCAAGCCCATGTCCTGCGTGCCTGCTGCCAAATGGTATCCCTGCAGCAGTGGGGACCTTGTGCCTGTCCATGGCTGTGTGAATGGCTGGGTTGTGTTGTGCAGGGCGGGGGCTGGTGTGGTCCCATCCTGCCCCAGACACGGACTTGCCGGCTCAACAGGAGCTGCTGTGGGAGATCTGGGAAGGGAGAGGATCTGCTTCTCAGGATGGCCTGAGTTAGGCGTCTATATCCACAGTGTTCTGTTCATGTATACTTAGTTCTGTGGCTCTTCTTATCTCTGAGATATTCAACTTCTGTCAAGAGGCAGTGCCTAGATACAAAATGTTCCTGAGAGGTGCAGAAAGAGATGGCGGGGCATCTGAGGTGGCTTGACCTCACTGCAGGCAAGTCCTCCATTTGGGGCCCCTTAGCTGAGGACCTCTGGGGCCACCAGACAGAGTCCCTATGGGGGGCTCACCATAGTGGTTCTCCCTTGTTCCCACCCATGCCCCAGGCCCCTCTTTGTGGCTCCCGAATTTTGGCAGGACGTCTCCAGTTTCCATCCTCCTGAGTCCATCCGCAGTTGAATAAGGAGGACCTTTCTCCAGCCCCGGCATGGTCACTGCTGCTTCTGGGAGTCTCCTCAGTCATCCAGCATATTTGAACCCTGACTAGATGGCAGGCACTGTGCAAGGCACAGGGGACCCAGTGATGGATGAGACACAGTCACTTCCTTCAGAGAGCTCACAGTCATGCTAGGAGACAGACACGTGACATGGAAACAGCATACCATAAATAGCAAATGTTCTGTGGTATCGCAAAGAATGTGGGAAGACAGAAGCGGGTAGAGAGAGGAGGGAGGGGAGAATGACCGCAAAGACCATAACTGCTGCAGGGCTTAGGTAACGGTGAGTCTCTCTTAAGAGTCACCCTCTGCTAAAGCAATGGCTTTTCATCTTTGTGCTTTCAGTAGCAAAATCACTTTTCCAAACTTCTGCACAGATAACCAATAAATAAAACCAAAGCGGAGTGCATTTGCAAAACTGGGAGCAGGGTGAAGATGGGGGTGAGGGTGGGGGTCGAGTGCTCTCTGCCTGGCTGCATCCGTGCACCTGCAATTTCAGAAGCCTGACCTCTGTTCTTCGCGAGGTGGTCATATACTGATTCAGGTTGCTGTTGAGGACCGTTCTGTCTTGGAAGGGCCTGGAACCTACGGGCTTGTCATAGGCAAATCTAGAGGCAATCTTGTGATTCCTGCCTCGGGCCCAAACTGGTCAGCTAGGCTTTTCTTTTGGGGAAGGGATGCCTAAATAAGATCCAGGTAGGAAGGGTGGATTAGAGTGAGGAATTGGTTTCCTTTTCCTAGCGTGGGATGAGTTGGTGGCTTCCTGGAGTTCTGCGGTGTGTGAGCCTGTAAGGGGAGGTGCTGCCAGTGGACTGTCTCTGAAAGGGGTCTGTTTTGAACTTGTCAGTGCAGAGACCTCTGCTTTCTGGTCAGACCTTGTCTACAGTTCCCCAGGGAGCCCAGGGAGCTCTGTGGGGCTCTCTGCAGGTGGCTAAATGGATACCTGCCAGGAGAAGGTGAGAAGCCAGGGGCCAGCAGAGGTGAGCTCAGCCAGGCTGGCACAGGCGAGTTCTGTAGGTGTGGCTGCTCCAACTCACCTGCGGCCCTGGAGAGCACTCATGGCTCCCTGGACACTGAGCACATCATTTTCCATGTATTGGCTTAGTTGATCCTCATAACAACCCCATGCGTTAGGTGTTATTTTTACCCTCCTTGAGCTAATGAGGAAATTCAGGCACAGAGGTTCCCTAGGTGATTAGTGGTAGAGCTGGCACTCACACTGAGGCAGTCTGGCTTTCTAGGGAATGCACTTGAGAACTTTCTGTACATGTTAAAGCAGCTTCATGAGAGAGGGATCCTCCAGTGTCTCACAACTGGGGATTCTTACGTGCGGCTTCAGCTCTAAGGGACAAGTTGGAGAACGTTGTATGTGCAGTTTGATATTAAACACCCTTCTGATGCAGGCTTGTAGAAGCTGGCGCCAGGCTGCTTTGCTGACTGTACAGAGAGGCTACAAGACAGGGAGTATTCCTCAGAAAGCAGCTCCTTACTAGAAGTGACTTCCAGCTGTCTCGACCTGTCACTCTGTGCTGGTCTCCCAGCATGCAGCCCCTGGTTAGGGAGACATGGGAGACTCTGGAATCAGGGCTGTAGACCAACAGGGGAATATGTTGGTCTTATTCCTCCTTCCCTGACTAACTCAGCACGCTCCTACCCATGATGTCCTTGGCCATGTGCTCTTTACAGAAGGGGGGCTTTCTAGCTGTGTGCCTGATTGGCAAGGGAGTTCTGTGAAGGGGCACCCCACACGCAGGCAGCTCCTCAGCACCTGCACCCAGGCCTCGTGGACGACTGGTCTGCCAGCGTTAAGCACTCCGCAGGCGGCTGCGTGGCCCCAGCAGGTGCCCCTCCAGGCCCTTGGCTTTGGCTGCCTTTTCCTGATTTTTGGCTTTCTCTGCTTCCTCACTTTCATTAGAAGTTTGTTTCTTTCTTTGTGAGAAACTTATGTGTAGGTGGTTTGTAGTGGGAGAAGGCAGAGAATGGAAGAATTCTGGATTATCTGTGGGTTTTCATTAATTGCTCTTTCTGTCCCTCATTACCAGGGATGAATAAGATTTGCTTCATAAAGGATCATGATGCTTGTGCCACTTTGCAAGAAGTTGTTAAGGACTTTTTCTTAGAATCAAACATTAAGCTAGAAAAACAAATCCAACATAAAACTCTGAAGCAAAAAAGGAATCCAACAGAAAATGCTATTCTGTTCAAACTTGTGTCCTGTAGGAAAAATTTCAAAAATATTCCATCAAAGGGCCAAGCAGCAGGCCTCCCGTTTAAGCTCTGCAACTGTTATAGGATGCCTCTCTCTCACATACCGCTTTGAAACATTACCCTTCTCATCCTGAATGATCAAATGCCTTCTCTTGCTGACTCTCATTCTGTGGTTCTGAATAGAGCAGCTATTGTTCTCCAGCAGGGCATGGTTTCAGTGTCACATCATTCTGGTAAAGTATTGACACAAACCAGCATTATTCCTGGATCTGCCTTCCTCTTTGGTCCCCTTTCTTCTGGGCCTAAAGAGATCACACCCAGAAAAGCAGTTGGGTTTTCTAGTTTGGGGCGGATGCTGGGCACTTCCTAGTGGGCTTTTTGGCCATGAAGGGATTGCTCTGTTCTGCCACCTGTGGTGCGTGGGTAGAGACGCGCTGTGGTAACGAGGCAGGGGATGGATTTCCAGAGCTCTCTTGGCTAAAATGCACTACGAAGAACTTTTGTTTCCAAAGTCAATTTATTGAATATTAAGTCATAAAGCCAGTGATATAATTTTAATGAAAAATATCCTGTATCGCTCAAGACTTAAAAGAACAAAAATACCTTAGAAACACTGCTTTGAAAAATAATCACATTAACTTTACACACAACAAAGTCCTTTCTTAAGCTTTATTTAAGAAATCGAGTACTATATAGTTCAATATATATAAGACACATCCAGTATTGTGTTCCTGATAGCAAGTGCATAGATTTTGTTAAGATACCATTTTCACTCAATATAAACGTTTCATGGTCACATGAAGATAATATTCCCAGTGATTTGCCCAAGCATGAGAGGAGAAAACAGAACACAGCAAAAATAGTGAACTACAACAGAGATGAAAAACAGAAACAGCAAATTAGCAGAACAGTCGATTCCTGATAAGTGAATAAGCTGATTGTTTGGTCACAATGTTTTATTCACTTATCAGGAACGATTCACAGTACATTATGTTCACTGTGTGTCCTAGCCTGCTAGCTAAGAGTCGGAGCCCCCTGGCTGTGGGCTGGGCAGCTTGTGTGGCTTCCATCAGCAGGGCGGGTGTTGACGGTGCTGCAATACCCCAAGGTGGTCTGTGCGCGGCAAACCGATACACCTTGTCACACTGCAGCAGGGTCATGCCGACTCAAAACTGTGGGTCTGAATTCAGCAGGGACCAACTTGATAGTCATAAGTGCTTAAGGGAACTAGCATTTTCATCCCCTTCTTTGGAGAATTATTTGTTGCTTTAGAAGAGCAACAAAAACTGGCTTTGTCTTTCTCTTCCTTTGCTTAGCATGAGTATTTTGTCTTGTGCCAAAAAGGTGGATCTATGTACTTCTAGATTTAAAAAATAAACACTTACACCTTGGAAATAATTTAGTCACCCCCCCATACCACCCAACATCCCCCTCCCACCTCCCTCATACAAAGAAATCACACCCTTAGCCATCCTTTCCCACTAATGTAGGCAGTGCGTTTTCAGAGGCAGACTGCTGAAGGCTATGAGGAGACTGAAAGCTGAAGTGGCAGCAGGAAGTGAGCTCCATCCGTGCAGACTGGAGCTGGTGGCGTCAGCATCACTGAGGCAGCCAGCCCCGGGGAGGGAGCCTCTCTTCCTCCACCTCACCAGTCCCCTCTATTGTTAAGCAGACTAGAAAATACAATCTCGGGCCAGAGGGGCTGCTGCAACGAGAGGGCAAAGAGCCTGAGCACCTACTGGGAGAGAGAGTTCACTGGCACCCAGAGGAAGGCTGCCAGGTGCTGGGTGGCCTGAGTCAGACAGAGCTTGTGCGTCTGAAAATAGTGGAAGGAGAGAAGACAGAGGGAGCAAACATCGACGGAATCTTGTAAGAGCACTTTAAGAGCGATCAGATTCCTGAGCATAGGCAGAACAGGGCCTTGTGGCTTCAGTCTGTGAGGGCATAGAAGGAACAGTATTTGATAACTGGCCTCGGGGTGACAGTGGGGATGAGACTTACTCTGAGCTCTTATGTTCATCCAGGAGGGAGTGTGTGGATGCGTATGGCGTTATTAGCTTGTGTTTGGAAAAGGACAGTAAACTATGAAGACAACTTGAATGTGAGAAACTTGACCTCCCCGTGCCCCGCCACCCCCCAGACTGAGTAGGGCTTCCGTTTGAGCCCTTGGAAATACTTCTTTTCCGTTAGTGTTAATAATTAAAGCTGCTCCTGGATTCAATTAGCTTGTAGAAATAAATAATTTAAATGACTTTTCTATACATGTCTTTTGAGTGATGGCAACAAACAGACTTAAGTTTAACCCTTTTCACATCTTCTATTCACCGGCTAAGTTTATTTTTCTTGCCTGGAGAACTCACCTCTTTTAGAAAGGTGACTGGTGTCTATGAGGAGTTCGGCTGTCCTGATGCGGCTTTGGCCTCGTGGGTAGAGGAACCGCAGCAGCAGTCTGGAATGTATGTTAAGAACTGCAAGGATAGACTCGTAAGGGAGGAGAGAGAAGGTGAAATTAACCTGTGTGGTCAAAAGACCGTAAAACACTTTGGCAAATCCAACCCCTTAGGCAGTTACTGAGGTGAACTGTAGAAAAAGTGTGTAAATCTTGGAAGCAGGAGTTTGAGTGGGCAGTTGTACGTAAATCAAAGGTGGCTGGTGTGCAGTTTCCCCTTTCCCAAATCAGATATTCACTTAAGTGGAATCGACTGTATCTTTTTACACAACATAGAGAAAAAAACAGATACGTGAAACAGTGAGGTGTGCAGATGTATCACCAACACATAATGACTACCAACAATACAACACGCAGAGAGAGAAACAAGTATTAGGAAAATGGTTTAATATTGGAGACAGAAGCAAAAAACTGCATCACACAATAACATACATTACAAAAATAAGTTTGACTGTTTCAACTACACGGTTATGTTCACAATGAGGACAGAAGAATCAAAGTTTTAACTAATACATTTACCCACTTAAAGTGACTGAGTACTTCTAAATCTAATTACCTTACTGTGCAACTGCACGATACAGAATAAAAAGTGAAACTTACCGCTGTTATTTTAAGACAAAATTCTAATGCTAGATATAAGCAAAGGGAAAAAAGAAATCAAGCCAAAGTTTTTAATTCTCAAAAGAAAAGCAACTTTCTTTCTATCAACCCAAAATCAAACTTGAAATCAGTCATTGTCAGGGGCCCACCAGAGTAAGCCACAAAAATTTCCACTTTTTTTTTTAATCTCCAGTATAAAAAGTTCCACTGGTACAAAATGCATAAGTACAATCAGTTGTAGAAATAGGAAAGCCTGCGTTTTTTTTTTTTTTTTTTGGCTCAAATTCCATCAAACAACAAAATCCAAATGCATCAATAAAACAAACAATACTCAAATGGTCTTACAGTTTCCACTAGGGTGCATTAACTTTGGCTTTTCTCAGACAATATTTAAAAACTAGTTTGTAATTCTAAACAAAATGATTATTAATCTATAAACATCAATTCTCACAGCACAAAAAAACAAATACATTTTTTGTATGACATTATTCAAAAAGGTAATGAAACTACAAGTTTTTTTTTAAATTTTATTTTTTTAATTAGCACTTAAGATAATAAAAACAAACAGTGAAATGATTCCAGAGTAGCACAAGCCAAAGAACTCTAACCCCTATGGTGAAAGAAAGATGAACTCATTAAGCCTTTGAGGACTGCCATTGTATCACAATTCTCTAATTTAGATTACAAATAACTATTCTCTACATTTAATTAAAAAAGCAGTTTCCCTGTGTGTTTTCTTCTGGCACAGGCCCTTTGCACCCTTGCAGCTTTGTCCTTTTGATACTAAGAGATCAAGTGGATAGAAGGACAGACAGTTTGTTTCTGAAGAGGAAAGTTATCTTTTGGAGAAGGGCAAAAAAGGACTTTCCCCCTC